>CM026395.1:4769219-4885845 GCA_014843695.1 Archivesica marissinica
GTTGGCTTTCTTCCGGGAAGAAAGGTATTTCTTCCCTTCCGTGGGAAGAATGAAGAAGAAAGAAAAGAAACATGGGGGAAAAAATGAAAAAAAAGGGAAGACACCAGCTTTCTTCCCGGAAGAAGACAAGAAAGGGGAGAAAGAAGACATGACGAAAACTAGTGAAGACGAAAGAAACTGGGAATAAAGTGTGATATTTTTATTGCATCACTGTCAGCAACTATAAGAGAATAATATTTACATATATACATTAGCACAATGTTCTCACAATTAGCAGTCTTCACATCAGGTAGATAAGCACACTGTTCATGTAAAAAAAACAGCAGTTAATAATCAATCTCAAGATCACCTCTCAGGAGCCGGAAACAGAACACTATCTTTCCTGCAGTTTGATTTCCTAGTCTGTTCCTAATTTTACTGTGGATCTGTCCAAAGTTGGAAAATATACGCTCTACTGACGCTGAGGAAGCTGGTGCCTGTAGAAGACATACCACAAAGTCTACAAAGTCAGAATTTACACCACTGTATTTAGCTGCTTTCCACCAGGTAACTGGATCCATCCGAAGTGCTGCCTCATTGAAAAATGCAGCAGGGTATGGTGTGGATTTGGCTTGAAAGGCAATCAGCTCAGTGATGAAGGCAGGACTCTTGGACATAATAAAGTCATTAACAATCTCCAATTGCCAAGCAGATAGTTTAACACCCTGATATGCTGGATGTAGTTTGTAAGCTGTAAAGTGTTCTGGTATGATTGCTTGCTTAAACCGCTTTGTGACAAGGGTATTGTGCGCTGGTGACTGAAGATTGGGATTATCCAGAAGAGACAGCCATGTATGGCACGCTGATGCCAGAGAGGAGTAGTCTGCCTGGCAAGCATCAATAGCAGTTGCTACAGGGCGAAGCAGCTCTGCCCTGTCCTTGGAATTCCTATAGATATTGATATCCTGTATCTTTTTGGCAATGGTTTGGTCAATCTCATCCTCATGGTCCTGAACAATCTTCATGTAGCTGGTTCTGTTGGCAATATGGCTGTCCAAACAGGTGAGTTGAGACTTCCATCGTGTTTCTCCAGGGAGCTGTGGTTTCTTACTTTCGGCACACTCAGACAGCCAAGCACATGGCTTATGGTGGTTGCGAAAATACTTCTGTACTTCCACAACATGCTTCATCACTGACTGTGAAGTTAGATCCAGCCCAAGTAAGTTGAGCCAGTGGGCAGAGCAGCCATACACAGTGAGGTCTGGGTCATCTTCTTGTAAGGTAGCACGCATTTTTTCCATGTTCTTAGCATTGTCAGTACATACTCCAGATACAGTGCAGTTGTAGTTTTCCCTTGCCTTTTTGATGGACTCCTGACACAACATCTTGCAATTGTCCCCTGTTTTTGACATAGATCCAGTAGGGTGGCTATCTAAAAGATAGGATTTGTTCTCAACCTGGAGGCAACTTGCAATTATAGGTTTGTTGTGGCAATTACTCCAGCCGTCTTGTACAAGAGTTGCAGTTTTTCCGCCAATGACATGCTTCATATCCTCCTGGAGTTGATCATACACAGTGTCTAGGAGTTGTCCGGCTATCTGCTTCCTGTTAGGTGGCTGATATCCTGCTCGTAGTGTACTCATCATCTTTTTGTACTGTGGATGGTCAGCGGCATTGAATGGTATATTGCATGCGTAGAAGAATTTGGCAATCTCCAAGTCAATGGCATTTTTCTGGTTTAGAGTTTTCTTCACAACACAACTATCCATGTCTGGTTGGATTGAGATAGCTTGTCGTTTGGTTGGTGGAGGAGATGGAGATCTCCGTCTTTTTACTGACATAGGCTGCTCAGGGATCTCTTTTTCTGCTGGTAAGTGGTATGCTGCACTGCATTTCGCATAATGGAGTTTTAGACGGCAAGCTTTAGGAAGCTGCTGGTTCTCACAAAGTTTGCACCTAGCATACTCTTTTCCAGCCACTGTCACAGAAACAAAGTGTTCCCAAATAGTGTCACGAGGTCTGCCACCCCTATACATTATGATTTAAATAGAACTGATGAGAAAAATAAATGTCAACTTGGTGATACTGGTTCCCAGTTTAACGCAAAGGCGCTGTCAGTTTCTGAATTTAAATTACTTCTCTCGCTTGGTTATATAGTGAAAATGTAATCAATGGGATGCCTTTGAATAAAATGAAGCCATGGTAAAAGTTGTTTAATAAGGGGCATGCCATTGTCGTGTATTGTATTTCAATAGGAAACCCCTGAACAAAAATGAAGCCATATCACATGTTTGCCACTTTTAGAAGTCAATAACCTGTCAATTGAAACATATAACAATAGCTAGTAATTATAACAGGTTGGTTGGTGTGACCCAGCTTATGGGACTTTACTATACAATCTAATTGACACCTGTCAATTGGACTTGATCAACAGATGTTATTGTTGAAGCAATATTAATCATAATATATACATTTTATCTATATTTTGCGCATATATTACTAAACAAATTGACAAAAAGGAGGTTTCTTCCATTTCTTCCTAGTGTAGGGAAGAAACGTATTTCTTCCGTATCGGAAAAAACCGGGAAAAAACCACGGTTTTTTCCCTATAGGGAAGAAACCTGCCAACTGATTTTGGCCCACATGCCTGGTCATTTCAGCCCACCTAGTCACTTCTTTGGTCATTTCGGCCCATCAATAATATTAAGTCTGGTCATTTCGGCCCAGTAATACATGTATGTTTATTTTGCGAAATTTCGTCAAACATGTCCAAAAAGTGTACTAAGATAACACATAAATGTGGCGTCATTATGTTATTTACGTGTACGTTGTTGGGGTTTGTTTAGTTAGTATGACCACTGTCTGATTGTGTTAAAATTGTTGATATTTTCCGATCCTTTACATAGACCTGCCAAAATGCCAATGTAGCTGGTAATTTCGGCCCATCTATGCTGGTAATTTCGGCCCACGTAGACATAAACATCGGCCAAAATGACCATACATATGGGCTGAAATGACCATGGAGGTGGGCCGAAATGACCAGACATATGGGCCAAAATGACCATGGGCCGAAATGACCATGGTCCGAAATGACCATAATTCTTTTCTAGGCAGGATGTCATAAAACTGTCAAACTTCATGTCCACTCGAGGACAAACACACCGCCGCTAATTGGTTACCGTGTCATTGGAATTCCATTTTAGATATTTGGTCAGTTGGCCATTTGGAATTTTAAACAGAACTAAACAAGTATATACAGAACATTTTTTCGAGTTGGGCCCGTCCACGATGACGTCTTGGTGGAGAAAGCCTGGTGGAAGGTACTGCTCTGCAAGCTGAAAACATTATAATATGAATTTAATGCCACGAGATGTGTGTGGCTGTACAACACAAACACTCCAGCATTATCATGAATTAAAGCAAGTGTTTCCAATTACCAACACAAATAAATTAACAAATATCAAATTCTTTTATGCAATCTGTAACTCACAGGAAAAAATAGCTTCATGTATGTTGAGAAAAAAATTACCAATTTATATGCATATTTTAATCTCAAGTATACCATTTTTTTCTCATCCTAATACCTTCTAAGTATGATTTTACTGTCTACAACTTTTTACTTGACACATAATATTTCCAATCTATTTCCAGTTATTCAATCTCTATATTATCCCATGGGTACGTTTTGACTTATGGTAGGGTACGTTTTGACTTCTGGGTGGTTACGTTTTGACTTCTGGGTGGGTACGTTTTGACTTCTGGGTGGGTACGTTTTGGGTACGTTTTGACTTTTTTTGGGTGTTTTGTGGAACTCTTTATATATACATGGCTTAAAACGATGCAAAAGCGATACCTCCCCCTGAATGCCTGAGGGTTTCAGCTGTAACTCTTTGGCATCCGTCAGTCTTGTCAGACTATGGAATTTTCTCCCGTTGAGTCTACAACTATGCACTCTGAAAGGTTGTTCCACAGTATGATGCCCAAGGGAAAGGAGTGCTGGTAGATATCAATTTGGCAGAATGGGACCGGGAACTTCAATGTTGACTGATGCTGCCAACTGGTTGGATAAATGATGATGGGATGTTGATGGGATGAAGGGATGTTGAATGTGTAAAGTAAACTGTCATGCCGCGACCAATCGGAATCCTTCCTGGTTGTATTACACGTGCGTACATGCAAGAAAATATGTGATTTTTGTATTGAACTGAATATAATGTGATAAATATTTACAGAATGCATCAGAACAGGATGCTCTCGGGAAGATGGATGCCTTGGTGGTTGCTATGGGACAAGATGAAGAGGTTGTCTACTCGAAAACTACTTCTATGCAGGTGAGGCAACTGTTGCAAAGTAAGAGGTTCGTCAGCATGAAATGTGTGACAAATTATTCTCTTAATACACAGGTCTGTATTTGAGAAACAGTAGACCTGATCAATGATCTGCATATCATAAATATACCTGATCAATGATCTACATATCATAAATATACCTGATCAATGATCTACATATCATGAATATACCTGATCAATGATCTGCATGTCATGAATATACCTGATCAATGATCTACATATCATGAATATACCTGATCAATGATCTACATGTCATGAATATACCTGATCAATGATCTACATATCATAAATATACCTGATCAATGATCTACATGTCATGAATATACCTGATCAATGATCTACATGTCATGAATATACCTGATCAATGATCTACATATCATGAATATACCTGATCAATGATCTACATGTCATGAATATACCTGATCAATGATCTACATATCATGAATATACCTGATCAATGATCTACATGTCATGAATATACCTGATCAATGATCTACATGTCATGAATATACCTGATCAATGATCTACATGTCATGAATATACCTGATCAATGATCTACATGTCATGAATATACCTGATCAATGATCTACATATCATGAATATACCTGATCAATGATCTACATATCATGAATATACCTGATCAATGATCTACATATCATGAATATACCTGATCAATGATCTACATATCATGAATATACCTGATCAATGATCTACATATCATGAATATACCTGATCAATGATCTACATATCATGAATATACCTGATCAATGATCTACATATCATGAATATACCTGATCAATGATCTACATATCATGAATATACCTGATCAATGATCTACATATCATGAATATACCTGATCAATGATCTACATATCATGAATAGATCAATGATCTACATGTCATGAACAGACCTGATCAATGATCTACATATCATGAATATACCTGATCAATGATCTACATATCATGAATATACCTGATCAATGATCTACATATCATGAATATACCTGATCAATGATCTACATATCATGAATATACCTGATCAATGATCTACATATCATGAATATACCTGATCAATGATCTACATATCATGAATAGATCAATGATCTACATGTCATGAACAGACCTGATCAATGATCTACATATCATGAATATACCTGATCAATGATCTACATATCATGAATATACCTGATCAATGATCTACATATCATGAATATGATCAATGATCTACATGTCATGAACAGACCTGATCAATGATCTACATGTCATGAATATACCTGATCAATGATCTACATATCATGAATAGATCAATGATCTACATGTCATGAACAGACCTGATCAATGATCTACATGTCATGAACAGACCTGATCAATGATCTACATGTCATGAACAGACCTGATCAATGATCTACATATCATGAATAGATCAATGATCTACATGTCATGAACAGACCTGATCAATGATCTACATGTCATGAATATACCTGATCAATGATCTACATATCATGAATATACCTGATCAATGATCTACATGTCATGAACAGACCTGATCAATGATCTACATGTCATGAACAGACCTGATCAATGATCTACATATCATGAATAGATCAATGATCTACATGTCATGAACAGACCTGATCAATGATCTACATGTCATGAATATACCTGATCAATGATCTACATATCATGAATATACCTGATCAATGATCTACATATCATGAATAGATCAATGATCTACATGTCATGAACAGACCTGATCAATGATCTACATATCATGAATATACCTGATCAATGATCTACATATCATGAATAGATCAATGATCTACATGTCATGAACAGACCTGATCAATGATCTACATGTCATGAACAGACCTGATCAATGATCTACATATCATGAATAGATCAATGATCTACATGTCATGAACAGACCTGATCAATGATCTACATGTCATGAACAGACCTGATCAATGATCTACATATCATGAATAGATCAATGATCTACATGTCATGAACAGACCTGATCAATGATCTACATGTCATGAATATACCTGATCAATGATCTACATATCATGAATATACCTGATCAATGATCTACATATCATGAATAGATCAATGATCTACATGTCATGAACAGACCTGATCAATGATCTACATGTCATGAACAGACCTGATCAATGATCTACATATCATGAATAGATCAATGATCTACATGTCATGAACAGACCTGATCAATGATCTACATGTCATGAATATACCTGATCAATGATCTACATATCATGAATATACCTGATCAATGATCTACATGTCATGAACAGACCTGATCAATGATCTACATGTCATGAACAGACCTGATCAATGATCTACATATCATGAATAGATCAATGATCTACATGTCATGAACAGACCTGATCAATGATCTACATGTCATGAATATACCTGATCAATGATCTACATATCATGAATATACCTGATCAATGATCTACATATCATGAATAGACCTGATCAATGATCTACATGTCATGAACAGACCTGATCAATGATCTACATATCATGAATAGATCAATGATCTACATGTCATGAACAGACCTGATCAATGATCTACATGTCATGAATATACCTGATCAATGATCTACATATCATGAATAGACCTGATCAATGATCTACATATCATGAATAGATCAATGATCTACATGTCATGAACAGACCTGATCAATGATCTACATATCATGAATAGACCTGATCAATGATCTACATATCATGAATTGATCAATGATCTGCATATCATGAATAGACCTGATCAATGATCTGCATGTCATGAATATACCTGATCAATGATCTACATATCATGAATATACCTGATCAATGATCTACATATCATGAATAGACCTGATCAATGATCTACATATCATGAATAGATCAATGATCTACATGTCATGAACAGACCTGATCAATGATCTACATATCATGAATAGACCTGATCAATGATCTACATATCATGAATTGATCAATGATCTGCATTAATGATTTATCATGAATAGACCTGATCAATGATCTGCATGTCATGAATATACCTGATCAATGATCTACATATCATGAATATACCTGATCAATGATCTACATATCATGAATTGATCAATGATCTGCATGTCATGAATATACCTGATCAATGATCTACATATCATGAATTGATCAATGATCTGCATGTCATGAATAGACCTGATCAATGATCTACATGTCATGAATAGACCTGATCAATGATCTACATATCATGAATAGACCTGATCAATGATCTACATATCATGAATAGATCAATGATCTACATGTCATGAACAGACCTGATCAATGATCTACATATCATGAATAGACCTGATCAATGATCTACATATCATGAATTGATCAATGATCTGCATATCATGAATAGACCTGATCAATGATCTGCATGTCATGAATATACCTGATCAATGATCTACATATCATGAATATACCTGATCAATGATCTACATATCATGAATAGACCTGATCAATGATCTACATATCATGAATTGATCAATGATCTGCATATCATGAATAGACCTGATCAATGATCTGCATGTCATGAATATACCTGATCAATGATCTACATATCATGAATAGACCTGCTCAATGATCTACATATCATGAATAGATCAATGATCTACATGTCATGAACAGACCTGATCAATGATCTACATATCATGAATAGACCTGATCAATGATCTACATATCATGAATTGATCAATGATCTGCATATCATGAATAGACCTGATCAATGATCTGCATGTCATGAATATACCTGATCAATGATCTACATATCATGAATAGACCTGCTCAATGATCTACATATCATGAATAGATCAATGATCTACATGTCATGAACAGACCTGATCAATGATCTACATATCATGAATAGACCTGATCAATGATCTACATATCATGAATTGATCAATGATCTGCATATCATGAATAGACCTGATCAATGATCTGCATGTCATGAATATACCTGATCAATGATCTACATATCATGAATATACCTGATCAATGATCTACATATCATGAATTGATCAATGATCTGCATGTCATGAATATACCTGATCAATGATCTACATATCATGAATTGATCAATGATCTGCATGTCATGAATAGACCTGATCAATGATCTACATGTCATGAATAGACCTGATCAATGATCTACATATCATGAATATACCTGATCAATGATCTACATATCATGAACAGACCTGATCAATGATCTACATATCATGAACAGACCTGATCAATGATCTACATATCATGAACAGACCTGATCAATGATCTACATATCATGAATAGACCTGATCAATAATTACATATCATGAATTGATCAATGATCTACATGTCATGAATATACCTGATCAATGATCTACATATCATGAACAGACCTGATCAATGATCTACATATCATGAATAGACCTGATCAATGATCTACATATCATGAATAGACCTGATCAATGATCTACATATCATGAACAGACCTGATCAATGATCTGCATATCATGAATAGACCTGATCAATGATCTACATATCATGAATAGACCTGATCAATGATCTACATGTCGTGAATAGACCTGATCAATGATCTACATATCATGAATAGACCTGATCAATGATCTACATGTCATGAATAGACCTGATCAATGATCTACATATCATGAATAGACCTGATCAATGATCTACATATCATGAATATACCTGATCAATGATCTACATATCATGAATAGACCTGATCAATGATCTACATATCATGAATATACCTGATCAATGATCTACATATCATGAATTGATCAATGATCTGCATATCATGAATAGACCTGATCAATGATCTACATATCATGAATAGACCTGATCATTGATCTACATGTCATGAACAGACCTGATCAATGATCTACATATCATGAATAGACCTGCTCAATGATCTACATATCATGAATAGATCAATGATCTACATGTCATGAACAGACCTGATCAATGATCTACATATCATGAATAGACCTGATCAATGATCTACATATCATGAATTGATCAATGATCTGCATATCATGAATACACCTGATCAATGATCTACATGTCATGAATAGACCTGATCAATGATCTACATATCATGAATAGACCTGATCAATGATCTACATATCATGAACAGACCTGATCAATGATCTACATATCATGAACAGACCTGATCAATGATCTGCATATCATGAATAGACCTGATCAATGATCTACATATCATGAATAGACCTGATCAATGATCTACATATCATGAACAGACCTGATCAATGATCTACATATCATGAATTGATCAATGATCTACATGTCGTGAATAGACCTGATCAATGATATACATGTCATGAACAGACCTGATCAATGATCTACATGTCATGAACAGACCTGATCAATGATCTACATGTCATGAACAGACCTGATCAATGATCTACATATCATGAATAGACCTGATCAATGATCTACATATCATGAATAGACCTGATCAATGATCTACATATCATGAATAGACCTGATCAATGATCTACATATCATGAATAGACCTGATCAATAATTACATATCATGAATTGATCAATGATCTGCATGTCATAAATAGACCTGATCAATGATCTACATATCATAAATAGACCTGATCAATGATCTACATATCATAAATAGACCTGATCAATGATCTACATATCATGAACAGACCTGATCAATGATCTACATATCATGAATAGACCTGATCAATGATCTACATTATCATAAATAGACCTGATCAATGATCTACATATCATGAATAGACCTGGTCAATGATCTACATATCATAAATAGACCTGATCAATGATCTACATGTCATGAATAGACCTGATCAATGATCTACATATCATAAATAGACCTGCTCAATGATCTACATATCATGAACATACCTGATCAATAATCTACATGTCATGAATAGACCTGATCAATGATCTACATATCATGAATAGACCTGATCAATGATCTGCATGTCATGAATAGACCTGATCAATGATCTACATATCATGAACATACCTAATCAATAATCTACATATCATGAATAGACCTGATCAATGATCTACATATCATGAACAGACCTGATCAATAATCTACATGTCATGAATAGACCTGATCAATGATCTACATAACATGAATTGATCAATGATCTACATATCATGAATTGATCAATGATCTACATATCATAAATAGACCTGATCAATGATCTACATGTCATGAATAGACCTGATCAATGATCTACATATCATGAACAGACCTGATCAATGATCTACATATCATGAACAGACCTGATCAATGATATACATATCATGGATAGGCCTGATCAATGATCTACATGTCATGAATAGACCTGATCAATAATCTACATGTCATGAATAGACCTGATCAATGATCTACATATCATGAACAGACCTGATCAATGATATACATATCATGGATAGGCCTGATCAATGATCTACATATCATGAATATAGTGACATGTATTATTCGTATGATACTTACTCAGGGCTCAAGCTAGAGGGTGCAGAGGGAGAAATTATCACCCTAATTCTTTCCTATTCTCAGTTGAGGGAGAAGTTTTTCTTCATATGGAAGTGAAGTATATCATGTTTTGGTTCAATTTGCTAATTTATTACAAAAAATACCGTGACAGAAAATGAGAAAAATCACATGTCCAGTTTCATTGCCCAATGTCAACGTTTATTTCCGAACCATCTGCTTTAAATTTGGTAAATAGTGAAAGTCGTGGTAGCCCGTTCGCTTCAGGTGCGAAAGGCCCAGAGTTCGAGCCACACTGGAGCCGTTAGGCATTTAAATGCCACACTGCCTCTTCTTTCCCTCGTGGCGATGGATTCCATCAGGAATGAGGTCTCGAGAGTGATTAATATAAGTTGTAAGAACTTGTTTTGCAATCGAGATAAGCTGAATTTGGTAAAACTAGGTAATACTTCTGTAATTCATGCATCTGGTAATATTATTTTGCAGACGTGGCTGTTCGGGTATGAGCTAGCGGACACGGTTATAGTACTGTGTGAGAAATATATACATATATTGGCCAGCAAGAAGAAGATAGAATTCCTGAAACAGGTGGATGCAGGCAAGGAGAATGAGAATGGATTGCCTTCTCTTAAGCTACACGTCCGGGACAAGGTGGGTCATGTCCTAGACAAATAGTCAAGAATTGTGAATCTTCTTCCTATCTTTAGAGGATTACCTTTTTTTGTTAAAATCTTGAAAAAGAAATATTTTCAGATATGGTCTAAGCGCTGCTTAGAAAAGATAGTATTTCCTCTTGTTCCGTATATTTGAAGATTTCCTATTTTTTCCGCACTTTTCCATTCACAGCCCTGAATTATAGTCAGAGTTGTTATCGTTCATGCGCTGTCATTCATTCGCCATTGGCTAAAATATGTCAAAATTGGCTAATAAAAACTCACAAAGTTTGGCGAAAATTATAAAAACGGCGAAAATCTGTAAGTAATATCTCTGAAAATTGGAAAGTCCCCTGAGGCTATATGTGGACATTACATGGGTCACAGTCAAATTGTGTAACACGTGACTAATATCTCGGACTGGTTTCCAAAATGTTCACACTTATCGTGCATCTATAAATAGCACTGATCTCTGAGAAATTGTTTCTAATTCTTTGATTACTCTGTTACAGGCAGACAAAGACAAATCCAACTACACCAAGCTTATAGAAGGTATCAAGAAAAGTAAAAAGGTACATATTGAAAATCTTGTAATTTGTTCAATCCATTACCTCCTGAGCCCCAAATATCCCTCACAAAATGTATATACCACTTTACTTTGACAATGGAATAAGCATACTTATGAATGAACTACCGGGGGGCCTCCTTGGTCGAGGGATTAACGGGGCTCATTCTACGTCACAATTTTTGGTAGAAGTGAGAAAGTACGCGAATGCATCGTTAAATGGTGTTATTTAACAAAATACGGTTAAAATGTACAGTATGACGATTAAATACAACATTTTGTCTAAAATTAGTAATACTACTTGCAAAAAGTGCAGATCCTGATGAGACGGCTCGTCACGAGCCGGCTCATCTGGATCTACACTTTTTGTAAGCCTATTTAGAGGTCTGTGGTGTTGAAAGGGTTAAGGGTCTTCTTTAATAAATGTCTGCAAAATACGGTTAAAATGTACAGTACGACGATTAAATACAATATTTGAATACGAGTGCTTTATAAAGGGCCAGTGTATATTACTGGACAACATTGTGTATGAAAATTGTAAATAGAAAATAAAAAACAAACTATTAGGGAGAAGTAGGACCCCCAGGGGCGAGGTCAGGGTCACTAAGGTGACTATTTCGCCCAAATCACCTATTAGAATGAGCCCTGGGTTAATGTCATTGGGAAGACCTGCATCACAATGCTTTGTGTTTGAGCCCTCCTCGCAAAGCTATCCAGTGTCTACCAGTGTGTCTGGTTTTGCCAGTAACAATAGGGGTACATTGAGGTTAACCTCCACCACTTAATGCATCTTGCCAACCATATTTCTGTGCATATATAACTCTTTACCATAAATTTCCGATATCACAAAAGGAAAAGGTCTACCCAGACCCGTTTGAAGTTCTGTTGCTTTGCTATATTTTGTGAAATAGTAGAACATAGACTTAATTTTGTTGTATATTATAGGTAAATAATTCGTATTTTTGTGCTCTTTCGCACTTTATATATCATTTAGTGTTGTGACACCTTAAGATTGTACAGCTTTAATAACAATTACATTTCTTTTGGTTAATAATCTCACTGATGATCACGGGTTCGAGCCCCGCTCAGACTGCATCTCATTTATATGAAAAAGCTGGCAGTTTCTTACGCAGGTTGGTGCACCCAAGTACTGGTTAACCGCTGGAGCCTGCCCAGGAAAGGTGTTGTTAGGTAAACTGCCCGCCGGCGATATAGCCCAAAATGGTGCTGATGCAGGCGTAAAACCCGAAATATAACATAATAATTTTGGTTAATATACAACTTTTGATGCAATATCATGAACTAATTGCAAGACACTTACAGACCGGTTTTATTTAGTGCATTTCTTATAATTAAAATGTTTATGTGAAAATATGAAACTGCCCAAATAAAATGAAGGTGACCATCTTTGTAATGGTGGGTATGATCAACATCATTTAAACAAAACAAAAAACTTGGCTACTCAAATGTTTTATTAGCTTATTGCATTCAATACAATATATCCATCGTACAACATGTAAGTAAGGAAGCAAGCAAGCAAGGATGGCGATATATGACCAAAGTTGTTGGGGCGACTCGAAATCCCAAAACAAACAAACTTTTGTTTACCAGTAAATATTTATTTCAGGGAAAGACAATAGGTGATTTTTCCAAAGACAAGTTTCCCGGAGACTTCATGGAAGGGTGGAGGTCAGCAATGAAGGCATCCAACTTGGAGAAGGTATACCTTGTATGCTGTAGAACTATATCGTGTGTTGGAGAAGGTATACCCTGTATGCTGTAGAACTAGATGGTGTGTTGGAGAAGGCATACCCTGTATGCTGTAGAACTAGATCTTGTGTTGGAGAAGGTATACCCTGTATGTTGTAGCACTAGATCGTGTGTTGGAGAAGGCACACCCTGTATGCTGTAGAACTAGATGGTGTGTTGGAGAAGGCATACCCTGTATGCTGTAGAACTAGATCATGTGTTGGAGAAGGTACACCCTGTATGCTGTAGAACTAGATCGTGTGTTGGAGAAGGTACACCCTGTATGCTGTAGAACTAGATCGTGTGTTGGAGAAGGTACACCCTGTATGCTGTAGAACTAGATCGTGTGTTGGAGAAGGTACACCCTGTATGCTGTAGAACTAGATCGTGTGTTTGAGAAGGTATACCCTGTATGCTGTAGAACTAGATGGTGTGTTGGAGAAGGTACACCCTGTATGCTGTAGAACTAGATCGTGTGTTGGAGAAGGTACACCCTGTATGCTGTAGAACTAGATCGTGTGTTGGAGAAGGTACACCCTGTATGCTGTAGAACTAGATCGTGTGTTGGAGAAGGCACACCCTGTATGCTGTAGAACTAGATGGTGTGTTGGAGAAGGCATACCCTGTATGCTGTAGCACTAGATCATGTGTTGGAGAAGGTACACCCTGTATGCTGTAGAACTAGATCGTGTGTTGGAGAAGGTACACCCTGTATGCTGTAGAACTAGATGGTGTGTTGGAGAAGGTACACCCTGTATGCTGTAGAACTAGATCGTGTGTTGGAGAAGGTACACCCTGTATGCTGTAGAACTAGATCGTGTGTTGGAGAAGGTACACCCTGTATGCTGTAGAACTAGATCATGTGTTGGAGAAGGTACACCCTGTATGCTGTAGAACTAGATCATGTGTTGGAGAAGGTACACCCTGTATGCTGTAGAACTAGATCGTGTGTTGGAGAAGGTACACCCTGTATGCTGTAGAACTAGATCTTGTGTTGGAGAAGGTACACCCTGTATGCTGTAGAACTAGATCATGTGTTGGAGAAGGCATACCCTGTATGCTGTAGAACTAGATCGTGTGTTGGAGAAGGTACACCTTGTATGCTGTAGAACTAGATCATGTGTTGGAGAAGGCATACCCTGTATGCTGTAGAACTAGATCATGTGTGGCTGCATCGTTTTGTCTCGGTGGAAAGCCAGTCACTTTTATATGATGATGGGGTGCCATTAACAATTGCTTATAACTAAAAAAACCATCAATTAAAAGTTACATGCTGTTTCTAATAAATTCATGACCCCTCGAGAACTTCCCGTTGTAATGTTGCAGGTCGATATAAGCGGGCCCGTTGCCATAGTGATGTCCCCGAAAGAAGATTCCGAACTGAAGACTATACAAAAAGCCTGCACAGCGACCTGCGACGTCTTCTCTAAATACCTCAAGGAACAAATCATGGAAGTCATTGATGCTGACAAGGTGAGAAACAACAACTGCCATTCTGTTATGGTGACGTTTCAGGCAGTGAAACAATGATTGTGTTCATGTTTTATTAGTAGACCTGGGGCGACAGGTACCAGGGCTCATTCTAGAGGGCGACATGGGCGAAGTAGTCGCCCTTGTGACCCTGACTTCACCCCCTGGGGTCACCATATTTGTTTACAATTTTCAGACAAAATATTGACCCGTAAGATACACTGGCAATTGTAAAGCACTCATTCTATTCAAATATTGTATTTATTGTGTGTTTTAACCCTACTATGTTGAAATGTATTAAATACCATTAGACGATGCAATTGTGCACTTTCACACTTCTCAATAATTGGGTCAAGAATGAGTCCTGGGTACATGAGCTTGCAGCAATTCTGTGACTTCAAAATTTGAATTGTTCATGATACAACTGGACTTAGTGGCCAGAAAGCATGAATATATTTGTGAATTAAAAAGATTTAACACAAGCTTACACATTGCACTCGATCAAATTATATAGGATATATTGTAAAACACAAACATGTATCGTCAATCTCCCCGATTTCATACCTCGCATGTTTCCGGCCCTTTTGCTTCTGGAACACAAATCATGTCATTGCTCTCGACAACATGTGCTTTGTTTTATGTGTTCACGCTATTACTTTTAAATGAGCGAAATGTGCAAAATGCACGTAAATATATTAATTTTATTCGAAAATATATAAATGTTTGATGTTTTCACTAATCCCATTTATGTGTACCCTAAAAAACCATTAAACAGGGGTAAATATAAAGAAATATGTGGTTTTCTTTGTAAAATGAGACATTTCATCGTCTGCTTAGGAAAGTCGCATGACAAAATGGCATAAAACTAGGGATGGTAACGAATAGCGATTTTACTATTTGAATATTCTATCGGGAACGTATGCGAATATTCGATATAAAAACTCAAAATCAGGATAAAATATAAGTTAACATATGCAATGCATGTTTAAACGTGTGACATTCGTGGTCCAGTGTATAGAGCAATGGGTTTAGAATTGATGGGTCCCAGATCCGATCACGGCATATATGTAGTGTCCCTGATCAGCAAGGCACCTCGCATACATTGCTTAGTACTGGTTAACCGCTTATGTTGGCTAAGCCTGCCCAGGAAAGCAAGGACAAGGTGGTCACCAGATTGGACAGGTGGGTTTTCTCCGGGTACTCTGGTCCCACTCTAAAGACCACATTTACGCTTTCATCTGCGCCAACGAGGGTGATTAATATAAGTTGTTAAAACAATCGTTGTAAAACAAATAAATGTAAACTTCGGCATTGGAGTCATGTCTTTTAATGGGAAGGAGGAGAACTAAGCTTTCTGGGAAATAACTTGCTGGTATTATGTGCATGTCCAATGACTGTGTTACAGAAAGTGAAGCATTCTAAGCTTGCTGATGGTGTGGAACAGGCATTGAAGAACAAGAAGTACATACCGGCAGGCACAGATCTCTCACAGCTGGACATGTGCTACCCGGCAATTATACAGAGCGGTGGAAAATACAGTCTCAAGTTCTCTACAGTCAGGTAAGGACTGTTTCATGTAAACTTCCCTGGGGAGGTGAGGACTGTTCCAGGTAATCGTCCCTGGGGAGGTGAGGATTGTTCCAGGTAAACTTCCCTGGGGAGGTGAGGATTGTTCCAGGTAATATCGTCCCTGGGGAGGTGAGGACTGTTCCAGGTAATCGTCCCTGGGGATGTGAGGACTGTTCCAGGTAAACGTCCCTGGGGAGGTGAGGACTGTTCCAGGTAATCGTCCCTGGGGATGTGAGGACTGTTCCAGGTAATCGTCCCTGGGGATGTGAGGACTGTTCCAGGTAATCGTCCCTGGGGAGGTGAGGACTGTTCCAGGTAATCGTCCCTGGGGAGGTGAGGACTGTTCCAGGTAATCGTCCCTGGGGAGGTGAGGACTGTTCCAGGTAAGCGTCCCTGGGGAGGTAATGACTGTTCCAGGTAAACTTCCCTGGGGAGGTGAGGACTGTTCCAGGTAATCGTCCCTGGGGAGGTGAGGACTGTTCCAGGTAAGCGTCCCTGGGGAGGTAATGACTGTTCCAGGTAAACTTCCCTGGGGAGGTGAGGACTGTTCCAGGTAATCGTCCCTGGGGAGGTGAGGACTGTTCCAGGTAAGCGTCCCTGGGGAGGTAATGACTGTTCCAGGTAAACTTCCCTGGGGAGGTGAGGACTGTTCCAGGTAATCGTCCCTGGGGAGGTGAGGACTGTTCCAGGTAAGCGTCCCTGGGGAGGTAATGACTGTTCCAGGTAAACTTCCCTGGGGAGGTGAGGACTTGTAAGCAATAAATTGTAAATCTGATGTGTTTTCTCATGAATGAGTTAAAGCATGATTCTTGTGATATTTAGTCCATCTCTGTGCTGGATGCCGTGTAACCCTATAGTGACCGTGTGATATTTAGTCCATCTCTGTGCTGGATGCCGTGTAACCCTATAGTGACACATCTACAATTACTATGCTGCTAGATTGTGTATTATACATAACACAATGTTGTTACCAAGGATGGTCGTGGTCAAATGGTTATTATCGCAATTTCAAGATTGAAATGTCCCGGGCTCCAGTTGTAGCTACAGAACTTAATTGTGTTATTATTTCTTCAGACAATGACTTGCGTGTCCACTAACTAAGTTTAATGGATCTAGAATACTAATTATTAATTCGTGCATTTTCCAATTGGACAGAGTGTTTCATGCATTTTCCAGTTTGGGACGAGTGTTTCATGCATTTCCCAGTTGGGACGAGTGTTTCATGCATTTCACAGTTGGACGAGTGTTTCATGCATTTTCCAGTTGGAACGAGTGTTTCATGCATTTTCCAGTTGGAACAAGTGTTTCATGCATTTTCCAGTTGGAACAAGTGTTTCATGCATTTTCCAGTTTGGTTTAGTATTCTGTGTATTTTTCAGTTCGGACGAGAGCTTGCATTTTGGCACAATTATCTGCAGTATGGGACTGCGTTACAAATCGTACTGCTCTAACATAGTACGAACGTTGATGGTGGATCCTTCCGATAAAATGCAGAAAGATTATCAGTTCCTGTTGGAGGTAGAGGATGAAATCTTGAAGAAATTAAAACCGGGTGTGTATAAGAAATAAACATAAGTACTTGTGTATGTCCCAAGGATATACCAGATGTATCTACAATGTACCGGAGACCTGGTACTTGTGTAGGATATACCAGATGTATCTACAATGTACCGGAGACCTGGTACTTGTGTAGGATATACCAGATGTATCTACAATGTACCGGAGATCTGGTACTTGTGTAGGATATACCAGATGTATCTACAATGTACCGGAGACCTGGTACTTATGTAGGATATACCAGATGTATCTACAATGTACCGGAGACCTGGTATTTGTGTAGGATATACCAGATGTATCTCTAGAATGTACCGGAGACCTGGTACTTGTGTAGGATATACCAGATGTATCTCTACAATGTATCGGAGACCTGGTACTTGTGTAGGATATACCAGATGTATCTACAATGTACCGGAGACCTGGTACTTGTGTAGGATATACCAGATGTATCTCTACAATGTACCGGAGACCTGGTACTTGTGTAGGATATACCAGATGTATCTCTACAATGCACCGGAGACCTGGTACTTATGTAGGATATACCAGATGTATCTACAATGTACCGGAGACCTGGTACTTGTGTAGGATATACCAGATGTATCTCTACAATGTACCGGAGACCTGGTACTTGTGTAGGATATACCAGATGTATCTCTACAATGTACCGGAGACCTGGTACTTGTGTAGGATATACCAGATGTATCTCTACATTTTTTACTTGTCTCGGTTTTCAAATAGAGGCAAACTGTATTCATACAAACGGCAGTTAGCTGAAAATTTAGCGTATGTCTGTCTACTCTGTCAGCTAGCCTAACCAGCAAGAGTAGGGTGACACTTCGATAGTATTCTGTGTATCTGTATATAGTTATATCATGGTAAATTGAATGGCCATAGAATGAACAGGGAACACATTTTTATGTTGGGCTTAAGAATTTTGTAAATTTGGGTAGCCCAAATAAGCCAGTTTTCTGAAAACCTGATCGATGAATGCCTTCCTCCAACAAGCTATTACAAGTCTGTTAAATGTTTTTTTTAATGTTAAATTATAATTCTAACATGACTTGATATTTTGTTCCCGTTGTTAAATCTGCAATAAACCACGGCTACGGCTGTTGAATTTTGCTCTACCTGTAAAAAACATGGATGTAAATATGCACAACTTTTATAAATTTTACGGAATTTAATATAGCGACTGGTCAGGTTAATAGTAGTGTAGTGTTAATAACCAGCCATACAGGAAATATTGTTCATGGTTGGATGATGATTTCCAGTGCCACTAGAATACAGAATGTATTTTACAGGGGGGTATTTTGGAAAGGCAGCCATCAGCCGAATAACAGACAAGGAGACAAAATAACACACACATTTATTCGTTTATAGCATTATATTGTGTCATGTTAGAATCAAAATAATATTTGTCTGCGTTGTCTGCGGCGACTAATGTCGTTCTGATGCATGGGCATTAACCACTTAGGCCGTACGTAAGACTGCATGGTTAATTCCTACGTGTCCGAACTGCCGTTTATTCTCCAATGAACAACGGCAAGACAAGTATTATTATTATTTCCTAATTATTGAAACAAAACAGCACTTTTATTCAGGTACCAAACTGAGTTCCGTGTTCAATACTGCGGAAGACTTTGTGAAGTTAAAGAGACCAGATTTAAAAGATAAAATGACAAAGAATATTGGATTTGGCATGGGGATCGAGTTCAGAGAAGGAGCTATGCTCATTACGGGCAAATCAAATGTGTCGGTGAAAAAAGGTATGTACAAGACAAACATTGTAATGCAAAAACTAACAGGACAATAATTAATTATCATAATTCAGGGCTCTTCTAGAGGGCGACATGGGCGAAATAGACTGCCCCCCAGGCATTTCTCCCTAAAAAAAACCAAAATTATATTTTTACAAATTTCATACAAATTTTTGTCCACTATGTAAGCTAGTTTTAGCTTCCTACTTGATCTGTTGCAATATTATGTATGTCGTATGTTACATGTGATTATGTATGTCGTATGTTACATGTGATTATGTATGTCGTATGTTACATGTGATTATGTATGTCGTATGTTACATGTGATTATGTATGTCGTATGTTACATGTGATTATGTATGTCGTATGTTACATGTGATTATGTATGTCGTATGTTACATGTGATTATGTATGTCGTATGTTACATGTGATTATGTATGTCGTATGTTACATGTGATTATGTATGTCGTATGTTACATGTGATTATGTATGTCGTATGTTACATGTGATTATGTATGTCGTATGTTACATGTGATTATGTATGTCGTATGTTACATGTGATTATGTATGTCGTATGTTACATGTGATTATGTATGTCGTATGTTACATGTGATTATATATGTCGTATGTTACATGTGATTTATGTCTTGCAATAAATACTGTTTAAACCAAATGATTTATTCAATGGCCATAATGTGTATTTTATCCCTATTTTGTTGAAAATATTTCCATTTACGGATGCAATTGCGCGATTTCTCACTTCTTTGATTCTGACCTGGGAGATTACTATTCATTTAGTAGAAGTGAAATCAGCACAAGCACGGACCACCTGGTACGGCTATTATTGCCAATCATCTTAGATAGTGTGGGTTAGTTCCCTGCTGTCATCCGAAATGGAAATGTGTTGTGTTTACAATTATTAAGGATATTTTTTCAACTACAGTCAAACCTGTGTTAGTGGTCACCTCTACTATGCAGCCAGCCTGTATTATATACCGTCAAACCTGTGTTAGTGGTCACCTCTACTATACAGTCAAACCTGTGTTAGTGGTCACCTCTATTATACAGTCAAACCTGTGTTAGGGGTAACCTCTACTATACAGTCAAACCTGTGTTAGTGGTAACCTCTACTATACAGTCAAACCTGTGTTAGTGGTCACCTCTACTATACAGTCAAACCTGTGTTAGTGGTCACCTCTACTATACAGTCAAACCTGTGTTAGTGGTCACCTCTACTATGCAGCCAGCCTGTATTAAGTAGCCAGTTTCCAGATTCCCAATATGTTGATTTATTATACATTTCACCTCTATTAAGCAGCCACCTGTGTTAAGCAGCCACTTTCTGTGATTCCTGTGGCTGGCTGCTTCAGACAGGTTTCACATAAATGTATTGAATGATCCCATCTGAATTTATATGAATAAGTACGGAATCTTGTGGATTATTGGATACCTGTGGTATATGATTGGCTGGATATAGAACGTTCAAAACTATTTGTAGATCCCTGTTGCTGTCATTAGCTCTTTGCACTCTCACGGTGAAAATAACAATCATTCAGCATGTAATTTCATTAGAATTGTGTTGTAACGGCAGAATTCTATTGAAATTTCCTGGCATATTTCAGTTATAAAATAAGAAAAACACATTAATGAATTGTCGTTTAATATATCTAAATATAAGATCTTACATGAGTTCTGATTTCATACCCTATTTTATGAAACGAGTTTTGAAATTTTGATTTTATGCGAGCCTTTTGGCAATCTTAATACCAAAATTACAAAACTTGTTTCATAAAATGTTATGAAATCACCACGAGGGTAAGATCCTTTTTATCACATTACCACGGTAACAACAACTATAAATTTGAAGAAAATAACGTCTTGTTTGCCAGTTTATTATTGAGTGTTTTGAATGTGTGTTGCAAGCTGCCGTGCCGCGACCAATCCGAATCCTTTCAGATGTTATTACACATGTGTACATATAAGAAAATATGTAATGGCTGTAGTACACTGAATACAAGCAAAGTCACGTGATAAATAAGTCATATGCCGTTGCTCAATAAGTTGTATTTATAATGCCTTGTTTAAATATTTAGACACATGCCATTATCTTGTATAGGTATGGTGTTTAACATCAATGTTGGATTTTCGGACTTTGAGAATAAAGAAAGCAAGGATTCAGCCGGGAAGAAATATGCCCTGTTTATCGGAGACACTGTACTTGTAACTGAGGTATGTTTATCGGAGACACTCTACTTGTAACTGAGGTATGTTTATCGGAGACACTCTACTTGTAACTGAGGTATGTTTATCGGAGACACTGTACTTGTAACTGAGGTATGTTTATCGGAGACACTCTACTTGTAACTGAGGTATGTTTATCGGAGACACTGTACTTGTAAATGAGGTATGTTTATCGGAGACACTGTACCTGTAAATGAGGTATGTTTATCGGAGACACTGTACTTGTAACTGAGGTATGTTTATCGGAGACACTGTACTTGTAACTGAGGTATGTTTATCGGAGACACTGTACTTGTAACTGAGGTATGTTTATCGGAGACACTGTACTTGTAAATGAGGTATGTTTATTGGAGACACTGTACTTGTAAACGAGGTATGTTTATCGGAGACACTGTACTTGTAAATGAGGTATGTTTATCGGAGATACTGTACTTGTAAATGAGGTATGTTGCCATCAGTTAAAGCTGTTAGCTGGAGGATAATACCTCTCGGTTAAGCCGATCCCACATAGGGGCTGTTATCGACGGGGGGGGGGGTGGCTCCATTGCTGAGTGGTTACGGCAGTTGACTTTAACTCCCTGGGGTCTCGTATTCTTTCAAGTGAGGAAGCTATCCAACTGGCTTGCAGTAGGTCGGTGGTTTTACCTGGGCGCCTGACATGCTGCTTGGGTGGAGGGGGATTCCTCTACCAAGAATAATAACTGGATAGTTGCCAAATGACTTCAGCTTTTGGTGCGACTTTAAACCCCAAAGCAAGCGATCTTCTCGATGCCATTTCCAATATCGTATACATGCATGATGCAGTCGTAGTCCAACAAACAAACTCGCCCGTAGTAACATCTATTGTAGGGTTTATTCACGAGTGGAAGGGTGGATCAGAACAGGGGCAGGGTAAGTCATAGAAGGGACAGGGTGCATTTTGAGCCGCAATGAGATGCGGTAAGGGGTATTTTGGGGTTAGTCCCATAAAATTGTTAACTAAATTACAGTGATTGATCAAAGAGGCAGTAATGCAGTATATATTGGTGAAACGGGCGGACCGAGTTCTAAACTATATATGTCTGCCCGTCTGAAGTCTTATATAAAAAATATAAATGTTTAAATGCGCCGCTCATATGGGCAACCGGTAGCGACGATAAATAAATGTAAAACACACACATGGGTTAGCTAAAACACACACTCTTTAACTAATAATCAAAGAAATAGTTCTATACCAAGGGACACTGGCTATACATTTGTGCAATTACAGCTAATTTTAAATATGTTCAAATATACTATACTGGTAGGTGGATACTTGATGTATTTAGGGCATCGACTGCTGAGAAATGATATAAGCACATTTGTATGTGATATTATAAATGTACTTTTAGTTTGTTTGAATCATTGTGTGTATGTGTTCACCATCCCTGTCATGCCTGTCCCAATATTATGTAAATTGTTGCATGCATCTAGCTTGTAAGACAGAACAGACAGTAGTCCAAGCAATATTTTTATGTTTTCTTTATACAGTATAATTATGTAGTGACTAAAAGGCCCGGGACCAAGAATTTTTAATTTCGTATTATGTACAAATTCATGCACTATTTGGTTAATTATTTGTCCGCCTCCGTGGTCGAGTGGTTAAGGTCGCTGACTTGTATACCATTGTAACCTATCATCACTGATGGTCACGGGTTCGAGCCCCGCTCAGACCGTGTCTCATTTATATGAAAAAGTTGGCAGTTTCTTACGGAGGTTGGTGCACCCCCAAGTACTGGTTAACCGTTGGAGCCTGCCCAGGAAAGGGGTTGTTAGGTAAACTGCCCGCTGGCGATATAGCCCAAAATGGTGCTGATGCAGGCGTAAAACCTGAACTATAACATATAATTTGTTAATTATTTACACACTAGTCACTGGATTAAAAGAATTACTTCTTACTTGCTTATTGCTTGCTTGCTTGCTTATTGCTTACTTGCTGCTTACTTGCTTGCTTATTGCTTGCTTGCTTGCTTATTGCTTGCTTATTTATAAAAGTGAGGAATGACGCGAGGCGTCGGATTGGCTTTAAACCGAGAATACAAACATACTTTCTATTACAGGAATCTCCAGCCGCAGTGATGACGAACGCCAAGAAGAGGATTAAGTATGTGGGTATATTTCTGAAGGACGAAGATGAAGAAGAAGAGGAGGAGGAGGACGAAGAGAAACCGCAGCAACCGGAGATGTTGGGGAGAGGAAGGAGAAATGCCGTGCTGGAGAACAGAACACGGGTAGGTGATCCAGGCTGGAACTAGAGGGAGACCCAGAGACAAATTACCTCCCTTACATTCCATTCATTGCAGACATGCTTATTTCGCCTTGTGAGTTGACCATACAATACGGAGTGTGCTCCTGAATACAGTGTCACGTCCGTCTATTTAAAGGTCAAGTAGCCGAGGCCCATGGCTAATCTGTAATTTGGGGAGGGAATGTCATGTGACCTATTGTAGAAATTATGTACTTATGTTATCCATTTTGGGTTTTTGGCATTATCATCTATCCGTCCATCCGCCTTTGGATTCTCCGGGCATCCTCTCGTAAAACCCTTGCCAGATTTTGGTGAAACTTTACATGTGTGATCAGTATCAAGTCTGGTTGTGCATGCCGCCTTTGTGTTCCCCTCGGCTGTCGTTTTATGGAGTTATGGTCCGCGCTGCATGCACAATTTCCCTGAATCCTTGAGTCTGTTTTACATGCACAATTTCCCTGAATCCTCGAGTCTGTGTTTTACATGCACAATTTCCCTGAATCCTCGAGTCTGTGTTTTACATGCACACTTTCCCTGAATCCTCGAGTCTGTGTTTTACATGCACAATTTCCCTGAATCCTTGAGTCTGTGTTTTACATGCACACTTTCCCTGAATCCTCGAGTCTGTGTTTTACATGCACAATTTCCCTGAATCCTCGAGTCTATGTTTTACATGCACAATTTTCCTGACTATTTATTATCACTATGTTAAATAGCCTGATACAACTACAGAAGAAAAGAGATTGAAACATCAGAAGGAACTAGCGGGGAGGTTGAACGAGGAAGCAAGGGAGAGAATCCGAGGAATGAAGACTGGGGGAGATGATAAAAAGTAAGAATTATTCCGTTATTTGAAATGCCACGTGACTTTGGCACTCGTACAAGTTGAAATGGACCATGTAGTGGATGACCGCCTCCGTGGTCGAGTGGTTAAGGTTGCTGACTTGTATACCATCTCTGATGGTCACGTGACGGGTTTGAGCCCCGCTCAGACCGTGTCTCATTTATATGAAAAGGTTGGCAGTTTCTTACGGAGGTTGGTGCACCCAAGTACTGGTTAACCGCTGGAGCATGCCCAGGAAAGGTGCTGTTAAGTAAACTGCCCGCCGGCGATATAGCCAAAAATGGTGCTGATGCAGGCGTAAAACCCGAAATATATATAACCATGTAGTGGTCATAATATAATATTTTTGACAGATAGTAAATATTATTTTAAATCGTACTGATACTGATAGTTTATACAAATTTATTTTAGCTTGATTGCGAAACAAGTTCTTGCAACTTATATTAATCATTCTTGAGACGTCATTGCTGATGGAGAGAGCGGCAAGGTGGAATTTAAATGCCTTCCTTGCCTAAGGGCACAATTGTAATGGCTCCAATGGGGCTCGAACATCCGGGTCTTTTGCACCTGATTTTGCGTTACCACTGAGCTATAGCGACTTCCCTTTCCTGACATCGTACTGAAATAGTATATATTATAATAGTATTTTGACATCATAATGACTGTGACCGCATTCACTTACTCTAAGTATGTGTTTACCTCGACAAATTAATAATACCAGTACTGTACTGTAGCTGAACTACGAAATGTATCAAATCGGACGATGTGCCGCATCCATCGAGATCGATTCGGGTTGAGAGTAAATCATACCATTACTGATTGGGAAGCTTTATTGTTGCAGAATGAGGAAGTCAAATGTCTCGTACAAAACAGTATCACATCTGCCAAATGAAGCGGAAGTACGGGAGCTCAAGCTCTATGTTGGTAAGTGTCGGCTCCATCACCAGAATTGTTGTGTCTTATTTATTTAGATTTTTAAAATTTTAATATAAAATATTTATTTATTTAAATTTAATAATTTATTTATTATGCTGCTATTTACACAGAACTGCCAATTTTATATAATAATATATATTAAAGAAATGTATGGATAATATAGGATTACTGTATTGTACGATATTTATTAACCCTTAGCCTGCCAATCACGACTAAAGTCGCCTTTGCAAACAACATAGAGCCAGATCTTTCGCCGTTTGATCAGGCTCGCCGACTTGTATACCGCTGTAACATACATCACTGATGGTTACCGGTTCGAGCCCCCCCCCCCCCACACACCCACCCCGGTGATGAATGGCTTTATTGTCAGAGCAGTGAATCTCTCATTTTAAGAGGATTTTCTCTTTTTTTTGGGTCAAAAATCATGAAAAATAAAATTGCCATATTTCGTTTAGGCTGTTCAGAAAAGATTTTTTCACTTTTTAGGGGGGGGGGGGTGATCCACCTTATTTTCAGTAATTTGGCAGATTTCCTATTTGTTGACAATTTTCCATCATTGACAGTCGTGTAATGTGTGTGTCTCATTTAGTAGGTTACTTCTTGATATCTACACTTGTTTGTATGGAGTAGCAAATTACTAGCATCTTTGTGTAGGATTTCTTGTTTGCTGCAGCAAGATACTTTGTAATATTTGAGCATATTTTATTATTTCAGATAAGAAGTACGAGACCATTATTCTACCAATATTTGGATTACCGACTCCATTTCATATATCCACTGTCAAAGTAAGTCCACCTATCGCTAAGTCGCCGACAATCGTTCGCCGGCATTGACATCGGCGATAATCGATTGTGAAAATGTGTAATCGACGAGTCTTTATTTTTGTCTCTTATGTTTGTTTATACCTCAAATAAAACCACGATTTACTATTGGCTGTATTTTATTAGCACTGCATGTTTGCAACAACAATTCTAACTGTATCTAGTACTAGACTTTTCACTAGTATGTCACTAAGCATTCTGTCCTTTATTAACTTAAAAACTAATTTTATATCAGGTGGCAGTCTACTAACTTAATGTCTAGTACTCAGATGTAAGTGAGTAACTAATTTGTCTAAACTAGTAACTTGTAAGTAATTTATTAGTACTAAATAGATTGTTAAACTCACAAATTAGATGGAATGATTTTGATTTATAACTATATCAATTGCCCGATTAATAATCAATTATCTAATCGGTTTACCCGTCCGATTATTCCGATTAATCGATTATGAATTTTGAAACCGATGCACATCACTAACTTTAACCTATCATCACTGATGGTCACGGGTTCGAGCCCCGCTCAGGCTGTGTCTATTTATATGAAACAGTTGGCAGTTTCTTACAGGGGTTGGTGCACCAAGTACTGGTTAACCACTGGAGCCTGCCCAGGAAAGGTGTTGTTAGGTAACTGCCCGCCTTCGATATAGCCCAAAATGGTGTTGATGAAGGCGTAAAACCCGAACAAACAACAACTATTCAGAATGTAATAGTGTTAACTCAACTGTATTCTGTGTACCCGGATAAACATTGTGCAATTAGAGTACATGTACTGTTCATGACTACTTGTCTCTTTATTTTAGTTTATACAAATTTATTTTAGCTCGATTGCGAAACAAGTTCTTGCAACTTATATTAATCACTCTCGAGACCTCATTCCTGATGGAATCCATCGCCACAAGGGAGAGAGAAGAGGCAACGTGGAATTTAAATGCCTTGCCTAAGGGCACAATCGTAACGGTTCCAATAATGTATAATTATGTTTCTTGTATTTAAGTGTTCATATGTTTTACATGTGTTAAATTTAAGAACCTCTAATCCAGACTTCTTGTCCAGTCCAGAAGGAATCCTGATTAGAGGAGTTTTACTGTATTGCATTTTCGTAATGTTTACGAATCACAAATAAAATGCCCCTTTTTTCTTCATTCTTGGTTTAAACTATATTTATTGTTCTTCTTTTGTACAAGGAGCATATATGCATGGACATTGTAAACACGCAGGTTGCAGGAAGATAACAAAGGATTGGAAAACAAGATAAATACAATCTTATATTCTTCATTCTTTGTTCAGTTTTTGTCATTTTCTTTGCTCTGCTTTTTGTCTGTGTAATTTCTGCTCTTAGCTTGGTATTATACTTCATAGCGACATATTTACAAAGGATTGTGGTATATGACATCCATGTTTTATTTTCAGAACATAAGTCAGTCTGTGGAGGGAGATTACACGTACTTGCGTATCAACTTCTTCCACCCGGGATCGGCCCTCGGCAAGACTGAAGGGAACACATTCCCGCAGGCTGATGCTACCTTCCTGAAGGAAATGTATGTACACATTTAGTACCTTCCTGAAGGAAATGTATGTACACATTTAGTACCTTCCTGAAGGAAATGTATGTACACATTTAGTACCTTCCTGAAGGAAATGTATGTACACATTTAGTAGTTTGCTACCTTCCTGAAGGAAATGTATGTACACATTTAGTACCTTCCTGAAGGAAATGTATGTACACATTTAGTACCTTCCTGAAGGAAATGTATGTACACATTTAGTACCTTCCTGAAGGAAATGTATGTACACATTTAGTACCTTCCTGAAGGAAATGTATGTACACATTTAGTAGTTTGCTACCTTCCTGAAGGAAATGTATGTACACATTTAGTAGTTTGCTACCTTCCTGAAGGAAATGTATGTACACATTTAGTAATTTAGTACAGGATGTACACCAGACTAAATATATAAAAATACTTGCAAAAGTATGTAGTTTTGAATTTATCTCTGTAACATAAACCACTCAATAGGGACTAACCACTCAATAGGGACTAACCACTCAATAGGGACTAATAGGGACTAACCACTCAATAGTGACTAACCACTCAATAGGGACTAACCACTCAATAGTGACTAACCACTCAATAGGGACTAACCACTCAATAGTGACTAACCACTCAATAGGGACTAACCACTCAATAGGGACTAACCACTCAATAGGGACTAACCACTCAATAGGGACTAACCCTAGGGACTAACCACTCAATAGTGACTAACCACTCATTAGGGACTAACCACTCAATAGTGACTAACCACTCATTAGGGACTAACCACTCATTAGGGACTAACCACTCAATAGTGACTAACCACTCATTAGTGACTAACCACTCAATAGTGACTAACCACTCAATAGTGACTAACCACTCAATAGTGACTAACCCTAGGGACTAACCACTCAATAGGGACTAACCACTCAATAGGGACTAACCACTCAATAGTGACTAACCACTCATTAGGGACTAACCACTCAATAGTGACTAACCACTCAATAGGGACTAACCACTCAATAGGGACTAACCACTCAATAGTGACTAACCACTCAATATGGACTAACCACTCAATAGGGACTAACCACTCAATAGTCACTCAATAGGGACTAACCACTCAATAGGGACTAACCACTCAATAACTCAATAGGGACTAACCACTCAATAGGGACTAACCACTCAATAGTGACTAACCACTCATTAGGGACTAACCACTCAATAGTGACTAACCACTCAATAGGGACTAACCACTCAATCGTTTCAATGCGAATTGCGCCGCTTTAGAATTTTTCAAAACAAATTGAAAATGCTACGAAATCTCTTTTTGACGTACATTTTTGCCGAATAAACCTACAGGTTAGTGGAAACACATTTTATTGATAATGTTATTCACAGTTAAAACTCTCCCGACGAAGTTTTTTTTTTGTTGCTGACAGAACCCGTGTCCTAGTACGGAAATGTGACCTGCTATGGCCAATGTTTGTGGCAATTGTTTGCAAAGTATACATGCATGCAGCTTAAAGTTGTGTTTTATTTGAAGAACAATATAAAGACTCGGGATAGGCGTTATATTTGGACAGCTTTGTACAAAATTGTCTCAGATAGGGCCATTTTACTGATCGATGCGAAATCTGACAGCCCACAGAGTAGAATCCCTGTACTTAAATATATATACTAGTACCCCCAAACGTGCCGAATCCCTGTGATGTTTACTATACATGTATATATATATGTTGGGATTGTTTCAAATGAGGACTCTATCCTGTGGACTTGAGGATTCAGTTCTACCTGGCACCTGCCCATGCCAGATACGGTGCTCAAAGAGGCACCCAGGGTCTTCTTTCACCACATAGAGCTAAGAAATTAGCTGTTAGTACAAGTTGAAATGCAAAAAACAGCAAACAAAGTAAACCATTGATAAATTGTTGTTTAGTTTATACAAATTTATTTTAGCTCGATTGCGAAACAAGTTCTTACAACTTATATTAATCACTCTCGAGACCTCATTCCTGATGGAATCCATCGCCACGAGGAAGAGAGAAGAGGCAACGTGGAAATTAAATGCCTTGCCTAAGGGCACAATCGTAACGGCTCCAGCGGGGCTCGAACTCCGGACCTTTCGCACCTGAAGCGAACGCGCATCCACTGCTATCACGACTTCCACAATAAATTGTTGTAAAACCATAACATGTCCATCTTTGTTCTGGATTATGATGTTGATTACTCTTGTCTTGCACAGAACGTACAGAAGTTCCAATACGAAGGAACCCGGAGAATTGTACGCACCCTCGTCAAACCTAAATACAGCCTTCAGATTGATCAAAGAAGTGCAGAAAAAATTCAAGACCCGGGAAATGGAGGAGAAAGAGAAAGAGGTATATTGTTTGTTACTGTATAGAGGTATATAAATATTTCATCTCGGGGACGCAGCGTGACGGTGGATATTGTCAACCTGTTCATCTCGGTGAGCGTGACAGTGGATATTGTCAACCCGAGGAAAATATGTCGACTTAGGCGAGGTGAGCGTGACTGGATATTGTCAACCCGAGGAAAATAATGTCGACTTAGGCGAGGCCGGGGTCGACATTATTTTTCCGAGGGTTGACAATATACTGTCGCACTCACCGAGATGAAATATTTATTTTTTGTTATACCGAACAATCGGCTGTTCTGGCTTTATGTTGTATGGTAATCCTGACAGTTTTTAACAAAACGAGCCTCATTGTACTACAATACACAACTGCACAACCACTTCTGTGAATGTCCGTAATAAGAAATAGTTCTTCTTCTCTGTTAATGGTTAACAGTAAATAATTGTGCTATTATGGCCATGTGTGTGGCGGGGGGGGGGGGGGTAGAAAAGTGAGCTACCAGGCCTCCTCAGCTACTATAATTCCACCAAAGAGGACACTGGTTACAGGTAGTGTGATAAAAAAAGGTGCAAAAACCTAACACCTTAAAAGGCCTAAAGCCTACAATATGTACATATACTAGGAGTGTGCAAAGAGAGGTTACTCTTGCGCTGACTTAAATCCATTAGTTATGGTATAATTTTCAAGTTTTAAAAACTACAGACAAAAATTCATTAGAATATATTACTTTATAATTAACCTTTCATGATTGTCAGAAAATCGCTAAATTACAAAATTGCATCCAACCGCGAGGGAATACGAAACTCAGCAGTGCATTGAAAATGCCATCTGTCACTGTTTCAAAGCACTTGAAAATAGTTTTCTTTCAATGAGAAAACTCTTATCATTCACAGATTGGTACACTGCTGGAGGTTGGAAAGATGAATTGTAGAAATGTTTGTTTAGTGGCTGTCTGCGTGTACCCTACATACAGTCAAACCTGTGTTAGTGGTCACCTCCATTAAGCAGCCAACCTGTATTATATACAGTCAAACCTGTGTTAGTGGTCACCTCCATTAAGCAGCCAACCTGTATTATATACAGTCAAACCTGTGTTAGTGGTCACCTCCATTAAGCAGCCAACCTGTATTATATACAGTCAAACCTGTGTTAGTGGTCACCCCCATTAACAGCCAACCTGTATTATATACAGTCAAACCTGTGTTAGTGGTCACCTCCATTAAGCAGCCAACCTGTATTATATACAGTCAAACCTGTGTTAGTGATCACCTCCATTAAATATCCAACCTGTATTATATACAGTCAAACCTGTGTTAGTGGTCACCTCCATTAAGCAGCCAACCTGTATTATATACAGTCAAACCTGTGTTAGTGGTCACCTCCATTAAGCAGCCAACCTGTATTATATACAGTCAAACCTGTGTTAGTGGTCACCTCCATTAAGCAGCCAACCTGTATTATATACAGTCAAACCTGTGTTAGTGGTCACCTCCATTAAGCAGCCAACCTGTATTATATACAGTCAAACCTGTGTTAGTGGTCACCTCCATTAAGCAGCCAACCTGTATTATATACAGTCAAACCTGTGTTAGTGGTCACCCCCATTAAGCAGCCAACCTGTATTATATACAGTCAAACCTGTGTTAGTGGTCACCCCCATTAAGCAGCCAACCTGTATTTTATACAGTCAAACCTGTGTTAATGGTCACCTCCATTAAGCAGCCAACCTGTATTAAGCAGCCAGTTTCTAGATTCCCAATCGGTTGTTTTTATTATACATTTGACCTCTATTAAGCAGCCACCTGTGCTAAGCAGCCACTTTCTCTGACTCCCTTGGCTGGCTACTTAAGACAGGTTTGACTGTAGTTACCAATAACTGGCATAGGCAACCTCTTGGAAATGAGGTTCCAACTATTTAGAACCCTCTTCTTTGTACTGTTGACTTGTACAGTTTCTGAAACTGCATCACTGGATATGGCTGCCTGTTAGTGAAGATATTTCATTCTGGATACCGTTTAAACGGTATTTGCAAAGAACATAGAGCCAGATCAGCCGTCACTGAACGTGCAGTCTGATCAGGCTCTATGCTGTTTGCTATTCAGATGATCTTGCTAAGACACTTGACTATGTAGCAAACATAGATCCTGATCAGCACGCAACGTCACTCTGGGGCTGATCTGGATCTATGTTTTTTGCAAAAGCCAGAATGAAATGGGTTAATGTAGAGGTATCCTGCCCCAAGTATTGCCTGCCATCGTGTGTTATGTGAATGACTCGCCAGTGAGAGATTTCACTGTTCTTTCATTGAGTACATACCGTAGGTGGTTTTGAATCGGGAATTAATTACTGCCCTCGTTCTCATTCAAAGCATAATCAGTTTCTTTTAACCCTTTCAACACTACAGACCTGTACGCTTACAAAAAGTGTAGATCCTGATGAGCCGGCTCATCAGGATCTGCATTTATTCCAGTAATATTACTATTTGTAGACAAAATTACCCATTTTGATAAATGAAGTGGTCCAAATGTAATTTTTGGAGTAATTTATTGGTCTAATATTATCATGGACCAGTCCATGTCAGTTACTTAGTGTTGAATGGGTGTTCTTTTAGTGCCTTAGATGTTTTGTAATAACATGAATTTTTCTACCTCCCCGTTTCTTACTGATATTACATGTTAGTGCAGCGTATGCCCATTAGGCTTGCTGTTATATTGTATTGCTATATATTGAATGTATGTATAGATTGCAATTTAAAAATAAAAGATGACTGAATTTTTATCCGCGCCACTTCTGTTGCCAATTGAAAAAAACTGGATCTTGGAGCCAACTAAGAGCCATATCGTTCACAGATAAATATTTGAAGCCATGTACTTGACCAAACAACAATAACAACAAAAAGTTTAGCCAATTTAGCGCCAGTATTTGTTCTTTTGTTGCAATTGCCCCTGGCGACCAACAGCGGGAACCCTGAATGTATTGTTTCATGTTGTGGACTATAACTACTGTTCTGTGTGTACAGGGCATTGTTTCATGCTGTGGACTATAACTACTGTTCTGTGTGTACAGGGCATTGTTTCATGCTGTGGACTATAACTACTGTTCTGTGTGTACAGGGCATTGTTTCATGCTGTGGACTATAACTACTGTTCTGTGTGTATAGGGCATTGTTTCATGTTGTGGACTATAACTACTGTTCTGTGTGTATAGGGCATTGTTTCATGTTGTGGACTATAACTACTGTTCTGTGTGTACAGGGCATTGTTTCATGTTGTGTACTATAACTACTGTTCTGTGTGTACAGGGCATTATTTCATGTTGTGTACTATAACTACTGTTCTGTGTGTACAGGGCATTGTTTCATGTTGTGGACTATAACTACTGTTCTGTGTGTACAGGGCATTATTTCATGTTGTGTACTATAACTACTGTTCTGTGTGTACAGGGCATTGTTTCATGTTGTGGACTATATATTTACTGTTCTGTGTGTACAGGGTATTGTTTCATGTTGTGGACTATAACTACTGTTCTGTGTGTACAGGGTATTGTGAAACAAGATGCACTCGTTGTAAATCCCAACAGAGGTAACCCAAAGATGAAGGACTTGTATATACGACCCAACATCGTCTCCAAGAGAATTTCCGGCTCCCTCGAAGCACACTCAAACGGTAAGTAAAGGCATACTGTGGTTTGGCGCTGAGCTCCCTCCAAGCACACTCAAACGGTAAATAAAGGCATACTGTGGTTTAGCGCTGAGCTCCATCCAAGCACACTCAAACGGTAAGTAAAGGCATACTGTGGTTTGGCGCTGAGCTCCCGCTAAGCAAGCTATTCGTTCATAGTGCATATAGATAATTAACTTGCCTATTACAAGTTGATAATTACACTTGCCTGCTCACCATTACACGTTGATAATTCCACCTGCTCACCATTACACGTTGATAATTCCACCTGCTCACCATTACACGTTGATAATTCCACCTGCTCACCATTACAAGTTGATAATTCCACCTGCTCACCATTACACGTTGATAATTCCACCTGCTCACCATTACAAGTTGATAATTCCACCTGCTCACCATTACAAGTTGATAATTCCAACTGCTCACCATTACAAGTTGATAATTCCACCTGCTCACCATTACAAGTTGATAATTCCACCTGCTCACCATTACACGTTGATAATTCCACCTGCTCACCATTACAAGTTGATAATTCCACCTGCTCACCATTACAAGTTGATAATTCCAACTGCTCACCATTACAAGTTGATAATTCCACCTGCTCACCATTACAAGTTGATAATTCCACCTGCTCACCATTACACGTTGATAATTCCACCTGCTCACCATTACAAGTTGATAATTCCACCTGCTCACCATTACAAGTTGATAATTCCAACTGCTCACCATTACAAGTTGATAATTCCACCTGCTCACCATTACAAGTTGATAATTCCACCTGCTCACCATTACACGTTGATAATTCCACCTGCTCACCATTACAAGTTGATAATTCCACCTGCTCACCATTACAAGTTGATAATTCCAACTGCTCACCATTACAAGTTGATAATTCCACCTGCTAAGTTGATAATTCCACCTGCTAAGTTGATAATTCCACCTGCTCACCATTCTAAGTTGATAATTACATGGATTTGTTATAGAGTGATGCTCTCCATAGTAAATATTGCGTTCTTGCCTATTTGCAGGTTTCAGATTTACATCGGTAAGAGGGGACAAGGTTGATGTTTTATATAACAACATAAAACATGCGTTTTTCCAGCCGTGTGACGGAGAAATGATTATCTTACTTCATTTCCATCTGAAGGTAGGTCGTAGATATAGTGTATGGTCAATTACAGGGTATGGTCAATTTGATGTATACTGTATGGTCAATTACATGTAGACTGTATGATCAATTACATGTAGACTGTATGATCAATTACATGTAGACTGTATTGTCAATTACATGTAGACTGTATTGTCAATTACATGTAGACTGTATTGTCAATTACATGTAGAATGTATGATCAATTACATGTAGACTGTATGATCAATTACATGTAGACTGTATTGTCAATTACATGTAGACTGTATTGTCAATTACATGTAGACTGTATGATCAATTACATGTAGACTGTATTGTCAATTACATGTAGAATGTATTGTCAATTATGTGTAGCATGTATTGTCAATTACATGTAGACTGTATTGTCAATTACATGTAGAATGTATGGTCAATTACATGTAGAATGTATGGTCAATTACATGTAGAATGTATTGTCAATTATGTGTAGCATGTATTGTCAATTACATGTAGACTGTATTGTCAATTACATGTAGAATGTATGGTCAATTACATGTAGAATGTATTGTCAATTACGTGTAGAATGTATTGTCAATTACATGTAGAATGTATTGTCAATTACATGTAGAATGTATGGTCAATTATGTGTAGAATGTATGATCAATTACATGTAGAATGTATTGTCAATTACGTGTAGAATGTATTGTCAATTACATGTAGAATGTATTGTCAATTACATGTAGAATGTATGAACAATTACGTGTAGAATGTATTGTCAATTACAGGGTATGGTCAATTACATGCATAGTGTAGACTGTATGATCAATTACATGTAGACTGGATGTAGACATGGGTTCATTTCATGCGCAGTTCTAAAATTGTATGTATATTTCAGCATGCGATCTTGTTTGGAAAGAAAAAGCACATAGATGTACAGTTTTATACGGAGGTGGGCGAGATAACGACGGATCTGGGTAAACATCAGCACATGCACGACAGAGACGATCTCCGTGCGGAGCAGGTAAGATGTGTGTGACACGGCTGTGCATGTGTATACTCCATGATTACTCCATATCTGGTTTAAGCATCACCAACGAACAGTGAATTTGAATGCATGTTTAAGATACTGGTAATGGGATTGTTCTGTGAGTGTTGTCGGGATGTACCAGTACTTGCCTCGCAACTGTTTTTTCAAGACCAAAGGAATCCTTGCTAGTGTAACTTTAATCATGAATTTCTCCGTCCATTCTTACAACTTATATTAGTCACTCTCGAGATCTCATTCCTGATGGAATCCATCGCCACGAGGAAGAAAGAAGAGGCAACGTGGAATTAAAATGCCTTGCCTAACGGCTCCACTGTCCACTAGTCATTCATACACCTTAGTGGTTTTGAACATTTATCTCAAGATGTATATCATCGTTAATGTTCCATTGCTAGTCTTGTATGGGGTTCTATTGAACCGGGTTTTTATCTGTTTCATACAGATAGATGTCGTGCAGTTTTCTCATACGATTTTTCTTCATAGGCTGAACGAGAAATGAGACAGAAACTGAAGTCGGCGTTCAAGAACTTCTGTGAGAAAGTTGAAAGTTTGACCAAAAATGAGGTGGAGTTTGACACACCATTTAGAGAGCTTGGTTTCCATGGTGCACCATTCCGGAGTACAGTACTCCTCCAGCCTACCAGTGGCTGCCTCGTAACTCTCACAGAATGGGTAAGTTTGAATAATTAAAGCGACACTACATTTGTGAAAACGCAAATATCTGCATAATGTAATTTGCTATGATATTGTATAATTTTCCCCCAAATATTTGCATCAAAAACTGAGTATTTCAACAAATAAACAAACGTCTTATACGCGGTTTGTTGACAACAAAATTATTTAAAAGTTGTCGATATTCATGCTTAACACTATGCGTTTATCCTGAATAACAAGAGGTATGGTACATATTTACTGTGATATCTCACATGTGTGCCTATGCATATTTATTTGTAGACTAATCTTAATTAAATGATCTCTAATCGAAAGTATCGCGTGTTTAGTATTGACTCCAATGACAAACAAATATCAATTCAGGAGCGCGGATGACCGTTATATGTAATCCTACTTTCACTTTCGAAAGTTTGTATACCACAAAAACATTGTTTATTGATTCAATGTCAGTGTTCGAATGTATTCAGAAGAATGTGTAGTAGCAATGCATTTATACGTGAAAAAATGCATTTGATTTGCTTTATGCAATGTAATGTCGCTTTAAGCTTTGTTTATTTATAATACAGGGTTGTCAGCATTGTTGCAGGTTGTACAAACATGTATGTTGTTGCCTATGAACAGTGTATCAATGCAGGCTTTGAATTAAATAATATATCATGCTCACAACCAATTTCAATGAAATGGTCTTCTGCGCCGTCCGTCTGTCGCACTTGTATTTTTTCTAAACTCCTCGAATTTTGATGGATTAATAATAATGTCTAGTGTATTGTCATATTGTTAGATCATTGTGTTACAATCGGTCAAGGATTTTTATTGCCGTAGTAATTATCTTAGACTGTTCAGTTTGAATAATCATCAGCGTTCCATATTTATATCACCATCAAAGTGACAGTTCAAATTATGCCTACTAGACATAGTTCAAAATATTACAGCAACGTTTTCAATCTATATTTGTGACCTCCCTCAGTATTCCAACCTATATGGTTGCCCTTCCTTGATATTTCAGCCTATATTTGTGACCTCCCTCGATATTTCAGCCTATATTTGTGACCTCCCTCGATATTTCAGCCTATATTTGTGACCTCCCTCGATATTTCAACCTATATTTGTGACCTCCCTCGATATTTCAGCCTATATTTGTGACCTCCCTCGATATTTCAGCCTATATTTGTGACCTCCCTCAGTATTCCAACCTATATCGTTGCCCTTCCTTGATATTCCAACCTATATTTGTGACCTCCCTCGATATTCCAGCCTATATTTGTGACCTCCCTCAGTATTCCAACCTATATGGTTGCCCTTCCTTGATATTCCAACCTATATTTGTGACCTCCCTTGATATTCCAACCTATATTTGTGACCTCCCTCGATATTCCAACCTATATTTGTGACCTCCCTCGATATTCCAACCTATATTTGTGACCTCCATCGATATTCCAACCTATAGTTGTGACCTCCCTCAGTATTCCAACCTATATTTGTAATCTCCCTCGATAATTCAGCCTATTTTTGTGTCATCCCTCGATATTTCAGCCTATATTTGTAACCTCCCTCGATATTTCAGCCTATATTTGTAACCTCCCTCGATATTTCAGCCTATATTTGTAACCTCCCTCGATATTTTAGCCTATATTTGTGACTCCCTTGGTATTCCAGCCTATATTTGTGACTCCCTTGGTATTCCAACCTATATTTGTGACCTCCCTCGATATTCCAACCTATATTTGTGACCTCCCTCGATATTTCAGCCTCCATTTGTAACCTCCCTCGGTATTCCAACCTATATTTGTGACCTCCCTCGGTATTCCAACCTGTATTTGTGACCTCCCTCGATATTCCAGCCTATATTTGTGATGTCCCTCGATATTTCAGCCTATATGGTTGACCTCCCTCGATATGCCAACCCATATTTGTGACCTCCCTCGATATTTCAGCCTCCATTTGTGATATCATTGGATGAAGTAGAATTGGTGCACTTTGAGCGTATCTCCTTCCATCTGAAGAACTTTGACATCGTGTTTGTGTTCAAGGACTACAGTAAGAAAGTGTCTATGGTAAACTCTGTACCCATGCAGGTCCTCGAGAATGTCAAGGAGTGGCTAAAGTAAGTACATTAAACTCTTATATATCATGTTTTATTGATTCTTTGTTGTACAAATACAGCAGCCACTTTCTGTGACTCCCCTGGCTGGCTACTTAAGACAGGTAGAATTCATACTAGTAGTCTACAGTCAAACCTGTCTAAATCAGCCAGCTGTGGGAATCACAATCCATATCATGTGGGAAATGAGCAACTCTGTCATATGTGGGAAGTGAGCAACTCTGTCGTATCATGTGGAAAATGTGCAACTCTGTCATATCATGTGGGAAGTGAGCAACTCTGTCATATCATGTGGGAAGTGAGCAACTCGGTCATATCATGTGGGAAATGAGCAACTCTGTCATATAATGTGGAAAATGAACAGCTTGGTCATATCATGTGGGAAGTGAGCAACTCTGTCATATCATGTGGGAAGTGAGCAACTCGGTCATATCATGTGGGAAGTGAGCAACTCTGTCATATCATGTGGAAAATGAGCAACTCTGTCATATCATGTGGGAAATGAACAGCTTGGTCATATCATGTGGGAAGTGAGCAACTCTGTCATATATCATGTGTGAAATGAACAACTTGGTCATATCATGTGGGAAGTGAGCAACTCTGTCATATCATGTGGAAAATGAGCAACTCTGTCATATCATGTGGGGAAGTGAGCAACTCGGTCATATCATGTGGAAAATGAGCAACTCTGTCATATCGTGTGGAAAATGAGCAACTCTGTCATATCATGTGGGAAATGAGCAACTCTGTCATATCATGTGGGAAATGAGCAACTCTGTCATATCATGTAGGAAATGAGCAACTCTGTTATATCATGTGGGGAAGTGAGCAACTCTGTCATATCATGTGGAAAATGAGCAACTCTGTCATATCGTGTGGAAAATGAGCAACTATGTCATATCATGTGGAAAATGAGCAACTCTGTCATATCATGTGGAAAATGAGCAACTCTGTCATATCATGTGGGAAATGAGCAACTCTGTCATATCATGTGGGAAATGAGCAACTCGGTCATATCATGTGGAAAATGAGCAACTCTGTCATATCGTGTGGAAAATGAGCAACTCTGTCATATCATGTGGGAAATGAGCAACTCTGTCATATCATGTGGGAAATGAGCAACTCTGTCATATCATGTGGGAAATGAGCAACTCTGTTATATCATGTGGGGAAGTGAGCAACTCTGTCATATCATGTGGAAAATGAGCAACTCTGTCATATCGTGTGGAAAATGAGCAACTATGTCATATCATGTGGAAAATGAGCAACTCTGTCATATCATGTGGAAAATGAGCAACTCTGTCATATCATGTGGGAAATGAGCAACTCTGTCATATCATGTGGGAAATGAGCAACTCTTGTCATATCATGTGGAAAATGAGCAACTCGGTCATATCATGTGGAAAATGAGCAACTCTGTCATATCATGTGGGAAATGAGCAACTCGGTCATATCATGTGGAAAATGAGCAACTCTGTCATATCATGTGGGAAATGAGCAACTCTGTCATATCATGTGGGAAATGAGCAACTCTTGTCATATCATGTGGAAAATGAGCAACTCGGTCATATCATGTGGAAAATGAGCAACTCTGTCATATCATGTGGGAAATGAGCAACTCGGTCATATCATGTGGAAAATGAGCAACTCGGTCATATCATGTGGAAAATGAGCAACTCTGTCATATCATGTGGGAAATGAACAGCTTGGTCATATCATGTGGGAAGTGAGCAATTCTGTCATATATCATGTGGGAAATGAACAACTTGGTCATATCATGTGGGAAGTGAGCATCATATCATGTGGGAAGTGAGCAACTCTGTCATATATCATGTGGGAAATAAACAACTTGGTCATATCATGTGGGAAGTGAGCAACTCTGTCATATCATGTGGAAAATGAGCAACTCTGTCATATCATGTGGGAAATGAGCAACTCTGTCATATCATGTGGAAAATGAGCAACTCTGTCATATCATGTGGGGAAGTGAGCAACTCTGTCATATCATGTGGAAAATGAGCAACTCTGTCATATCATGTGGAAAATGAGCAACTCGTGCAGACAGACTTGTTAATATGTTCTTACTTACAGCTCATGCGATCTGCGGTACACGGAGGGTGTGCAGTCACTGAACTGGACCAAGATCATGAAGACCATCACGGATGATCCAGAAGGGTTCTTTGACAATGGAGGTTGGAGCTTCCTCGACCCCGAGAGTGAGGTACTTTAAAACAAACGTTAATGATGGAGTGAAAATAGGCAAGACTAAATGAAGCTTGATGAAGTTACCAAATTGCTATGTAAATAAAACTTCTGTCACAGTCATGTATCTGTATACATGTACATGATGCAGGGGTCTATGTGAATTGTGCTTCATATATATATGTCTGGCTGATTGTATATCATGTACATGATGCAGGGGTCTATGTGATGATTGTATATTGTTTATGATTCGTTTATAGGGCTCCTTGTATAGTTTGTAGGGTTCACATGTGTATGATGTAGATGGCATGTGTGTATGATGTAGATGGCATGTGTGTATGACGTAGATGGTATGACGTAGATGGCATGTGTGTATGACGTAGATGGTATGTGTGTATGATGTAGATGGTATGTGTGTATGATGTAGATTTGTTTGTGTGTATGATGTAGATGGTATGTGTGTATGATGTAGATGGTATGTGTGTATGACGTAGATGGCATGTGTGTATGACGTAGATGGCATGTGTGTATGATGTAGATGGTATGTGTGTATGATGTAGATGGTATGTGTGTATGATGTAGAGTATGTGTGTATGATGTAGATGGTATGTGTGTATGGCGTAGATGGTATGTGTGTATGATGTAGATGGTATGTGTGTATGATGTAGATGGTATGTGTGTATGGTGTAGATGGCATGTGTGTATGATGTAGATGGTATGTGTGTATGATGTAGATGGTATGTGTGTATGATGTAGATGGTATGTGTGTATGATGTAGATGGTATGTGTGTATGATGTAGATGGTATGTGTGTATGATGTAGATGGTATGTGTGTATGGTGTAGATGGCATGTGTGTATGACGTAGATGGCATGTGTGTATGATGTAGATGGTATGTGTGTATGACGTAGATGGTATGTGTGTATGATGTAGATGGTATGTGTGTATGACGTAGATGGTATGTGTGTAAGATGTAGATGGTATGTGTGTATGACGTAGATGGTATGTGTGTATGATGTAGATGGCATGTGTGTATGACGTAGATGGTATGTGTGTATGACGTAGATGGTATGTGTGTATGATGTAGATGGTATGTGTGTAAGATGTAGATGGTATGTGTGTATGACGTAGATGGTATGTGTGTATGATGTAGATGGCATGTGTGTATGATGTAGATGGTATGTGTGTATGACGTAGATGGTATGTGTGTATGACGTAGATGGTATGTGTGTATGACGTAGATGGCATGTGTGTATGATGTAGATGGTATGTGTGTATGATGTAGATGGTATGTGTGTATGATGTAGATGGTATGTGTGTATGATGTAGATGGTATGTGTGTATGGCGTAGATGGCATGTGTGTATGATGTAGATGGTATGTGTGTATGACGTAGATGGCATGTGTGTATGATGTAGATGGTATGTGTGTATGATGTAGATGGCATGTGTGTATGATGTAGATGGTATGTGTGTATGACGTAGATGGCATGTGTGTATGATGTAGATGGTATGTGTGTATGATGTAGATGGTATGTGTGTATGATGTAGATGGTATGTGTGTATGACGTAGATGGCGTGTGTGTATGACGTAGATGGCGTGTGTGTATGACGTAGATGGCGTGTGTGTATGACGTAGATGGCGTGTGTGTATGACGTAGATGGCGTGTGTGTATGACGTAGATAGCATGTGTGTATGGCGTGTGTGTATGACGTAGATGGCGTGTGTGTATGACGTAGATGGCGTGTGTGTATGACGTAGATGGCGTGTGTGTATGACGTAGATGGCATGTGTGTATGACGTAGATGGCGTGTGTGTATGATGTAGATGGCGTGTTTGTATGACGTAGATAGCATGTGTGTATGACGTAGATGGCATGTGTGTATGGTGTAAAGGGTAGGTGTATATGACGTAGTGGACATGTGTTTATGATGTAGATGGTATGTGTGTATGACGTAGATGGTGTGTGTGTATGACGTAGATGGTGTGTGTATGACGTAGATGACGTGTGTATGATGTAGATGGTATGTGTGTATGACGTAGATGGCATGTGTATGGCGTAGATAGCATGTGTGTATGACGTAGATGGCGTGTGTGTATGACGTAGATGGCGTGTGTGTATGACGTAGATGGCGTGTGTGTATGACGTAGATGGTATGTGTGTATGGCGTGTGTGTATGACGTAGATAGCATGTGTGTGTGACGTAGATGGCATGTGTGTATGGTGTAAAGGGTAGGTGTATATGACGTAGTGGACATGTGTGTATGATGTAGATGGCATGTGTGTATGACGGAGATGGCATGTGTGTATGACGTAAAGGGTAGGTGTGTATGACATAGACGGCATGTGTTTATGATGTAGTGGTCATATGTGTATGACGTAGATGGCGTGTGTGTATGACGTAGATGGCATGTGTGTATGACATAGATGGCATGTGTGAATGAAGTAGCTGGCATGTGTGTATGACGTAGTAGTATGTGTGTATGACGTAGCAGACATGTGTGTATGACATAGCGGGCATGTATGTATGACGTAGAGGGCATGACGTGTAGAGGTCATATGTGTATGACGTGGCAGGCATGTGTGTATGGCGTAACGGGTAGGTGTGTATGACGTAGTGGACATGTGTGTATGACGTAGATGGCATGTGTGAATGAAGTAGCTGGCATGTGTGTATGACGTAGATGACATGTATGTATGACGTAGCGGGCATGTGTGTATGACATAGCAGCCATGTATGTATGACGTGTAGAGGGTATGTGTGTATGACGTAGAGGGCATGACGTGTAGAGGTCATGGGTGTATGACATAGCGGGCATGTAAGTATGACGTGTAGAGGTCATGTGTGTATGACGTAGAGGGCATGACGCGTAGAGGTCATGGGTGTATGACATAGCGGGCATGTAAGTATGACGTGTAGAGGTCATGTGTGTATGACGTAGAGGGCATGTGTGTATGACGTAGAGAGCATGACATGTAGAGGGCATGTGTGTATGACGTAGAGGGCATGTGTGTATGACGTAGAGAGCATGACATGTAGAGGGCATGTGTGTATGACGTAGAGGGCATGTGTGTATGACGTAGAGGGCATGTGTGTATGACGTAGAGGGCATGTGTGTATGACGTAGAGGGCATGTGTGTATGACGTAGAGGGCATGTGTATATGAATAAACATTTGTTTTGCAGGATGAGGGAGACGATGACGATGATGAAGAGGATGAAGAATTTAACCCATCAGATGGAATCGGTGGTGCCTCGGAGGAGAGCTCGGAGGACTACAGTGATGAGGAAAGTGACTGGGAGGAGGAGGACGACGAAGACTCAGGTACGTTGTTGCAGTATGAATTACATACCTCACTTTATATAGCACCCACCACATTTACCACCCATCTCCTACTTATATAAACACCATTTAGTGTACAACAATTGCGAAACAAGCTATAACAACTTACGATATATACCAGTAATCACTCCCGTTGGCGAGGGTGAAAATGCTCATATTTTCATTCATGTCGGAGGAACCCAGAGTACCCAGATAAAACCAACCTTTCCGATCTGGCAACCACCGTACCATCTCACATACTTGCCGAGTCGAGGATCGAACCACTTGTTGCATTGGTGAGAAGCGGCTTACTGCTGTGCTAAGCAGATTGGTCTCCTATGTTTTCCTTTTGTTTGCAATGAGAGTTACTGCCCCTGAATACTCATGAAAGTAGAAAATGGTCCTCTTAATTGGCTAACTCTGATTTTATCGTTGTTTCCTTTGCACCACATGTTATCTGTTTTCATTAGTTTTGTTATCTTATAATTATTAAATTACTTAATCTCGACAGATATCCTACAGCATATCCAATGAATACTTTACTGTAGAAATTGATTATAAATTAATTAACATGCTTTTGATAAAATCAACATTTATCATACCGCAACACATGGTTCGGGAACACCAATAAAAACAAAAGCTTTCAACTAAAAGGACCAATTCAAATTTCGGAATAAATCGGAATTTATCTGTCAAGGGAGGTAATCGAAATAATATCTCAATTCTTCCTATTAACATTTTATATTAATTGTTTTATTAGTGGGTACAACACTGCTCTTGGGGATAAATGGTTGCACACATTATCCAGAGCAGAGTTTGAAGTTATGTTGTTCAACACTAAACCATCACTTCAAAATTACTTGCAAGTCAAATTTAAAATCGAGCAGAAAATCTCGGATGTGTGTGTTTTGCGTTTTGTTGTTTATTGTCGCTACCGGTTGCCCATATGAGCGACAACTCCTGAAGAGATTAGTCATTTTAGATTTTGGAGGATAACACATCACAACAAAATCTTGTTTGTCATGTCGGCAAGTAGCTATGGCTCTAGAGTGTTTTGTTTAGACTAATTTAGTATTTATCTTATGTTGTTGCAGATGATGACGATGATCTGGGTTCGAGCGAAGAGAGTGGAAAAGATTGGGATGAGCTGGAGGAAGAGGCGAGGAGAGGTAACATATCTGTTTATCTGATTGTATCACGCAGGACCGTGTATGTTTATCTGATTGTATCACGCAGGTCTGTGTATGTTTATCTGATTGTATCACGCAGGACCGTGTATGTTTATCTGATTGTATCACGCAGGTCTGTGTATGTTTATCTGATTGTATCACGCAGGACTGTGTATGTTTATCTGATTGTATCACGCAGGACCGTGTATGTTTATCTGATTGTATCACGCAAGTCTGTGTATGTTTATCTGATTGTATCACGCAAGTCTGTGTATGTTTATCTGATTGTATCACGCAAGTCTGTGTATGTTTATCTGATTGTATCATGCAGGTCTGTGTATGTTTATCTGATTGTATCACGCAGGACCGTGTATGTTTATCTGATTGTATCACTCAGGTCTGTGTATGTTTATCTGATTGTATCACGCAGGACCGTGTATGTGTATCTGATTGTATCACGCAGGACTGTGTATGTTTATCTGATTGTATCACGCAGGACCGTGTATGTTTATCTGATTGTATCACGCAGGACTGTGTATGTTTATCTGAATGTATCACACAAGTCTGTGTATGTTTATCTGAATGTATCACACAAGTCTGTGTATGTTTATCTGATTGTATCACACAAGTCTGTGTATGTTTATCTGATTGTATCACACAAGTCTGTGTATGTTTATCTGATTGTATCACACAAGTCTGTGTATGTTTATCTGATTGTATCACACAAGTCCGTGTATGTTTATCTGATTGTATCACACAAGTCCGTGTATGTTTATCTGATTGTATCACACAAGTCTGTGTATGTTTATCTGATTGTATCACGCAAGTCCGTGTATGTTTATCTGATTGTATCACGCAAGTCCGTGTATGTTTATCTGATTGTATCACACAAGTCCGTGTATGTTTATCTGATTGTATCACACAAGTCTGTGTATGTTTATCTGATTGTATCACACAAGTCTGTGTATGTTTATCTGATTGTATCACACAAGTCTGTGTATGTTTATCTGAATGTATCACATAAGTCTGTGTTTTATTGATCTGATTGTGACGATATGCAAAATTAAGTCTGTGATTTTCAGCTGACATGGAGTTGGACGAGTATGGCAGTGATCACAACCAGTCCTCCAAACATGGCAGCAGCAGTAAACACGGGTCGAGCAGCAGTAAGCATAGGCCGAGCGGCAGTAGCAGCAGTAAGCATAGGCCGGGCGGCAGTAGCAGCAGTAAGCATAGGCCGGGCGGCAGTAGCAGCAGTAAGCATAGGCCGGGCGGCAGTAGCAGCAGTAAGCATAGACCGGGCGGCAGTAGCAGCCATAAGCATAGACCGGGCGGCAGTAGCAGCAGCAGTAAACATCACAAGTCGCCGCACAAATCTCCGCACAAATCTTCACACAAATCATCACACTCGTCGCGGGATAAGGACCGTCACACGTCATCGCCGAAGAAACGTAGGCACAGCAGTGGAGATGGTGGTCGGGACAAGAAAAAGAAGAGGAAATGAGACTAAATTATATTCACCAATAAAATATTGACTTTAATGCTATGTATCACATTGCTTGTGATGGAAGTGTGGAGTAGCGACTTGTCAGTCACGTTATAGTGTACTCGTGCCTATCGATTGTTCTAATGTCCTTAATTTGCAATCCCGGGTATAACAAGATTGATGTGGGCTACACACTTCCCCTGCTGTGTCTAGTACAATGTACTTGTTGGTAGCAAAATTTGAAAATGTTACGGAAGAAACAATGCTGTATGAAATATCTGAAACACCAGCAATATAAACTTCTCAGTTTATGAGAATTTTACACGGCGTTATGCCGCGGCTGATCTGGATCTATATTATTTGCACATTCTGTCCAATTCATTCGGCAGGTTATGGTTGTTTACTTCAAATCACTTACCGCTGTACGTTCGAATCCAAATTTTTTGTGAGGAAGCTCTCCAGCTGGCTTGTGGTAGGTCAGTGGTTCTACCCTGGTGCCTGCACAGCTCCTCGATCATTAATAGCTGTAGAGTGGCTGTGCGACGTAAGCTGTTGGTGCGACTTTATGCTCCCAAAACTAATACATTTGTATCACATTAAATTGGTCCCAAGTGATGGATATTGTGTTTTAATGTGTCTGTCGGGGTGTGTTCCATTCTAGTTGTATTTTATTCCGTTAACATAAAATAAGAAATGAAAACTGTTCATATTGTACATTTTTGTGTGGTAAATATTGTTTGATGAACTTGTAGATGCTGCTGCAGTGATGTGGCCAGGCCGCGGGATGCCCGCAATAAAATAGCAAATAATCTAGCACAAATAATGTTGACACGTGTTAAACAACAAAATTATGATGTATACAAAAAATTAACCAGCCTGCATTAGACCAATATGTAAACTGGGTGCATAGTGGTACTGTTATATAAGTCAGCCGCTAGTAAAATGTACCTTGTTGTTGGTTGGCACTCTACAAGATACACAAGGCCGTAATGAGTTGACTACAGTGTACATTACAGTTGATATGTTCTGTTTACCAGGAATAACGTGGATTAAAACTGCAGAGAAAACAATAGGTAGATGCAATAAAAGATAGACAACTGTATATGGTAATGTTGAGGTGTGGTAGTCGTGATAGCGCGTTCACTGCTGGAGTTTGAGCCCCGCTGGAGACGTTACGATTGTGCTCTACGATGAGGAAATTAAAGACGTTAGGCAAATGAATGGGTTATTATTATGGATGACAAATGAACGTGGTATTATTATGGATGACAAATGAACGGGTTATTATTATGGATGTACACGAATGTCTTTAATTAACAATCTGGTTTAATGCACAATCACAAATGTCACATAGGATTGAACTAAGATGAGAACAAATTTCATGATTCAGCAACTTTATTCAGATATACATATATTTAAAGAACCAGTATCTACACAAACTATGTAATTATGGTCGTTTACATGCAACATCATTCACTGAAACCAAGATGACTAAAGATTTTTTATCAGAAGATTAGACTGTATTAAATATCCTGCCTCGCTACATCAATATGTTGTATAACAAGTTAAGAAGAATCGATGGTCCGAATTCCAAGCCAACCGATGTTAGCAGAAACATGAGAATGTACAGCTTGATCAGATAAAAACCAGTGTTCGAGGCATTTTGATAAATGCAAGAAATCTGTGCATTAAAAATATATCAGATTTCTTGCAGTAAATGGCCCTAGGTCCGCAAACACATTGCCCCAATCAATTTAGAACACCCATAAATAAGTGCATGTTTCAAGCCTCAATCATCTGTAAGAGTACATGTTTCAAGCCGCAATCGGAGGAAATAAGTCCATAACTGACATGAAGCAAGTCGATACATATTGCAGGCGACATATATATATATATATACACAATCCTGTGTGACATATATATACACGATGAATTGTTTGATTAAATGCATTCCCTGTCCAAACATGATAATGAACGTATATAACAAATAGCCCATTTAAAGCATGGCTTCAATCCGCTTCTTAAAACATGATGCCGGTTGACAGAGGTCCCTCCACTAGTGGTTTAGCTCGGTTGACAGAGGCCCCTCCACTAGTGGTTTAGCTCAGTTGACAGAATGTGTTCAGCTAATGATTGGAAACAGTTTTTCCAGTTGAGGTAAACAGTAAATATTAGTAAATTGACAATCTGCCGACAATACTACTTTGTGATCATACTCCCCACACCATGACAGTAGAGGTCATTTATTAACCAGCTCATTCAGCGTTTATGCCTCAAAATGGTTATAAAATGCACTTTCAACACTCCGATACCAGTACAAATAAACGGCACATGGTAGAAACACAGAAAGTTTGCAGCAAGCACAATGTATATACTGCCTAGAAGCAACACTAGTATACGTTAAATAAATACAATGTACACACATACCCCACTCAAAAATACAATGTACACACATACCCCGCAAACACTACACTGAGCTCCGCACATATACATGTAAGTTTCAGCTTAATAAATGGCATTTATTAGTTTATACAAATTTATTTTAGCTCGATTACAAATAAAACATAATAAACAACTGCACACAATGGTATATAACAACTGCACACATGACACATAGTGGATGAAAGAATGACACAGTGATATATATAACAACTGCACATATGACACATAGTGGGAATGATGTGTTATATAAACAACTGCACACATAGTGGATGAAAGAATGACACATGTTATATAAACTGCACACATTTTGGAAGAGAGAATGACACTTGTGTTATATAAACTGTACACATGTGTTATAGGGTAAATGAAATGTGATCAGGAATTGTAGACAAGATTCCAAGGTCGGTTTCAAAAGCAGATGATCAATGGATAGGGAATGTGGTGGTGGGGTACAAGGAATATTCACATATAATATACAGACAATTCCTATCCAACAAGACAAAAATATTAAGTAAAGGGAAATATAATGAAAACATTACAGATATTAAATCGCCATCCGTTCAAATGAGAAACTTCTCAAAATGAGATTCATGCTAGCACTAACCATCGCCACAATAGCAAGTGCTAGCACTAACCATCGCCACAATAGCACGTGCTAGCACTAACCATCGCCACAATAGCAAGAAGTTTGCTCACTCGGCCAAGAGTACGCTGTATATATGCTAGAACTAGGTAGAAGGGAGACTGCCACCCACTCTAGCCCTGTATGGAGTAGCGCAGGTCGACATTTCACCAACTCTAGCCTCGTCCCTGTATGGAGAAGCAGGGTTCCCTCTGTCTGAATGTTTGCGCCACTTCTGTCGCCAATTGAAAAACACTGGAGCCAATTTAAAAAAAATTTAGCGCCAATATTTGTTTTTTGGCGCATGACAGCGGGAACCAAGAAGTGAGGCAGTTGATAAGAGATATTTCACCAACTCTAGCCCCAGCCCTGTATGTAGAAGTGAGGCAGCTCAGGGGGACTCCTGTATGTAGAAGTGAGGCAGCTCAGGGGGACTCCTGTATGTAGAAGTGAGGCAGCTCAAGGGGACCATTTCTCCCCTGTAGGATATTTGTCGAGATTTAATCATTATAAGATGAGAAAAACAAATACAAATTTATAGCATGTGGTGCAAATGAAGCCACGATGAAAACGGAGGTGCAAATGAAGCCACGATGAAAACGGAGGTGCAAATGAAAACGGAGGTGCAAATGAAAACGGAGGAAGCCAATTTTAAAAAACCTACACTCCTTAAAGAGTATTCAACGGGACGTAACTGACAAATGTCTCTCGGTGCATTATAATGAATAGTTAGCAATTTTGAATTCTTTCTGGTAAAACTCAAAAATATTTTCTCTTTTTAATTACAAAAAATGGCAGCAGCCCAAATTAATGGTGAGCACCTATGGTTTTACACACAATCGTACAATTGTATACATGTATAACATTACATAACATTACTGCAGGTCGCTTTAACCCAATAGCATTTAATGGGCATATAGGCATGCAGTAGGGGTGTCACGATATATCGCGATATTAGGATCCGCGATATTAATATTGAATACCGATATATTTTTTTTGGTGAAGCCAGAGACTTCGTTTTTTCCCCTTCACATTATACATGCATATTACAGATTAACAATTATATAATAATATACCTCACTACATAACTAAACTATATAATAAAATGTACACAATTAATGTTGTAAAAAATAATCGTTTAAGCATGATATCCATTTAATTTTCGCGTTAGTGTCCGACAAGTATGTGTAGAATGTAAAACTCATACTTAAACAAGGCGTATATATTAACCGTTTCAGTTCTACTCTGACTCAAGAAATAGGCTTTGTATAAACTAAAACCAAAAGTAGCAAGTATGACATTGATATAAAAATAGTCCGGTTGCGATATTTTGTATCCTATTACAATATTTCTAAGCATTCGTAAGTTGGAATTTATTCCGATATGTCGCATCGCTTCTATTAGATGCTTCCAGGGATCGTTTACAGTAAGGCATGTGATAAATACATGTTCATATGATTCCGGTACATCACAAACAGAGCAGTTAGGGGAAGCTACCATTTTCCACTTGTATCTCAGTATCTTAGACGGAAAGATTATATTCAGTAGTTTAAATCTGAACTGTTTTACCTTTTTGTCTTGTATATTGTTTATGAATCTGTAAATAGATACCCAGTCGTATACTTCACCAAATTTTTCCGACCAGAATTTATGAATATATGGTTATATGCAGGGGATCTGCTTTTTTATACTCAACTCAATCGCTTCAACCGGTGCTTATATATTCACCGTTCTCTGAAACATTTTCTAGTCGATTTAAGTTGTTATTCTATTCAGTGTTTTGTTGTTTTTCAAGTTAATAAATACTGTTGAATGAGATAGTGTCTTGAAATGTGTATAATGTAATCCGTGTCATCTTATAGAAAAAAATATAATCACAATGCATGAAAAATGAATAGGCAATATATCGCGATTATTTGATCAAATATCACAATATATCGCGATATGGGTTGCTGATATCGTGACACCCCTAGCATGCAGTAAGTATATCACAGACTACTCCTGGAACACTTGGAAAGCACAGTTCACTACGAGCAGGTCTGTTCGATTGGCGAGTAGTTCTGTAATATCCACGGGTGCATCATCGCTTTCTCCAACGAGAGTCTCTGACGAGGGTCGTGTTTCAGTAGCTGAAGTGCATAAACCAGTGAAATAAACAACAAACAAAATACAATAAAATGGGTTAAATTTTAAACGAGTGGTTCAGTGGTAGAGCGTCGGATTTGGATTCGAACGGTCCCGGGTTCGATACTCGATCAGGCCACGTATACACACATTGCTTAGTACTGGTTAATCGCTTAGGTCGGCTAAGCCTGCCCAGGAAAACATGTCTAAGTCCCCGCGAGGGGTTTGACATTAAAGGAACATACATAACATTCTGGCCCATGGAATACTTTCATAATAGGGATTTATTCTAGAGTGGAAATGGGTCAGTGTGGTTCTGAAGAGACGGGGTGCATTATGAGCCATGAAGAGGGTACATACGGAAAAGGGGTGCATTATTAGCCATGAAGAGATTTACATAAGAAAAAGGGGTGCATTATGAGCCATGAAGAGATTTACATAAGAAAAGGGGTGCATTAGGAGCCATGAAGAGATTTACATAAGAAAAGGGGTGCATTATGAGCCATGAAGAGATTTACATAAGAAAAGGGGTGCATTATGAGCCATGAAGAGGGTACATAAGAAAAGGGGTGCATTAGAAGCCATGAAGAGATTTACATAAGAAAAGGGGTGCATTATGAGCCATGAAGAGATTTACATAAGAAAGGGTGCATTAGGAGCCATGAAGAGATTTACATAAGAAAAGGGGTGCATTAGGAGCCACGAAGAGATTTACATAAGAAAAGGGGTGCATTATGAGCCATGAAGAGATTTACATAAGAAAGGGGTGCATTATGAGCCATGAAGAGATTTACATAAGAAAGGGGTGCATTAGGAGCCATGGAGAGGGTACATAAGAAAAGGGGTGCATTAGGAGCCATGAAGAGGGTACATAAGAAAAGGGGTGCATTATGAGCCATGAAGAGATTTACATAAGAAAAGGGGTGCATTATGAGCCATGAAGAGATTTACATAAGAAAAGGGAGCCATGGAGAGGGTACATAAGAAAAGGGGTGCATTAGGAGCCATGAAGAGGGTACATAAGAAAAGGGGTGCATTATGAGCCATGAAGAGATTTACATAAGAAAAGGGGTGCATTAGGAGCCATGAAGAGGGTACTTCAACCAGAGTGTACCATCTATATATTATATGTGAAGCAACTTCAACCAGAGTGTACCATCTATATATTATATGTGAAGCAACTTCAACCAGAGTGTACCATCTATATATTATATGTGAAGCAACTTCAACCAGAGTGTACCATCTATATATTATATATGAAGCAACTTCAACCAGAGTGTACCATCTATATATTATATGTAAAGCAACTCCAACCAGAGTGTACCATCTATATATTATATGTGAAGCAACTTCCACCAGAGTGTAATCTATATACATTCTATATGAAACCCGAGTTAAGTGTAGGCAGAAGGCAGATTGTTACGTATCAACATCTAACCCAAACCCTGATATATAATGTGTCACGGCAAACTTACACTAGATATAAGGTCTCGAGCACCAGCACTGACGTAAGTTGGATATCTGATGTCAACTTTCGTGATCCTCCTGTACGTCTCCGAGTTGCTCTCTGTCTCGAAAGGTGGTTTGCCGACGAGCAGCTCGTAACAAAGTACCCCGAGACTCCAGAGGTCAACGCACTCGTCGTGATTTGTGCCCTCGATCATCTCCGGCGGCAGGTAGTCAAGGGTGCCACATAAGGTCGTTCTCCTGAGAAAGAAGAGATGGTTCATACAATGATACTCAATCTCAATCATGCTTATTATTGCCTCTAGACTCGATGTATTAATTATGCACGACAATTACCAAATTGCATCTTACATGCATCGTATATATTTTTAAATGAAACCAAATTTGGCATAAAAATAATTGTTGCAATTTGTACATTGTAATGTTATATGTTATATTTCGGGTTTTACGCCTGCATCAGCACCATTTTGAGCTATATTGCCGGCGGGCAGTTTACTTAACAACACCTTTCCTGGGCAGGCTCCAGCAATTAACCAGTACTTGGGTGCACCAACCTCCGTAAGAAACTGCCAACTTTTTCATATAAATGAGACAAGCTCTGAGCGGGGCTCGAACCCGTGACCATCAGTGATGATAGGTTACAGTGGTATACAAGTCAGCGACCTTAACCACTCGACAACGGAGGCGGACATTGTACATATGAGGTTTATTTTATGAATATGAGGTTGTAAGTCTATGTTTAAGAAGTTTGGATTCCTTGTAATATGCTGCAGCTACCCAGTTTTACAATCATTGTTTAGCATTTATTTGTATATTTTTTACAAATCACTAATATCATTATTCTAACATGACTGCATTTTGTCTGTATACGCAAACAAGAAATTTACTGTGTTTAAATCTGGAGGGGGGGGGGGGGGGGGGGGGGGTATTTTGGTCATGTTAAAATCAAAATAATATTTGCATAATTTACTGCCAAATAAACATGGTTTGTCACTGGTCTGTGTGGGTGGTTAATTCCTATGCGTCAGAACTCTAAACCATGTTTTATTCACCATTAAATAACCGAATAACAAATATGTTTTCATAACTAAATTACATGTACATTCAAGTGACTTCATATCCTATGCTAACGTTTATGTTAGAATTAATTCTCCGTAGTACAATTCAATCTACGACATACAATGTTTCATGGCCTACGTATGGAGTACAATGTTTCATGGCCTACGTATTGAGTACAATGTTTCATGGCCTACGTATGGAGTACAATGTTTCATGGCCTACATAGTACAATGTTTCATGGTCTACAGAGTACAATGTTTCATGGCCTACATATGGAGTACAATGTTTCATGGCCTACGTATGGAGTACAATGTTTCATGGCCTACGTATGGAGTACAATGTTTCATGGCCTACATAGTACAATGTTTCATGGCCTACGTATGGAGTACAATGTTTCATGGCCTACGTATTGGAGTACAATGTTTCATGGCCTACATAGTACAATGTTTCATGGCCTACGTATGGAGTACAATGTTTCATGGCCTACGTATGGAGTACAATGTTTCATGGCCTACGTATGGAGTACAATGTTTCATGGCCTACGTATGGAGTACAATGTTTCATGGCCTACATAGTACAATGTTGCATGGCCTACGTATGGAGTACAATGTTTCATGGCCTACACAGTACAATGTTTCATGGCCTACGTATGGAGTACAATGTTTCATGGCCTACATAGTACAATGTTTCATGGCCTACGTATGGAGTACAATGTTTTGTGGCCTACATAGTACAATGTTTCGTGGCCTACATATGGAGTACAATGTTTCATGGCCTACATAGTACAATGTTTCATGGCCTACGTATGGAGTACAATGTTTCATGGCCTACATAGTACAATGTTTCATGGCCTACGTATGGAGTACAATGTTTCATGGCCTACGTATGGAGTACAATGTTTCATGGCCTACGTATTGAGTACAATGTTTCATGGCCTACGCATGGAGTACAATGTTTCATGGCCTACATAGTACAATGTTTCATGGCCTACAGAGTACAATGTTTCATGGTCTACAGAGTACAATGTTTCATGGCCTACATATGGAGTACAATGTTTCATGGCCTACGTATGGAGTACAATGTTTCATGGCCTACATAGTACAATGTTTCATGGCCTACATAGTACAATGTTTCATGGCCTACATAGTACAATGTTTCATGGCCTACGTATGGAGTACAATGTTTCATGGCCTACATAGTACAATGTTTCATGGCCTACGTATGGAGTACAATGTTTCATGGCCTACATAGTACAATGTTTCATGGCCTACGTATGGAGTACAATGTTTCATGGCCTACATAGTACAATGTTTCATGGCCTACGTATGGAGTACAATGTTTCATGGCCTACATGGCCTACGTATGGAGTACAATGTTTCATGGCCTACGTATGGAGTACACTGTTTCATGGCCTACGTATGGAGTACAATGTTTCATGGCCTACATAGTACAATGTTTCATGGCCTACGTATGGAGTACAATGTTTCATGGCCTACGTATGGAGTACAATGTTTCATGGCCTACGTATGGAGTACAATGTTTCATGGCCTACGTATGGAGTACAATGTTTCATGGCCTACATAGTACAATGTTTCATGGCCCACGTATGGAGTACAATGTTTCATGGCCTACAGAGTACAATGTTTCATGGTCTACAGAGTACAATGTTTCATGGCCTACATATGGAGTACAATGTTTCATGGCCTACGTATGGAGTACAATGTTTCATGGCCTACATAGTACAATGTTTCATGGCCTACATAGTACAATGTTTCATGGCCTACGTATGGAGTACAATGTTTCATGGCCTACATAGTACAATGTTTCATGGCCTACGTATGGAGTACAATGTTTCATGGCCTACGTATGGAGTACAATGTTTCATGGCCTACGTATTGAGTACAATGTTTCATGGCCTACGCATGGAGTACAATGTTTCATGGCCTACATAGTACAATGTTTCATGGCCTACAGAGTACAATGTTTCATGGTCTACAGAGTACAATGTTTCATGGCCTACATATGGAGTACAATGTTTCATGGCCTACGTATGGAGTACAATGTTTCATGGCCTACATAGTACAATGTTTCATGGCCTACATAGTACAATGTTTCATGGCCTACGTATGGAGTACAATGTTTCATGGCCTACATAGTACAATGTTTCATGGCCTACGTATGGAGTACAATGTTTCATGGCCTACATAGTACAATGTTTCATGGCCTACGTATGGAGTACAATGTTTCATGGCCTACGTATGGAGTACAATGTTTCATGGCCTACATAGTACAATGTTTCATGGCCTACGTATGGAGTACAATGTTTCATGGCCTACATAGTACAATGTTTCATGGCCTACGTATGGAGTACAATGTTTCGTGGCCTACATAGTACAATGTTTCGTGGCCTACATATGGAGTACAATGTTTCATGGCCTACATAGTACAATGTTTCATGGCCTACGTATGGAGTACAATGTTTCATGGCCTACGTATGGAGTACAATGTTTCATGGCCTACGTATGGAGTACAATGTTTCATGGCCTACGTATGGAGTACAATGTTTCATGGAGTACAATGTTTCATGGCCTACGTATGGAGTACAATGTTTCATGGCCTACGTATGGAGTACAATGTTTCATGGACTACGTATGGAGTACAATGTTTCATGGCCTACGTATGGAGTACAATGTTTCATGGCCTAAGTATGGAGTACAATGTTTCATGGCCTACGTATGGAGTACAATGTTTCATGGCCTACGTATGGAGTACAATGTTTCATGGCCTACGTATGGAGTACAATGTTTCATGGCCTACGTATGGAGTACAATGTTTCATGGCCTACGTATGGAGTACAATGTTTCATGGCCTATGTATGGAGTACAATGTGTCATGGCCTACGTATGGAGTACAATGTTTCATGGCCTACGTATGGAGTACAATGTTTCATGGCCTACATAGTACAATGTTTCATGGCCTATGTATGGAGTACAATGTTTCATGGCCTACGTATGGAGTACAATGTTTCATGGCCTATGTATGGAGTACAATGTTTCATGGCCTACGTATGGAGTACAATGTTTCATGGCCTACGTATGGATTACAATGTTTCATGACCTACATATGGAGTACAATGTTTCATGGCCTACATATGGAGTACAATGTTTCATGGCCTACAGAGTACAATTTTTCATGGCCTACATATGGAGTACAATGTTTCATGGCCTACATAGTACAATGTTTCATGGCCTACATAGTACAATGTTTCATGGCCTACATAGTACAATGTTTCATGGCCTGCATAGTATAATGTTTCATGGCCTACAGAGTACAATGTTTCATGGCCTACGTATGGAGTACAATGTTTCATGGCCTACATATGGCGTACAATGTTTCATGGCCTACGCATGGAGTACAATGTTTCATGGCCTACGTATGGAATACAATGTTTCATGGCCTACGTATGGAGTACAATGTTTCATGGCCTACGTATGGAGTACAATGTTTCATGGCCTACGTATGGAGTACAATGTTTCATGGTCTACATAGTACAATGTTTCATGGCCTACGTATGGAGTACAATGTTTCGTGGCCTACATAGTACAATGTTTCATGGCCTATGTATGGAGTACAATGTTTCATGGCCTACGTATGGAGTACAATGTTTCATGGCCTACATATGGATTACAATGTTTCATGGCCTACATATGGAGTACAATGTTTCATGGCCTACATAGTACAATGTTTCATGGCCTACATATGGAGTACAATGTTTCATGGCCTACATAGTACAATTTTTCATGGCCTACGTATGGAGTACAATGTTTCATGGCCTACATAGTACAATGTTTCATGGCCTACATAGTACAATGTTTCATGGCCTACGTATGGAGTACAATGTTTCATGGCCTACGTATGGAGTACAATGTTTCATGGCCTACGTATGGAGTACAATGTTTCGTGGCCTACGTATGGAGTACAATGTTTCGTGGCCTACGACATACAATGTTTCGTGGCCTACGTATGGAGTACAATGTTTCGTGGCCTACAGAGTACAATGTTTCGTGGCCTACGACATACAATGTTTCGTGGCCTACATATGGAGTACAATGTTTCAGTTTCCGTACAAACCTGGAAGATGGAGCATGGACAGACCATCCAAAGTCGGCTATCTTAAGATCAGAGTTGAGGCCGAGTAGGAGATTCTCGGGCTTGATATCACGGTGTATAACCTTCTTACTGTGGCAGTACTTCAAGGCATTGGCTAACTGGTAGATATACTGTAAGAGAAAGTACATACATGTATGCTGCTATCTGGTTCAGATAGACACAATGCCACGCCCCTCCATGCATTGCTATCTTACAGTGGCAGGGCTCGACAAATCCTATTGCCCGACGCCCAGGGCAAGTCAAAACAATGTTCGGGCAAGTGGCCGTCAACCAGAGTTTAGTCCCGGGCAAGTCAAAATGCTATGCTATGGATGTGATTATCGGACAGGTGTCGAATAAACATATCAATTAACAGAATAAACAACTAATCAACTATTTCTTGTCATGATTGGTCCCTATTATCGATTGTAAACCCTGCAGACTACATGCTGTGAATGACAGGTATCGCCCCAAACATTTAACCAATCGAGGCTCTCGTTACGCTTCAATTGTTTTATTTGCACTTATCAAATTAGTCCTATTAAATAGACTACGGCGCTTTTAACATCCGGGCGCTTTCTTAATTTATACAATTTGCAGTCGCCGGCGAAATATCAAAGAATCTGTCAATGCCTTGCTTATATACTTGTTAATTACACATTGGTCGTAGCAAGGACATTATCCACGAGTACATACACAGTAAGTACATGTTTTCTACACCTATCATCATCATCATCATCATCATCAATCCTCTTCACCCCGGTTGGGGTATAGGGCCTTCACCACTGCTCTCCACTTGGACCGGTCCGTTGCTGCTGCTTTGGCTTCCCCCCAGGACATCCTGCTTCGGCGCAGCTCACTGTCCAGAGTCCTTCGCCATGTCGTAACTGGTCGACCTCTTTTCCGTGTGCCCTGTGGATTCCAATCCAGTGCTTGGCGTGCTATGTTGGGCTGGTCTCGTCGTAGAGTGTGCCCTATCCACCGCCACTTCCTCTGTGTGATAGAGTCTGTGATGGGGTCCTGTCTTGTTTGCCGCCACAACTCCTGGTTGGTGATCTTTTCTGGCCATCTGATGTGTAGGATCTGTCTGAGGCAGTTGTTGATGAATACCTGTAGTTTGTGGTCAAGGCCCTTGGTGCGTCTCCAGGTCTCAGCTCCGTACAAGAGGACTGTCTTAACATTCGTCTCAAACAGTTTGAGCTTTGTCTTGAGGTGGATGTTATTGTTGTTCCATACTGGCTTCAACGTCACAAAGGCATGTCGTGCTTTCCCAATACGGGCTTGGATGTCTTCTTCTGTTCCCCCCGTTTTGCTGATGACACTGCCAAGGTAGGTGAAGGAGTCAACATTATCGATTGGATGGCCATCTATCTGAATGGGTATGTTCCTTGCCGCGTTTACCCTGAGGCACTTGGTCTTCTTAATGTTGATCTCCAGCCCTGTAGTCTTCGCAACTGTGTGTAAGCATTCTGACTTCTGTTGCATGTGTTGGTGTGTGTGGGACAGGAGGCCTATATCGTCCGCAAAGTCGAGGTCCTCCAACTTCTCTGTAAGTGTCCACTGTATTCCTCTTGGTCTGTCTACTGTCGTTCTCATTATCCAGTCACGTACGACGGAGAAAATGAGAGGCGAGAGCATACAGCCATATGGTGTTGATTAATCTCTGAAGACAGGCCGATTTCATTGATGCATTGTAAATGTGTAAGTTATAATTGACAAAATTAAACAGTTAGAACTCGGGTAATTATCAGATTACAAATGTATACAAGTTGTTTTATAATTAAGCCTCAAATCCCCTGTTATCATTCAAATGCATGTTCAATTACAATAAGTTTGCTAAAACTCCAATGAAAATGAAAGTAATAGTATAAAACGGAAACTAGATTTAAAATGTGTGCCAAGAAAGTGAAACTCACTGAGGGTAAAAAGGATATTATATATGATTCAAAACACGAAAGGACTTTTCATTATATACTATGATGATGTTATTCATAGACTTAACTAGTGTAAGCCATCATTCGACATTTAGCATAATAATTGGGGCAAGTCAAATTCACATTGGGGCAAGTCAGTTTGCCAGTGTCACTTGTCCCGGGCAAGTCAGTTTGAAAAGAATTTGTCGAGCCCTGCAGTGGTGCAGGTAGACACCAGGCCGCGCCCCTCCATGCATTGCTATCTTACAGTGGTGCAGGTAGACACCAGGCCGCGCCCCTCCATGCATTGCTATCGTACAGTGGAGCAGGTAGACACCAGGCCGCGCCCCTCCATGCATTGCTATCTTACAGTGGTGCAGGTAGACACCAGGCCGCGCCCCTCCATGCATTGCTATCTTACAGTGGAGCAGGTAGACACCAGGCCGCGCCCCTCCATGCATTGCTATCTTACAGTGGAACAGGTAGACACCAGGCCGCGCCCCTCCATGCATTGCTATCTTACAGTGGTGCAGGTAGACACCAGGCCGAGCCCCTCCATGCATTGCTATCTTACAGTGGAGCAGGTAGACACCAGGCCAAGCCCCTCCATGCATTGCTATCTTACAGTGGTGCAGGTAGACACCTGGCTGCGCACCTCCATGCATTGTTATCTTACAGTGGAGCAGGTAGACACCTGGCCGCGCCCCTCCATGCATTGCTATCTTACAGTGGTGCAGGTAGACACCAGGCCGAGCCCCTCCATGCATTGCTATCTTACAGTGGTGCACCTGATCAAGATCTATGTTGTTTGCACATTCCTTGCAATTTATTCAGAATGTTAGCGGTTAAAGCATAGACTGGCTCACTGGTAGAACAACAAGCCTTCGGTAAGTCAAACGGATAGATTTTTAATTCTACATTTCGGGTAGGATTTGAACATACAGCGGTGTGAGGTAATTGATTCAGGGCTTATTCTAGAGGGAGACTTGTGCGGTATAGTCGCCCTAAGGGCCCTGACACTTCATATATAAAAAAATTATTTACAATTTTCATACAAAATATTGTCTAGTATATGGCCCAATACAACGCACATTATAAATGATCACGGTGAATATGGGACAGCATTATAAATGATCACGGTGAATATGGGACAGCATTATAAATGATAGTGGAGAATATGGGACAGCATTATAAATGATCATGGTGAATATGGGACAGCATTATAAATGATCACGGTGAATATGGGACAGCATTATAAATGATAGTGGAGAATATGGGACAGCATTATAAATGATCACGGTGAATATGGGACAGCACTATAAATGATCACGGTGAATATGGGACAGCATTATAAATGATCACGGTGAATATGGGACAGCACTATAAATGATCACGGTGAATATGGGACAGCATTATAAATGATCACGGTGAATATGGGACAGCATTATAAATGATAGTGGAGAATATGGGACAGCATTATAAATGATCATGGTGAATATGGGACAGCATTATAAATGATCACGGTGAATATGGGACAGCATTATAAATGATAGTGGAGAATATGGGACAGCATTATAAATGATCACGGTGAATATGGGACAGCACTATAAATGATCACGGTGAATATGGGCCAGCATTATAAATGATAGTGGAGAATATGGGACAGCATTATAAATGATCACGGTGAATATGGGACAGCATTATAAATGATCACGGAAAATATGGGACCGCATTATAAATGATCACGGTGAATATGGGACAGCACTATAAATGATCACGGTGAATATGGGACAGCATTATAAATGATCACGGTGAATATGGGCCAGCATTATAAATGATCACGGTGAATATGGGACAGCACTATAAATGATCACGGTGAATATGGGACAGCATTATAAATGATAGTGGAGAATATGGGACAGCATTATAAATGATCACGGTGAATATGGGCCAGCATTATAAATGATAGTGGAGAATATGGGACAGCATTATAAATGATCACGGTGAATAAGGGACAGCATTATAAATGATCATGGAGAATATGGGACAGCATTATAAATGATCACGGTGAATAAGGGACAGCATTATAAATGATCACGGTGAATAAGGGACAGCATTATAAATGATCACGGTGAATATGGGACAGCATTATAAATGATCACGGTGAATATGGGACAGCACTATAAATGATCACGGTGAATAAGGGACAGCATTATAAATGATCATGGAGAATATGGGACAGCATTATAAATGATCACGGTGAATAAGGGACAGCATTATAAATGATCATGGAGAATATGGGACAGCATTATAAATGATAGTGGAGAATATGGGACAGCATTATAAATGATCACGGAGAATAAGGGACAGCATTATAAATGATCACGGAGAATATGGGACAGCATTATAAATGATCATGGAGAATATGGGCCAGCATTATAAATGATCATGGAGAATATGGGCCAGCATTATAAATGATCATGGTGAATATGGGACAGCATTATAAATGATAGTGGAGAATATGGGACAGCATTATAAATGATCACGGAGAATAAGGGACAGCATTATAAATGATCACGGTGAATAAGGGACAGCATTATAAATGATCATGGTGAATATGGGACAGCACTATAAATGATCACGGTGAATATGGGACAGCATTATGCAGATATGGTGAATATGAAATTACGGACAAATTCTCAGTATAAAAACTTATTCAAATGTTGTATTTAACCCTTTCAACCCCACAGGCCTCTAAATAGGCTTATGAAAAGTGTAGATCCAGATGAGCCGGCTAGCCAGTAATAATTATTACTATTTTTAGATAAAATTACCCATTTTGATAAATGAACTGGTCCAAAGGTAATTTTCTTATTAATTTATTGGTTTGAAAATATCATGGACCAGTCCATGTCAGATACTTGGGGTTGAATGGGTTAATGGTCATAATGTGTACTTTAATCCTATTGTGTTGAGATTTATTAAATACCATTTAAGGGACCAATTGCACACATTAACACTTTTCCCAAACATTCTGACCTAGGAACAAACACTATAGTGCTGTAAATGGTAATACGTTTCAATTCTTGCCCAGCTTACCCTGGCAGTGACTTTGTCATTAAACCTCTTCTGTTTCGTTAATTCTTTGTACAATTCGCCCTTTGGTGCGTATTCCAGGATCAAGTACACCCGGGTCTTGTCATGGAAGTAGCCAAATAACCGTAATATATTGTCGTGTCTGTAAACATATATACATAGTATAGGGAATACATTTAGTCACTCACTAACCATCAGTATAATACATTCTGTTTGACACTTGCAAATACTAACAGTAGTTCTATAAAACACACATATGTCCAAGGTTATAACACTTTTCTCAGATCTCAAACTCGAGCTCAAATGATTTGATTGGTTGATTCCAAGTTTTACTGCCAGCTGAACCAATCAGAAGCTTGAGATAGGAGAAACGTTTTATAACCTCGAGGCATGGTTTCTATCAATATCATATTCCATCCTTCCATTCGGACATTGCATACATCACAACATAAGACAGGCAAATTTGTGATTACAATAAAACAGAAGGCCGGCCAAAGTGCAGAACATTTCGGAATAAAACAGAAGGTCGGCCAAAGTGCAGAACATTTCGGAATAAAACAGAAGGCCGGCCAAAGTGCAGAATATTTCGGAATAAAACAGAAGGTCGGCCAAAGTGCAGAACATTTCGGAATAAAACAGAAGGTAGGCCAGAGTGCAGAACATTTCAGAATAAAACAGAAGGCCGACCAAAGTGCAGAACATTTCGGAATAAAACAGAAGGCCGGCCAAAGTGCAGAATATTTCGGAATAAAACAGAAGGCTGGCCAAAGTGCAGAACATTTCGGAATAAAACAGAAGGCCGGCCAAAGTGCAGAATATTTCGGAATAAAACAGAAGGCCGACCAAAGTGCAGAATATTTCGGAATAAAACAGAAGGCTGACCAAAGTGCAGAACATTTCGGAATAAAACAGAAGGCCGGCCAAAGTGCAGAACATTTCGGTCGCTGATGTAATCAGCAATAAGCATTAAACGGAACAGTGTCCTGATATCAACAAGGGTTAAACAACCAGGTAAGAATATACTTTCCATATGTATTTCTCAGCATTTCCCGGAAATATTCTTTCATTTCACAGGAAATTGCCAACAAACACTGCATTAAAGGGTCTTGATGCCTTTAATTTTCAGACATGATTGTGGGGTGAAACCAAAAAAGCTGAAAATAACGAGTCGCAAAGCGGCGAGCGGGGTGGGTGCGGGAGGGGTTACCCCACCCCTATAAGGAGGGTTTGGGGGATCACCCCCAAGAAATTTTTAAAATGACTACTTCAAATCCTGCATTCTGGTGCATTTTAAAGGTCTATATTTGAAAAGTTTATATGAAGAAGTTTAGTAAGTAAATGTTGTCTTTTAATATATGAAATGCATAACTTTCTATTGAACAGGTCCATGCTGCATGCCTAAATGCTGAAAATCGTACCAGACAGACTATAATTGGTACGCCGCACCTTCACATTATCTCGGTGCAGCTTTTTGAACACATGTTGTTCCAGGCTTTTCCAACCTCGGCCTGCGTAATTCAGGTCTTTTCGGCACAATTCGCAAGTAGCTAGCCCCCTTACATTTAGCTTCCTGATATAGGTACCGAGGTATTCGTCATCAACCTTCTTTTCTAACCATTCCCATCGCCATGAATGTCTCAAACCATTCTCGATTTTTGAAAGATCTACACTTCTATCTACAACACTTGGAGGACGACATCTTGCAATGGATATTATCCGAGGATATCCGATTATCCGCTTTTAAACGAAATGGTTATTAACGAAAATAAACAACGGAAATGTTCCGAAAATAGCGGAACGTAAACGAAAATAGGAAAAAGAAAAAAATATCGGAACGAGATCGACGAAAAAGCGGATTTCCGCTAAAAAACGGAGGAAAATCATGTCTGAATTTTACATAACATACACATAGAGTAACATTCCAAGAACAGATGGACAAAGTTTTAACATACCCGATAAGCCATGTTCCCGACATAAATATGCTATATGCTATCGTCTCCGTATATTTCAACAGGTAAACAGAAGCAAAGGCTTAGACAGTCTTCAAATGCTGTAGATAAACTTGTAATACAAGCACTACCTCAAAGGAAAATATATGTATTTCCTAAGTCAAGTGAGATTGCAGTTCCTTCCTCAAGAGAGACTGATCGTCTTACCTCGAGTGAGTCTGTATGTACATCTTACCTCAAGTGGGTATGTACGTCTTACCTCGAGTGAGTCTGTGTGTACGTCTTACCTCGAGTGAGTCTGTATGTACGTCTTACCTCGAGTGAGTCTGTGTGTATGTCTTACCTCGAGTGAGTCTGTGTGTACGTCTTACCTCGAGTGGGTCTGTGTGTACGTCTTACCTCGAGTGGGTCTGTATGTATGTCTTACCTCGAGTGAGTCTGTATGTACGTCTTACCTCATGTGAGTCTGTATGTACGTCTTACCTCATGTGAGTCTGTAGGCCTTCCTCAGGTGAGACTGTATGTGATACCTTGCATGTGAGACTGTATGTCATACCTTGCATGTGAGACTGTATGTCATACCTTGCATGTGAGACTGTATGTGATACCTTGCATGTGAGACTGTATGTGATACCTTGCATGTGAGACTGTATGTCATACCTTGCATGTGAGACTGTATGTCATACCTTGCATGTGAGACTGTATGTCATACCTTGCATGTGAGACTGTATGTGATACCTTGCATGTGAGACTGTATGTCATACCTTGCATGTGAGACTGTATGTGATACCTTGCATGTGAGACTGTATGTGATACCTTGCATGTGAGACTGTATGTCATACCTTGCATGTGAGACTGTATGTGATACCTTGCATGTGAGACTGTATGTCATACCTTGCATGTGAGACTGTATGTCATACCTTGCATGTGAGACTGTATGTCATACCTTGCATGTGAGACTGTATGTCATACCTTGCATGTGAGACTGTATGTGATACCTTGCATGTGAGACTGTATGTGATACCTTGCATGTGAGACTGTATGTCATACCTTGCATGTGAGACTGTATATCACACCTTGCATGTGAGACTGTATATCACACCTTGCATGTGAGACTGTATGTCACACCTTGCATGTGAGACTGTATGTGATACCTTGCATGTGAGACTGTATGTGATACCTTGCATGTGAGACTGTATGTCATACCTTGCATGTGAGACTGTATGTCATACCTTGCATGTGAGACTGTATATCACACCTTGCATGTGAGACTGTATGTCATACCTTGCATGTGAGACTGTATGTCATACCTTGCATGTGATATCTTGCATGTGAGACTGTATGTCATACCTTGCATGTGATACCTTGCATGTGAGACTGTATGTCATACCTTGCATGTGAGACTGTATATCACACCTTGCATGTGAGACTGTATATCACACCTTGCATGTGAGACTGTATGTCACACCTTGCATGTGAGACTGTATGTGATACCTTGCATGTGAGACTGTATGTCATACCTTGCATGTGAGACTGTATGTCATACCTTGCATGTGAGACTGTATGTCATACCTTGCATGTGAGACTGTATGTCACACCTTGCATGTGAGACTGTATGTCATACCTTGCATGTGAGACTGTATGTCATACCTTGCATGTGAGACTGTATGTCATACCTTGCATGTGAGACTGTATGTCATACCTTGCATGTGAGACTGTATGTCATACCTTGCATGTGAGACTGTATGTCAAACCTTGCATGTGAGACTGTATGTCATACCTTGCATGTGAGACTGTATGTCATACCTTGCATGTGAGACTGTATGTCATACCTTGCATGTGAGACTGTATGTCATACCTTGCATGTGAGACTGTATGTCATACCTTGCATGTGATTGTATTTCTTACCTCAAGTGAGACTGTATGTCATACCTTGCATGTGATTGTATTTCTTACCTCAAGTGAGACTGTATTTCTATTTCCCGACGCAGCTGATGCTCTACACCAGATTTCTGTAACTGTGATTTGAATAACACCTGGAAAAATTAACAAATACCATTGTATATCACTCATTTTGTTACAGATGTGAGATTTCAGAGGCAAGCCTGGTTCCTTTACATACGCAGTATTAAGCAATCCCATTAGCGCAATGGTTAGCACACTCGCTTCTCACAAATGCAACCCGGGTGGTAACCAGATGGGACAGGTGGGTTTTCTCCAGTTTCCTCCCATACGAATGACCACACTTTCATCCACGCCAACGAGAGTGAAGTTGTCAAAGCTATAAACAGTCATTGTATAGCTCCAACACAAAGTACATTCGGGATTACTTATGAATACTCGTCGCACCCCAAACCTGACATGTCAGCAAAAACATCCTTTGATCAGACAAAATAAATTGGAATTTTAGTATTAGTAAGTTTATTTATCCTCGCCGCCGGCGAAACCAGTACCCTGGAATCAACAACATACGACAGGGATGGCCATCACGGGTCACATGCAGGGTCCACTCTGTCTGAATGTTTGTCTGTGCCACTTCTGTCACCAATTGAATAAAATTGGAGCCAATTTGAAAAACCTTGGCGCCAACTAAGAGCCATATAAATATTTGAAGCCAGATATTTGACGAAATAAGGCGAAAAATTTATTCCAAAAACAGTTACGTCAAATATTTTCGCCAATTCACAAAATTTAGCACCAATATTTCATTTTTGTCGCAATTGATGCCATCGACAGCGGGAACCCTGCACATGTAGGCACGAGACTTGACTACAGTACATATAGCTGAAGATCACGGGTCATATGTACACTAGGGACTCCACTACAGTAGCTGAAGATTATCAGCGTGCATTACATGTGCATCGCATATCATCAACAAAACTGACATTTACAGTCAAACCTGTGTTAGAGACCACCTCTATTAAACCATTCAACACCAACACCGACATGGACAAAGAAAATTACCTTTGGACCAGTTCATTTATCAAAATAGGTAATTTTATCTAAAAATAGTAAGAATTATTACTGGCAAAAAGTGCAGATCCTGATGAACCGGCTCATCTGGATCTACACTTTTTGTAAGTCTAATTAGATGTCTGTAGTGTCGAACGGGTTAAGCAACCAGGTTCCACGTGTGGCAGTTGATTCAACAGCCAATTTTCATAATTCCCAATGGCTGGCCGCTTAAAGACAGGTTTGAGGTAATGTAAATAAATGTCTGTTACCTTCAATGCTACAACGTATTTAGTGTTTTTCTCTCTCGCCATATAGACATTTCCAAACTTCCCCTTGCCTAGAGGCTTGCCAATATCAAAGTCATGTAAGGCCCATCTTTTCCTGTTAAAATCATCAAAGTAAATATGTCAATGTTATTATTCACATTAGTGACAACTGCAAATGCTACAGCTGCAAGTGCTACAGCTAGGCTATTTTAGAGATGGGTGCCGCGCCCTGTCCGTAATCCTCAGTGGCAAGTAAGTGAGATGGTACGGTGGTCGCCAGATCGGACAGGTGGGTTTTCTCCGGGTACTCTGGTTTCCTCCCACACATACGCCGTCATCCGTGCCAATGAAGAGTGATTAATATAAGTTGTTAGAACTTGCTTTGCAAACGTAAAATAAATCAAGTTTATCCTCAGTGCCCTGCCCATATATATGTAAAAAACAGAAATTATAACAAATACCTGTGTTTACATATTCATGCACAAAAATAGGATTGACCGGAATTGGTTTAACCATTCTCTTGGGCACAGAAAAATGTGAAAAGAATTTTGAATATTACTTTCTTCAAAATTTCATTAAAAAATTAGTTTATACAAATTTATTTTAGCTTGATTGCGAAACACTATGAAAATGTTTATCAATGGAAATAGCTTTTAACGCTGAACCTGTCAATCAGAATGCGCCGTCTGATAAGGCTGTATGCTAAAACACTTGGCTGAATAGCAAACAACATAGATCCTGATCGCACGGGGCATTACGAAAATGGCTGATCTGGATATATGTTGCCTGCACATTCCTTCCAATATAATCAGCATTTCGACGGTTAAATTGATGTACATGTAAATGCGCTGAGAACAATTTATTTACTTGTTATCACTTCATGGTTTAGCTATTGAAGGCTTGAAGACTTTATAAATAAAAAAATATACCACAGCCAAGTTTGAAGATAAGTTTGGTAAAACTCACTATTCATAGTGTCAACTACGTGTGTATTTAATTCAACCTCGTTATTTGAGTTGATTTATTGAATAGATTAAATGACATGAATTTCAGTCAAAAGTCAACAGATGGAATATATGGCAAAAAATACATCACATACATTTAGTGGCCGACATGGAGGATCATAAATTACACTCATTGGTATAATGCTGGTATGACTATGAGGAGCTGAATTGACACTACCTTTCTCTAGCACCACCCATCAATTGTTACAGAGCAGTTACTACCTTTCCCTAGCACCACCCATATATTGTTACAGAGCAGTTACTACCTTTCTCTAGCACCACCCATCTATTCACAATGTTACAGAGCAGTTACTACCTACCTCTCTCTAGCACCAACCATCTATTGTTACAGAGCAGTTAGTATCTCTAGCACCACCCATCTATTGTTACAGAGCAGTTAGTATCTCTAGCATCACCCATCTATTGTTACAGAGCAGTTACTACCATTCACTAGCACCACCCATCTATTGTTACAGAGCAGTTACTACCATTCACTAGCACCACCCATATATTGTTACAGAGCAGTTAGTATCTCTAGTACCACCCATCTATTGTTACAGAGCAGTTACTACCTTTCCCTAGTACCACCCATCTATTGTTACAGAGCAGTTACTACCTTTCCCTAGTACCACCCAGCTATTGTTACAGAGCAGTTACTACCTTTCCCTAGTACCACCCATCTATTGTTACAGAGCAGTTACTAACTCTAATGCTCCATGCATGTACTACCTTTCTCTACAACCATCCATGTTTTGTTTCTGCGCCTCTTCAGTGGTACTATCCGGCTGCCCATTATCCTGTCGAGGCTGTAACACTCGTGGGTCCATGCCTGCAAAAATACCTAGATTAAAGTATACCAGATATTCATTCTACTGGATATTTTTTCAACCATATATGCAGGTAGGTTGTCAAAGTTCTAGTCTCTCGAAGTATGCAAAGGTATGTAGGGTTCCCATTGGCGGTCACCATTGATGCCAAAAAAATACATTTTGGGCGTAAAATGTTTTGTCCATAATTGACAACAAAGGCGAACATAAACTTCCCTTAGTCCCCTATAAGAACCCTAAAACTAACCCTAACTCTAGACGGGGAGATTTTGTCCTCCTGTGTAAAAAAAAACAATGGGAGAATTACAATGTATGTTACTATGTATCTCATAAAAATAAGGTTAAACAAGGCCAAAACTGGGATCACTCTGCGCGTTTGTTATAGCAGTCCTTTTTGCTCCCCCACCACCCAAACTAGACAGAGATGTGGAAATCTCCATATTATGGACAAGTAGACAGCAAAAATGGACAAGTACAGGTGTAGATGGCAAAAATCAACTTGTCCGCTACTGAATATGGGGTTTTCCTAGAAGGAAATTGCAGGGTATGCCGCACTGCCCTTTTTAGCCTAATAGTTATGTGAAAATGGTTTTTATATAAGCCTCACCAGGTGGCCAATCCTATTCAACTTGTCCGCCCTTTTCACCAATATTTACTGCCTCTGATCAATTATCGTAATTTAGCAAACTTTTCTAGGGACTAACCCCAAAATCCCCCCTCCCGCACCTCATCGCGGTTCAAACACTGCCTCTTTTCTGACTCGCACTGACATTTTTTCCACTCTAGAATAAACCGTACTGATATATTATTATGATCTAAGCTGTCAAATGCTTTCTCAAAATCTGCAAAGAACAGTACACCTGGTCAATTATTTGCATTTAAAACACTGTCGTGACGTCATACCTTTGTAATTGCAGTCCATTATTATCAATATTGGACTGCTGTCAAAAGACCAGTGTATTATATTAAATCCTAAGCGTAAATGTACGAAATTAATTTACCGTAGTAGGATCTTGTTGTATAAGTGTGCGTTTTAGTCTTCAGCGCCCTCACACAGTCCAATATTTTACATATTTGATCATTTTCAGCTTATATCCTACACTTAAATGGTCTAGTACATCATATAATAACCTAATAGTTCCCCCAATATACATGATTGTATCTATTATTGATTTATAACCCTGTCGGCAATTGCCAATTACCTAGAATAGATTTCACGTATTTTCATTGTTACCGGTATATATATATATTATTCTCCTGCCTATTGTATAGGGAGAAGAACTATATAAGTTTTCTATCATTCTAATCCAGGCTTTCAGTCTACTGCTGTTAAATTATATATGTAAAATGTTCATTTCTTGATTACATACATGTACAAATACCGAAATAAATAATGTTTAAACTAATTGCCAATTAGTGAATAGATTTTAGGCGCAAAGTTAAGATAGATAAAAATTCTACAACTATTACTAAAAACACAATGTTATTTTAGAATTTGTTTTGGGATCCAGCCGCTCAGCGAAAATAAAGGTCGCGAACGTTTTGACTATTGGAAAATGTGGTAGCGGAAGTTTTGACCCAGAACTGTGTGTAGAGATAAATGGTCTCAAGAATATTTCAGGTCTAAGCTAGAACTGGAAGTTATTCACATCACTGACAAACCTCCGAAGTACGAGAACCAGTAGTCCTAATACAAGTACATAAACTCCGAAGTACGAGAACCAGTAGTCCTGATACATGTACATAAACTCCGAAGTACGAGAACCAGTAGTCCTGATACATGTACATAAACTCCGAAGTACGAGAACCAGTAGTCCTGATACATGTACATAAACTACGAAGTACGAGAACCAGTAGTCATGATACATGTACATAAACTCCGAGAACCAGTAGTCCTGATACATGTACATAAACTACGAAGTACGAGAACCAGTAGTCCTGATACATGTACATAAACTCCGAAGTACGAGAACCAGTAGTCATGATACATAAACTCCGAAGTACGAGAACCAGTAGTCCTGATACATAAACTCCGAAGTACGAGAACCAGTAGTCCTGATACATGTACATAAACTCCGAAGTACGAGAACCAGTAGTCCTGATACATGTACATAAACTCCGAAGTACGAGAACCAGTAGTCCTGATACATGTACATAAACTCCGAAGTACGAGAACCAGTAGTCATGATACATAAACTCCGAGGTACGAGAACCAGTAGTCCTGATACATAAACTACGAGAACCAGTAGTCATGATACATAAACTACGAAGTACGAGAACCAGTAGTCCTGATACATGTACATAAACTCCGAAGTACGAGAACCAGTAGTCATGATACATGTACATAAACTCTGAAGTACGAGAACCAGTAGTCCTGATACATGTACATAAACTCTGAAGTACGAGAACCAGTAGTCCTGATACATAAACTCCGAAGTACGAGAACCAGTAGTCATGATACATAAACTCCGAAGTACGAGAACCAGTAGTCCTGATACATAAACTCCGAAGTACGAGAACCAGTAGTCCTGATACATGTACATAAACTCCGAAGTACGAGAACCAGTAGTCATGATACATAAACTCCGAAGTACGAGAACCAGTAGTCATGATACATGTACATAAACTCCGAAGTACGAGAACCAGTAGTCATGATACATAAACTCCGAGGTACGAGAACCAGTAGTCCTGATACATAAACTACGAAGTACGAGAACCAGTAGTCCTGATACATAAACTACGAAGTACGAGAACCAGTAGTCAAAAAGAGACTGTGCATATAATGTTCACTCTCAATTAAGCAATGATATTTATTCTATTGTATGCAATATCAGTTAGTAAGAAATAAATCATCAGGGATCATTTTAGAGGGCGATGTGGGCGAAATTGTCGCCCTAGGGACCCTGACTGCGCCTCTGGGGGCCCCCACTTCTCCCTAAAAATATAATTAAAAAATTGTTTTGGTGTTTACGATTTACAAACAAAATGTTGTCTAGTAAGATACACTGGCCCATTATAAAGCACTCCTTCTATTCAAATGTTGTATTTAATGGTTGTACTGTGCATTTTAACCCTATTTTGCAGAAGTATATTAAAGAACACCATTTAAGGAAGCGATCACGCGCTTTCTCACTTCTCCCAAAAATTCTGACCTAACCCTGATTTAATAGCAGAAGAATATTGAACTGTCCTATAGAATGAAGTTTCACCCAACTGGAAATGCCTACATGTAGCTATAAGAAAAATGAAGACTAGCGTTTATAAAGTAAAAAATAATATGAACACATATTTGTTCTGTTTTTGTTTATTGCAGTTTAAAATAGATCGTAAATGTATGTTTTTATATGGAATTAAAATTGTGAACAAGATGAACACACATACCCGGTCATTATCATACCGTTGTTTGAATTCTGCACAGTCTATAACATCTCTTGACACAATAAATCAACATTTAAATTTCATGACAGAGTTTCGCCATTCCAAATCGTTCATTTTGAATATTTGATTATTGCGAACAAAAATAGAAATCATTAGACGAAATTGTTTACAAGATATATCTCCGGTGCCATTACAGTGAACCAAAATGTCCAAATACGATTTCGTTCAATATCCAATTGTTCATACGCATGAAATGTACTAACAAAAGATTCATTCGAATTTCTTTTATGAAGACTGCGCAGAAAAATTGGGAGAATTTCACATGTCGACTTCAAGCAGCTAAATGATATGCACAATGGTGGGACTCAAAGCCACGACCTCCAGAACACTAGTCGGACAGCTCTACCAACTGAGCTAGCCAGGCCACTGTTCTACCCACGCCGAAATACATTACACTCTTCCCTCATTTATTCTTTAGGAGCCGCATTCTGAATACAGGTAATTTCGGCCCTCGGTAAATTCGGCCCAGTGTTTTTTCTGCAGTAAGGTCGTGGGGGGGAGGTTGCGAGTGGTGGGGGAGACTGGTGGGGAGGACTAACTGTAAATTGCTATAGATCTGTTGTATTATCTATGTGTTCACTCTATGACTTGAAATTGCTGTTTATTAATACTGAGATCATTGTAGGCCTATATAATTGTGTACGCCCGCAAACTGGACAAAGCATCCGCACAAACAACGATTGTGAAGGATGGCACAACCGCCTAAACTCAAGAAGTCGTCCTAACATGCCACTCTATCTACTCATCGCACTGCTGCACGATGAATCTGATCTGGCCGAAATCACTAGGCCGAAAACACCGAGGGCCGAAATCACCGCATTCCTACTCCTTTGCTCGTACCATCCCATCCTCGTCGCCATTAAAGTGACCAAGCAAGGAAAGAGTTAGTGACCCGACGCGGAACTTGAACCCAAGAACACTAGTCGGACAGCTCTACCAACTGAGCTAGCCGGGCCGTTGTTCTACCCACACTGAAATACACTACATATCTATATTTACGATTATTCTTAATACCAATGCACACATTTATTTACCGTTCATGTCCGAAAAGCTTCAAAATATTGGTCAGAAATCCCGCCATTGGATCAGGGCGAAAAGTGCTATGAGAAAATGAGCTTTAACGATAAGACCTCGAAATAACAGAAACATTTTTTTATTATGTAGAGGTCTTATTTATACGACAATGAAAATCACAACAAATGAACATTTAAAATTAATGTCCTAAGGCTGAATAATTGTCTGCTTTTAACTATAGCTTTGTAGATCCTTTCATCTTTTTAACTAGCGCATAACATTTTAGATTAACTAACAGTTCTAGACTGCGCCGTCATATCATAATCGTGACTGGCTGTTCGGCAGTAATTAACAAGTTGAAGAAATGTTTTAGTTTTTACTTTTAGACCTGAAAGGACACGTTTCTTTTTCACGAATTCGAGATCAAAATTTGAAGATATTCATATTTAAAACCATAATTTCATGTGAGATAAGATATTAACAGACGAAATGCAGATATACTTTTCTTGTACCAATGAATATTCGATTGTTGAACTCTTCGTTTTGAAGATTTTTTCTGGTCTGAAAGTTTTCAAAATGTATTCCTTCAGCTGTTTTGAAATTGTGTGTCGAGATTTCCTATTGGATGAAATTTGGCGGGTAATAATTTTTATTTACGAGGCTAAAATCTGTATTATATCGTTATATACCGCTTAACCGCTGTAGCTTGCCCAAGAAAGGTGTTGTTAGTTGTTAGCTCATATGTGCAACCGGTAGTGACATTATATAAACAAAAGAAGAGGGGGGAGGGGGTAGAAATAATTACGAGTGAGTCTAAATTTGATGAATTTAGTGTCGTTTTCACTTAACCATTGTAGCCACTCAGGAAGTTGAAGGTGACTAGTAATGGTAGAAGAAGAATTAAATTGACCAGAGTTGACATTGGAAGTCGTGGTAGCGTTGTGGTAGCGCGTTCGCGTCAAGGCCCGGAGTTCGAGCCCCGCTGGAGTAACTACGATTGTGCCCTTAGGCAAGGCATTTAATTTCCACGTTGCCTTTTCTCTCTCCCTCGTGGCGATGAAATCCATCAGGAATGATGTCACGAGAGCGATTAATATAAGTTGTATGAACTTGCTTCACAAACGAGCTGAAATAAATTTGTATTAACTATTTGACATGTGACCATGCATATTGGTTAGTGAAATTAGTTAGATTGTGTTTCCATTTACTTGCCATGTCAGTTATAATCAGGAATTGATTGTTCGGCAGTATCAGGAGCCTATATAGAAATCCAAAAGATCCTGGCAATATAAAATAGAACTATTTATATCACTAGTCGGGCGTAGTACAGGAGTCTAGACACGATAATAATGTTCTAAGTTGGTGGTTACAGTCCTAAAGTTAAAAACACGACAATATTTTTATTTGTTTGATTGTTTTTCTTAGTATGATTCAGTTATTGTATTTGCCCTATATATGTATAACACTCGCCTGGGTACGCTAAGGAAAGGAATAGAGAGCGCACAAGTGCGCGCGTGCGAGAGAGAGAGAGAGAAAGAGAGAGAGAGGGGGGAGAGGATAGGAGAGAGCGAGATCGAATAGAGAGCTAATAGAAACAATAGAGAGAGCGATAGGGAGAGAGCGAGAGAGAGAGAGAGAGAGAGAGAGAGAGAGAGAGAGAGAGAGAGAGAGAGAGAGCGATAGATAGATAGATAGATGATAGATAGATAGATAGATAGATAGATAGATAGATAGATAGATAGATAGATAGATAGATAGATAGATAGATAGATAGATAGATAGATAGATAGATAGATAGATAGATAGATAGATAGATAGTTGTTCTTTATAAATACTACGATGGTGACATATGGCTTGTATATAGTTGGGAAGACCATTCCATGATGTTGTTAGGGAAACGAGAATTTGATCAATACATGATTCAGGAAATGGTATTAAGCAATTGTTAGTGGCAATGTGATGTGTGCAGTATGTTGCTTATGTATTAATAAATACAATGATGTACTACGGGTTGTGGGCAATGTTTTTCTAAAGAGTGTCAGTTGTGCGAGTTTAGCATAAGGGTGACATTGCTTGTGTAGTCACAGTTGTCACATGTATAATGTGCTGTATATCTGCTTACCGTTATATTGTGACTACGAGTAACTGGTATCTTGTCTTCAATGTCTTTACTCATCAATATCCGCCAGGTAGACATAATGACACATGGTGTGACACATACTAGGAGAAAACTCGAGGCGGGAGGCCATACCTATGTGGAAGTAGATAACACAATCGTAACGGCTCCAGTGGGGCTCGAACTCCGGACCTTTCGCACCTGAAGCAAACGCGCATCCACTGCGCTATCAGGACTTCCACGTCTAGATCTTATATATGGTGATCACTATTCACTATTTAAAGCGGCCACCTATCTTTAGTGTCCAGTCCATTGAGAATGTACGTAACAATAATTAGAATGCCATGTGTACTCTTGTCGCCGCCATGTGTACTCTCGTCGATATGTACTCTGGTCGCCATCCATGTGTATTCTGATCGACAAGTGTACTCCGATCGTCATGTATATTCTGGTTGCCATGTGTACTCCGATCGTCATGTGTATTCTGGTCGCCATGTGTACTCTTGTCACCTTGTGTACTCCGATCGTCATGTGTACTCTTGTCACCTTGTGTACTCCGATCGTCATGTGTACTCTTGTCACCTTGTGTACTCCGATCGTCATATGTACTCTTGTCACCTTGTGTACTCCGATCGTCATGTGTACTCTTGTTACCTTGTGTACTCCGATCGTCATGTGTACTCTTGTCACCTTGTGTACTCCGATCGTCATGTATATTCTGGTCGCCATGTGTACTCCGATCGTCATGTGTACTCTTGTCACCTTGTGTACTCCGATCGTCATGTATATTCTGGTCACCATGTGTACTCTTGTCACCTTGTGTACTCCGATTGTCATGTATATTCTGGTCGCCATGTGTACTCTGAGATCGTCATGTGTTCTCTAATCGCCATGTGTATTCTTGCCGCAATGTGGGGGTGGAACTAAACAGGACCGTTTCGAAACAAATACTATACGAAGATGCATCCTCCCGATGTCTAACAAGCAACTTAGATTCGACATATTAAGCTACATAGAAGATTCATTCGTTTTCTATTTTGGATGTGATAAGGCATATGTGTATTAATTCATTGAGTAATACAAAGTACATGTAATACAACTTCTATAATTATATATCCGTCTCCGTGGCCTAGTGGTTAAGGCTTCCGCCTACGGAGCGGGAGGTCGAAGGTTCGAACCTAGTCAGGTACGTGTTCATTCTGATAGGGCCGGTTGGTGAGCCGCCAGCTAGTTAAATAATGGTTACCGATTGCCTATCAGCCAGACACCTGGTCTTGACGGATATGATTCGGGAAGTATTGCTGTCCATACGAGGTGTCATAAATGACTGACCCTTTCAATAGGGGTGACACTATAATAAACAAACACGATATCGCAGACGGGTGTTTATTCCGAGTGATGTGATATACTCTACTGCATATTTTATACAAAGCTAATGGTGCATGTAATGTTATACTGCTTGTTATACGTTGCAAATATGCCATGCTCTTCAGAAATGGAGGAAATAAAACCATCTACTTGACTTTGTTCTCATACCAATTCGAAAATGGAAGTCGTGATAGCGCAGTGGATGCGCGTTCGCTTCAGGTGCGAAAGGTCCGGAGTTAGAGCCCCGCTGGTGCCGTTACGATTGTGCCCTTAGGCAAGGCATTAAATTCCACGTTGCCTCTTCTCTCTCCCTCGTGGCGATGGATTCCATCAGGAATGAGGTATCGAGAGTGATTAATATAAGTTGAATAACTTGTTTCGCAATCGAGCTAAAATAAATTTGTAAACTAAATTGGACATAGTTGACAGTTTCAGTGCAATTCGGTACGCTACTGCACTGCACGAACGATATTTACCCACATTATTATATGCAACGAACGATTTCATTGGCTTAAAAATCAAATGCTTAGGCAAAATACCACTGTTCTCGTAATTTAGGCAAATTACTACTATACATCAACTCTGAGATTTTCTAAAGACTCATTAAAGACGTAGTACGATGTACCGTTGAAACTGAAAATAAAGACATTGGTGATATCCATTCACCACTTATACTCACCGTCAACGTTACATCGATAGATAGTTCAATTCACGTTTTTATGGTAGGATTTGAATAATACATTTTAGAATGAATTCGTTGTCCATGTTATATGATTTTTTTACTTTAAAGGAATTAGTATGGTAACGTATATAAACAGAATGTTGTTGCTGTTGTTGTTGCTGTTGTTGTTGTTTTATATTCAGCCATGTAAAGATGGGTCAGATTCCGAGGAGTCCAATAAATAGTAGCATATATGGCATTTTAAATACATTGCCCGGCTGATCTCCTCATAGTGTGCATGCCATGGTCGAGTTGCATCTCGCCGAAGGACTCTTCTGGTTATCTAATATATGACAAGGGGACACACGCTCCTGCAATTCTGCGACATAGACAACCCTGATGTCTAACTATCAGATCCGTTTACATGCGGGCTGACCAACAGTGAGGAGGGTGGCCCTAAGAAGAACCGTTCGAAAGAAGAAACCATATGGACTTGTCACCTTGAAGAGGAAGAACAGGAAGAGGTAGAACAGGAAGTAGATGTATACTCATGTTTCGAGTATCATGCAAATTGTATTATGGAGAAGAAAAAACTGGTTAAGGAGCACACCCATGTTTCGCCGGTGATACAGTTTTATTCACGAGAAAAAATACTACTCTTTTAAGAGTTTCGGATATCATGTCAGTTATATTCTCGAGACATAATTAACACCCGAAGCATAACTATTAGTTTTGAACATGTCTATACAGCATCCAAAGCCATTTCTCTCAGAAATCACAAGACTTGATACGTTACTTGTTATTGGTGTTATCCCTAAATCAAAATCCATCCTACTTTTAGGCCTGCTTGTAGTTCCAATTAGTAAATACAATATGTTTTATGTATTTTCAATTATCTGTATAACAGTTATTTTGTGGAAGCGAATCTGTGAGAATATCAAAATCATCCTCCGGGAATTCCTTCTTCAGCCTCCTTCTGGCATTTGCAAACCACGTGGACACTTGTGTCATAGTCATTCTAGACAAAATGGCGAGCATGATTTTCTCCGGTTTATTCGGGTAAGGATTCTTTTTATGTTGCAATAACCATAGCTTCAACGCGCCCGTGTTGTCCTTAGCAACAGTTGGTTTTCTCCTGATAGTGTTCACATGATCTCTTCCGGGAAATACCCTGCACAAAATAAAGAAAGTTGAAAGTAAACAAACGAAAGGTTTGATTCATTCTTTCTATATTTTGATAAATCCATAATAATAATAATAATAATAATAATAAAGTTAAGTGTATATAATTTATGCATGTCACGTATACATATGTATAATTGAGATTTTGATTCACTACTATAATACACCACTCACTGCTGGATTACACTACCCACTGCTGGAATACACCACTCACTGCTGGACTACACTACCCACTGCTGGATTACACTACCCACTGCTGGACTACACCACTCCCATCTGGATTACACTACCCACTGCTGGAATACACCACTCACTGCTGGACTACACTACCCACTGCTGGAATACACCACTCACTGCTGGACTACACTACCCACTGCTGGAATACACCACTCGTACATTTCATCACTTCTCACTGTCAGGAAAGCCAGTATGGGAAAACCAATAAACACATTTTCTCTCTCGAAAAGTTGCATCTACACAAATGATTCACTGATTTACTACCAGACTACACCACTCCCATCTGGATTACACTACCCACTGCTGGAATACACCACTCACTGCTGGACTACACTACCCACTGCTGGAATACACCACTCGTACATTTCATCACTTCTCACTGTCAGGAAAGCCAGTATGGGAAAACCAATAAACACATTTTCTCTCTCGAAAAGTTGCATCTACACAAATGATTCACTGATTTACTACCAGACTACACCACTCCCATCTGGATTACACTACCCACTGCTGGAATACACCACTCACTGCTGGACTACACTACCCACTGCTGGAATACACCACTCGTACATTTCATCACTTCTCACTGTCAGGAAAGCCAGTATGGGAAAACCAATAAACACATTTTCTCTCTCGAAAAGTTGCATCTACACAAATGATTCACTGATTTACTACCAGACTACACCACTCCCATCTGGATTACACTACCCACTGCTGGAATACACCACTCACTGCTGGACTACACTACCCACTGCTGGAATACACCACTCGTACATTTCATCACTTCTCACTGTCAGGAAAGCCAGTATGGGAAAACCAATAAACACATTTTCTCTCTCGAAAAGTTGCATCTACACAAATGATTCACTGATTTACTACCAGACTACACCACTCCCATCTGGATTACACTACCCACTGCTGGAATACACCACTCACTGCTGGACTACACTACCCACTGTTGGAATACACCACTCGTACATTTCATCACTGCTCACTGCCAGGAAAGCCAGTATGGAATTTTGTTTCCGAAAATTTGCATTTACACATCATTCACTACAAGAATACACAACTCACTGCTGAATTACACTTCTGTACTACACCGCTCATACATTTCCCCCACTGCTCACTGCCATCAATACAGCAGTACAGAACTGGAATGAGTCTACCATCGCTAAATCACACGGTGCATTGCTGAAGTAAAGCCTAATTGGCTTGTTTCCGGTTTTACCCAATTTAATTAAAACAATATTTCGAAAAAAAAAATCTGAATTTTATTTTATTAAAAGTAAATCTATGTTTTGGGCAGAATTTGCGATTACACATCATTCACTACTGGAATACGTGCTCACTGCTGTATTACAATATTCACTGCTCACTGCTATCAGTACAGCAGTCCACTGGCAGGTACACTGCTCACTGCTAACTTAACCCACATTCGAGATGTATATAGTAGGATGATTTTAAGAAATGTTAATGACACATGTAAATCTGAGGTTGCATTGATAAGCATGACATCATTTAGTAGCTAATCTACTGGCGATGTAAGGGGCTGTCGAAATGAAGATGATGTAGGGAGAACAGACTTCCCAGGATTACTTACAAGGTTGGGCGATACTGTGTCCGTGGTAGTAGGTCTGTGTCCTCGTGCATATACCATACTGGAATGCTGCCCTCCATCACTGCGCCCAGTCTGTGAACATCATGCTGAAGAAATCATAAATATGTAATCATTCGAAGAACTCACATAGGTGGTGCTAAATTAAGTTTAAACTTTATTTATTTTGCAATGATTGCGAAACAAAATTTAACAACTTATATTAATCACTCTCGTTGGCGCATATGGGAGGAAAGCGGATTACCCGGAGAAAAGCCACCTGTCCGATCTGGCGACCACTGCACCATCTCACATACTTCCCGGTTCGAAGATCGAACCCGGGTTTCATTGGTGAGCAGCGAGCGTGCTAACCACTGCGCTAATCGGACAGCCTAAATTACATTGTATACATGCCACAGTGCATTCGGAGTACTTGGATGACGTAACATAAATCGACTATGTATGTAAGATTATTATCGCTGTCCATAAATAGTATTCAAGTGGAAGAGGGTATCCTATCCCGGCCGATCTCCTCACGGCGTGCACGCCGCCGTCGGGGCACAGCTCGCAGCAGCAGCGTGGGATTCTGGGATATTATGGTTGTCGATCTTGCAATAAGGGACAAACGTTTCACCACCGCGGAGGTGGTGGAGGTATGGACGGACTCTGGAGCGACAGAGACGACCAGATGTCTAACTGCCAGATCCGTTTATATGCTCCTGTGGGATGCCCAACAGTGAGGAGGGTGGCCCTAAAAAGAGCCGTTCGGAAAGAAGAGACATGCATGAGGACTTATCACCCTGAAGTGGAAGAAGATTGCCGCCCATTACTGCACCATCAGCGAAATCTTCAAGACCATCACACTACAAGACAACATTCTAGAAATCTACAGACACCTCACGAATAACCGACGGTTCTAGGAATTCAAGGAAATAATAATTAGAGAATGCTCGCCCACATGGTTCGCCGGCGGCGAGGGTGAATAAACGAATTCATCATCACCTAACCAGATTTTGTAAATTATTGGACAATTATAAACAGTTAAAATGAGCTGTTACCTGTGTACAGACGGATCTGTAGTCCAGTGGTATCACGCTGGACTGGTAATCCAGGGATCGCAGGTTCGATCCCCCGTCGGACCCTAATACAATTCAGATGGGACATTAAACCGAGGTCTCGTGTTGGTGCTTTACACCGTGCACGTAAAAGAACCAGAAGAGACTCTGGAATGGGTATGTGTCTGTATCATTGCACTATCCTTCAACAATCTAAAATGACTAATCTCTTCAGGAGGCGTCGCTCATATGGGCAACCGGTAGCGACGATAAATAAACGTAAAACACTGTTACCTGTAATATCGTGAGTTCTGATTTGTAACTACATTTCTTGTACTACATATTCGTTGTATTCCTCAAGGTCGAGGTCATTATAGGTTTATTTATGCATGTTTACAATGCACTTAATGTGCTGATACATAATATAACACATTATATAGTTTTCTCAAGTTATGTTTTAATGCATGTCTATATATTTAAGTGCTATAACCCCATCCGTGTCAGACTCATGCAATACCAGAGACCTACGCTGCTTATGTGACTTTAAACCGAAACACTCGTGGCGATGGATTCCACCAGGAATGAGGTCTCGAGAGTGATTAATATAAGTTGTAAGAATTTGTTTCGCAATCGAGCATATAAATGTGTATAAACTAAACCCAAAAACGAAGACAGAAAACGACTCCAATATAATAGCAATAGAATGTATTTCGAAAACGATTTAAGTTGAAACAGATCAGTGTAAAAGACTGCTAATTTAGATAAAACAATACATTGTACTATTGTTCCGCCTCTGTGGTCGAGTGGTTACGGTCGCTAACTTGAATACCACTGTAGTCATCATTGATGGTCACGAGTTCGAGCCCGTTTCTTACGGAGCTTAGTGCACCGCTGGAGCCTGTCCAGGAACGATGTTGTTAAGTACACTGTCCGTCTCTCAAATGGGCAACCGGTAGCGACGTTAAGTAACTTAAATAATAAAAACTAAAAACTATTGTTTTAGTTCAGCCATGCGGGAGCCGAACGATTAGACTAGCTATATTCACATACGGCGTTATATTGATAAAAGTAACACATTTATTTTAAAAGTAATATTAAGAATTAGCTATTATTAGGTTATCATAATATAAACATGTCATAGTTTGTTCACGTACCCCGCCTATTTTTGTTCTAAGCAACCAGTGGCATTCGCTTAGCCTGGGCGCCAGTCTGTCGATTTTTCACTAATTTACTTCTGGCAAAATGACATTATCAGAAACTCAATACGGCTCAATTAATGGTCTCGGTGTTAAAACATGTATTTATATATATTTATATGGCTGACCAGGTAAAATAATTTATATCAACGCCTGATCTCAGGCTAGCATTCGCTTTAAAAACGATCGTGAAACAAGCTTCAACAACTTATATTAATCACTTTCATGACGCGGATGAAAGCGTATAGGTGCTCATTCGTGTGGGAGGAAACCGGAGTACCCGGAGAAAACCCACCGTTCCGATCGGGCGACCACCGTACCATCTCATATACTTCCCGGTCCGAGGTGGCTGTTTAATTTAATCAAGATTAGATATTGAACAAATGGTCACGCTGGGAATATAATAACTGACTGCTTAATACAGGTTAGCTCATTAATACAGAATGCCTGCTTATTGCAGGTTTGCTCCTTAATACAAGTTGGCTGCTTAATACAGATTGGCTACTTAATCCAGGTTGGCTGTTTAATAGAGATGATCGCGTTTGACTGTAATATTTCACCGTGTATTAATAAATGTTACCAGTAGATCTGTGTGATATGTTTCTCCGATATATCTAAATATTTCACTATCAACTATATTTATTTTGATATTTAATTTGACTCTGCTTGATTAAAATATTAATAAATATTTATATTAATATACCAATGTAAGGTAAGGAAAATAACTACAAAACTGTTACCAGTTTGTTGCGGGATCCACCAAATAGATTGTCTGCATCAACTTCGTTTTGGCACAAAGCATACGGCGTTGAACAATTCCGTAATCGCCTTGAGAGTATTTCTCTTTCCATATCCGGTGAACAATTCACAGTTCGTACGATAGTTGCATTCGTATTTCAAAATGTGAGATCACAACTGGATCGCGAAGCTTTATATAAATAACCGGAGTTGAATCGCTGCTTTTATTGCAATTACTTAATGTATGTGGAATAGAAAGTGATATCACGGGGAGGATGACTGATGAGCACATCCTGTAGCGTGAGTGATTAGTAATGGTCACACCATGCAGTTATCAAAGACTATGTCACTGCGTGAACGTCAAGGCAATGTTTATTTTATGGAAATTGCACAGTAGTGCAGCTGCCCCGAATATGCTATATTGCTAATAATAGGGTTAATTCCCAGTATCAATGAATTAATGAGATTCCGGATAAAAATTGCACTTTTATTTTTTGGATGTGATATGAAATCATATGATACATCTTTCCCGTAGTGTACGATACTTTGACAACACGCTTGCATGCCAACTGACTGTGGATTAAATATAATAATGTCCATATTGAGCAGCTAAGTATATAACACGTATTATTATGCTAAGTCTGAGAGTCATGCATAAAGGAGCATCCATGGTTTGTTTGCTTGCTTGCTTTGTATATTATTACGCTAAGGCTGAGAGTCATGTATAAAGGAGCATCCATGGTTTGTTTGCTTGCTTGCTTTGTATAGTATTATGCTAAGGCTGAGAGTCATGTATAAAGGAGCATCCATGGTTTGTTTGCTTGCTTGCTTTGGGGTTTGGTTTTGGTTTTGGTTTTGGGTTTGGTCTTGCTCTTCGTTCGTTGTGATAGGTTACAGTGGTATACAACTCGACAACGGAGGCGGTCTGAGCTGAACTTGAAACAACCACCAGGCTAGTATGACATACCTGTATATTGTTTGAAACAACCATCGGGCTAGTATGACATACCTGTATATTGTTTGAAACAACCACACGTCTAGTATGACATACCTGTATATTGTTTGAAACAACCACCAGGCTAGTATGACATACCTGTATATTGTTTGAAACAACCACAAGGCTAGTATGATATACATGTATATTGTTTGAAACAACCACCAGGCTAGTATGACACACCTGTATATTGTTTGAAACATCCACAAGGCTAGTATGACATACCTGTATAAACTTGAAACAACCACACGGCTAGTATGACATACCTGTATAAACTTGAAACAACCACCAGGCTAGTATGACATACCTGTATATTGTTTGAAACAACCACCAGGCTAGTATGACACACCTGTATATTGTTTGAAACAACCACCAGGCTAGTATGACATACCTGTATATTGTTTGAAACAACCACCAGGCTAGTATGACATACCTGTATATTGTTTGAAACAACCACCAGGCTAGTATGACATACCTGTATATTGTTTGAAACAACCACACGGCTAGTATGACACACCTGTATATTGTTTGAAACAACCACCAGGCTAGTATGACACACCTGTATATTGTTTGAAACAACCACACGGCTAGTATGACATACCTGTATATTGTTTGAAACATCCACAAGGCTAGTATGACATACCTGTATAAACTTGAAACAACCACACGGCTAGTATGACATACCTGTATAAACTTGAAACAACCACAAGGCTAGTATGACACACCTGTATATTGTTTGAAACAACCACAAGGCTAGTATGACACACCTGTATATTGTTTGAAACAACCACACGGCTAGTATGACATACCTGTATATTGTTTGAAACATCCACAAGGCTAGTATGACACACCTGTATATTGTTTGAAACAACCACCAGGCTAGTATGACACACCTGTATATTGTTTGAAACAACCACACGGCTAGTATGACATACCTGTATATTGTTTGAAACATCCACAAGGCTAGTATGACATACCTGTATAAACTTGAAACAACCACACGGCTAGTATGACATACCTGTATAAACTTGAAACAACCACAAGGCTAGTATGACACACCTGTATATTGTTTGAAACAACCACAAGGCTAGTATGACACACCTGTATATTGTTTGAAACAACCACACGGCTAGTATGACATACCTGTATATTGTTTGAAACATCCACAAGGCTAGTATGACACACCTGTATATTGTTTGAAACAACCACCAGGCTAGTATGACACACCTGTATATTGTTTGAAACAACCACACGGCTAGTATGACATACCTGTATATTGTTTGAAACAACCACAAGGGCTAGTATGACATACCTGTATATTGTTTGAAACAACCACAAGGCTAGTATGACATACCTGTATATTGTTTGAAACAACCACCAGGCTAGTATGACACACCTGTATATTGTTTGAAACAACCACAGGGCTAGTATGACACACCTGTATATTGTTTGAAACAACCACCAGGCTAGTATGACATACCTGTATATTGTTTGAAACAACCACACGGCTAGTATGACACACCTGTATATTGTTTGAAACAACCACACGGCTAGTATGACACACCTGTATATTGTTTGAAACAACCACCAGGCTAGTATGATATACCTGTATATTGTTTGAAACAACCATCAGGCTAGTATGACATACATGTATATTGTTTGAAACAACCACAAGGCTAGTATGACATACCTGTATATTGTTTGAAACAACCATCAGGCTAGTATGACACACCTGTATATTGTTTGAAACAACCACCAGGCTAGTATGACATACATGTATATTGTTTGAAACAACCACCAGGCTAGTATGACATACCTGTATATTGTTTGAAACAACCACCAGGCTAGTATGACACACCTGTATATTGTTTGAAACAACCACACGGCTAGTATGACACATCTGTATATTGTTTGAAACAACCACCAGGCTAGTATGATATACCTGTATATTGTTTGAAACAACCATCAGGCTAGTATGACATACCTGTATATTGTTTGAAACAACCACAAGGCAAGTATGACATACCTGTATATTGTTTGAAACAACCATCAGGCTAGTATGATATACCTGTATATTGTTTGAAACAACCACAAGGCTAGTATGACATACCTGTATATTGCTTGAAACAACCACAAGGCTAGTATGATATACCTGTATATTGCTTGAAACAACCACAAGGCAAGTATGATATACCTGTATATTGCTTGAAACAACCACAAGGCAAGTATGACACACCTGTATATTGTTTGAAACAACCACACGGCTAGTATGACACATCTGTATATTGTTTGAAACAACCACCAGGCTAGTATGACATACATGTATATTGTTTGAAACAACCACCAGGCTAGTATGACACACCTGTATATTGTTTGAAACAACCACCAGGCTAGTATGATATACCTGTATATTGTTTGAAACAACCACCAGGCTAGTATGATATACCTGTATATTGTTTGAAACAACCACAAGGCTAGTATGACACACCTGTATATTGTTTGAAACAACCACAAGGCTAGTATGACACACCTGTATATTGTTTGAAACAACCACAAGGCTAGTATGACACACCTGTATATTGTTTGAAACAACCATCAGGCTAGTATGACACACCTGTATATTGTTTGAAACAACCACACGGCTAGTATGACATACCTGTATATTGTTTGAAACAACCACACGGCTAGTATGACATACCTGTATATTGTTTGAAACAACCACAAGGCTAGTATGACACACCTGTATATTGTTTGAAACAACCACAAGGCTAGTATGACATACCTGTATATTGAAACAACCACAGGCTAGTATGACATACCTGTATATTGTTGAAACAACCACAAGGCTAGTATGACATACCTGTATAAACTTGAAACAACCACAAGGCTAGTATGACATACCTGTATAAACTTGAAACAACCACAAGGCTAGTATGACATACCTGTATAAACTTGAAACAACCACAAGGCTAGTATGACATACCTGTATAAACTTGAAACAACCACAAGGCTAGTATGACATACCTGTATAAACTTGAAACAACCACAAGGCTAGTATGACATACCTGTATAAACTTGAAACAACCACAAGGCTAGTATGACATACCTGTATAAACTTGAAACAACCACAAGGCTAGTATGACATACCTGTATAAACTTGAAACAACCACAAGGCTAGTATGACATACCTGTATAAACTTGAAACAACCACAAGGCTAGTATGACATACCTGTATAAACTTGAAACAACCACAAGGCTAGTATGACATACCTGTATAAACTTGAAACAACCACAAGGCTAGTATGACATACCTGTATAAACTTGAAACAACCACAAGGCTAGTATGACATACCCCACAAGGCTGGTAGAGATTGCCTATAGTTTACACACCACATCTACTAGTAGTTCAGTTAGACACACAAATGAATGAGTAAATGCGTATTTACAATCACAGTACACTAATAGCATCGACTAATGATGTTTTATGTTCTTCTGTACGTGATAGTGTGTACCCGATAAAGAAATAGATAACAATATGCGTGATGTCGAATACTGCTCTACTTTGACAGAGGATGAACGAGGGAGTCGTGGTGTACTATATAAATATTAGTTTTGTATACCTGAATTCGCATCGCTGCAGTATCGATCTCCGCTATACGCGGTTATAATTATAACATCAATATACATGTGGACTGAATTGTTTAACGTATGCGGACTGTACTGAGTACATGTGGAAATGTGTCTGGAATTTGCTATATTTGTACTTGTAATAACGGCAGTATGGGTGTACGTTTTGCGCGAACGGAATTTTGCCTTTCTGGCATACGCCATGTTCTTCCCTGGTATCACCGCGCTGTGTTGGACAGCCACCGACGGACGTCTTGTAGCATTTTTCATTAATCTGTCTGGAATTCTCGAGGTAGGCTAACTATTGTTTATATTTTTCATATGAACATTAGCTAGAGATATACATTGTTGTAGTAAATGTATGTATGTTCCATTAATGTCAAACCCCTTGCGGGGACCTATACATGTTTTCCTGAGCATGTTTAGCCGACCATAGCGGTTAACCAGTACTAAGCAATGTGTGTGAGGTGCCTTGCTCAATAACACTACATACGTGGTCTGACTGGGTATCTAACCCGGACCGTTCGATTCCAAATCCGACGCTCTACCATTGGACCACGGACGCCAAATTCATTCTTTTAAAATGATATACATCTAGTTATGGTTCAGATCTAAGGCAAGTACGAGGTTCACTGGGCGATTCAAACTATTTGCCGTTTCGAGGGTTTAAAGTTCCACCAACAGCTTAGGTAATATGGCGAATATCCACCCATTAGTTTATACAAATTTATTTTAGCTCGATTGCGAAACAAGTTCTTTCGATTTATATTAATCACTCTCGAGACCTCATTCCTGATGGAATCCATCGCCATGAAGGAGAGAAGAGGCAATGTGGAATTTAAATGCCTTGCCTAAGGGCATAATCGTAACGGCTCCAGTGGGGCTCGAACCCCGCCCATTAATGGCGGCGGAAGACCCACGTTGCCATTCCGAGCATTATTTCAGGCACGGATGGGTACCCGGGTAGAACCACCGATCATCAAACAAGCCAGTTAGATAGCATTCTCACCTGAAAGCGGGATTCGAACCTACAACTATGAGGGGCAAGTGATTTGTGGTCAACGATGTTAACCAATCGGTAACGAAGGCACCTCCCCTCCAGTCAGTCAAAATTGCCTTTATATTAATATTAAGATATTACCTTTCGACTGCTCTGATAATTCCAATGCAGTATTCATATTTTCAACGATTTCTTCTACAGCATTTGTGGGATGAAATTCTGTCTCGCGCCACGTTAATGGGAAAGCCAATGCACTCGTTATTGTTTCCATTAATCTCGATTTCATTATTCCATTCATTTTAATACGTCACATATATTTCAGCCAGTTCGAAGTACGGTTTTCACCATTGCTGCTGTCGGAATTGTGTATGGTACTGTAAATGCATGCGTGTTCTTGGCAGTGGTGATGGGATGGGCCAGACCAGGTACTTGTCCGAGCTCTTTACGCCAGTTCCTCTTGCAATGTTGTCTCCACATCGTTGACGTTATGGACGTCATCCCTATCTCACGTACACGATGTCCCAGAATGCCCCGCATGTGTCATATTGGGAGAGTTGGGGGTGGGGGTCGCAGGCAAATCAAGTGTTCACACATTGTATTGTGCTAGCATTGCATAATTGCGGAATGCAGAAATCTACTGTTCTGCTAACACAACATGCCGCTACGTTCCTGAATAAATGACACTAACACTGGAGCGACCACTTCTTTACAATAGCGGCCCGACGTACGCTGGAGTCCCGCGAACAGTTAGCTGGTAGGTACGTCTATTTCGTCAGATGGCACCCCACATCAGCACACGTCCAACACCCGAAGCGATCACGATGAAGCGCGTTGTTGTTGTTGTAACGTTCGCCGCGTTTAAGCCATATTCTGAATCGGACATCCGAAAACTGCACACATAATCTGGATTCGTTTCTGAAGAGAATGATATTCCACTACTGTCTCCCCCATCGACGATATACCATAGTCCAATTCAGCCGTATACGAGCGTGTGCACGCGTTAATGGAATCCTGACATATGTTCGACGTCCACGAATATCACGTGCGTGCAGTCTATTTCTGGTAGTCTGAGCCGATAGGCGGATAGGAGATGCCCTATGGAACATACCATCACGTTTGTAGCAGACATAAACATGTTACATCTGGACGTCAGCGCTATGTAACCATCATCACGTTACGAGATGCCCTATGGAACATACCATCACGTTTGTAGCAGACATAAACATGTTACGTCTGGACGTCAGCGCTATGTAACCATCATCACGTTACGAGATGCCCTATGGAACATACCATCACGTTTGTACGCTATGTATCCATCATCACGTTACGAGATGCCCTATGGAACATACCATCACGTTTGTAGCAGACATAAACATGTTACGTCTGGACGTCAGCGCTATGTAACCATCATCACGTTACGAGATGCCCTATGGAACATACCATCACGTTTGTACGCTATGTATCCATCATCACGTTACGAGATGCCCTATGGAACATACCATCACGTTTGTAGCAGACATAAACATGTTACGTCTGGACGAGCGCGCTAACCACTGCGTTAATCGGATAGCCTTGCATTTGTGAGAAGCGAGCGCGCTAACCACTGCGTTAATCGGACAGCCTTGCATTTGTGAGAAGCGAGCACGCTAACCACTGCGTTAATCAGACAGCCTTGCATTTGTGAGAAGCGAGCGCGCTAACCACTGCGTTAATCAGACAGCCTTGCATTTGTGAGAAGCGAGCGCGCTAACCACTGTGTTAATCAGACAGCCTTGCATTTGTGAGAAGCGAGCGCGCTAACCACTGCGTTAATCGGACAGCATTGCATTTGTGAGAAGCGAGCGCGCTAACCACTGCGTTAATCGGACAGCCTTGCATTTGTGAGAAGCGAGCGCGCTAACCACTGCGTTAATCGGACATCCTTGTATTTGTGAGAAGCGAGCGCGCTAACCACTGCGTTAATCGGACAGCCTTGCATTTGTGAGAAGCGAGCGCGCTAACCACTGCGTTAATCGGACAGCCTTGTATTTGTGAGAAGCGAGCGCACTAACCACTGCGCTAATCGCAGGATTTCTGTATCTAAACATATGTTGAATAGTAGATATCAACTATGACAATCACATGGCATTTTACATATCAATCCTTCTGTTTTGCAGCAGACACCCGCACGAACAGCATACATGCTCATAATAAGAGTATGTTGCCAGGGTTCTTGCGGGCTGCTGGTGAGGAAATAGGATGGCGATGTTTCCTTCTTCCGTGTCTTCTAGATCGATTCTCAACTCTACATGCATTTATGATAAGGTAAGCAAGTGACCAACTGCTCGAGAGATATATATTATCTCTGGACAAAATACGGAAGTGCATAATGTATCTTCTCGGAGGATTCTCACTTAGAACTATACGAATGCATTTATAAGTTAATGTAAACCAGTGAGGCATATATTAACGAGTCCGTGATCCAGTGTTTTAACACGCTGTACTTGTGATCCAGAGTAGACAGATTCGCCCCACCCCCCCCCCCCCTTTATACCATACTAAAATAACTAATATCAGATTATTTCGGATGAGACTTTAACCGAGGTCTCGTGTCGGTGCTATGCATCATTCACGTAAAGAAACAGAGGCAACTGTGTACTGGGTGTCTGTATGTGTCATTGCATTATCCTCTATCATCTAAAATTACTAATATCTTCAGGAGTCGATGCCCATGAGGGCAACCGGTAGCGACGATAACTAAACGCAAATATACATAGCTAGCTAATTCGTTGACAAATTGCTTGTGGAATGGCATTGCTAGACATATACTAGAGGACGTAAAAAACGCACACTTCGGATAAGTGTGTTTTTACATGAAAATAATAACTATATAAATACATAATTTTAGACATTTTGAAATATTTTTATCTTGTTCAGTTTGTGTTTTGTAATAAAGATGTGATATATCTTTGATGGAATCCTTCGTATTTCGTTTTCATGTAATAATACTCATATAATGTAGGTGTGCCTTTTCTATGTCCTCTAGTATATTATATTTGGAGCTTACATCCAATCATTTATACATACATTGTATATTTCATGGAGGTAGTGCAGCATGCAGTACGTTCTACGCAATGACGCCAAGTTGGGGCGAGTTCTATGAATACTCGTTCCGTCTAAGAATAGAAGTACAGTCAAACCTGTCTTAGGCAAGCCAGCCAGTCAAGGGAACCACAGAAATTTGCTGCTTAGCACAAGTGGCTGCTTAATGTAGTGCACATGCATAATAAAACAACATATTGGGAACCTGGAAACTGGCTGCTTAATACAGGTTGGGTGCTTAATACAGGTTGGCTGCTTAATGGAGGTAACCACTAACACATGTTTGACTGTATCGCGTTAATACAAATATGATGTGATACTACCAGTCAGCATGATACTTAACCCATTCAACACCAAGTAACTCACATGGACTGGTCCATGATATTCATAAACCAATAAATGAATAACAAAATTACATTTGGATCAGTTCATTTATCAAAATGGGTAATTTTGTTTCTAAAAATAGTTATATTACTTGAAAAAAAGTGCAGATCCTGATGAGACGGCTCGTCACGAGCCGGCTCATCTGCATCTACACTTTTGTGTAAGCCAATTTAGAGGTATGTGGTGTTGAAAGGGTTAATAGACACACAACCTGTGTGTTTGTTCTACATGATCACTTGCGGTTGTACTCCGTGTACGAACTCAAAATGGCCATGCTTTTTAAACGGTGACAAAGCTATGCCCATATCTGTGCTTGTGGCTGCCCTTCACTAATGTCTATTGCTGTGCTCTGATTTACTATGTGGTACAGATATGGATATTTTGGAATATTTAACTGTTGGTTAAATATTTCTTCATTATATAACATTCACCAATTCCTTTTGTATAAATGTAAATAAAACGACATGTAATAGAACATTGTGTATTATGTACAACTCATATTTGTATAATATGTGACGGCTGAAACATGCCGTGCTACTGTAAATATCATTTTATGGCATATCAACTCACTCCACCAACGTTATGCTAATCTGTTTCCCAGAAACGTTATCCACGTGTGCACTCCTATTGTTAGCTAAGTTTGATTTGCTGAACTAATTAAACAACACAAGATGTATTTGAATTTGCGATAGGCCATTTATTTTACAAATGACGGAATATCAAATACATACGTTTTATATGTATTAATATGTATTAGGCAAAGGTCTATTATCGTGCCACATATTGCATGAGACACATAGAAATAAATTGAAAAGAGAAAAAAACAACAAAGCAAATATGATGTAAATGTTATTTGTTTGTTTTAGTGGGCTAGTGTGGGGGCTCTTCCATGTACCGGTTATGATACTGTTATCGTACAAGCTTAAGCCGCAGCGACCGTACGTAACAGTGCTAGTGCAATGTGCCTCTTGTGTGCTGTCTGCGTTCCCGCACGGATGGGTGGCTGTTCACTCTGGGTACGTATTTAAATATCAAACTAATTTCCATATCCAAATAATGCAGGTTTGGTGTTAATATTTTAGTGATACTGTTCTAGTTTAGTTTAATCATGTTGTATTGTATTGTATATGTATACATAAACACAATCGTGGCTGTCCGATTAGCGCAGTGGTTAGCACGCACGTTCGCTCGCTCGCTTCTCACCATGCAACCCGGGTTCGATCCTCGGACCGGGAAGTATGTGAGATGTTACGGTTGTCTCCAGATCGGCGGACAGGTGGGTTTCTCCGTGTACTCCGGTTTCCTTCCACACGAATGGCCACATTTACGCTTTCATCCGAGCCAACGAGAGCGATTAATATAAGTTGTTAAAACTTGCTTGTCCTGCTACAAATGGGTTGGACCACACGTTATAACAACATTAGATTCGCACCCCTCCCATGTTTCTATCACACTATGGTATATGTATACCTTTTATCAAGATACTGAAACAACAGCGAGAATTTCAAACTACTTTAAAATTTTAAACTTTATTTATTTTACAACGATTGCGAATTCTATTGTTCTTGTTCAGTTTGCAAACTGAAATAAGTTTATCCAATAAACACGTATGAATATTTAGCGTTGTAACCTTAGTGTTTCGTAATCTTTGTAAATGTTTATATGCAGATATTCGTTATGGGCGTGCAGTGTGATGCATTGGTTTTGGAATATATATAATCCGAGAGTTCTAGGAAGCATTTATACAAACACTCCAGGACAATACACGGGTCAACAATGGCTTATCAACGGTGAAGGTTTAGCAGGGTGTCTCGTCTTGTTACCAATAGCAGCGGCGGTGATCTTTGATCTAGAATACCAGCTGTTGACAGTGTTATGAAAACGCATTTATTTATCCCATACAATCTTAAGAGTAAGTATACATACTGATTTGAACTGAGTTAAAACACTCTTTCTGTGGTGCATTTGATTAAACAACATGCAATACTATGCATTGCTAAAATGTCACTGGAACATCTGCCGATCTGGAGCTTAGTATATACAGTACACATTTATTTTAGCTCGATTGCGAAAACGCACTTGTCTGTGTGTGACATCTACAGTAAATCCTATCCTAAGCAGCCAGCCAAGGGAATCACGGAAAGTGGCTGCTTAGCACAGGTGGCTGCTTAATAGACGTCAAATGTATAATGTAACATCATATTGGGTATCTGGAAACTGGCTGCTTAATACAGGTTGGCTGCTTAATAGAGGTGACCACTAACGCAGGTTTGACTGTATACATTTGTAGCCGCCCGTATATTCAGATTTAGATATTAGTCGGGTCATACTGCTATATCTGAGAATGGCCTGTCTTAAAACTGATTTCATAATCATTTCACGATACCCCTATTTGTCATATATGCACGTTGTTATATACAGTCAAACCTGTGTTAAGCAGCCAGTTTCCAGATTCCCAATATGTTGTTTTATTATACATTTGATTATTAAGCAGCAACTATTAAGAATCGGTGATTCCCATGGCTGACTGCTTAAGACAGGTTTGACTGTAGATTTATTGTTATTAATTGTTTCACCCTACTCTACTATCCAAATCCATATTATTATCATATATGTGAATAAATGATCGTGTGCATGTACGTATTAGTTGAAATTGAAGTCCCTATCAGGCGCGTAGCTAGGCCTAAATATGGATTACGCACCATCCTAGGGGGTCCGGGGGCATGCCCCACCCGGATAATTGTTTCCCGCTATATGGTCTCAGGTGACTTTTGCCTACTATGAACATCAGCTACAATCAATATCTGTTGGCATTTCGTTCATGTCTGCTTTCTAGTGAATGACCAATGTCAGTGCCCCCCTTACCCCTTTACGATCCAGTTTAACCTCTATTGTATTTTTCGCATTTATTTCATGTTCAGGAACTGTCAAAATAAATCGTACGCACGTGCGTACATGCGTAGGCCTAGCTACGCGCCTGCCTATACGTGAATGACTCACTTATTGTATATACAAAAAGTACAACTAATCGAAATGCACAGGCTATCAAATGGGGCTTGATACCAGTTTGATACCGCGTGCACGTACGTGCCTGTAATAGCACCTGGGCCGGGATCTTTCTACACTAATACTAACTGGAGATCGGATCTGCATATCTAAGCCATATGGCGATTTTAAACCCACAACACGACAGTTAGGGATAGAGGCATTAATCCCACAAAACAGGTGGCAGTAAACTAAAGCTGAACAGTAGAATACTCTTCAATTGAAAATCAAATTTAGCCCTAACCATAATGTCCAAATTACTGTCTCAAGATTACCTGCCCATTGTATATGTCGTTACTGCCTCCATCGTTAACGAATAGTTATAGTCTTATTAAATTGGAACAGTGCTTTTATAGCAATATCACCATATGACCTAAGACTGATGTTGGTTGGAATGTTAATCCCAAAATACAAATGACAACTACATATAAATGAAGAAGAGATAACACTTAATATATGCGTGTTATCGCAGTTTGTCCTAGTTTGGCAACATATGAATGTACAGCTCTAGTTTCTATACAGAAATTACTGCTCATATGTGGAAATGTGTCTGGAATTTGCTATATTTGTTCCTGTACTAACGGCAGTATGGGTGTACGTAATGCGCGAACGGAATTTTGGCTATCTCGCATATGCCATGTTTTTCCCTGGTGCTACTGCGCTGTGTTGGACAGCAATTGACGGAAGTCTAACGGAATTTCTGATCAAAATATCTGGATTTCTCGAGGTACCTAATTCTATCGTTCTATCATCCTCTAATGTCAAACCCCTCGCGGGGATGTAGACATGTTGCGCTTCAAACCGCAACTAAGTTAAACGTATGAGTAGTTAAAATCATAGACGTAAGAAAGTAATGAAAATTATTTTGGTTAAGAGTTTAAAAGCAGCTGGGCAGAACAACTAGGAGCTGGCATGATCCATACAGCAAACGTAAATTATTCTAATGTGTGTGTGTATTATATTAGCATGCATGAACATCAGCTACATAGAGATACTATTAGTAAGTACATGCTATTAAAAATATTATTTGAAATGGATACATCACTGGTTTTTCTATTACCTCCCTTGGCAGCTAAAGTCCGAGTTAATTAATTGCAAATAAGTACCTATTACATATGCTGTGTCCGGATATAGTAATTTAATAATTATAAGATGAGAAAGTGGATGATAATTATTGCATGTTGGGCTTAGGAAACAACGATAAAAGCAGAGGAAACGATTTAATAGGGCCTATCTATTTTAGTGAATATTCAGGGGCAGTAACTAACCGATGTCTCATATTAAGATGCACGTCACTGTATTATCTTCTTCTTCGTGCTATGGTAAATAGATGAACTGTCACAGTCAAATTTCAGTTCTAAACAATAATGCACTTATAACGCATGTAGTTCTGTAAACTCCAGGGCTCCTGTTTGATGCTAGACAGCAGTAAGTCATGGCATCACCATGAAAGTTATTCACAATTTCCAATATTTCCAAAACACCGGTTCAAAGTGGAACGCGTAGGGATCCTAGCTGTCATATAGGCTGTGTACTCATCAATGCGCTGGAGCAAGTAGTACATATAATATTCATCGACCCGGAACCAATTCTTTCAGTGGGGTCACACGATTAGGATAAGTAGGAGATTCGGCTAGCCAAAAACCTGTTTCAAAATATTCATATAAGCTCTGACAATTCTAGTACAGTGCAATAAGAATTCGAATTTTCAACGATGTTTATTAATATATATTTCCCATTTGTGAGATCGATTAATGTTGCTCAGTATTAATGGATCTGTAGAAGTGTTGATTCGTATACAAACTAAATAGTCTAACTCTTAAAATGCTAACTAAATTGGACGGAATGCGCAAATAACATAGATCCAGATCAGCCGTTGCTGGCAACATCGATGTAACGCCGTGTCTGATCAGGGTCTGTGTTGTTTGCTATTTAGCCACGTGTTTTAGCTCCACTATCCGAATAGCAAACCTTATAGAGCTTGATCAGACGGCATGTTCTGTGCACGGTTTGTGTCGTCTAATCTGGCTCTAAAGCAACTTTAGCTGTGCTTATTTTAAAGGTTAAGATAAGTTTTCTCTGTACGCACTGTGTATTGCAACCATTTACATTTCAAGATGACATAAAGCGCTAGTGGAAGTCGTGATAGCGCAGTGGTAGTGCGTTCACTTCAGGTGCTAACGGCCCGGAGTTCGCGCCCCGCTGGAACCGTTACGATTGTGCCCTTAGGCAAGGCATTTAAATTCCACAGTGCCTCTTCTCTCTCCCTCGTAGCGAGGGATTCCATCGCGAGAGTGATTAATATAAGTTACAAGAACTTGTTTTGCAATCGAGCTAAAATAAATGTGTATAAACTAAAGAGCTTGTGATCATTAGCTCGAGTTAATATATGTATTTATTATTATTATGTCACCAATATTTTGTTCTAATTAACCCATTCAACACCACATACCTCTAAATTGGCTTACAAAAGAGTGTAGATCCAGATGAGCCGGCTCGTGAAGAGCCGTCTCATCAGGATCTGCACTTTTTTCAAGTAATATAACTATTTTTAGAATTTTATTTACCAATTTTGATAAATGAACTGATCCAAATGTAATTTTGTTATTAATTTATTGGTCTAAAATATCATGGACCAGTCCATGTCAGTTACTTGGTGTTGAATGGGTTAAGTTGATTTAATTTCTATTCATGTTACTTTGTTGCCTATAGCCTGGTAGGAGCATGCTGTCCACCATTGCTGGTATTGGAGTAGAATATTGTAATGTACAAGCATGCGTATTCCTGGCAGTGATACTGGGATGGGCCAACTCAGGTACGTTCCTGGCAATCGTACTGGGATGAACCGGATCAGGTACGTTCCTGGCAATCGTACTGGGATGAACCGGATCAGGTACGTTCCTGGCAATCGTACTGGGATGAAGCAGATCAGGTACGTTCCTGGCAATCGTACTGGGGTGAACCGGATCAGGTACGTTCCTGTTGACTTGTTGAAGCTATGGGGATGACTTGTTGAAGCTATGGTAATGACTTGTTGAAGGTATGGTAATGACTTGTTGAAGGTATGGGGATGACTTGTTGAAGGTATGGTAATGACTTGTTAAAGCTATGGTAATGACTTGTTAAAGCTATGGTAATGACTGGTTAAAGCTATGGGAATGATTTGTTGACGGTATGGGGATGACTTGTTGAAGGTATGGTAATGACTTGTTGAAGGTATGGGAATGACTTGTTGAAGGTATGGTAATGACTTGTTGAAGCTATGGTAATGACTTGTTAAGCTATGGGAATGACTTGTTGAAGGTATGGTAATGACTTGTTGAAGGTATGGGAATGACTTGTTGAAGCTATGGTAATGACTTGTTGAAGCTATGGGAATGACTTGTTGAAGGTATGGTAATGACTTGTTGAAGCTATGGTAATGACTTGTTGAAGCTATGGTAATGACTTGTTGAAGCTATGGTAATGACTTGTTGAAGGTATGGTAATGACTTGTTGAAGCTATGGGAATGACTTGTTGAAGCTATGGGAATGACTTGTTGAAGTTATGGGAATGACTTGTTGAAGGTATGGTAATGACTTGTTGAATGTATGGTAATGACTTGTTGAAGGTATGGTAATGACTTGTTGAAGGTATGGTATTGACTTGTTGAAGCTATGGTAATGACTTGTTGAAGGTATGGTAATGACTTATTGAAGCTATGGTAATGACTTGTTGAAGGTATGGTAATGACTTGTTGAAGGTATGGTAATGGCTTGTAGAAGCTATGGTAATGACTTGTTGAAGCTATGGTAATGACTTGTTAAAGGTATGTGGATGACTTGTTGAAGCTATGGGGATGACTTGTTGAAGCTATGGTAATGACTTGTTGAAGGTATGGTAATGACTTGTTGAAGCTATGGTAATGACTTGTTGAAGGTATGAGGATGACTTGTTGAAGCTATGGTAATGACTTGTTGAAGGTATGTGGATGACTTGTTGAAGCTATGGGGATGACTTGTTGAAGCTATGGGGATGACTTGTTGAAGCTATTGGAATGACTTGTTGAAGCTATGGGAATGACTTGTTGAAGGTATGGTAATGACTTGTTGAATGTATGGTAATGACTTGTTGAAGGTATGGTAATGACTTGTTGAAGGTATGGTATTGACTTGTTGACGGTATGGTAATGACTTGTTGAAGCTATGGTAATGACTTGTTGAAGCTATGGTAATGACTTGTTGAAGGTATAGTAATGGCTTGTTGAAGCTATGGGGATGACTTGTTGAAGCTATGGGGATGACTTGTTGAAGCTATGGGGATGACTTGTTGAAGCTATGTGGATGACTTGTTGAAGGTATGGTAATGACTTGTTGACGGTATGGTAATGACTTGTTGAAGGTATGGTAATGACTTGTTGAAGCTATGGAGATGACTTGTTGAAGGTATGGGGATGACTTGTTGAAGCTATGGTAATGACTTGTTGAAGCTATGGTAATGACTTGTTGAAGCTATGGTAATGACTTGTTGAAGCTATGGGGATGACTTGTTGAAGGTATGGTAATGACATGTTGAATGTATGGTAATGACTTGTTGAAAGTATGGTAATGACTTGTTGAAGGCATGGTAATGAGCTGTTGAAGGTATGGGAATGACTTGTTGAAGCTATGGTAATGACTTGTTGAAGGTATGGTAATGACTTGTTGAAGGTATGGGAATGACTTGTTGAAGGTATGGGAATGACTTGTTGAAGCTATGGTAATGACTTGTTGAAGGTATGTGGATGACTTGTTGAAGCTATGGGGATGACTTGTTGAAGCTATGGGGATGACTTGTTGAAGGTATGGTAATGACTTGTTGAAGCTATGGTAATGACTTGTTGAAGGTATGGTAATGACTTGTTGAAGGTATGTGGATGACTTGTTGAAGGTATGTGGATGACTTGTTGAAGGTATGGTAATGACTTGTTGAAGCTATGGTAATGACTTGTTGAAGGTATGGTAATGACTTGTTGACGGTATGGTAATGACTTGTTGACGGTATGGTAATGACTTGTTAAAGGTATGTGGATGACTTGTTGAAGCTATGGGGATGACTTGTTGAAGCTATGGTAATGACTTGTTGAAGGTATGGTAATGATTTGTTGAAGCTATGGTAATGACTTGTTGAAGGTATGGTAATGACTTGTTGAAGGTATGTGGATGACTTGTTGAAGCTATGGGGATGACTTGTTGAAGGTATGGGAATGACTTGTTGGATGTATGGTAATGACTTGTCGAAGCTATGGTAATGACTTGTTGAAGGTATGGGAATGACTTGTTGAAGCTATGGTAATGACTTGTTGAAGGTATGGGGATGACTTGTTGAAGCTATGGTAATGACTTGTTGGATGTATGGTAATGACTTGTTGAAGGCATGGTAATGACTTGTTGAAGGTATGGTAATGACTTGTTGAAGGTATGGTAATGACTTGTTGAAGGTATGGGAATGACTTGTTGAAGCTATAGTAATGACTTGTTGAAGGTATGGTAATGACTTGTTGAAGCTATGGTAATGACTTGTTGAAGGTATGGTAATGACTTGTTGACGGTATGGTAATGACTTGTTAAAGGTATGGTAATGACTTTTTGAAGGTATGGTAATGACTTGTTGACGGTATGGTAATGACTTGTTGACGGTATGGTAATGACTTGTTGACGGTATGGTAATGACTTGTTGAAGCTATGGTAATGACTTGTTGAAGGTATGGTAATGACTTGTTGAAGCTATGGGGATGACTTGTTGAAGGTATGGTAATGACTTGTTGAAGCTATGGTAATGACTTGTTGAAGGTATGGTAATGACTTGTTGAAGGTATGGGAATGACTTGTTGAAGGTATGGGAATGACTTGTTGAAGGTATGTGGATGACTTGTTGAAGCTATGGGGATGACTTGTTGAAGGTATGGGAATGACTTGTTGGATGTATGGTAATGACTTGTTGAGGCTATGGTAATGACTTGTTGAAGGTATGGGAATGACTTGTTGAAGCTATGGTAATGACTTGTTGAAGGTATGGGGATGACTTGTTGAAGCTATGGGGATGACTTGTTGAAGCTATGGTAATGACTTGTTGGATGTATGGTAATGACTTGTTGAAGGCATGGTAATGACTTGTTGAAGGTATGGTAATGACTTGTTGAAGGTATGGTAATGACTTGTTGAAGGTATGGGAATGACTTGTTGAAGCTATGGTAATGACTTGTTGAAGGTATGGTAATGACTTGTTGAAGCTATGGTAATGACTTGTTGAAGGTATGGGAATGACTTGTTGAAGCTATGGTAATGACTTGTTGAAGGTATGTGGATGACTTGTTGAAGCTATGGGGATGACTTGTTGAAGCTATGGGGATGACTTGTTGAAGCTATGGTAATGACTTGTTGAAGCTATGGTAATGACTTGTTGAAGCTATGGTAATGACTTGATGAAGGTATGTGGATGACTTGTTGAAGCTATGGTGATGACTTGTTGAAGCTATGGGGATGACTTGTTGAAGCTATGGTAATGACTTGTTAAAGCTATGGTAATGACTTGTTGAAGGTATGGTAATGACTTGTTGAAGCTATGGGGATGACTTGTTGAAGGTATGGGAATGACTTGTTGAAGCTATGGGAATGACTTGTAGGTATGGGGATGACTTGTTGAAGGTATGGTAATGACTTGTTGAAGGTATGGTAATGACTTGTTGAAGCTATGGTAATGACTTGTTGAAGCTATGGTAATGACTTGTTGAAGCTATGGTAATGACTTGTTGAAGGTATGGTAATGACTTGTTGAAGCTATGGGAATGACTTGTTGAAGCTATGGGAATGACTTGTTGAAGCTATGGGAATGACTTGTTGAAGGTATGGTAATGACTTGTTGAATGTATGGTAATGACTTGTTGAAGGTATGGTAATGACTTGTTGAAGGTATGGTATTGACTTGTTGACGGTATGGTAATGACTTGTTGAAGGTATGGTAATGACTTGTTGACGGTATGGTAATGACTTGTTGAAGCTATGGTAATGACTTGTTGAAGGTATGGTAATGACTTGTTGACGGTATGGTAATGACTTGTTGACGGTATGGTAATGACTTGTTAAAGGTATGTGGATGACTTGTTGAAGCTATAGGGATGACTTGTTGAAGCTATGGTAATGACTTGTTGAAGGTATGGTAATGATTTGTTGAAGCTATGGTAATGACTTGTTGAAGGTATGGTAATGACTTGTTGAAGGTATGGGAATGACTTGTTGAAGATATGGGAATGACTTGTTGAAGGTATGTGGATGACTTGTTGAAGCTATGGGGATGACTTGTTGAAGGTATGGGAATGACTTGTTGGATGTATGGTAATGACTTGTCGAAGCTATGGTAATGACTTGTTGAAGGTATGGGAATGACTTGTTGAAGCTATGGTAATGACTTGTTGAAGGTATGGGGATGACTTGTTGAAGCTATGGGGATGACTTGTTGAAGCTATGGTAATGACTTGTTGGATGTATGGTAATGACTTGTTGAAGGCATGGTAATGACTTGTTGAAGGTATGGTAATGACTTGTTGAAGGTATGGTAATGACTTGTTGAAGGTATGGGAATGACTTGTTGAAGCTATAGTAATGACTTGTTGAAGGTATGGTAATGACTTGTTGAAGCTATGGTAATGACTTGTTGAAGGTATGGTAATGACTTGTTGACGGTATGGTAATGACTTGTTGAAGGTATGGTAATGACTTTTTGAAGGTATGGTAATGACTTGTTGACGGTATGGTAATGACTTGTTGACGGTATGGTAATGACTTGTTGACGGTATGGTAATGACTTGTTGAAGCTATGGTAATGACTTGTTGAAGCTATGGGAATGACTTATTGAAGCTATGGGAATGACTTGTTGAAGGTATGGTAATAACTTGTTGAATGTATGGTAATGACTTGTTGAAGGTATGGTAATGACTTGTTGAAGGTATGGTATTGACTTGTTGACGGTATGGTAATGACTTGTTGAAGGTATGGTAATGACTTGTTGACGGTATGGTAATGACTTGTTGAAGCTATGGTAATGACTTGTTGAAGCTATGGTAATGACTTGTTGAAGGTATGGTAATGACTTATTGAAGCTATGGTAATGACTTGTTGAAGGTATGTGGATGACTTGTTGAAGCTATGGGGATGACTTGTTGAAGCTATGGGGATGACGTGTTGAAGCTATGGGAATGACTTGTTGAAGCTATGGTAATGACTTGTTGAAGGTATGTGGATGACTTGTTGAAGCTATGGGGATGACTTGTTGAAGCTATGGGGATGACTTGTTGAAGGTATGGTAATGACTTGTTGAAGCTATGGTAATGACTTGTTGAAGGTATGGTAATGACTTGTTGAAGGTATGTGGATGACTTGTTGAAGGTATGTGGATGACTTGTTGAAGGTATGGTAATGACTTGTTGAAGCTATGGTAATGACTTGTTGAAGGTATGGTAATGACTTGTTGACGGTATGGTAATGACTTGTTGACGGTATGGTAATGACTTGTTAAAGGTATGTGGATGACTTGTTGAAGCTATGGGGATGACTTGTTGAAGCTATGGTAATGACTTGTTGAAGGTATGGTAATGATTTGTTGAAGCTATGGTAATGACTTGTTGAAGGTATGGTAATGACTTGTTGAAGGTATGTGGATGACTTGTTGAAGCTATGGGGATGACTTGTTGAAGGTATGGGAATGACTTGTTGGTGTATGGTAATGACTTGTCGAAGCTATGGTAATGACTTGTTGAAGGTATGGGAATGACTTGTTGAAGCTATGGTAATGACTTGTTGAAGGTATGGGGATGACTTGTTGAAGCTATGGTAATGACTTGTTGGATGTATGGTAATGACTTGTTGAAGGCATGGTAATGACTTGTTGAAGGTATGGTAATGACTTGTTGAAGGTATGGTAATGACTTGTTGAAGGTATGGGAATGACTTGTTGAAGCTATGGTAATGACTTGTTGAAGGTATGGTAATGACTTGTTGAAGCTATGGTAATGACTTGTTGAAGGTATGGTAATGACTTGTTGACGGTATGGTAATGACTTGTTAAAGGTATGGTAATGACTTTTTGAAGGTATGGTAATGACTTGTTGACGGTATGGTAATGACTTGTTGACGGTATGGTAATGACTTGTTGACGGTATGGTAATGACTTGTTGAAGCTATGGTAATGACTTGTTGAAAGTATGGTAATGACTTGTTGAAGCTATGGGGATGACTTGTTGAAGGTATGGTAATGACTTGTTGAAGCTATGGTAATGACTTGTTGAAGGTATGGTAATGACTTGTTGAAGGTATGGGAATGACTTGTTGAAGGTATGGGAATGACTTGTTGAAGGTATGTGGATGACTTGTTGAAGCTATGGGGATGACTTGTTGAAGGTATGGGAATGACTTGTTGTATGGTGTTGTTGGTTTTGTTGTGGTTGTATGGTAATGATTGTTGAAGTATGGTAATGACTTGTTGAAGGTATGGTAATGACTTGTTGAAGGTATGGGAATGACTTGTTGAAGGTATGGTAATGACTTGTTGAAGGTATGGTAATGACTTGTTGAAGCTATGGTAATGACTTGTTGAAGCTATGGTAATGACTTGTTGAAGGTATGGGATGACTTGTTGAAGCTATGGGGATGACTTGTTGAAGCTATGGTAATGACTTGTTGAAGGTATGGTAATGACTTGTTGAAGGTATGGTAATGACTTGTTGAAGCTATGGTAATGACTTGTTGAAGGTATGGATGACTTGTTGAAGCTATGGTATGACTTGTGAAGGTTGGTGACTTGTTGAAGTATGGTAATGACTTGTTGAAGGTATGGATGACTTGTTGAAGCTATGGTAATGACTTGTTGAAGGTATGGGGATGACTTGTTGAAGGTATGGGAATGACTTGTTGAAGCTATGGTAATGACTTGTTGAAGGTATGGTAATGACTTGTTGAAGCTATGGTAATGACTTGTTGAAGCTATGGTAATGACTTGTTGAAGCTATGGTAATGACTTGTTGAAGGTATGGTAATGACTTGTTGAAGGTATGGGGATGACTTGTTGAAGGTATGGGGATGACTTGTTGAAGTATGGGAATGACTTGTAGGTATGGGATGACTTGTTGAAGGTATGGTAATGACTTGTTGAAGGTATGGTAATGACTTGTTGAAGGTATGGTAATGACTTGTTGAAGGTATGGTAATGACTTGTTGAAGCTATGGTAATGACTTGTTGAAGGTATGGTAATGACTTGTTGAAGCTATGGGAATGACTTGTTGAAGGTATGGTAATGACTTGTTGAAGTATGGTAATGACTTGTTGAAGGTATGGTAATGACTTGTTGAAGGTATGGTAATGACTTGTTGAAGGTATGGTAATGACTTGTTGACGGTATGGTAATGACTTGTTGACGGTATGGTAATGACTTGTTGAAGGTATGGTGTTGTTGGTTGTGTTGTTGGTTGGTAATGACTTGTTGAAGGTATGGTTGTGTTGGTTGTGTGTTGGTATGGGATGACTTGTTGAAGCTATGGTAATGACTTGTTGAAGGTATGGTAATGACTTGTTGAAGCTATGGTAATGACTTGTTGAAGGTATGGGAATGACTTGTTGATGTATGGTAATGACTTGTTGAAGCTATGGTAATGACTTGTTGAAGGTATGGTAATGACTTGTTGAAGCTATGGTAATGACTTGTTGAAGGTATGTGATGACTTGTTGAAGCTATGGGGATGACTTGTTGAAGCTATGGGGATGACTTGTTGAAGCTATTGGAATGATTGTTGAATGTATGGTAATGACTTGTTGAAGGTATGGTAATGACTTGTTGAAGGTATGTGGATGACTTGTTGAAGCTATGGGGATGACTTGTTGAAGGTATGGGAATGACTTGTTGAATGTATGGTAATGACTTGTTGAAGGTATGGTAATGACTTGTTGAAGGTATGGTAGATGACTTGTTGAAGGTATGGATGACTTGTTGAAGCTATGGTAATGACTTGTTGAAGCTATGGGAATGACTTGTTGAAGGTATGGGAATGACTTGTTGAAGCTATGGTAATGACTTGTTGAAGGTATGGTGATGACTTGTTGAAGCTATGGGAATGACTTGTTGAAGGTATGGAATGACTTGTTGAAGGTATGGTAATGACTTGTTGAAGGTATGGTAATGACTTGTTGAAGGTATGGTAATGACTTGTTGAAGGTATGGTAATGACTTGTTGAAGGTATGGTAATGACTTGTTGAAGGTATGTAATGACTTGTTGAAGGTATGGTAATGACTTGTTGAAGCTATGGTAATGACTTGTTGAAGGTATGGTAATGACTTGTTGAAGTATGGTAATGACTTGTTGAAGGTATGGGAATGACTTGTTGAAGCTATGGTAATGACTTGTTGAAGGTATGGTAATGACTTGTTGAAGGTATGGTAATGACTTGTTGAAGGTATGGTAATGACTTGTTGAAGGTATGTATGACTTGTTGAAGGTATGGGGATGACTTGTTGAAGGTATGGTAATGACTTGTTGAAGGTATGGTAATGACTTGTTGAAGGTATGGTAATGACTTGTTGAAGGTATGGTAATGACTTGTTGAAGGTATGGTAATGACTTGTTGAAGCTATGGTAATGACTTGTTGAAGGTATGGTAATGACTTGTTGAAGGTATGGTAATGACTTGTTGAAGGTATGGTAATGACTTGTTGACGGTATGGTAATGACTTGTTGACGGTATGGTAATGACTTGTTGACGGTATGGTAATGACTTGTTGACGGTATGGTAATGACTTGTTGAAGCTATGGTAATGACTTGTTGAAGCTATGGTAATGACTTGTTGAAGGTATGGTAATGACTTGTTGAAGGTATGGGAATGACTTGTTGAAGGTATGGGAATGACTTGTTGAAGGTATGTGGATGACTTGTTGAAGCTATGGGGATGACTTGTTGAAGGTATGGGAATGACTTGTTGGATGTATGGTAATGACTTGTTGAGGCTATGGTAATGACTTGTTGAAGGTATGGGAATGACTTGTTGAAGCTATGGTAATGACTTGTTGAAGGTATGGGGATGACTTGTTGAAGCTATGGGGATGACTTGTTGAAGCTATGGTAATGACTTGTTGGATGTATGGTAATGACTTGTTGAAGGCATGGTAATGACTTGTTGAAGGTATGGTAATGACTTGTTGAAGGTATGGTAATGACTTGTTGAAGGTATGGGAATGACTTGTTGAAGCTATGGTAATGACTTGTTGAAGGTATGGTAATGACTTGTTGAAGCTATGGTAATGACTTGTTGAAGGTATGGGAATGACTTGTTGAAGCTATGGTAATGACTTGTTGAAGGTATGTGGATGACTTGTTGAAGCTATGGGGATGACTTGTTGAAGCTATGGGGATGACTTGTTGAAGCTATGGTAATGACTTGTTGAAGCTATGGTAATGACTTGTTGAAGGTATGGTAATGACTTGTTGAAGGTATGTGGATGACTTGTTGAAGCTATGGTGATGACTTGTTGAAGCTATGGGGATGACTTGTTGAAGCTATGGTAATGACTTGTTAAAGCTATGGTAATGACTTGTTGAAGGTATGGTAATGACTTGTTGAAGCTATGGGGATGACTTGTTGAAGGTATGGGAATGACTTGTTGAAGCTATGGGAATGACTTGTAGGTATGGGGATGACTTGTTGAAGGTATGGTAATGACTTGTTGAAGGTATGGTAATGACTTGTTGAAGCTATGGTAATGACTTGTTGAAGCTATGGTAATGACTTGTTGAAGCTATGGTAATGACTTGTTGAAGGTATGGTAATGACTTGTTGAAGCTATGGGAATGACTTGTTGAAGCTATGGGAATGACTTGTTGAAGCTATGGGAATGACTTGTTGAAGGTATGGTAATGACTTGTTGAATGTATGGTAATGACTTGTTGAAGGTATGGTAATGACTTGTTGAAGGTATGGTATTGACTTGTTGACGGTATGGTAATGACTTGTTGAAGGTATGGTAATGACTTGTTGACGGTATGGTAATGACTTGTTGAAGCTATGGTAATGACTTGTTGAAGCTATGGTAATGACTTGTTGAAGGTATGGTAATGACTTATTGAAGCTATGGTAATGACTTGTTGAAGGTATGTGGATGACTTGTTGAAGCTATGGGGATGACTTGTTGAAGCTATGGGGATGACTTGTTGAAGCTATGGGAATGACTTGTTGAAGGTATGGTAATGACTTGTTGAAGGTATGGTAATGACTTGTTGAAGCTATGGGAATGACTTGTTGAAGCTATGGGAATGACTTGTTGAAGCTATGGGAATGACTTGTTGAAGGTATGGTAATAACTTGTTGAATGTATGGTAATGACTTGTTGAAGGTATGGTAATGACTTGTTGAAGGTATGGTATTGACTTGTTGACGGTATGGTAATGACTTGTTGAAGGTATGGTAATGACTTGTTGACGGTATGGTAATGACTTGTTGAAGCTATGGTAATGACTTGTTGAAGCTATGGTAATGACTTGTTGAAGGTATGGTAATGACTTATTGAAGCTATGGTAATGACTTGTTGAAGGTATGTGGATGACTTGTTGAAGCTATGGGGATGACTTGTTGAAGCTATGGGGATGACTTGTTGAAGCTATGGGAATGACTTGTTGAAGGTATGGTAATGACTTGTTGAAGGTATGGTAATGACTTGTTGAAGCTATGGGGATGACTTGTTGGATGTATGGTAATGACTTGTTGAAGGCATGGTAATGACTTGTTGAAGGTATGGTAATGACTTGTTGAAGGTATGGTAATGACTTGTTGAAGGTATGGGAATGACTTGTTGAAGCTATGGTAATGACTTGTTGAAGGTATGGTAATGACTTGTTGAAGCTATGGTAATGACATGTTGAAGGTATGGTAATGACTTGTTGACGGTATGGTAATGACTTGTTGACGGTATGGTAATGACTTGTTGACGGTATGGTAATGACTTGTTGACGGTATGGTAATGACTTGTTGAAGCTATGGTAATGACTTGTTGAAGCTATGGTAATGACTTGTTGAAGCTATGGTAATGACTTGATGAAGGTATGTGGATGACTTGTTGAAGCTATGGTGATGACTTGTTGAAGCTATGGGGATGACTTGTTGAAGCTATGGTAATGACTTGTTAAAGCTATGGTAATGACTTGTTGAAGGTATGGTAATGACTTGTTGAAGCTATGGGGATGACTTGTTGAAGGTATGGGAATGACTTGTTGAAGCTATGGGAATGACTTGTAGGTATGGGGATGACTTGTTGAAGGTATGGTAATGACTTGTTGAAGGTATGGTAATGACTTGTTGAAGCTATGGTAATGACTTGTTGAAGCTATGGTAATGACTTGTTGAAGCTATGGTAATGACTTGTTGAAGGTATGGTAATGACTTGTTGAAGCTATGGGAATGACTTGTTGAAGCTATGGGAATGACTTGTTGAAGCTATGGGAATGACTTGTTGAAGGTATGGTAATGACTTGTTGAATGTATGGTAATGACTTGTTGAAGGTATGGTAATGACTTGTTGAAGGTATGGTATTGACTTGTTGACGGTATGGTAATGACTTGTTGAAGGTATGGTAATGACTTGTTGACGGAATGGTAATGACTTGTTGAAGCTATGGTAATGACTTGTTGAAGCTATGGTAATGACTTGTTGAAGGTATGGTAATGACTTATTGAAGCTATGGTAATGACTTGTTGAAGGTATGTGGATGACTTGTTGAAGCTATGGGGATGACTTGTTGAAGCTATGGGGATGACTTGTTGAAGCTATGGGAATGACTTGTTGAAGGTATGGTAATGACTTGTTGAAGGTATGGTAATGACTTGTTGAAGCTATGGGGATGACTTGTTGGATGTATGGTAATGACTTGTTGAAGGCATGGTAATGACTTGTTGAAGGTATGGTAATGACTTGTTGAAGGTATGGTAATGACTTGTTGAAGGTATGGGAATGACTTGTTGAAGCTATGGTAATGACTTGTTGAAGGTATGGTAATGACTTGTTGAAGGTATGGTAATGACTTGTTGACGGTATGGTAATGACTTGTTGACGGTATGGTAATGACTTGTTGAAGGTATGGTAATGACTTGTTGACGGTATGGTAATGACTTGTTGAAGGTATGGTAATGACTTGTTGAAGGTATGGTAATGACTTGTTGAAGCTATGGTAATGACTTGTTGAAGCTATGGTAATGACTTGTTGAAGCTATGGTAATGACTTGTTGAAGGTATGGTAATGACTTGTTGAAGCTATGGGGATGACTTGTTGAAGGTATGGGGATGACTTGTTGAAGCTATGGGAATGACTTGTAGGTATGGGGATGACTTGTTGAAGGTATGGTAATGACTTGTTGAAGGTATGGTAATGACTTGTTGAAGCTATGGTAATGACTTGTTGAAGCTATGGTAATGACTTGTTGAAGGTATGTGGATGACTTGTTGAAGCTATGGGAATGACTTGTTGAAGCTATGGGGATGACTTGTTGAAGGTATGGTAATGACTTGTTGAATGTATGGTAATGACTTGTTGAAAGTATGGTAATGACTTGTTGAAGGCATGGTAATGACTTGTTGAAGGTATGGGAATGACTTGTTGAAGCTATGGTAATGACTTGTTGAAGCTATGGTAATGACTTGTTGAAGGTATGGTAATGACCTGTTGACGGTATGGTAATAACTTGTTGAAGCTATGGTAATGACTTGTTGAAGGTATGGTAATGACTTGTTGAAGCTATGGTAATGACTTGTTGAAGCTATGGTAATGACTTGTTAAAGCTATGGTAATGACTTGTTGAAGGTATGGTAATGACTTGTTGAAGCTATGGGGATGACTTGTTGAAGGTATGGGGATGACTTGTTGAAGCTATGGGAATGACTTGTAGGTATGGGGATGACTTGTTGAAGGTATGGTAATGACTTGTTGAAGGTATGGTAATGACTTGTTGAAGCTATGGTAATGACTTGTTGAAGCTATGGTAATGACTTGTTGAAGGTATGTGGATGACTTGTTGAAGCTATGGGGATGACTTGTTGAAGCTATGGGGATGACTTGTTGAAGCTATGGGAATGACTTGTTGAAGGTATGGTAATGACTTGTTGAAGGTATGGTAATGACTTGTTGAAGCTATGGGGATGACTTGTTGAAGCTATGGTAATGACTTGTTGAAGGTATGGTAATGACTTGTTGAAGCTATGGGGATGACTTGTTGAAGGTATGGTAATGACTTGTTGAATGTATGGTAATGACTTGTTGAAAGTATGGTAATGACTTGTTGAAGGCATGGTAATGACTTGTTGAAGGTATGGGAATGACTTGTTGAAGCTATGGTAATGACTTGTTGAAGGTATGGTAATGACTTGTTGAAGGTATGGGAATGACTTGTTGAAGGTATGGGAATGACTTGTTGAAGCTATGGTAATGACTTGTTGAAGGTATGAGGATGACTTGTTGAAGCTATGTGGATGACTTGTTGAAGCTATGGGGATGACTTGTTGAAGGTATGGTAATGACTTGTTGAAGCTATGGTAATGACTTGTTGAAGGTATGGTAATGACTTGTTGAAGGTATGTGGATGACTTGTTGAAGGTATGTGGATGACTTGTTGAAGGTATGGAAATGACTTGTTGAAGCTATGGTAATGACTTGTTGAAGGTATGGTAATGACTTGTTGACGGTATGGTAATGACTTGTTGACGGTATGGTAATGACTTGTTAAAGGTATGTGGATGACTTGTTGAAGCTATGGGGATGACTTGTTGAAGCTATGGTAATGACTTGTTGAAGGTATGGTAATGACTTGTTGAAGCTATGGTAATGACTTGTTGAAGCTATGGTAATGACTTGTTGAAGGTATGAGGATGACTTGTTGAAGGTATGTGGATGACTTGTTGAAGCTATGGTAATGACTTGTTGAAGGTATGGTAATGACTTGTTGAAGCTATGGTAATGACTTGTTGAAGGTATGGGAATGACTTGTTGAAGCTATGGTAATGACTTGTTGAAGGTATGTGGATGACTTGTTGAAGCTATGGGGATGACTTGTTGAAGCTATGGGGATGACTTGTTGAAGCTATGGGAATGACTTGTTGAAGCTATGGGAATGACTTGTTGAAGGTATGGTAATGACTTGTTGAAGGTATGGTAATGACTTGTTGAAGGTATGGTAATGACTTGTTGAAGGTATGGTAATGACTTGTTGAAGGTATGGTAATGACTTGTTGAAGGTATGGTAATGACTTGTTGAAGGTATGGTAATGACTTGTTGAAGGTATGGTAATGACTTGTTGAAGCTATGGTGATGACTTGTTGAAGGTATGGTAATGACTTGTTGAAGGTATGGTAATGACTTGTTGAAGGTATGGTAATGACTTGTTGAAGGTATGGTAATGACTTGTTGAAGGTATGGTAATGACTTGTTGAAGCTATGGTAATGACTTGTTGAAGCTATGGTAATGACTTGTTGAAGGTATGGTAATGACTTGTTGAAGGTATGGTAATGACTTGTTGAAGGTATGGTAATGACTTGTTGAAGCTATGGTAATGACTTGTTGAAGCTATGGGGATGACTTGTTGAAGGTATGGTAATGACTTGTTGAAGGTATGGTAATGACTTGTTGAAGGTATGGTAATGACTTGTTGAAGGCATGGTAATGACTTGTTGAAGGTATGGGAATGACTTGTTGAAGCTATGGTAATGACTTGTTGAAGGTATGGTAATGACTTGTTGAAGGTATGGGAATGACTTGTTGAAGGTATGGTAATGACTTGTTGAAGGTATGGTAATGACTTGTTGAAGGTATGTGGATGACTTGTTGAAGCTATGGGGATGACTTGTTGAAGCTATGGGGATGACTTGTTGAAGGTATGGTAATGACTTGTTGAAGCTATGGTAATGACTTGTTGAAGGTATGGTAATGACTTGTTGAAGGTATGTGGATGACTTGTTGA
>CM026395.1:4886845-4950731 GCA_014843695.1 Archivesica marissinica
TCTGTTTCAGGTGCTGAGAATCTGACGCCAGGACGATTACATCCAACGTCTAATGGCAGAACGGTAAATACTTATTCTCTGTAAATGTGTATGGGGTGTGTAGATTTGTTACTAGCAAGAGGACAATAAATGTATACGTAACTGTGCCTACATTATTTACATGTTATAATATTATATATGAACTACATATCAAATAGGGGAAAGCTAATAAAGGGTTGAAGTCAAATCAATTACTGTTATGTTATATGTTATATTTCGGGTTTTACGCCTGCATCAGCACCATTTCGGGCTATATCGCCGGCGGGCAGTTTACCTAACAACACATTTCCTGGACAGGCTCAAGCGGTTAACCAGTACTTGTGTGCACCAACCTCCGTAAGAAACTGCCAACTTTTTCATATAAATGAGACACGGCCTGAGCGGGACTGGAACCCGTGACCATCAGTGATGATAGGTTACAGTGGTATACAAGTCAGCGACCTTAACCACTCGACCACGGAGGCGGAAAATCAATTACTGAAATAGACATTACAGAATAAATCTGACTACATCCCCTAGAGGGGTTTTGCATCTATTGATGATTAAGTGGATATTTTGTTTGTTTAGTTTATACACATTTATTTTAGCTCGATTGCGAAACAAGTTCTTTCAACTTATATTAATCACTCACGAGACCTCATTTATGATGGAATCCATCGCCATGAAGGAGAGAGAAGAGGCAATGTGACATTTAAATGCCTTGCCTAAGGGCACGATCGTAATGGCTCCAGCGGGGCTCGAACTCTGGGCCTTTTGCACCTGAAACGAACGTGCATCCACTGCGCTATTACGACTTCCATTTGTTTGTTTCAGTGTATGATCGAATTATATTTCACCGAATGAACATTGAAAGCATTATTGTCAAGTGTGCTGAACAATCCATTTATGAGTGCATATACAATGTATATAAGCCGAAAATGATCCAATATGTATAATATTGGACTGTGTGAGGCACGTAGCGCCGATGTCAGTACCAATATTTTACATATTGAATCCGTTTGAGGCTTATATCCTACTTAAAATACACACTTATATAACACGATCCTACTAATTAAAATTGTTAATTTCGTACCTTTACGCATAAGATTTAATATAATTCTCTGGCCTTTTGACACCAGTCCAATATTAATAATAATGGACTGCAAGTACAAAGGTATGATGTCACGATAGTGTTTTAAATTATGACAAACTTTCTTTTATGCAAAATATCGTGACATGATTTAGCAACAGACATGTACTTGAGAACATGAATATTTTATTTATATAGACACCAACAGCCAAACTCACATATACAGATAGGTCGGCGAAGACAAACATTACAAACCGCTGCACGAGCCGCTGCACGAGCCAATCAGAAATGGCACAGGACATGAGCCACAAGATCAGGAAACTCTGCGTCATCAAGGCGAAGGAGAAACAACGTACATGGTAAGTAATGCTGGTTTCGTAAATATAATGTACGCCATTCACCTGTCTATGTAACCCGATACAACACATCATATTTACTGTGAACTGTCGATACAACGACAGACTAATTTCGGATAATAATAATAGTACCACCATGCCAACCCAAACCTCCATGCAAACCCAGTCCTCCATGCCAACCCAAACCTCCGTGCAAACCCAGTCCTCCATGTCAACCCAAACCTCCGTGCAAACCCAGTCCTCCATGCCAACCCAAACCTCCATGCAAACCCAAACCTCCATGCAAACCCAGTACACCATGCCAGCCCAAACCTCCATGCAAACCCAGTCCTACATGCCAACCCAAACTTCCGTGCACACCCAGTCCTCCATCCCAACCAAACCTCCGTGCAAACCCAGTCCTCCATGCCACCCAAACCTCCATGCAAACCCAGTCCTACATGCCAACCCAAACCTCATTGCAAACCCAGTCCTCCATCCCAACCCAACCTCCGTGCAAACCCAGTCCTCCATAACAACCCAAACCTCCGTGCAAACCCAGTCCTCCATGCCAACCCAAACTCCTTGCACACCCAGTCCTCCATACCAACCCAAACCTCCATGCAAACCCAGTCCTACATGCAAACCCAGTCCTCCATGCAAAGCCAGTCATCCATGCCACCCAGTCCTCCGTGCAAACCAGTACTCCATGCCAACCAAACCTCCGTGTAAACCCAGTCCTCCATGCCAACCCAAACCTCCATGCAAACTCAGTCCTCCATGCCAACCCAAACCTCCATGTAAACTCAGTCCTCCAACCCAACCCAAACCTCCATGCAAACCCAGTCCTCCATCCCAACCAAACCTCCATGCAAACCCAGTCCTCCATCCCAACCATCCTTGCAAACCCAGTCCTCCATGTCAACCCAAACCTCCATGCAAACCCAGTCCTCCATGCCAACCCAAACCTCCGTGCAAACCCAGTCCTCCATGCAAACCCAAACCTCCATGCAAACCCAGTCCTCCATGCATCCCAAACCTCCATGCAACCCAGTCCTCCATCCCAACCCAAACCAAGCCTCCATGCCAACCCAAAGCTCCGTGCAAACCCAACCTCCATGCAAACCCAGTCCTCCATGCCATCCCAAACCTCCATGCAAACCCAGTCCTCCATCCCAACCCAAACCTCCATACCAACCCAAACCTCCATGCAAACCCAGTCCTACATGCAAACCCAGTCAACCATGCCAACCCAGTCCTCCATCCCAACCCAGTCCTCCATGCCAACCCAAACCTCCGTGCAAACCCAGTACTCCATGCCAACCCAAACCTCCATGTAAACTTAGTCCTCCAACCCAACCCAAACCTCCATGCAAACTCAGTCCTCCATCCCAACCCAAACCTCCATGCAAACCCAGTCCTCCATCCCAACCCAAACCTCCATGCAAACCCAGTCCTCCATCCCAACCATCCTTGCAAACCCAGTCCTCCATGTCAACCCAAACCTCCATGCAAACCCAGTCCTCCATGCCAACCCAAACCTCCGTGCAAACCCAGTCCTCCATGCAAACCCAGTCCTCCGTGCATACCCAGTCCCCCATGCCAACCCAGTCCTCCATGCAAACCCAAACCTCCGTGCAAACCCAGTCCTCCTTGCAAACCCAGTCCACCATCTCAACCCAAACCTCCATGCCAACCCAAACCTCCATGCCAACCCAAACCTACATGCCAACCCAAATCTCCATGCAAACTCAGTCCTCCATTACAACCCAAACCTCCATGCAAACTCAGTCCTCCATGCCAACCCATACCTCCATGCCAACCCAAACCTCCATGACAACCCAAACCTCCATGCAAACTCAGTCCTCCATGCCAACCCAACCTCCTTGCAAACCCAGTCCTCCATCCCAACCCAAACCTCCATGCCAACCCAAACCTCCATGCCAACCCAAACCTCCATGCCAACCAAAACCTCCATGACAACCCAAACCTCCTTGCAAACCCAGTCCTCCATGCCAACCCAAACCTCCATGCAAACTCAGTCCTCCATGTCAACCCAAACCTCCGTGCAAACCCAAATCTCCGTGCAAACCCAGTCCTCCATCCCAACCCAAACCTCCATGCAAACCCAGTCCTCCATGTCAACCCAAACCTCCATGCAAACTCAGTCCTCCATGTCAACCCAAACCTCCGTGCAAACCCAGTCCTCCATCCCAACCCAAACCTCCATGCAACCCCAATCCTCCATCCCAACCCAAACCTCCTTGCAAACCCAGTCCTCCATCCCAACCCAAACCTCCATGCAAACCCAGTCCTCCATCCCAACCCAAACCTCCATGCAAACCCAGTCCTCCGTGTCAACCCAAACCTCCATGCAAACTCAGTCCTCCATGTCAACCAAAACCTCCATGCCAACCCAGTCCTCCATCCCAACTCAGTCCTCCATGACAACCCAGTCCTCCATGCAGACCCAAACCTCCGTGCAAACCCAGTCCTCCATCCCAACCCAAACCTCCATGCAAACCCAAACTTCCATGCCAACCCAAACCTCCATGCAAACCCAGTCCTCCATCCCAACCCAAACCTCCATGCAAACCCAAACTTCCATGCCAACCCAAACCTACATGCAAACCCAGTCCTCCATCCCAACCCAAACCTCCATGCAAACCCAAACTTCCATGCCAACCCAAACCTCCATGCAAACCCAGTCCTCCATGCCAACCCAAACCTCCATGCAAACCCAAACCTCAATGCAAACCCAGTCCTCCATGCCAACCCAAACCTCCATGCCAACCCAAACCTCCGTGCAAACCCAAACCTCCATCCCAACCCAAACCTCCATGCCAACCCAATCTACGTGCAAACCCAGTCCTCCATGCCAACCCAAACCTCCATGCCAACCCAAACCTCCATGCCAACCCAAACCTCCATGCAAACCCAAACCTCCATGCCAACCAAACCTCCATGCCAACCCAAACCTCCATGCCAACCCAAACCTCCATGCCAACCCAAACCTCCGTGCAAACCCAAACCTCCATGCAAACTCAGTCTTCCATGCCAATCCAAACCTCCATGCAAACTCAGTCCTCCATGCCAACCCAAACCTCCATGCAAACCCAGTCCTCCATCCCAACCCAAACCTCCATGCAAACCCAAACTTCCATGCCAACCCAAACCGCCATGCCAACCCAGTCCTCCATGCCAACCCAAACCTCCATGCAAACCCAAACCTCCATGCAAACCCAGTCCTCCATGCCAACCCAAACCTCCATGCCAACCCAAACCTCCATGCAAACCCAAACCTCCATGCAAACCCAAACCCCCGTGCAAACCCAAACCTCCATCCCAACCAAGTCCTCCATCCCAACCGAAATCTACGTGCAAACCCAGTCCTCCATGCCAACCCAAACCTCCATGCCAACCCAAACCTCCATGCCAACCCAAACCTCCATGCCAACCCAAACCTCCATGCCAACCCAAACCTCCATGCAAACCCAAACATCCATGCTAACCCAAACCTCCATGCCAACCCAAACCTCCATGCAAACCCAATCCTCCATGCCAACACAAACCTCCATGCAAACCCAAACCTCCATGCAAACCCAAACCTCCATGCCTACCCAAACCTCCATGCAAACCCAATCCTCCATGCCAACACAAACCTCCATGCAAACCCAAACCTCCATGCAAATCCAAACCTCCATGCAAACCCAAGCCTCCATGCCAACCCAAACCTCCATGCAAACCCAAACCTCCATGCAAACTCAGTCCTCCATGCCAATCCAAACCTCCATGCAAACCCAAACCTCCATGCCAACCCAAACCTCCATGCCAACCCAAACCTCCATGCCAACCCAAACCTCCATGCAAACCCAAACCTCCGTGCAAACCCAAACCTCCGTGCAAACTCAAACCTCCATAACCAACCTCCATGCAAACTCAAACCTCCATGCCAACCCAAACCTCCATGCCAACCCAAACCTCCATGCCAACCCAAACCTCCATGCAAACCCAAACCTCCATGCCAACCCAAACCTCCATGCCAACTCAAACTTCCATGCAAACCCAAACCTCCATGCCAACCCAAACCTCCATGCCAACAGAAACCTCCATGCAAACCCAGTCCGCCATGCCAACCCAAACCTCCGTGCAAACCCAAACCTCCATGCAAACCCAGTCCTCCATGCCAATCCAAACCTCCATGCCAACCCAAAGCTCCATGCCAACCCAAACCTCCGTGCAAACTCAGTCATCCATGCCAACCCAAACCTCCTGACAAACCGAGTCCTCCATGCCAACCCAAACCTCCTTGCAAACTCAGTCCTCCATGCCAACCCAAACCTCCTGACAAACCCAGTCCTCCATGCCAACCCAAACCTCCTTGCAAACTCAGTCCTCCATGCCAACCCAAACCTCCATGCAAACCCAGTCCTCCATCCCAACCCAAACCTCCATGCAAACCCAGTCCTCCGTGTCAACCCAAACCTCCATGCAAACCCAGTCCTCCATGTCAACCCAAACCTCCATGTCAACCCAGTCCTCCATGCCAACCCAAACCTCCTTGCAAACTCAGTCCTCCATGCCAACCCAAACCGCCTTGCAAACTCAGTCCTCCATGACAACCCAAACCTCCATGCAAACTCAGTCCTCCATGACAACCCAAACCTCCATGCAAACTCAGTCCTCCATGACAACCCAAACCTCATTGCAAACCCAGTCCTCCATGCCAACCCAAACCTCCATGCCAACCCAAACCTCCATGCAAACCCAGTCCTCCATGCCAACCCAAACCTCCTTGCAAACCCAGTCCTCCATCCCAACCCAAACCTCCATGCCAACCCAGTCCTCCATGCCAACCCAAACCTCCATGCCAACCCAAATCTCCATGCAAACTCAGTCCTCCATGCCAACCCAAACCTCCTTGCAAACCCAGTCCTCCATCCCAACCCAAACATCCATGCCAACCCAAACCTCCATGCCAACCCAAACCTCCATGCAAACCCAAACCTCCATGCAAACTCAGTCCTCCATGCCAACCCAAACCTCCATGCAAACTCAGTCCTCCATGACAACCCAACCTCCATGCAAACTCAGTCCTCCATGACAACCCAAACCTCCATGCAAACTCAGTCCTCCATGCCAACCCAAACCTCCATGCCAACCCAAACCTCCATGACAACCCAAACCTCCATGCAAACTCAGTCCTCCATGCCAACCCAAACCCCCTTGCAAACCCAGTCCTCCATCCCAACCCAAACCTCCATGCCAACCCAAACATCCATGCCAACCCAAACCTCCATGCCAACCCAAACATCCATGCAAACTCAGTCATCCATGACAACCCAAACCTCCATGCAAACCCAGTCCTCCATGACAACCCAAACCTCCATGCAAACTCAGTCCTCCATGCCAACCCAAACCTCCATGCAAACCCAAACCTCCATGACAACCCAAACCTCCTTGCAAACCCAGTCCTCCATGCCAACCCAAACCTCCATGCCAACCCAAACCTCCGTGCAAACCCAAACCTCCGTGCAAACCCAGTCCTCCATCCCAACCATCCGTGCAAACCCAGTCCTCCATCCCAACCCAAACCTCCGTGCAAACCCAGTCCTCCATCCCAACCCAAACCTCCATGCAAACCTAGTCCTCCATGTCAACCCAAACTTCCATGCAAACCCAGTCCTCCATGTCAATCCAAACCTCCGTGCAAACGCAGTCCTCCATCCAACCCAAACCTCCATGCAAACCCAGTCCTCCATCCCAACCCAAACCTCCTTGCAAACCCAGTCCTCCATCCCAACCCAAACCTCCATGCAAACCCAGTCCTCCATCCCAACCCAAACCTCCATGCAAACCCAGTCCTCCGTGTCAACCCAAACCTCCATGCAAACCCAGTCCTCCATGTCAACCCAAACCTCCATGTAAACCCAGTCCTTCATGCCAACCCAAACCTCCTTGCAAACCCAGTCCTCCATGCCAACCTCCTGTCGACAATATTAATCTGATACATTCCACACAGTAGTTCTGTCCTTGGGTGAAAGTGCACAACATTATTGTTAGAGGCATTAACAGTCATGTCATTTAGAGAACACTAATCATTTAACCCATTCAACACCATGTAACTGACATGGACTGGTCCATGATATTTTTACATCAATAAATTAATATGAAAATTACATTTGAATCTGTTCATTTATCAAAATGAGTAATTTTGTCTAAAATAGTAATATTACTGGCAAAAAGTCCAGATGAGCCGGCTCATGTGGATCTACACATTTTGTAAGCCTATTTAGAGGTATGTTGTGTTAAAAGGGTTAAAACATTCAGTAACACGTGTGTCATTCTAATAACTTTAAATTGTTCAAATGTAGATTAACAGTTTCAAATTTAGGTTTCAAATGTATTGGCATAATCAGCAACTATATTGTCTTTGGCCATTTACAATGATAGAAATATGGCAAAGACATCAGAAAACATGTTACAGATATACATATAAAAACAAATACAATACATTTAAGAAACAGTAGTAATTGACTACGTAATGACATAGCTTCTTTGATTTACTTACAAACATTTATCAAATATTTTTTATTTTTGCATGACATGATAGATATAAATTTATTTATTGATGGCCAAGAGTGATGGCAACGCAATAATGCACTTGGCTGTCAACGGAGTGCGTTCAACCTCTTATGGCCGGTGAAGTACCTTTACTTGATTTCTTGGATGTAGTGTCACAAGTACCTGACATTAACCCATTCAACACCAAGTAACTAACATGAACTGGTGCATGATATTTAACCCATTCAACACCAAGTAACTAACATGAACTGGTGCATGATATTTAACCCATTCAACACCAAGTAACTGACATGGACTGGTGCATGATATTTAACCCATTCAACACCAAGTAACTGACATGGACTGGTGTATGATATTTAACCCATTCAACACCAAGTAACTGACATGGACTGGTGCATGATATTTAACCCATTCAACACCAAGTAACTGACATGGACTGGTGCATGATATTTAGCCCATTCAACACCAAGTAACTGACATGGACTGGTGCATGATATTTAACCCATTCAACACCAAGTAACTGACATGGACTGGTGCATGATACCCATTCAACACCAAGTAACTGACATGGACTGGTGCATGATATTTAACCCACTCAACCCCAAGTAACTGACATGGACTGGTGCATGATATTTAACCCATTCAACACCAAGTAACTGACATGGACTGGTGTATGATATTTAACCCATTCAACACCAAGTAACTGACATGGACTGGTGCATGATATTTAACCCATTCAACACCAAGTAACTGACATGGACTGGTGCATGATATTTAGCCCATTCAACACCAAGTAACTGACATGGACTGTTGCATGATATTTAACCCATTCAACACCAAGTAACTGACATGGACTGGTGCATGATATTTAGCCCATTCAACACCAAGTAACTGACATGGACTGGTGCATGATATTTAGCCCATTCAACACCAAGTAACTGACATGAACTGGTGCATGATATTTAGCCCATTCAACACCAAGTAACTGACATGGACTGGTGCATGATATTTAGCCCATTCAACACCAAGTAACTGACATAAACTGGTGCATGATATTTAACCCATTCAACACCAAGTAACTAACATGAACTGGTGCATGATATTTAACCCATTCAACACCAAGTAACTAACATGAACTGGTGCATGATATTTAACCCATTCAACACCAAGTAACTGACATGGACTGGTGCATGATATTTAACCCATTCAACACCAAGTAACTGACATGGACTGGTGTATGATATTTAACCCATTCAACACCAAGTAACTGACATGGACTGGTGCATGATATTTAACCCATTCAACACCAAGTAACTGACATGGACTGGTGCATGATATTTAGCCCATTCAACACCAAGTAACTGACATGGACTGGTGCATGATATTTAACCCATTCAACACCAAGTAACTGACATGGACTGGTGCATGATACCCATTCAACACCAAGTAACTGACATGGACTGGTGCATGATATTTAACCCATTCAACACCAAGTAACTGACATGGACTGGTGCATGATATTTAACCCATTCAACACCAAGTAACTGACATGGACTGGTGCATGATATTTAACCCATTCAACACCAAGTAACTGACATGGACTGGTGCATGATATTTAACCCATTCAACACCAAGTAACTGACATGGACTGGTGCATGATATTTAGCCCATTCAACACCAAGTAACTGACATGGACTGGTGCATGATATTTAACCCATTCAACACCAAGTAACTGACATGGACTGGTGCATGATATTTAGCCCATTCAACACCAAGTAACTGACATGGACTGGTGCATGATATTTAGCCCATTCAACACCAAGTAACTGACATGGACTGGTGCATGATATTTAGCCCATTCAACACCAAGTAACTGACATGGACTGGTGCATGATATTTAGCCCATTCAACACCAAGTAACTGACATGGACTGGTGCATGATATTTAACCCATTCAACACCAAGTAACTGACATGGACTGGTGCATGATATTTAACCCATTCAACACCAAGTAACTGACATGGACTGGTGCATGATATTTAACCCATTCAACACCAAGTAACTGACATGGACTGGTGCATGATATATAACCCATTCAACACCAAGTAACTGACATGGACTGTTGCATGATATTTAACCCATTCAACACCAAGTAACTGACATGGACTGGTGCATGATATTTAACCCATTCAACACCAAGTAACTGACATGGACTGGTGCATGATATTTAACCCATTCAACACCAAGTAACTGACATGGACTGGTGCATGATATTTAACCCATTCAACACCAAGTAACTGACATGGACTGGTGCATGATATTTAACCCATTCAACACCAAGTAACTGACATGGACTGGTGCATGATATTAACCCATTCAACACCAAGTAACTGACATGGACTGGTGCATGATATTAACCCATTCAACACCAAGTAACTGACATGGACTGGTGCATGATACCCATTCAACACCAAGTAACTGACATGGACTGGTGCATGATATTTAGCCCATTCAACACCAAGTACCTGACATGGACTGGTGCATGGTATTTAGCCCATTCAACACCAAGTAACTGACATGTGCATGATATTTTACCCATTCAACACCAAGTAACTGACATGGACTGGTGCATGATATTTAGCCCATTCAACACCAAGTAACTGACATGGACTGGTGCATGATATTTAGCCCATTCAACACCAAGTAACTGACATGGACTGGTGCATGATATTTAGCCCATTCAACACCAAGTAACTGACATGGACTGGTGCATGATATTTAGCCCATTCAACACCAAGTAACTGACATGGACTGGTGCATGATATTAACCCATTCAACACCAAGTAACTGACATGGACTGGTGCATGATATTTAGCCCATTCAACACCAAGTAACTGACATGGACTGGTGCATGATATTTAACCCATTCAACACCAAGTAACTGACATGGACTGGTGCATGATATTTAACCCATTCAACACCAAGTAACTGACATGGACTGGTGCATGATATTTAACCCATTCAACCCCAAGTAACTGACATGAACTGGTGCATGATATGTAATCCATTCAACACCAAGTAACTGACATGGACTGGTGCATGATATTTAACCCATTCAACCCCAAGTAACTGACATGAACTGGTGCATGATATTTAACCCATTCAACCCCAAGTAACTGACATGGACTGGTGCATGATATTTAACCCATTCAACACCAAGTAACTGACATGGACTGGTGCATGATATTTAACCCATTCAACACCAAGTAACTGACATGAACTGGTGCATGACATTTAACCCATTCAACCCCAATTAACTGACATGTACTGGTGCATGATATTTAACCCATTCAACACCAAGTAACTGACATGGACTGGTGCATGATATTTAACCCATTCCACCCCAAGTAACTGACATGGACTGGTGCATGATATGTAACCCATTCAGCACCAAGTAACTGACATGGACTGGTGCATGATATTTAACCCATTCCACCCCAAGTAACTGACATGGACTGGTGCATGATATTTAACCCATTCAACACCAAGTAACTGACATGGACTGGCGCATGATATTTAACCCATTCAACACCAAATAACTGACATGGACTGGTGCATGATATATAACCCATTCAACACCAAGTAACTGACATGGACTGTTGCATGATATTTAACCCATTCAACACCAAGTAACTGACATGAACTGGTGCATGATATTTAACCCATTCAACACCAAGTAACTGACATGGACTGGTGCATGATATTTAACCCATTCAACACCAAGTAACTGACATGGACTGGTGCATGATATTTAACCCATTCAACCCCAAGTAACTGACATGGACTGGTGCATGATATTTAACCCATTCCACCCCAAGTAACTGACATGGACTGGTGCATGATATGTAACCCATTCAGCACCAAGTAACTGACATGGACTGGTGCATGATATTTAACCCATTCCACCCCAAGTAACTGACATGGACTGGTGCATGATATTTAACCCATTCAACACCAAGTAACTGACATGGACTGGCGCATGATATTTAACCCATTCAACACCAAATAACTGACATGGACTGGTGCATGATATATAACCCATTCAACACCAAGTAACTGACATGGACTGGGCATGTTATTAACCCATTCAACACCAAGTAACTGACATGAACTGGTGCATGATATTTAACCCATTCAACACCAAGTAACTGACATGGACTGGAGCATGTTATTAACCCATTCAACACCAAGTAACTGACATGGACTGGTGCATGATATTTAACCCATTCAACACCAAGTAACTGACATGGACTGTTGCATGATATTTAACCCATTCAACACCAAGTAACTGTCATGGACTGGTGCATGATATTTAACCCATTCAACACCAAGTAACTGACATGAACTGGTGCATGATATTTTTAGACCAATACATTAATAAGAAAATTACCTTTGGACCAGTTCATTTATTAAAATGTGTAATTTTATCTAAAAATAGTAATAATTATTATTGGCAAAAAGTGCAGATCCTGATGAGACGACTCGTCACGAGCCGGCTCATCTGGATCTACACTTTGTGTAAGTCTATTTAGAGGCCTGTAGTGTTGAAAGCGTTAATGTGCATGTTCTTTGTCTATCCACTCACCCAAACTTGTTCACCAAACCTGTAAACGTCTGTTTCCAAATAACCAAATAAATAAAAGATTGTTAGAGAAAATTATGTCTTGAATGTGAGTTATCCTTATATCTTTTGTGTGTGATTATCCTTATGTCTGTTGTGTGATTTATCCTTATGTCGTTTGTGTGTGATTTATCCTTATGTCGTTTGTGTGTGATTTATCCTTATGTCTGTTGTGTGATTTATCCTTATGTCTGTTGTGTGATTTATCCGTATGTCGGTTGTGTGTGATTGATCCTTATGTATGTTGTGTGATTTATCCTTATGTCGTTTGTGTGTGATTTATCATTATGTCCTTTGTGTGATTTATCCTTATGTCGTTTGTGTGTGATTTATCCTTATGTCTGTTGTGTGATTTATCCTTATGTCTGTTGTGTGATTTATCCGTATGTCGGTTGTGTGATTGATCCTTATGTATGTTGTGTGATTGATCCTTATGTATGTTGTGTGTGATTGATCCTTATGTCGGTTGTGTGATTGATCCTTATGTCTGTTGTGTGATTTATCATTATGTCTGTTGTGTGATTGATCCTTATGTCTGTTGTGTGATTTATCCTTATGTCTGTTGTGTGATTTATCCAATAATAGACACGGTTATATATTTTGTTCATTGAGAATATTTATGTGGCCTTGCATAAACATCACATGGTTCACTTACATTTATATTTTCTACAGTGATAAAGAACCAACCAACCGTGCCACCAGCCGTGCCGCTACATCCGAGGGATCTAACGTTAAGAAAGACAGAACGAAGGAGAATGGAGAAAAGAAGAAAGAAAGCAGGAAAAAAACAGATAAATAGATAGATACAGCCATGCATACATACTCATTTCTTCTGGCAGCAAAAAGTAATCAAGCAAGCTAACCAACCACATTTAGAATTTATTTTTCCTTGTTTCTCTCTACAGTTCTGGTGCCTTTTCTCTCTCTACAGTTCTGGTGCCTTTTCTCTCTCTACAGTTCTGGTGCCTTTTCTCTCTCTACAGTTCTGGTGCCTTTTTTCTCTCTACAGTTCTGGTGCCTTTTCTCTCTCTACAGTTCTGGTTCCTTTTCTCTCTCTACAGTTCTGGTTCCTTTTCTCTCTCTACAGTTCTGGTTCCTTTTCTCTCTCTACAGTTCTGGTTCCTTTTCTCTCTCTACAGTTCTGGTGCCTTTTCTCTCTCTACAGTTCTGGTTCCTTTTCTCTCTCTACAGTTCTAGTGAATAATAGCAAGTCTGTATAAAAACGGTTATCTGAACTTTAATAACACATTTATGATTTTAATATCTTTTTAAAAACAAAACGAGTACAACTAATTAGCAAATACAGAAGTACCAAATATTATTCGACCAGAATCAGTTTTATCAATGTACAGTAAGTACGCTTCCGTTGTCGAGTGGTTACGGTCCCGTTCTTGTTTACCACTGTAACCTATCATCACTGATGATCACGGGGTCCACCTCCGTGGTCGAGTGGTTACGGTCCCGTTCTTGTTTACCACTGTAACCTATCATCACTGATGGTCACAGGTTCCGCCTCCGTGGTCGAGTGGTTACGGTCCCGTTCTTGTATACCACTGTAACATATCACCACTGATGGTCACGGGTTCCGCCTCCGTGGTCGAGTGGTTACGGTCCCGTTCTTGTATACCACTGTAACCTATCATCACTGATGGTCACGGGTTCCGCCTCCGTGGTCGAGTGGTTACGGTCCCGTTCTTGTATACGTTTTGTGTGGGTGTGGTGGTTGGTTTGTTGTGTGGTGGGTGGTGGTTGTTGTTGTTTGTGGTGTTGTGTGTGGTGGTGGTGTTTGTTTGTTTTGTGGTGGTTGTGTGGTGGTGGTTGGTGTTTTGTTTGTTTTTGTGGTGGGTTGTGTGGTGGTGGTTGGTGTTTTGTTATACCACTGTAACCTATCATCACTGATGGTCACATCACAGGTTCTAGCCCCTGCTCAGACCGTGTCTCTTTATATAAAAAGCATATATTGACAGTTTCATACGGAGGTTGGTGCACCAAGTACTTGTTAACTGCTGGAGTCTGTCCAGGAAAGGTGTTAGGTAAACTGCTGTTTAAATGGGCAACATGTAGTGACGTTAAATAAACTTAAATTTAAAACAAATGGTTGCATGCCCTACTCAATATCCCCAATGGTTAGCTGCTACTTATTCTAATATATAATGTAATCGAAGTATATATTAACATATAAAATCATAACCTATTTAATATGAATATAACTTAATTGTACATAAAACTTACCTCCAGCTGTCAGTATAATCAACATTTTCAGATCAACCAATTTACATAGTGTGTATGCACGGCTATATCAGACAAGGTGTTATTGCATAAGTATCTTAAAATATTAAACTGACTGAACATTTATCAACTTTTCTTATTTTATTATATTTTGTTATCTCATATTGACTGGGATAGTTTATACCATCTTAGTTCTGGCTATAAGTCATTTATCTGGGACAGTTTATACCATCTTAGTTCTGGCTATAAGTCATTTATCTGGGACAGTTTATACCACCTTAGTTCTGGCTATAAGTCATTTACCTGGGACAGTTTATACCACCTTAGTTCTGGCTACAAGTCATTGATCTGGGACAGTTTATACCATCTTAGTTCTGGCTACAAGTCATTTATCTGGGATAGTTTATACCACCTTAGTTCTGGCTATAAGTCATTTATCTGGGACAGTTTATACCACCTTAGTTCTGGCTACAAGTCATTTATCTGGGACAGTTTATACCATCTTAGTTCTGGCTACAAGTCATTTATCTGGGACAGTTTATACCATCTTAGTTCTGGCTACAAGTCATTTATCTGGGACAGTTTATACCATCTTAGTTCTGGCTACAAGTCATTTATCTGGGAGAGTTTATACCATCTTAGTTCTGGCTACAAGTCATTTATCTGGGATAGTTTATACCATCTTAGTTCTGGCTACAAGTCATTTATCTGGGACAGTTTATACCATCTTAGTTCTGGCTACAAGTCATTTATCTGGGATAGTTTATACCATCTTAGTTCTGGCTACAAGTCATTTATCTGGGATAGTTTATACCACCTTAGTTCTGGCTACAAGTCATTTATCTGGGATAGTTTATACCACCTTAGTTCTGGCTACAAGTCATTTATCTGGGATAGTTTATACCACCTTAGTTCTGGCTACAAGTCATTTATCTGGGATAGTTTATACCACCTTAGTTCTGGCTACAAGTCATTTATCTGGGATAGTTTATACCACCTTAGTTCTGGCTACAAGTCATTTATCTGGGATAGTTTATACCACCTTAGTTCTGGCTACAAGTCATTTATCTGGAATAGTTTATACCACCTTAGTTCTGGCTACAAGTCATTTATCTGGGATAGTTTATACCACCTTAGTTCTGGCTACAAGTCATTTATCTGGGATAGTTTATACCACCTTAGTTCTGGCTACAAGTCATTTATCTGGAATAGTTTATACCACCTTAGTTCTGGCTACAAGTCATTTATCTGGAATAGTTTATACCACCTTAGTTCTGGCTACAAGTCATTTATCTGGGATAGTTTATACCACCTTAGTTCTGGCTACAAGTCATTTATCTGGGATAGTTTATACCACCTTAGTTCTGGCTACAAGTCATTTATCTGGGATAGTTTATACCATCTTAGTTCTGGCTACAAGTCATTTATCTGGGATAGTTTATACCATCTTAGTTCTGGCTACAAGTCATTTATCTGGGATAGTTTATACCACCTTAGTTCTGGCTACAAGTCATTTATCTGGGATAGTTTATACCACCTTAGTTCTGGCTACAAGTCATTTATCTGGGATAGTGTATACCACCTTAGTTCTGGCTACAAATCATTTATCTGGGATAGTTTATACCACCTTAGTTCTGGCTACAAGGCATTTATCTGGGATAGTTTATACCACCTTAGTTCTGGCTACAAGTCATTTATCTGGGATAGTTTATACCATCTTAGTTCTGGCTACAAGTCATTTATCTGGGATAGTTTATACCATCTTAGTTCTGGCTACAAGTCATTTATCTGGGATAGTTTATACCACCTTAGTTCTGGCTACAAGTCATTTATCTGGGATAGTTTATACCATCTTAGTTCTGGCTACAAGTCATTTATCTGGGATAGTGTATACCACCTTAGTTCTGGCTACAAGTCATTTATCTGGGATAGTTTATACCATCTTAGTTCTGGCTACAAGTCATTTATCTGGGATAGTTTATACCATCTTAGTTCTGGCTACAAGTCATTTATCTGGGATAGTTTATACCACCTTAGTTCTGGCTATTAGTCATTTATCTGGGACAGTTTATACCACCTTAGTTCTGGCAATAAGTCATTTATCTGGGACAGTTTATACCATCTTAGTTCTGGCTACAAGTCATTTATCTGGGACAGTTTATACCATCTTATGTATGGCTACAAGTCATTTATCTGGGACAGTTTATACCATGGTTAATTCTTTTATTAAAAGGTTTTGGTTCATCTTAGGTGTGACAACTCATTTGGTAAGATGACCTTATGTCTGGCAATTCCATTGGTAGATGACCTTATTTCTGGCAACTCCTTTGGTAGATGACCTTAGGTCTGGCAACTCCTTTGGTAGATGACCTTAGGTTTGGTCTACATCATGTGTGGGTAATTAATTATTGTAAAGATGAAAACTGCTTTGAGAATATTGCTACTCTTTGATGCAACTTGACCTCTGTACACAATGGTATATGATTGTGTACGTAGGGTTAGTACATATACCCTAATATCCCAGTATAACATATGTGTGAGAATGTGGATAATATCCCAGTAGGAGGAAATGGAGTGTATAAAGTATGTGTGTGAATATGGATAATATCCCAGTAGGAGGAAATGGAGTATATAAAGTATGTGTGTGAATGTGGATAAAATAGCACGCCTTCGTGGTTGAGTGGTTAAAGTCGCTGACTTGTATACCACTGTAACCTATCATCACAGGTTGTCACCAGGTTCGAGCCCCGCTCAGACCGTGTCTCTTTATATGAAAACGTTGGAGATATAGCCTAAAAGTGTGCTGATGAAGGCATAAAACACAAACAAACATAATACGCATCTAGAAGTTTATTCAGAAGTTTATTCGCTAATACACAGCCAGAAGTTTATTCGCGAATTTGCGAATACACATCTTGAGGTTAAAGTGATTTACAAAAACTAGTAGACGGCCTCTGTTAGATTTGGGGTCAGTGAGTAAAGGGTAAAGGTCATAGCCACAAATAGTCTTTCATTGAAGACTGATTGAGCTTAGATAGCAACGTAAAGGCTTTCCTTGAAGACTGGTTGAGCTTAGATAGCAACATAAAGGCTTTCCTTGAAGACTGGTTGAGCTTAGATAGCAACATAAAGGCTTTCCTTGAAGACTGGTTGAGCTTAGATAGCAACATAAAGGCTTTCCTTGAAGACTGGTTGAGCTTAGATAGCAACATAAAGGCTTTCCTTGAAGACTGGTTGAGCTTAGATGGCAACGTAAAGGCTTTCCTTGAAGACTTGTTGAGCTTAGATAACAACATAAAGGCTTTCCTTGAAGACTGGTTGAGCTTAGATAGCAACATAAAGGCTTTCCTTGAATACTGGTTGAGCTTAGATGGCAACATAAAGGCTTTCCTTGGAGACTGGATGAGCTTAGATAGCAACATACAGGCTTTCCTTGAAGACTGGTTGAGCTTAGATAGCAACATAAAGGCTTTCCTTGAAGACTGGTTGAGCTTAGATAGCAACATACAGGCTTTCCTTGAAGACTGGTTGAGCTTAGATAGCAACATAAAGGCTTTCCTTGGAGACTGGATGAGCTTAGATAGCAACATACAGGCTTTCCTTGAAGACTGGTTGAGCTTAGATAGCAACATAAAGGCTTTCCTTGAAGACTGGATGAGCTTAGATAGCAACATACAGGCTTTCCTTGAAGACTGATTGAGCTTAGATAGCAACATAAAGGCTTTCCTTGAAGACTGGTTGAGCTTAGATAGCAACATAAAGGCTTTCCTTGAAGACTGGATGAGCTTAGATAGCAACATACAGGCTTTCCTTGAAGACTGGATGAGCTTAGATAGCAACATACAGGCTTTCCTTGAAGACTGGTTGGGCTTAGATAGCCACATAACGGCTTTCCTTGAAGACTGGTTGAGCTTAAATGTAGACGTTTGAAACAGTGTGCAGTTGGTGGATACCAATATATGCGCTCTATATATATGTTATACTTCTTTATTCTTATTTACGTATTTTGTTCCCGTTTGGGGGGGGTTAACGGACATATGTAGGCCCGTAGCCACACTGAGGCAAATGAGGCGCTCGCATCGGTTAGAATTTGGCAAGTAACGACAGGTATATAGGAAAACTTGCCTTCAGAATGCACAGACAAGCATACACAAACATAAGTCGGGGGGCGGGTCGCCTTGGTTATATTCAGATTCTGGCTACGACACTGATATGGCGACACTCCGGCTATTACTTGGTGGAGAAAGACCCCCATGTGATCCTTCAAGCAGTATTTCGGGCACCCGAATAGAACCACCGACCTTCCTCAAGCCAGCTTGAAATAATTCGATGCACCAGTGGTATTCGAACCGACAGCGGTGATGGGAACGTGATTTGAACTCCACGACCGTAACCACTCAACAACGGATGTCTCTATTTTTGCTCGGATTTGATTAATTTCTGTCTTGGATTTAGAGACAGGTCATATAATAAATGTATTATATGGTATATATACGCTCGCCATTTAGACAAGCACATGCAGTCAGCGTACTATATTGGCAAAGTAGGTACAGTGATAAATTAAGATACCAAAATATGTTGCATTGTACGTGTACTCTTTCTGTGTCCAAAATGTTCACGATAACGGTTTTGTGTGTAGATGTGTGTTGTTGGTGGTCACTGGACAGTCGGACGCAAAACAATAATTTATCAGACATGAATGATTTCTTATCAGTTGACATCTTTATATTCCCGTGACATCCCATCCTGTGTGGGGACAGGTGCATAGCCTCGTGGCACGGTTGTGAGAGATAATACCGGATAATGATTCCCGTACTCAATATCATCTGTAGGAAATATGTTCGTGTCCCATCTTTGTATAGATATTAAAATTACGACATGCTTCTGTGAAAGATAAGAATTACCTAAACTGTGCCCTAATTAGAATATCCAAATATGCAAATTTGCATTGAACAGAAAAATGGTGTTATTAACTTTTAAATTCCACGTTGCCTCTTCTCTCTCCCTCGTGGCGATGGATTCCATCAGGATTGAGGTCTCGAGAGTGATTAATATAAATTGAAATAACTTGTTATGCAATCGAGCTAAAATATATTTGTATAAACTAAATAATTAACTTTTACCATATATATGGCGTCATTTGGCGACATTTCTTTATTATTATTTAACGTCGCTACCGGTTGCCCATCTTAGCGACGGGCACTTTACCTAACATCACCTTTACTGGGCAGGCTCCAGCGGTTAACAAGGACTTGGTGCACCAACCACCGTAAGAAACTGCCAACTTTTTTATATAAATGAAACACGGTCTGAGCGGGGCTCGAACCCGTGATCAGCAGTGATGATAGGCTACAGTGTTATGCAAGTCAGCGACCTTAACCACTCGACCACGGGGCGGACTATTGTCGAAGTGCATGCATGTCGTAGTGCGTTGTGAATTTAAGTGGTGGTGTTTTATGTTTATTTATCGTCGCTACCGGTTGCCCATATGAACGACGCCTCCTGAAGAGATTAGTCATTTTCGATTTTTTGGAGGATAGTGCAATGATAAGACAGACCCATTCCAGAGTCTCCTCTGGTTCTTTTACGTGCACGGTGGTGTAAAGCACCGACACGAGGCATCGGTTTAAAGTCCAATCTGAAAAACGGGGGATCGAACCTGCGATTCCTGGATTACCAGTCCAACGTGTTAACCACTAATATAAACAACTAATGGTATCACGCTTCTTTTCCCCCCATATATGTCAAATCCCTTTCGGGAAGTGGACGTCGTGTTAGCGCAGTGGATGCCCATTCGCTTCAGGCACGAAATGCTCCGTTCGAGCCCCGCGAGGGGCCGTTACGAGTGTGCCCTTAGGCAAGGCATTTACATTCCACGTTGCCTATTCGCTCTCCCTCGTGGCGATGGATTCCATCAGGAATGAGGTCTCGAGAGTGATTAATAGAAGTTGTAAGAACTTGTTTCACAATCAAGCTAAATAAATGTGTATAAACTAAACCCCTTTCGGGGACCTAGACATGTTTCCATAGGAAGGCTTTGCAAACCTATGCGATTAACCACTACTAAGCAACGTGTGTGAGGTGCCTTGTTCAAAGACACAACATACTTGATGTGACCTAGTATCGAACCAGATTCGATTCCAAATCCGACGCTCTACCACTAGACCATTCGTTCGTTACGTAGTTGATGTCATACTCGCCACCACAGAGCATCTGGGCGAGTGGATATGTCTAAGATGACTGGTCTTCTAAGTCGATTCTGTTGACATCCGGAGTAGGCATCTTCTATCTATACAGGGTGACAACTCCTGTGATGTAGCTTCTTTTGAAAGGGGCCTTGTTGGGCCCACCCGCCTCACTGTTGATCATCCCGCAGCAGCATATAAACGGATCCGGCTGTTAGAGTTATGGTCGTTTAGGTGACACCATGTCAGTCTATACCTCCACCATGTATGTAGCGAAGCTAGTGCGTGTGTCCCGTGTTGCAAGGTCGACAGCCATACTGTCTCGGAATCAAACGCTGCTGCTGCGAGATGTGCCTCGGTCGCGGCGTGCACGCCGTGATGAGATCGGCCACTGGACCATGGGGATCACACTCAACGTGCTAATACAATCTAGTACAATACTGCTTAATATTTTAGTGCTTAGTTATTGCTATATATATAGGTGAGGTAGCCATGGCGATGTGGATTCAAAACCGGATATAACTATCCAGTTAGAATTGAGACCACACGATCGCAGGAGGTTTTGGTTTCATGTCTCATATTCTATTTCAATGTAAGTGAGATGTCAAACTAAAATCTATGTGCGTGAATTGTCAGCCATCAAACCCAATATAACAACAACTATATGTGTAGCTACACTGGGTGGGCTGAGATCCTAAAGATCTGAAATACATGGATACGGCTGTCCGATTAGCGCAGTGGTTAGCGCGCTCGCTTCTCACCAACGCAACCCGGGTTCGATCCTCGGACCGGGACGTATGTGAGATGGTACGGTGGTCGCCAGATCGGACAGGTGGGTTTTCCCCGGGTACTCCGGTTTCCTCCCACACGAATGACCACATACACGCTTTCATCGAGAGTGATTAATATAAGTTGTTAGAACTTGCTTCTCAATCGTTGTAAAATAAATAAAGTTTAATAACATGGATACGCCGTTGCCAAATACAGATACAGTATATTGATAGTAATGACTTCTACATGGTTGAGCTTATTCACCCTCGCCGCCGGCGAACCATGTGGGCGAGCATCACTTCCACATCTTATTGTGACCTCCGATATTATCTAACAACACCGGAACTCAAACATTGATTGAAATACCTGAATTTGAGTAACAGTTGTTTCAATTAGTTTATACAAATTTATTTTAGCTCATTTGCGAAACAAGTTCTTACAACTTATATAAATCACTCTCGAGACCTTATTCCTGATCGTATGCATCGTCACGAGGGAGAGAGAAGAGGCAATGTGGAAATTAAATGCATTGTCTAATGTCTCAATCGTAACGGTTCCAGTGGGGCTCAAACTCCGGACATTTCGCACCTGAAGCGAACGCGCTACACTGCGCTATCAAGACTTCCACACTCAGTTGAGTTTCTTGTGACTTAGTATCAACTTCAAAAGACAAGTGGTTGTATCTGGTTGCAGAAGGTGGTAGTAGGTCATTATTCTCCGACATCCGAAGCTAATAGCATTATTCCACAGTCGGTTGAAACGTGAATTACCCAATTGAACACTTGATAACTTGACCTTAGAGACACCTTTAGTATTGCATACATGCACTCAAAGGTCATGCTGGCCCTTTTGTTACGTGATTCACCGAGATGCTGTAAACAACAGTTGAAAAGAGATTAAAACTGACCCCTAGGGACTCCTGCCAACATAGCAAAATATTCAGCATTGGTTAGCAACATATTTATCGCCGGACTAACATGTGGATATATTCCGATGCATTCAATGAGTTTATACCGCTTTATTCGTGCTGTTGGATATTTTTTGTATTAGTTAAAACTACTTTAATTTAGCTCGATTGCGAAACAAGTTCTTACAACTTATATCAATCACTCTCGGTACCTCAATCCTGGTGGAATTCATCGCCACGAGGCATGCAGAGAGAAGAGGCAATGTGGAATTTAAATGCCTTGTCCAAGGGCATACTCGTAATGGCTCCAGTGTGACTCAAACTCCGGGCTTTTCGCGCCTGAAGCGAACCCGCTATCATGACTACCTAGTGAAGTTGGATTGTAGTGTTCCAGTGTTGTCTATCCTACATCGAATTTGTATAATTCAATTAATTCCAATGTGTGTTTTACGTTTATTTATCGTCGCTACCGGTTGCCAATATGAGCTACGCCTCCTGAAGAGATTAGTCATTTTAGATTTTGGAGTATAGTGCAATGATACAGACAGAGACCCATTCCAGAGTACAACACCGACATGAGACCTCGGTTTAAAGTCCCATCTGAAAGACTTAATTTTAGTATGGTCAGACGGGGGATCGAACCTATTTCAAGAATCTTGTGGACTCATATTTATACAGTACCGGGAAAATGGTGCGGAAGTGTTGGCTGTACTATACGATACTATACTAATTTGGTTATTGCGGTGTGTGTATATATAATTATATATTGTAAACGACATTGTTCACTTTATCCAGTTTTACTAGTGTGCAGTATATGTCGCATTTCCTATCGTTGTTTGCCAGTATACTGCCTATATATAGTGTGTCAATTTGTTTGCTTGAGAGATTTACAGGGAGTTCAAATACACTGTATTAACATTAATCCAAATACTGTTAGTTTATTTTATATGAATGCAACAGTATATATATTGACACTACAGGTTAATTAGATTAGTGCTGCTAAATTCAACATTCCGGGGTCTGACAGTAGCCTTGGGAGCAGGCGTTGATATATTTTGGCTGGTCAGTCATATACATATATTTTAACACTGAGACCAGGTTCGATCCCCCGTCTGACCATAATAAAATTAACAGTCTTTCCGATGGGACGTTAAACCGAGATCTCGTGCCGGTGCTATACACGTGCACGTAAAAGAACCAGAGGTGACTCTAGAATGGGTATCTGTCTGTATCATTGCACTATCCTGCACTAATCTAAAATGACTAATCTCTTCAATAGGCGTCGCTAATATGGGCAACCGGTAGCGACGATAAATAAATATAAAACATTCACCATTAATTGGGCCGTATTGAGTTTCTGATAAAATCAACGTGTCATTTTGTCAGAAGTAAATTAGTGAAAAATCGACAGACTGGAACCCGGGCTAGTCTGATAGAAAAAGTTGGGACTGAAACTCGTGATTGAAACCGGAAATGTTAATACATTGGGGTTTCATAAATCTCGAGATTCCAGCAGGATTTGGTTCCATTATTTGGTTTCTATGCTTAGCATCTTTAGGGTGTGACATGAACTTGTCAGTGAAGTACTTTGGTGTGCCTAGAGCCGAGGTCTCCCGAGTGGTGTCTGGCCTGTACTCAACACCTGACCAGACTGTGGTTGACTGCGTCTAGAATGCGAAGACATTTTGTAACCTTCTGTCCTATTACTTGTAGTCTGTAAGCCTATTTGGATGTGCATTATTAATATTTATTTCTTCCAATATACAGTTACTCCTCAAACAAAGAGTAAATTACTTTGACATTTCCAACTTCATGGTATAATCTACAATTATGGAAATTGACTTTCAAGCCGGTTGCTCTAGGATTCATACAGTATTTATGCCCCATTTACATTATGACCACGGTCACACGTTGCTTGTTTCATGCAGAAAATCCACTTTATTTCCAATTTACACATACAAGTCTGCAACAGCTTGGCGCCATTTCCAGTTTGTATTTCCGGTGACTACTGTATTTGCGCACGCATTCTTACGAGGGACATAATACGCACGTAATACACCGGTGTAATGAAGTATTTAATAACAGGAAACTTAGTTTACTATCGCGTACTGTTTTTTTTATCAATGTTTAAACATCCCGTGTTTATAAATCTTCATTAGATAAGACATCACTTCTTGCAGCGAAACCACAAAAGCGATTAAATATTTCTACCGGTAATTTTATCATTCGTCGCACCTGAGCGCATTTACCTGCAAAATACAGCGTTAATTGGATACCCCGTGGCGATCCTCTGTATTCATCGCCACGTTTTGGGGCACGAACCAATAAGAATGTGTGTCTTATTTTGACGGTAAAAGGCTAGGATATCATTCACATGGTGTATAGTGTACACAACATTTCCTTTAGTACATTTAACAGGATAACAGTGTATACAGGGTACATGTATTTTCATGGATAATAAGAATTGCACACAGTGACAGAGCATCATGAAAATAAGCGAAATAAATAACATGACCAATTCGTCATATTTGGTCGTCTTATTCTGTGCGTCTGCTGGCAAAAATGGAGAAGAGTTGGGAGTAGACGAAGAACAAATAGTTTTATTCGTGTATTTGCTATATGATCTGCCAAACAACAAGGTATGTATAGGTTTTATTTCCTGTTTCCGTTGTACATTATTAAATGTTGTCATTCTAGATTACTGCAATGTGGCTACCTACAGATCATATAGCAACGCTACTGTGCAATCGGTTACCCAAATCATCTAAATAATCCTCGATTTCAATACTGTTCGGTCTATTTAGTAATTTTATCCCAACCCATTTAAATTTGTAGTAAATTTACACAAAATTTACATGTAAATTTACTGAAGTAGAAACCAAAATATGTTACTTGTTGGGTAGTTTTAAAGTGTTTACACAAACTACCCTCTAATATCCTGATACTATCTTGAACGTTTGTGCTCGCATTATCTTTGGTATTTGTACAATTATTCGGTATTTCAAGACCGAAAAGTTGATAGATTTTACACACTTTTATGAAGTCTTTCCCCCGGTAGCATGAAACATAATACGTGCTAATTTGTTGACATTGTATTGACTTGATTCAAAAATGATTATAGTGTATCGGGTTTTATTTTAGTACGAACTTTGCTATTATGTTGGGTGCGTTTGCTATAAGCATACCGTGTATACCTTGATTAAAATACAAAGACACATAACCTGACATTATGCACTGTAATACCTGAACATAATAAGTGTGAAGTCAAAGGGTGTGCGAGAAATACGATACCAATATATACTGTAGAATTAATAATTGAAATATAACTACCATCAACCAGCTAACTTGACAAACACTAACCGACGAACACTGACCGATGAACATTAACCGACGAACACTAACCGACGAACATTAACCGACGAACACTGACCGATGCACATTAACCGACGAACACTGACCGATGAACATTAACCGATGAACATTGACCGACGAACACTAACCGACGAATACTGACCTACGAATACTAGCTGACGAACATTGACCGGCGGACACGAACCGACGAACACTAACCGACGAATACTGGCTGACGAACATTGACCGACGGACACTAACCGACGAACACTAACCGACGAGTACTGACCTACGAATACTGGCTGACGAATACTGGCTGACGAACATTCACCGACGGACACGAACCGACGAACCCTGACCTACGAATACTGGCTGACGAACATTGACCGACGGACTCTAACCGACGGGTCCTAACAGACTGACACTAACCTGCGGCCACTAACTGACTAAGACTTACTGTTCGCAGTTTGTTAGACAAGAATCATTTGCTAAATGACTACTTTGTGAGAAAGTGTTTTAAATATCAGTGTATAGTGTTTAATGTGATAAAAAGTGTCGTCAGCATCTGGGCATTAATCCTACGTCACGATTTAAAGTGCTAAAAGTTGTAGTTACAAAGTGGCTTAAACATAACCAATAAAACACTGTGGTTTGTTTCAGACTTACTTATGATCTTCGATTTCTTCCCTTTTTATCACTTAATCTGCCACGTTTTATTGCATTAAAACCATTTGCATGAAACCAAGACACCAAAAAGTGAAACACGATTTAATGCATTACGACCGCATTTGCTTTACTCCGGAAGCATATGACAGCACATCAAACTTATTCTTATTTGAAACCCAGTCATTGTAGCATTTATGAATGTATCATGAATGGTTTTATGTACAAAGAATGCCCCTTAAGCTGTTGCCATGATCAATTCGACCATGTTTGTCATGTATAGTATATTTCCGTTCAACGGTAAATTATGTGTAATTATTTTTATAGTAATAATCAACATAATGTCAACTGAAAACGGACAATAGGTAGATCTATGAGCCAGACTCGCAGTGTTCCCGGCTCTGATTGCAGCGAATCCGAGCCTTTTTTTCTGTTTAATCATATTTGAATGCAAATCAATAGTAAATATGTCATACACATAAAGATACAACACAACAGAAACGCTTCTCACCAATGCAACCCTACCTGGGTTCGATCCTCGGACCGTGAAGTATGTGCGATGGTACGATGGTCGCTAGATCTGGACAGGTGGGTTTTCTCCGGGTACTCCTGTTTCCTCCCACACGTATGATCACATTTACGCTTTCATCCGCGTCAATGAGAGTGGTTAATATAAGTTGTTAGAACCTGCTTCGCAATCATTGTAAAATAAATAAAATGAAAACTTTACTAGAAGTGTGTCGAATGTCTACAGTACACGTAAAGCTAGTGCATCAGCTTGTAATACTAACAACGTCCAAAAATGTATGTTCCATTAATGTCAAACCCCTTGCGGGGACCTAGACATGTTTTCCTGGGCAGAGTTAGCCGACCTAAGTGGTTAACCAGTACTAAGTAATGTGTGAGGTGCCTGGCTCAATGACGTGGCCTGACCGAGTATCGAACCCGGGACCGTTCGATTCCAAATCCGACGCTCTACCACTGGACCACGGACGCCACAATGCGTGTGGTTACATTTTTGTCGTGGTGGCTCATATATTCGAATGTCTTGACTGCTGTGCCCATTAAGTGTGTTGCACGTGCGATATCGTCTCAGTTTTAACGCTCTTCATTAGATTGACTCGTGCTTATTTCTATTTCAGGTTGTGGCTGTACAACAGCATTACTGTCGACCGACGCCAAACGAGCTGTCCGAAACAGTCATTACCGACGACTGCAAACAAGAAACAGGCCTTGATGAAGATATCATAAAAAATGCTCAGTCACTAGATCACGTGTTAGACGAGGTGAGTAACGTTAACACTGCCGTTGCTATGCATATATGTAGCATGTGTGTATGTTATGTAGTATAATAATAATAATTAATAATAATAATAATGAAGACTTTATTAACGAGAGAATTAATTTAACAAAAGTTAATCTACCATGAGGCCGTAAACATATATAACAATAATGGTGGAAGTCGTGATAGTGCAGTGCATCGCGTTCGCTTCAGGTGCGAAAGGTCCGGAGTTCGAGCCCCGCTGGGGCTGTTACGATTGTGCCCTTAGGCAAGGCATTTGATTTCCCCGTTGCCTCTTCTCTTTTCCTCGTGGCGATGGATTCCAGCAGGAATGAGGTATCGAGAGTGATTAATATAAGTTATATGAACTTGTTTCGCAATCGAGCTAAAATAAATTTGTATAAAATATACAAATCAAATGCAATCTAAAGATAGAACTATAAGTGAGACCTGCACATTGGAATTATATATTAATGTAAAAGCTGAAAATTAGAGAGATGCTATATATAATGCATTGTGACCCGTCACCTGGAACCTGTCGATTTGTCCATAATGTCGCATTATTTTCTGTAGCGATAGTTCTTTACCTAATCTGTTAAAGCGGGAAAAGCGTCCGGTTCAATATAGGCAACAACACACATATTGCATTGCTTGATTACATGCGTGTATGCATCGGCAACATGACAGATCAACAACTAACATGCATAGCCCTGGGTCACGTATATATTTTGTATTAAACTCGTGTGTAGAGTATACCACAAGTGATGGTTAATTTACGATATGGGAAGACAAACTGACATTTGGCGGTGTAATGTTAAAGATGAATGTACATTTGGTGTCTAGCTGTGTTGTCTACGTCGGTAATCGTCTGATTCCCTTTTGAAACACAATCGTATGTTTTGTTTGTTTTACGTTTATTTATCGTCGCTACCGGTTGCCCATATGAGCGACGCCTCCTGAAGATATTAGTCATTTTAGATTTTGGAGCATAGTGCAATGATACAGACAGAGACCCATTCCAGAGTCTCCTCTGGTTCCTTTACGTGCACGGTGTAAAGCACTGACACGAGACCTCGATTTAATGTCCCATCAGAAAGACTGTTTCATTTATTATGGTCAGACGGGGGATCGAACCTGCGATCCCTGGATTACCAGTCCAGCGTGTTACCACTGGACTACAGCTCCGTCTGTAACACAATCGTATTTTTGTTGTCAAGAAATAGCGCTTATACAGTGGACATATTAGACTGGTAGACGTTCGACTTTACATGAAGGGGAAGTAAGATTACCTGATCATGGTCTTGTATCCGTCTCAGTTCATGCTACCCAAACAAAACCACCAAATCAGACTGGTTTTGTAAACAAAACCACCAAACCAGACTGCTTTTGTAAACAAAACCACCAAACCAGACTGCTTTTGTAAACAAAACCACCAAACCAGACTGCTTTTGTTTGGAAACAAAACCACCAAATCAGACTGGTTTTGTCTGACAACAAAACCACCAAACCAGACTGGGTTGTTTTACGGTTGCACTCTCAATTTTCAAAAGTCCACATTTGACCACAACCTTGGCTTTCGCAACGTGGGTATGAACAGGCATGCGAAACTAGTGTAAATTACAAGGAGCAAACGTCTAAACATTGCACGGTTACACTACACCTTCAAAATACAACGTATTATCGTGAGAAATGTAACGAAGTAAAGTGTGTTCTTTAGCCTGAAAGTCGTGAACTTTCTGATAATTTGTTGCGTCAAAATTAAGTAGGTCCGCCTCCGTGGTCTAGTGGTTACGGTCGCTGACTTGTATACCATATTGTAACCTATCGACATTGATGGTGACGTCACGGGTTCGATCCCACTCAGGCCATGTCTCATTTATATGAAAACGTTGACAGTTTCTTACGGAGGTTGGTACACAAGTACGTGTTGACCACTGGAGCCTGCTCAGGAAATGTGTTGTTAGGTAAACTGCCCGCCGCCGGCGATATAGCCCAAAATGGTGCTGATGCAGGCGTAAGACCCAATCAAACAAACACACTCTTAACATTAATACATGCAAACGACAATATCCGACAAAGTTTATAATATAACTACGTCATACGTATGTTATCAATACATCTGAATATTAACTGTAATTTAGAGCTTTACTGCGGATTAATGATCCTCTTCTTTAGTAGTACCAAACCGGGGCCCGCAGCATCCGATTCCGCAGAATCGCCAAACGTTATCTGTACCGCATCTATTAGATCTCTGTTGTGTCTGTATAACACCAATGCATTGCATACGCAATAAAATCACTAATTATACATCAAACATACCACTGTAATTAGTATGACATGCGTGTCGCTTAGAATCTCATTTTCTACAACCACCTGTTACTGGAATATTGACTTTTCCCATTTCTACCGTTAGCCGAAAGCTGCCGCCATCGTGGCCCATGGCGGATGAGCCTAGCGATTTATGTATATGATACTAAAGCCAATATCAAACTGCGATTGTTAAACAAAGAACAAACATGTTACACTGGCAACATGTGCGTTAGAGACAATAAACTCTACCTGAAAGTTCGTAATCACAGTACACTAAGGACCGGTGACAGTTTGCGCCGAATTTGTTCCGGGAATATTAGTCTCGAATCCATACATTAAGGACAGCAACCTCAAAGAATACGCACGAGCTGTTGGCAACACGTGCATGGGGAATTAAATACGGGTTATTCAGTCGTTATGATCAGAAAAGATCACACGAATAACGCTCCAGCTGACTTTAAATCAAACATTCACCAGTGCATTACATGCACCTTTTAGTAGCAATGCATGTACATGTATATATTGAATATGAAAAATTAATTGTATATCTTTATTTAATGAGTTGATCGTCCTAACTCAGTATCATGTGACTTGGCGGATTAAATTACGGCTGCATATGTAAATGCGTTATAAATATTGAGACATCATGAATTAAATAGTGAACTATTTTTTTTATAGAGGGCATAAAATATATACCTATAGATTTAACACATGTTTCAACGTAGTCATCTTAAACACGTGTCTGTTTTTGAATAGTTCCTACGCGATACACGTACTGCAGGTATGCCACACGACCCTTCCACGCTTGATCTGTTGTTATAAAACACTATTTATTAATTGTATTTATTCTTAGTTTCTGCTACCGAATGTAATCGCATAGCACCTTATAATTTGTTAAATAAATAACAATAAAACATTATATTAAACCGACTGTGGTGGCGCCCAGGGAATCCCACAATCTCCAACAGTAACGAGCTCTGATTGTACTTAAACCCATCTATACATTTATGCTTTGTGTTAATATACTGCCACCATAAAACTACTGTGCACTTTTATATTGCGCGTTACTTTTTCGTTAACAATTATAGAATTATGGATTTTACTATCATGAGTGAAGAAAATAACCTTCACGTTGCACTAATTTACCCAATATTTCAGGGAGTATAGACGTCCAAATTTGCCCAGATTTCCCCCTAAAAGGATATCATTTTTACCTCTAAAGCAAGTGCGCAGTTTCTTTTTGGTGTCAGTATAGAAATAAAACGAGAAATGATAATCGCATTATATAAAGTAGTTTCATCTTCGAAAAGTTATAATATTGTTTACGTTAAATGGAATTTTGTGTATTGTATAAATTAATCGTGTTATTTTCTTACCTAACGAATGTGGAATGCATTTGTGTCGTTAATCTTTTAGTAAAAGAAAACACTCACTTTAATACGTAAACCTCGTTGGTAGCCCCTTGTCGGTAACGCGTCCCGTTCGATGAATACAAGAAGTAAACAGTCAACGTGTGTTTTACGTTTATTTATCGTCGCTACCGGTTGCCCATATGAGCGACGCCTCCTGAAGAGATTAGTCATTTTAGATTGTTGGAGGATAGTGCAATGATACAGACAGAGACCCATTCCAGAGTCTCCTCTGGTTGTTTTACGTGCACGGTGTACAGCACCGACACGAGACCTCGGTTTAACGTCCAATCTGAAAGACTGTTAATTTGATTAGGGTCAGACGGGGTCGAACCTGCGATCCCTGAATTACCAGTCCAGCGTTTTACCACTGGGCTACAAATCCGTCTGTTAAACAGTCAATGTGTGTGTTGATTGTGATATACAGTCACACCTGTGTTAGTGGTCACCTCTATTAAGCAACCAACCTGTATTAAGCAGCCACTTTCCAGATTCCCAATATGTTGTTTTACTATATAGTTGACCTCTATTAAGCAGCCACCTGTGCTAAGCAGCCACTTTCTGTGATACCCTTGGCTGGCTGCTTAAGACAGGTTTGACTGTATTAAGAATAATCGGAGATAAGGAACCAGCAGTGTCGCGCTATAGCGTCACTATACTCCCATGTTGACTGGAACCCTGTACTCCCATGTTGACTGGAACCCTGCATTCCCATGTTGACTGGAACCCTGTACTCCCATGTTGACTGGAACCCTGCATTCCCATGTTGACTGGAACCCTGTACTCCCATGTTGACTGGAACCCTGCACTCCCATGTTGACTGGAACCCTGCACTCCCGTGTTGACTGGAACCCTGTATTCCCGTGTTGACTGGAACCCTGCACTCCCGTGTTGACTGGAACCCTGTACTCTCATGTTGACTGGAACCCTGTACTCCCATGTTGACTGGAACCATGTACTCCCGTGTTGACTGGAACCCTACACTCCCATGTTGACTGGAACCCTGCACTCCCGTGTTGACTGGAACCCTGCACTCCCGTGTAGACTGGAACCCTGTACTCCCGTGTTGACTGGAACCCTGCACTCCCGTGTTGACTGGAACCCTGTACTCCCGTGTTGACTGGAACCCTGTACTCCCGTGTTGACTGGAACCCTGTACTCCCATGTTGACTGGAACCCTGTACTCCCATGTTGACTGTTCAAATTCGGACTGACTTACCGTTCACTTTTCCTAAGGAGTCAGATAGGGTCTGGACATTGTATTGTGGTACACTCAGTGATTCCAGCAGGGATCACAGTTTTCCCACAGCTTTTATTCCGATGCAAATTAGATGTGAGGTTAAATTTAACCTAGCATAACGGGATGTCGGAAACCATAGTATAAAGTCTTCAATGTTTATATATTGGCAGATGTATATATATATAAGATAAATGTTCTTGTGGCGGTCAATTGTCCACTATAGAATTGTACTACAGCCCGCACGTTCGATCACTCGCAATACCATACTAAAATGACATAAATAATATCATAGTATTTCGGATGAGACTTTAAACCGAGGTCTCGTGTCGGTGCTGTACACCATGCAAGTAGAAGAACCAGAGGAATGGGTCTCTGTCTGTATTAGTGCACTATCCTCCAAAATCTAAAAGTACTAGTCTCTTCATGAGGCGTCGCTCATATGGGCAACCGGTAGCGACGATAAATAAACGTAAAACACACACACACACACACACACACACACACACACACACACACACACACACATGTTTAAGTGAATTTAGAATACACGAGATAAAGAACTTAAAAGTACGCTGAGATGTCTTTATCTGCCGTATTTACGAAACGAGGATCACGTACATTATTTCTGCACCCGGCGTTTCCCAAACCCGCTTGCCATTGTTCATGTTATCAACCATTTTAAGCCCAGATAGCGAATCATTCTCATCTAGTACATTTTAGAACATTCAGTCAAACTTGTGTTCAAGATCGTCAATTTGTATAAACCACTATTTGAATAATATATCATGTAGATATTGTCCTCATGGGCTTTCTTAGCCTAAATGAATTGACAAACAAAAATCTTTTTAAATTACATAATTAAAAAATATTTGAATATCTCATCAAACCATTACCGTTGCATTATAACCTACGAGGAGAGGTCACCTATACATAAAGACCATGTGGTAGCGCAGTGGTAGAGCGTTCGCTACAGGTGCGAACGGCCCTGAGGTCGCGCCCTGGCTGTAGCCGTTACGAGTGTTCTCTTAGACAAGGCATTTAAATTCCACATTGCCTCTTTTTCAGTTGCTGACTTAGAAACCTCTTTTTATGAACATAAGTATTTTCCGAATCCTATGCTTGTATGCCGGGCGCTAGGCTGGTAGGCAATCGGTAACCATTATTTAACTAGCTGGCGGCTCACCAACCGGCCATATCAGAACGAACCCATGACGAGATTCGAACCTTCGACATGCCCCTCCGTAGGCGGACGCTTTAACCACTAGGCCTCTAAACAACTGTGGTAAATAAACCTGAAATGTATAATCTTAGCCTAGCAATATAGAGTATGTACAGCAGTATTTATTCGTATAGTCTGCTGCAGAATTCAGACGGATATGTAGTCCAGTGGTAACACGCTGGCCTGGTAATCCAGGGATCGCAGGTTTGATCCCCCGTCTGACCATACTAAACTAGTCTTTCAGATGAGACGTTAAACCGAGGTCTCATGTCGGTGCTTAACACCGTGCACGTAAAAGAACCATAGGACTGGAATGGGTCTCTGTCTGTATCATTGCACTATCCTCTAAAAATCTAAAATGACTAATCTCTTCGGGAGGCGTCGCTCATATGGGCAACCGGTAGCGACGATAAATAAACGTAAACACACATAATTCAGTCCATTATTATATTTCAGAATATGTACCTTTGTTTCATTAATTGTGTAGCTTCTGCCAGTGTACTCAAAATCCTAATCCGTTTCAGGATTCCTCGTTTTGTTGATTGCAGCAGACGACAATACTTATGATGATAAGTACTAGTAATGGTGAATTTTCAGATAATTTCTTCAGCAAAAAAAAGTGGAAGCACATTAGCTTTCTCATACATGCGCCATCAGTTTTCATCTAGTTCTGCAATCATTGCCGTTTATGATGACATTCTTGGCACCAAAGACAGCTTCTATACACCGAGTATGTGTCATAAGTCTGTCAGGAGTGATACCAATGTCACGTACAAATTGTATATGTATACCTTTGAACGCATTGCATTAGATCTAATTCACACAGATAACTACTGTCCTTTTCAGTTTATTACAATTCTTATGGGCGTATTTCACATTAAGTCTCATTGTTTCTCGTGTTATCATAGCATTTTTGTATTTGCGTCTTAATTTGTCTGACATCACGTTTAGTGGTACACGCCCGTTGTGTAACTCTCGACAACGAGCAACGCTCGCTCGGTGTGTAGCTGTCGATTACGAGCAACTCTCGCTCGTGTAGCTCTCGACAACGAGCAACTCTCGCTCGTGTAGCTCTCGACAACGAGCAACTCTCGCTCGTGTAGCTCACGACAACGAGCAACTCTCACTCGTGTAGCTTTCGACAACGAGCAACTCTCGCTCGTGTAGCTCTCGACAACGAGCAACTCTCGCTCGTGTAGCTCTCGACAACAAGCAACTCTCGCTCGGTGTGTAGCTCTTGACAACGAGCAACTCTCGCTCGTGTAGCTCTCGACAACAAGCAACTCTCGCTCGGTGTGTAGCTCTTGACAACGAGCAACTCTCGCTCGTGTAGCTCTCGACAACAAGCAACTCTCGCTCGGTGTGTAGCTCTCGACAACGAGCAACTCTCGCTCGTTGTGTAACTATCGACAACGAGCAACTCTCGCTCGTTGTGTAACTCTCGATAACGAGCAACTCTCGCTCGTTGTGCAACTCTCTATAACGAGCAACTCTCGCTCGTTGTGTAACTCTCGATAACGAGCAACTCTCGCTCGTTGTGCAACTCTCGATAACGAGCAACTCTCGCTCGTTGTGTAACTATCGATAACGAGCAACTCTCGCTCGTTGTGTAACTCCCGATAACGAGCAACTCTCGCTCGTTGTGTAACTATCGATAACGAGCAACTCTCGCTCGTTGTGTAACTCTCGATAACGAGCAACTCTCGCTCGTTGTGTAACTATCGATAACGAGCAACTCTCGCTCGTTGTGTAACTATCGATAACGAGCAACTCTCGCTCGTTGTGTAACTCTCGATAACGAGCAACTCTCGCTCGTTGTGTAACTATCGATAACGAGCAACTCTCGCTCGTTGTGTAACTATCGATAACGAGCAACTCTCGCTCGTTGTGCAACTCCCGATAACGAGCAACTCTCGAACGTTGTGCAACTCCCGATAACGAGCAACTCTCGAACGTTATGTAGCTCCCGCTCAAATGTTCTAAAGTATACACGTACAAGTATCCTCCTTAATGATGGACTATCCCATGTTTTGTCTTTCTTCTGTATACGTGTTGAAATGTCCCTCTTTCGAACGTGGCCTCCCCCACCAGCTCTAGAAGAGGTTAACATGTATGTGATTGCGTCCGCCATACCGCTGCATCGTTCCAGTATTATGACACATTAAATGTTTGTCATACAGTCAAACCTGCCTTAAGCAGTCAGTCAAGGAATCGCAAGAAAGGTGGCTACTTAATAGAGATCAATTGTATAATAAAACAACTAATTGGGAACCTGCAAACTGGCTGCTCAATACAGGTTGGCTGCTTAACTCTTTCAGCGCCGAATAAATTCAGAGCATGTGCAAGCAACATAGATCCAGATCAGGATCTATGTTGTTTGCTATTCGAACAGGTGCTTCAGCTCCACTGTCTGAAGAGCAATCAGCATATAGCCTGATCAGACGGCATGTTCTATTCTGTCCGATCGGGTTCTCTACTTTTTTTACAAAGTCGCTTTTATGCTACATTGGCGGTGAAAGAGTTAATAGAGGTGACCACTAACACAGTTTTGACTGTATATGCTGTAGATTGTTCTGTATAAGCTATGCTAGTTGATATTGCTATTGTTAATTCTTTTTGTTTGTTGCAGTTCGACAGATTCCTCGTTGCTAAAGGTATTCATCCCGACCACGGCGGCAAATCATTCTGTCTTACAACCGACGGACCAAATCATATACGACAAGCATTACATCCGGAATGTGGAAATAAAAACATCACCTTGCCTCAATATTTTTACTCCTACTATGACCTCAGAAAAGAATTTGTGAAAATGTACAAAGCAGAAAACATTACGAACATTAAAAGCATGCTAGATTGTATCCTTTTTCTGAATATGTTCTTAAAGTGATCGATCAGTGTCGAATCTCAATTCGGTCTGACTTCGGACATCCGAGTGGGTGAGTACAAACTATAGTTTGAAGGTGTTGGATTTTGTCTTTATAATAATATAATTCTTTCAAATGTTCATTCATAGACGGTCAGTCGTCCAGTTGATAATTCGTTGAACTGCGAATCCTGGGGTCGCAGGTTCGATACCGCGTCTGACACTAATAATATTATCAATCTTTCAGATGTCACTTTAAAACCGAGGTCTCGTGTCGGTGCTTTACACCGTACACGTAAATGAACCACACGAGACTCTGGAATATGTCTCTGTCTGTATCATTGCACTATCCTCCAAAACTCTAAATTGACTAATCTCTTCTCATAACGACAATTAATAACATGAAAACACGCACGCGTGTTTCAGTTATATACCACCGACTTGTGTTGGATATGTTCCGTTTTACAGTTGCTTCAACAAACTGGTACATGTCTAATTATTCACATAGCTAACCCGTAACCTGCCTAGTACAATTAAAGTCGCTTTTGCAAACAGCATAGAGCCATATGAGATGTCACCGAACAGCACGGTCTGATCAGGATCTTTTTTTCTACGGATAGTGGAGTTAAAACACATGTCTGAATAGCAAACAATATAACACTGCTCGAATATGGCTCAGTGTTTCTTGTTATTTCTCGAATATGGCTCAGTGTTTCTTGTTATTTCTTGAATATGGCTCAGTGTTTCTTGTTATTTCTTGAATATGGCTCAGTGTTTTTTGTTATTTCTTGAATATGGCTCGGTGTGTCTTGTTATTTCTTGAATATGGCTCGGTGTTTCTTGTTATTTCTTGAATATGGCTCAGTGTTTCTTGTTATTTCTTGAATATGGCTCAGTGTTTCTTGTTATTTCTTGAATATGGCTCGGTGTGTCTTGTTATTTCTTGAATATGGCTCAGTGTTTCTTGTTATTTCTTGAATATGGCTCAGTGTGTGTTGTTATTTCGTGCAGCAACTTCCGTGACTCAGGCAGCAATACTTTCTTTAACGATGTTAATTAGTGACTCATTATCTCTAATGAACATAAATCTTTGCTGGTCGGACATTGTGTTGGCGCTTACCATTTGTTCCAATGTCATATTATATATCTTCTTCTATTGTATGGTATTGGCATAATTCGACAAATATGAAAATGTGCCCATTCGTTTTGATTTGTCATACTTTTACTTCTTATAGTCAATATTTCTGTCATTGTGTTTTAACAAAGGCAAACATACCCATACGTGTTAAAATAACAAACCAACAAAGGACTAAAATCTTCTTGTTTTGGAGTAATGATATACTGATAGAAGAAATACCTCGTAGTTTTAATTACAAGATCGGCCCGTGATAAGCCCCGGGAGAGTAGAAACTTGGGTATTTTATCCTTTGACACCGTCATCCAGGCCATGTTTTCTACAATAATTAAACAATACAGATAGCAAACCGATAGAACTTACAATGGACATCGAGAGACAAACTTGCGTAAAAACAAAAGAATGCTTTATATTGTATAGCGAAACATAGCGAAAATTGCGGAATATAATAGCCTTGCTCAACTATTCGGTTTTTATCGTTTCGCTGCCCAGTATAAAAAGATTGCGTGTAAGGGAATAACTTAACAATTACCCATGTGTATAAATACGGTGTTTGCATTCCAATAAAGAGACATGTGTAGTTGTGAAGCACTTATTAAGTCGATATTATTAAGATGATTGTTAAAGGTAATCGTACAAACGGTTGGAAAATATTGTCATTCCCACTTTGTCTTTCTTTTTTCTGTCACACGACATACGCCTCGACCCGCTAGCTGACCACATGTTTCCTGCGTACGGACGGACGGTCACCTTTCAGTCTCATTCCAATACACGACGTCCGCCTCCGTGGTCGAGTGGTTACGGTCTCTGACTTGCATACCACTGTAACCTATCATCACTGATGGTGGGTTCGAGCCCCGCTCAGGCCGTGTCTCATTTATATGAAAAAGTTGGCAGTTTCTTACGGAGGTTGGTGCACCCAAGTACTGGATAACCGCTGGAGCCTGCCCAGGAAAGGTATTGTTAGGTAAACTGCCCGCCGGCGATATAGCCCAAAATGGTGCTGATGCAGGCGTAAAACTCGACTTTCACCTTTAGTTTCATTCCAATACACGACATACGCCTCGACCCGCTAGCTGACCACATGTTTCCTGCGTACGGACGGACGGTTTCATTCCAATATTATGGGATAATAAGTGCAAAGGGATGGTTAAAAATATGATCTGAAACAAACACTCTCAAATAGTAATATATCAAAGAAACATATTGATACACATTAAAACTATTGTTTACCAATAAAACGCTCCAAAATTACAGAATCGTGTGAAATACACATATTCAAGTTTTATCAATTTTCGCTAGGTTTGGCTATGCATTTATCGCTGCAGATGACCCAGGGTTAGGGTTAGGGTTAGATGTCCACGGAAAATACAACCAAGTATAACCAACATATTTTCATTTCATTTCATTTTCATAACAATTTACCTAAACTACAAAATCAGCGTGAAATTAGATTAATGTATGAAAACAGCATGTCGCACGGAGTGTATGGAGACGTTTAAGGCAGTTAATTCCATGTTTGTACAGCCGGGATTAAGCCAGAAAAGTATGCTTAACATTAAAATGTCGCCTTTCACTGGGTACACTGTTCAGGAGATTATGTCGTTAATGGCTCATCGAACCAAACTGAATACGAATTTGTGTACACGTGTTTATGGTATACATTGAGCACATGCAAGGGTATAGACACAATTACTGATAAAACATGCCTGAAAACACAAATTTAAGGATATGCGTTTTGCATAAATAAACCGAGATATCTACAACAGAGTAACATCATGCAATTCCGCTTTCCTTAAATCACATGTGCTCGAGTTTTCATTAATTTTATATGAATATATGTCTAGATCTAAATTCTAGATACTTTACACGAAAACTAGTGTTTTTTTGTTTGTGGTGGATTTGAGATAGTTTGGTTGTTGGTTGGAGTAATGGGGAATTACTTGGTTAATGTACTGTTCATACCACAAGCATGGTTTATTAACCCTTTCAACCCCACAGGCCTCTAAATAGGCTTATGAAAAGTGTAGATCCAGATGAGCCGGCTCGTGACGAGCCGTCTCATCAGGATCTGCACTTTTTTGCCAGTAATAATTATTACTATTTTTAGATAAAATTACCCATTTTGATAAATGAACTGGTCCAAAGGTAATTTTCTTATTAATTTATTGGTCTGAAAATATCACGCACCAGTCCATGTCAGTTACTTGGGGTTGAATGGGTTAAATATCACGCACCAGTCCATGTCAGTTACTTGGGGTTGAATGGGTTAAATCACGAACAGTCTCTATCTTTTGTTGATATGTTTTCTATGTATAGAGGTATAACTGTGTATAGGTTGCCTAGTGTGGGGGCCACTTGTTACCTGTCATCTTCTGCTGCACAATCATATGACAGCCTTCTCAGAAGAAGAAAAAACCAACAATTTGTCACATGATGCATGTATAGTCTACATCCGCTATGTCAAAGTCGGTTATGTCGAATTCTCCGGTTATTTCGAAGTCGAATCAAAGTCGCGATTCAGACACTATCATTTTACATATAACTGGCTCCGTTTATATCGAATTTCGTTTAGTCAAACTTAGGTTATGTGGAAGTATTTTGTTCGGTTCGACTGAATTCGTCATAACGGATATAGGCTGTATGTGCAATATGAAGAAAAAATACACACTTTATTATCTGTCTTGTGCACATGTACATATATGCACTTGGTCTATACGTTCTGGATCCAATAGTAAGTCCCGTTTCTCGCACAAATCGTAGCGGCTGTATACTGTAATATGAACACACCCAACAATTCAATATATTATGTGTGTTTGACGTTTATTTATCGTCGCTACCGGTTGCCCATATCAGCGACGCCTCCTGGAGAGATTGGTCATTTTAGATTTTGGATATTGCAATGATACAGACAGAGACCCATTCCAGAGCCCCCTCTGGTTCTTTTACGTGCATGGTGTACAGCACCGACACGAGACCTCGGTTTAAAGCCCCATCTGAAAGACTGTTTTAGTTTTATCTTATTAGGGTCAGACGGGGGAAATTCAATATATTCTTGACCGGGTACCCTTTATATGCTAGTGTTTATATCTAGTATGACGATACATACACTTGCCTTGTATCATATGTTATCTTTCTATTAACGTTAGCAATGCTGGCATTTTAAGGTCACAAGGTATCAACAGTTTATCTCAAAATGTCTATAAATGAGGTAATAAACATTTATAGTGAGCGAAGAGGTAACTGTAATGTTATATGTGCTCGGTGTATTCTAGTCCTTATTTCCATGCGTATAAGTTTACGGGTTTTATAAATGTATTCTGCTACTATGTTCTATAAAGCATAAAACATTCAGGACATTTCTGTTTATATACTAGAGGACATAGAAAACGCACACTTCGAATAAGTGTGTTTTTACATGAAAAACAATAACTATATAAATACATAGTTTTAAACATTTTGGAATAATTTTAGTTGTTCAGTTTGTGTTTTGTAATAAAGATGTGATATATCTTTGATGGAATCCTTCGTATTTCGTTTTCATGTAATACTAATCATATAATGTAGGTGTGCGCTTTCTATGTCCTCTAGTATATAGTGTAGGTGTGCGTTTTCTATGTCCTCTAGTATAATTATAGTGTAGGTGTGCGTTTTCTATGTCCTCTAGTATATAATGTAGGTGTGCGTTTTCTATGTCCTCTAGTATATAATGTACGTGTACGTTTTCTATGTCCTCTAGTATATAATGTAGGTGTGCGTTTTCTATGTCCTCTAGTATATAATGTAGGTGTGCGCTTTCTATGTCCTCTAGTATATAATGTAGGTGTGGTTTTCTATGTCCTCTAGTATATAATGTAGGTGTGCGTTTTCTATGTCCTCTAGTATTAATGTACGTGTACGTTTTCTATGTCCTCTAGTATATAATGTAGTTGTGCGTTTTCTATGTCCTCTAGTATATAATTAGGTGTGTGTTTTCTATGTCCTCTAGTATATAATGTAGGTGTGCGTTTTCTATGTCCTCTAGTATATAATGTAGGTGTGCGTTTTCTATGTCCTCTAGTATATAATGTAGGTGTGCGTTTTCTATGTCCTCTAGTATATAATGTACGTGTACGTTTTCTATGTCCTCTAGTATATAATGTAGGTGTGCGTTTTCTATGTCCTCTAGTATATAATGTAGGTGTGCGTTTTCGATGTCCTCTAGTATATAATGTAGCTGTGCGTTTTCTATGTCCTCTAGTATGTAATGTAGATGTGCGTTTTCTATGTCCTCTAGTATATAATGTAGGTGTACGTTTTCTATGTCCTCTAGTATAATTATAGTGTAGGTGTGCGTTTTCTATGTCCTCTAGTATATAATGTAGGTGTGCGTTTTCTATGTCCTCTAGTATATAATGTAGGTGTACGTTTTCTATGTCCTCTAGTATATAATGTAGGTGTGCGTTTTCTATGTCCTCTAGTAGATAATGTAGGTGTGCGTTTTCTGTCCTCTAGTATACCACTGTGACATCATTCTACCATAACATTTTGATTATTTGAATACACGGTTCGCTAAGTAACATTATATTGATCAACATTTAATAGCTACTGTGCTGGGTTGTATTACTATTAACGTAGGCGAAATTGCACTCAGTGGTTTACCCGAAAACTGCTATTCTCGGTTGTTATGGTTATCTGCTTGCTTTTATAAATATCTCCAACTGGTGGCGAAGATATTGATTTTTGACTGAACTAAATATAACACACTTGAATTGGTGTGACTCATATAACCGGTATTGTGAAAAGTACCTCTAATTTTAGGCAATCTTTCTATCGGTGAAACTGAACTGAAAAGAGTATTTGATTTTTTAAATAATATTTTATTGCACCCCCCCCATACATTACATTACAATTATGCACACAATGAAACGCGTAGAAAACAATATGAAATTATATTAGTATTTATACAATATACGAACAAATAAATACATCTGTACATTAGTCTTTACAGACGGATCTGTAGTCCAGTGGTAACACACTGAACTGGTAATCCAGGGATCGCAGGTTCGATCCCCCGTATGACCCTAATAAAATTAACAGTCTTTCAGATGGGACTTTAAACCGAGGTCTCGTGTCGGTGCTTTACACCGTGCACGTAAAAGAACCAGAGGAGACTCTTGAATGGGTCTCTGTCTGTATCATTGCACTATCCTCCAAAAATCTAAAATGACTAATCTCTTCAGGAGGCGTCGCTCATATGGACAACCGGTAGCGACGATAAATAAACGTAAAACACACTCTTTACTTGAACATGCTGTATTTAGTTCACATAAAGACATATGATATTATATGTTCTTATATAATGTTTTATTTACGTCTATATACATTAATACTCTATATGAAGCACACATATTTATCTAAGTGTATTGTCTCTTTGTCAACATGCGAAATAAAATGTGAATAAGTTCACCCATGGAGAAGAATTCTATCCCATGTACAGGTCTGTTCTGTTCTGTTCTATTAGACTTAGTCTTTGTTTCTTAATTTAATGCCATTTGTGCTGTTAGTAATTGAAAAATAGTATGCTTAAGATAAATACATATATCACAATATGCTATACAGTCAAACCTGTGTTAGTGGTCACCTCTATTAAGCAGCCAACCTGTATTAAGCAGCCACTTTCTCTGACTCCCTTGGCTGGCTGCTTAAGACAGGTTTGACTATATGCATCTTATTAATAACAAGTGATATTTTCTAATCGTAACGTAACGACTAGGATAGGACAATATAACTGTAAAGGTAAACATGTGTATAAGAAAAGGACCGTTCGGTCGTGGATGAACTGGGTATAAGAAAAGGACCGTTAGGTCGTGGATGAACTGGGTATAAGAAAAGGACCGTTAGGTCGTGGATGAACTGGGTATAAGAAAAGGACCGTTAGGTCGTGGATGAACTGGGTATAAGAAAAGGACCGTTAGGTCGTGGATGAACTGGGTATAAGAAAAGGACCGTTCGGTCGTGGATGAACTGGGTATAAGAAAAGGACCGTTAGGTCGTGGATGAACTGGGTATAAGAAAAGGACAGTTAGGTCGTGGATGAACTGGGTATAAGAAAAGGACCGTTAGGTCGTGGATGAACTGGGTATAAGAAAAGGACCGTTAGGTCGTGGATGAACTGGGTTCGAGTCCTGCTCAGGCCGTGTCTCATTTATATGTTGGAAGTTTCTTACGGAGGCTTGTGCACCAAGTACTTGTTAACCGCTGGAGCCTGTCCAGGAAATGTGTTGTTAGATAAACTCCCTGGCGATATAGCCCAAAACGGTGCTGATGCAGGCGTAAAACCCAAACAAACAAACAAACAATTAATTACTTCTTGGCGTACATAAAACAATTGCTTTGTACTTTGAGCACGAGTAACCGTCTACTTGATTAATTAATTCTACTTGTTTACCATTTATATATAAATATGGATATTTTCTAGTCAATAGATAACGTTTATAAATTGATGAAACATCCTTGCCATCAAGTCTTATCTTTCACTTTAATTAGATTTCACCCTTAGCAATAGTATACATGGTTAGTTTTTATGATGTTTATGGTTGTAAATTAACATTTTCGCCCTGGGCTTTGTTTTAATATCTGTAGTCAGTAAAACATTATACTTCTATACGCTTGCGGTTATAACTTTTTCACTTGCTTCACTGATTGTCGCTTTAAAACTGATCTACTACAAACTTATATTTACCATATTTGATATCGGTTATCTCCCTTGTATTGCCTCGAGCATACTTGAGTTGGTTGACAGAGATTGATTCCCGTACGATATGGTCGACATTAAGTTGTCTTTGCGTTCCCGAGTAAAGAGGCTCATTATGGGACACTTTATATTAGATAAATATAATAACACATATTGTAGCAGTCGCTTATCTGAATGAAATTTCACCCGTAGATTTATATCAGGTGGCTATACTACTAATTGGCAATTACAGGCTTCGTATGCAGTACTGAACTTGAAAACTGTGCTTGGCAAGTTCGTGTGTATGTTTAGTGTCTACATTCGCCAGTACTATGTTGTTCTTTTTATGTTTCTGGTCCAAAGTTTGCACAATCGTCCTTAAATGTGTCCGGATGGTGGGCCTATGTTCAAGCAACCAGGAGCATGGTATTGTCCAGTATCAAATGGGTTCGGATATTGGGCCTATATGTTCAGGCAGCCAGGTTGCATCATATAGTTCAGTATCATACAGCTACATGTTGTCTTATTCCGAGCTACCCCTAAAGCCTGCATCATCAGCAGTATTTATTATCTTCTTTAACAGTATGTACAACTAGGAACTTATCAATTTCACTATCATTTCCTCGTGTGTGTTTGAGCTGTCTGCGTCGTTTTTGCTTCCCCGCTAAGATCTTTAAACTAATCGGTGATTACTGATTCTCAACATTGTACTCCGGTAATTAATTATTTAATGACCTACGTATACTTAAATATGCCGGATGAAATGAGGTAAGGAGATGGTTGAGTCTTCTATAGAGTGACAAGAAAATGGCCCACCTTGTCATAACACCTTCTGAAATGTCACTTATAGGGGCGAATTGGCATGTGATAAATTACGTAGCGCGTATATACCACTACTATGAATACCCAATTAGGAACAATTTAACGAATTTCAATAATTTAAGAACGTCAGCTGATTATTTCCACTGAATTGCATTTTGTATATAATTATACGTTCAAATAGGTCATACAGTCGATGAGGATAATTCTCAGATCAGAGCCTGACTTCATCTTAGTTGAAACATTATTTATTTCAGTATTTTACATGTACATACGATAATTAACATTTTACATATACATTAACAGCAATATACTGAAAGGGATTATAGAAAGAAAAACTTATATAGTTCTCCCAGTTTGTCGTCATCAAGTTCCATATGTCTGAATATTGAAAGTACATCCGACGTTCCGTATCGACACAGACGGATCTGTAGTCCAGTGGTAACACGCTGGACTTGTAATCCAGTGATCGCAGGTTCGATCCCCCGTCTGACCCTAATACAATTAACAGTGTTTCAGATGGGACTTTAAACCGAGGTCTCGTGTCGGTGTTGTACACCGTGCACGTAAAAGAACCAGAGGAGACTCTTGAATGGGTCTCTGCTGTATCATTGCACTATCCTCCAAATAAACGTAAACACATACAAATTCTGTGTCTGCGTTTTGTGATACAATCTATTGGGGGGATGTTGTTGGTGTTCTATCATACCTAATACAGTCCCAAGTCGTCCGTTTAATTCTTGCGTACACCTTATTAATTATTATAGATCTGTATTATACTATGATAATAAACGTGTTGTGGTTTGCACTGTCGGAGTGGATTGTTGGTGATCTCGAAGTTCGCACAATTGTACACAATGACAATCACACACTAGTATTATGTTGTCCATTTCTCCATGTCCATCAATGTAGCTTTCACTTCCGTGTCAGTGTAATGGTCAACAAGTTCAATGCATATGCAATTTGACATGTTGCATTGACCCGTGACCATTCACTGTCAATTCTAAATTAAACGCAACACTTTCATTTGCAACGTTAAACGTGAGAATATTGCTAACACTTCAAAGTGTGCATTTGTATGATAGTTTATTTCAATGTGCTGCAGTCCTTTGTTGTTGTGTTGATATTCATGTAGCGTTTTATGAAGATGATAAAGATGTTGTAGCAAGTAGTATGGTAGTCCACCGGTTGGTGAATACTTTTAATATAATAATAAAAGATTTTATTTAACGAGAGAACTCAGTTGAACAATTACATTAATCTACCGGCCGCCTTCGTGGTCGAGTGGTTAAGGTCGCTGACATGTATACCACTGTAACCTATCATCACTGATGGTCACGGGTTCGAGCCCCGCTCAGGCCGTGTCTCATTTATATGAACAAGTTGGCAGTTTCTTACGGAGGTTGGTGCACCCAAGTACTGGTTAACCGCTGGAACCTGCCCAGGAAAGGTGTTGTTAGGTAAACTGCCCGCCGGCGATATAGCCCAAAATGGTGCTGATGCAGGCGTAAAACCCGAAATATAACATAATATAACGTTAATCTACCACGAGGCCCTGAACAAATTAAACATGTAAACCAATGACCAATGATACAGACAGGCATGTGCAATTGGATTTAAGCTGCAAGAGCTAATACATGTATACTTATAAGTCATTTAGCGCAGCTAAACCGATTTGGGATGCAACCCTGAAGAGATTGGGTTTGGACATGGAGGAGCGCACGTTCCCGGTACACCCGGTACGGGATAGTGCAGCTACAGATTTTATTATCTACCATTAATTTCCTGGCCGGGAAGGGCGCGCACTGAAATATTCAGTGTTTAACATCAGTCTATATTAATACATGTATACTTATAATTCATCAGACTATTGGGTCACCCTCTGTTCTTTTCACCACCTGATAATTAAAAGCTGTGAGGTAAACTTCGTTGATGAAGACTGCAGTGAATAAGACGGATTGGTTGAATGAGGAACAGGTCGGCAGCGAGTCTATGCTAGCCGTATCTTCTAGTCGCACGTTATCAACTGCACAATCGACCACCTCGACTATCTTAAATCGTATGCCTGTTCACATTGCACAGAAAGAGCTGTTGACAGATCTTCAAATCTGTGATGTATTGCTGAAGGTCCTTCTCGTGAATTTTTACATTTGAAACAATGGCCGCTATTCAACAGTCTGTACTTAGACCAAGTTAACACTTATTCTCGTTTATTCTATGCCTCGATGATCATCTATTGTTAGAGATATGTATGTATTTTATTTACATCATACTGGAGATCTAAGATAGTTATCTGCAAACAATTGTCATTAGTGTTTCTATCGTGTCTTTGTGTTCCTTTTCATTTTCGTGTGTGTGCTTAGCTTAATGTTCGTTGTAGATACGAGATCGACCAAGCACGCCTGCTTCTGCATTAACACACTCGTTTATAAAAATGTCAACCATGTACTAATGTGTTCTTATTTAATACTTTACATGAACTTCGACATTACCACGTATAGAAGTATTGACAATATTATATTATTATTTATTCATGCGCAGCCCGTAACGTTGCATTGTTTTAGCTTGCTGTGTTTGTATACAGTGGCGATATACAATAACTGGGTTTGTGTGGCGTTAATGATATTACGTTTTATACACCTGATCAAGCGACGATACACGAGTGTTCTTATCAGTATTGATATATCGTCACATCAGCCAAGTAACAATGGTTGTCATATAATCGCAGAGACCATAACTGATTGCGAATAGATATGAGTCAATTGATAGCATCGGTGTTTTCAACATGTATATAAACGTGTAGACTTCTTTTCAATGCAAAATATCTAAATAATATATTTCAGCACCTAATTGCTCAATATGGCCCCGATGTTATAAAACTGTTCTCCAATCTCAAACTCAGACTCAAGCTTCTGATTGGTTCTGCTGGGTGTAAAACTCAATCAAACCAATCAAATTCATTGAGCTAGAGTTTGAGATTCGAGAAAAGTTTTATAACCACGAGGCATGGACTCGCATTTGTTCTAGATCCTATTAAAAGGAGACTGTGTTCTTTTTGGAGGGATCTTCATTACGTTGAAGATTTGCAACCTATCTTTACAAATGCACGATCGTTTGGGCACTATTCCTTACTCCTATATGGTAGTCAGTGTACAAGTTAGAAATACTCTATATACCGTGTACCGTACTTTTATTCAGATTTGTTTTCAAACTAACGGCATCGGTGCGATGTAGAATTATTGGGGGATGGTGTGGGGTATGTGTAGGGTGTTGCGACAACGTCAGGCTAGAGCGAGCATATTGGTTATAGGTTATAACTATGCGGCGTCGGCGTATTAATGTGGTTTCGAAACCCGTCTTATACTTATTTAATTAATAACAATACGGCACCATTGACCTCACAAACACGTTGAACCGTTCTTCCTCTGTTTCACCTTTTGTTGCTTTAATATTCAAATGTTCTTCGTATGTGTTCTGTGAATATCACACGTGGTCTATGCACAGACGGGTATTTAGTCCAGTGGTAACACGCTGGACTTGTAATCCAGGGATCACAGGTTCGACCCCCCGTCTGACCATAATAACATTGGACTTTAAACAGAGGTCTCGTGTCAGTGCTTTACACTAATCTATTCAGTAGGCGTCGCTCATATGGGCAACCGGTAGCAACGATAAATAAACGTAAGCACACATAATTCAGTCCATTTTTATATTTCAGAATATGTACCTTTGTTTCATTAATTGTGTAGCTTCTGCCAGTGTACTCAAAATCCTAATCCGTTTCAGGATTCCTCGTTTTGTTGATTGCAGCAGACGACAATATTTATGATGATAAGTACATGGTGAATTTTTCAGATCATTTCTTCAGCATACAAAAGTGGAAACACATTAGCTTTCTCATACATGCGCCATCAGTTTCCATCTTATTTTGCAATCATTGCCGTTTATGATGACATTCTTGGCACCAAAGACAGCTTCTATACACCGAGTATGTGTCATAAGTCTGTCAGGAGTGATACCAATGTCACGTACATATTTTATATATATTAAAGCACACACACTCAAAGTACATTGCCCAAGAGTACTAGTTCATAACACCCTTTTCGTCTGCGTAGCGTGTCGGTTTGAGCTGTCGTGTATGCATAAATCATCATCAAAACACTCACAAGCTTGTATGTTGTATGTGTCTCTTTCCCCTAAATGTAACTCGCCGTTGTCATGGCGTTCAAATGCATCAGTACGTTCCGTTTGTAGGAAAATTAATATATAGAAATAATTTATCTTCTAGATCATAAATAGTGTATATAGTTAACACATGTACATACACATACATTCATACATATGCATACTCCGTCAATACCGTTGTTAGGCTCTCGTAGTCGCCCTGATATCCCGTAGTCCAATAGTTATGTTGCGGTATACAGCCATACCTGTCTTAAACATCCAGACAAAGAAATCACAGAAATTGGCTGCTTAACACAGGTGGCTGCTTAATTGAGGTGAACCGATTCATAAAACAACATATTGGGAATCTGGAAACTGGCCGCTTAATACAGGCTGGCTGCTTAGTAGAGATTGGAGGTGACCACTAACACAGGTTTGAATATAGAGATGATCGTGTGAAGGGAGCTTTAGGCGATTCGTAGCAACTACATTCTCGTCGCTCTTTGTTTTTCATATGCACCCATCCCCACCCCTGCTCATTCATAGCATCGTGATTTACGTGCATTTTGTTGCATGTTGTGCTCTCGCATTGTCCGTGTTAACTTGTGTGAGCTATAAATGTTAATGCCTTACACTTCTGAACTGTCAAAATACGGCGGACCGAAAATACAAAGTACAAAGACGCTATCACTGTGGCCATTTTGTGTATTCCTGTTAAACACATAAATTTTAATTTTATATTCCCTTTGTGTCAATTTGTTTAAGTGTAAATATACAACTGTAAGGTTTACCGTGAACGGGGAAACGGGGAACGTTATTTTATTTGACTTTTAGATTGTATCAGAAAGTAACAATTAATATTGCCGTGATTTAGAAATAAACTACCGATTGTCGTCTGCTGTATTAATAACGTGCAATAATCGGCCATTATCTTGTAATTGAAACTGCTGTGGCATTTATCGTGTATTGCTTGAATGTCAACGTTGTTCACGAGCATGTACATGTAGTTAATAAGATGCGTATTTAATTATATGCAGTATTATTTTATATAATTTTATGCAGTTTTATTTAGTATAATTTTATGCAGTATTATTTTGTTAACTAACGAATATTATATCATCTATGTACAGTACATACATTTCAATTTATATTATAACACATACATTGCAAATAGCCATTCTACAAATGAGAATTATAAGAGACAATGGTATCTTATACATTACGTGAAACATGTTTTACACTTTTAAAACTTTGTAAAAGTCGCTAATCATGACACTAAGAACTATGTAAAATACTGTTTTTAAGATTTCGACAGGGAAAAAGAGCACTATCGTGCAAATTAGAATGTGGTTTAAGAAATCAGAAGTTCAGAACCACCTCTGATCAGATCAGGGGTGGATGGATTAGCCGCCTTTACAATGAATGAGTGGTATTTCAGGCACGGACGGGCATCCAGGTAGAACCCCCGACCTTCCAGCGGTATGGATAAGTTCCTCGCGTAAATGTAAACTAATGTTAGGTAATTTGATAACATACTTGTATATATCTAGACTGTAATTTCAGTCATTTGCATTCCTTGACGACTATGTTCAGATTTAGGTTTCCAAGGCGACCAATCCACGGAATATGGTATACGACAGGTCCAAGAAATGGCATCAATACTTCAACGACTTATAGTGGATGGTAAGTCATACACACATAATTATAACATTCTAACGTTTTAGTTACTTTCGGTTAGCCTATTTATGTAAATTACTTGAAGCTTTTAAAGGAGAAGAACTATATAAAGTTCTGCTTCCGTTTTAATCCTTTTCCTATTCTTTGATTGTGTGTACATGTATTGTTTTGCGAATGTATATAGTGGAATAAATAGGTTTAAACCAACTTGAAGCTTATATGTTGGGGCGGGCCTAATGTGGTTAAAACGTGTGGCCCAACCCATTTGCTTCTCCATTTATATATACATACTGGTAATGTTTGTACCATATATCTTATTTAATTCATCCGTAACATGTTTGTAAATGTGAGTTGTATTGTACATTGAATATAAAGAATGCAATAAAATATGATTAAACTAAGCTTATATTTGTCTGTATCATCCGCCTCCGTGGTCGAGTGGTTACGGTCGCTGACTTGTATACCACTGTAACCTATCATCACTGATGGCTACGGGTTCTAGCCTCGTTCAGGCCGTGTCTCATTTATATGAAAAAGTTGGCAGTTTCTTACGGAGGTTGGTGCACCCAAGTACTGGAGCCTGCCCAGGAAAGGTGTTGTTAGGTAAACTGCCCGCCGGCGATATAGCCCAAAATGGTGCTGATGCAGGCGTAAAACCCGAAATATAACATAACATAATGTGTATGTATATAAAGAATGTAATACTAAGCTACTAAGAAACTAAGCTTATGTGTCTGTATGGTTTTAAGCGTTTATTTATTGGTTAAAGAGTGTATGCTTATGCTCGCTATTATTTGTAATTCAGGACATGTACTCACAGAACCAGACGTTGTCAATGAGCGCCTAGAACCAGGAATATGGTAAAGGTTTGCTTTAGCATAATACATATGTATTCCGTGATAAATGACACACTTTCTTTAAATATATATTCCTGTTTAAAACAAATGAAATTGCATTGTATGCGAGTTTTCCGGGGGTTTTATGACAGCAATCAGGGCTCGCGCTGGCATCCGCAAGAGTAGCCATTGGCTAAAATATGGCAAAATTGGCTAATAAAAACTCAGTTTGGCGAAAATGATAAAAACGGCGTAAATGATAACGAAATATACTGAAAGTGATGTACGCACGTTAATTTCATTGATGTTATGAGTTGTTACGGAGAATTGGAGCTACGAAGAGTCTAATTGTAAGAACCTGATTCGCAATCGAGCTAAGATAAATTTGTATATGCTAAACTAATGCTAAAGAACACCTTAGTCAAAATAACGATTATAAATTTTGCAAGGATGTTCAAGTACATTCCAAATGTTATAAGGATGGATTTCGTACTGATTGTTTTTTAATTTTAACGAATACAATTGTATAATGGGAACTTGTTTTGTTTTTAAAAATTTTGACAATCAGTTTGAACAGGAATATATCTTGAACCCTTTGCCTGCTGAGTATATAAAATCACATTTGCAAACAATATAGATCAGCAGCGACACTATCTTAACGGCTACAGCTGTGCTCGATCTCCTGGCCCTTCGCATCTGAAGCGTATGCTCTACCACTGCGCTATCACGAATTCCACATTCATAATTAAACCACCCATCCCTCCCGAGTCTTGTGGTAACACGCTGGACTGGTAATCCAAGGATCGCAGTTTCGATCCCCCATCTGACCCTAATAACATTAACAGTCTTTCAGATGAGACGTTAAACCGAGGTCTCATGTCGGTGCTGTACACCGTGCACATAAAAGAACCAGCGGATATTCTGGAATGGGTCTCTGTCTGTATCATTGCACTAACCTCCAAAGTCGAAAATGACTAATCTCTTCAGGAGGCGTCATCATATGGGCAACCGGTAGCGACGATAAATAGACGTAAAACACACTCCTGCATCCTCTTTGCATAAAGTTTCAATGCCATTTTGATAGCTATGTGGATTATATTGTATAGTTATTGTATCACTGGTTATTGTACTGTATAGTTATTGCATATTATAGTTATTGTATTGTATAGTTATTGCATATTATAGTTATTGTACTGTATAGTTATTGCATATTATAGTTATTGTATTGTATAGTTATTGTATCACTGGTTATTGTACTGTGTAGTTATTGCATATTATAGTTATTGTACTGTATAGTTATTGCATAGTATAGTTATTGTATTGTATAGTTATTGTATCACAATGGTTATTGTACTGTGTAGTTATTGCATATTATAGTTATTGTACTGTATAGTTATTGCATATTATAGTTATTGTACTGTGTAGTTATTGCATATTATAGTTATTGTACTGTATAGTTATTGTATCACAATGGTTATTGTACTGTGTAGTTATTGCATATTATAGTTATTGTATTGTATAGTTTTGACTTAAATTTGATTAAATGAATTCGAAACTAATCTCGTGTATATAAACATATGTCGTACAACAGTTAATTACTATAAGATGTACGGGCAGACAAGTCGATATATCGGCATGATATTCTAAAGTTAAGGAGCTAGTTTAGTATTTCAAACAACTTTAATATGATAATCTACAGTGAAATATGGGAAGCATGAAATTCGGAACCCAAAATTATTAATTTTATAAATGATGCATACTTTTATATCATCCTTACTGTAGAGTGGATGATATATTTTTTAATAATGTCAATAATTTTGTAAATCTGCATATCTGTAATTTATCATTCATAATCTAAGGATCTCCGGAGTCAAGTGGTTAATATTTTACTTCAAATCAACTGTCCCTTCTAATCACACAGAGGTGTTGAATTATTTCATGTGATGAAGGTATCCATCTGGCTTACTTACGCACGGTCGGTGGTTCTACCTGTATGCCAGTCCGTATTTGAAATACTGCTCTGCCAGGCATACTGGTTCTCCCTCCACCAATGATTCATACTTCCAACGGCCTGTGCAAACACCGATGCGATCTTATATTTGCAGCCATCTTGTATAGCAAGTTTTATTGTTGTTTTTTAAATAAAATAATGTATGGCAAGTGTTATGAACTGCAATTTCAGTATTTCCTAGTAATTCTTTAGTTGCAATAACATAACTCATTTTTGTTTGTTATATAAAATTATGTTATCAATTTAAAGGTATTGAAATACACATGACCTTATGACTAAGACCTAAGCTATGTCCGCCCCCGTTGTCGAGTGGCTACGGTCGCTGACTTGTATACCACTGTAACCTATTATCACTGATGGTCATTGGCGAGAGCCCCGCTCAACCCGTGTCTCTTTATGTGACAAATATGTGGCAGTTTGTTACGGAGGTTGGTGCACCGAGTACTGGTTAACCGCTGGAGCCTGCCCATGAAAGGTGTTGTTGGGTAAGCTGCCCAAATGGGCAACCGGTAGCGACGTTAAATACACTTTTAAACAGACAAACAAATCATCCATAATCTTACAATCTTGTACAAAGCGCTATAGCGAACGCCGTGGAATTAAAATATAGCAGCATGCTCTTTAAAAACAATGGATCTACAGTCATTAGCGTCGCAGTATCGATACAGTATGCCCTTGTACCATGCTATACTCGTTTATTACAACTGGGCGCTAATGATTAGTATCACCAAATGACGATAAGATTAATTAAATCTCTTATTTTGTTTGAGGAAAATGAAATCGTCTGTTAAATACACGTTATGTCAATATGAGTCTTTTGTACATCCATATGTTATCAGTCAGTTATCTGCGTGGATGACAGCTGAGAAACATAGCCCTATCTGTAATTTAGAATTTCTACACAACTTGAAAAATCGTTCCCATTTTCATCCAGAAAGGTGTTTGTCATGACAACCAATACGTTTTCATCTCTATTATCTCTCCTAACGCTGAATATAGTTAACGACTATAAACACGACATTTAAGCTATAAATTAATAACACTAGTATTTGCATACAAGCTCCTACATAATTTAAATTCATTGTTTGTTGGATTCCAGTTTAGATCACATATATATTCTAGATCGCCTTGGTTCGTGTAATTCCGGACGACTACAGTAAAGAAATTGCTGTTTTGTACATATACCTTTGTTTTTCATTTGTTTGTGCTTTCTTGTTTTGCAGTAGCAAAAGTGATGTTGTCGATGACGAGGTAGTGGTGCGTGCGCGTGGGTTACCATGGCAGTCATCTGACCAAGATATCGCGAGATTCTTCAAGGGTTTAAACATTGCAAAGTAAGCGAAGAATGTATACACCTTCTCGTGATATATAGGTCATGGTCAGGTTTTTAATTACTGAATTTAAATAAATGTAACATATATAAACGATATATCCTTGATGTAAATATATATATATATATGTATACTGGCCACCATAAAACACTGTGTACTTTTATATGGAACGTTACTTTTTCGTTACAAATTTTAGAATTATGGATTTTACTATCATGAGTGAAGAAAATAATCCTTCACACATTGCACTAATTTACCTAATAGTTCACATATTTTGATACCAAATTTACCTATTTTTTTTAAACGTGCACAGTTTCTTTTTGGTGTCATATTTACCTGTAATTAATTATTATTTTCATACAAAATTCACGATAAAGCATAAGCTGTATGCATAATTTACATGCAGCAGGCATAAAACCAGAACAAGCATTCAATACTGTACATGATTGTTGTGATTAATCCGATATCATTTTATAAGTTATTCAGTTTTAAAGATTATTCTCCACATTGTTTTTACAGAGGTGGCGTGGCCTTATGTTTGAGTCCACAGGGTAGACGGAATGGGGAAGCTCTGGTCCGGTTTCAGGATCAGGAAATGAGGGATCTTGCCATAAGAAGACACAAACACCACATAGGCCAGAGATATATAGAAGTATATAAAGCTACTGGCAAAGACTTCCTAAATGTCGCCGGAGGTATGCACACACATTTGATTAACATTAATATTAATCCTTTCATCACCACAATCCTCTAAGTAGGCTTACATAAAGTGTAGACCCAGATGAGCCGGCTCATCTGCACTTTTTGTCAGTAAGAATACTATTTTTAGACAAAATTACCCATTTTGATAAATGAACTGGTCCAAATGTAATTTTCTTATTAATTTATTGGTCTAAAAATATCATGGACCAGTCCATGTCAGTTACTTGGGGTTGAATGTGTTATGATGTATTTGATGTATCCCACACCGGAAATGTCACCGTCCTAATACATGGTGTGTTTTATGTGTATTTATCGTCGCTATCAGTTGCCTGCATGAGCGACGCCTCCTGAACACAGATTATAGTCATTTTAGATGTTTAGAAGATAGTGCAATGATACAGACAGAGACCCATTCCTGAGTCTCATGTGGCTCTTTTACGTTTAAAGTCCCATCTAAAACATTGTTAATATTATTAGGGTCAAACTGGGGATCGAACATGGCTCATATATTGCATGGCCAGTGAATTAGAAACGAGCGTTTATGAATTTTATAGTGTAAAATACATTATATATCCCAACACAGCGACATTTACATGGATATTTACATCTTATAATGTTACTATAATATTTTAGTGGATTTCTTATTTGGTATCTTTGCAAGTAATATCTTAATATAAGGGAAGTAACTGCTTACAGGAGTACAATTACAATCTAGTATTTTGGGGAAGGCCGTAACTAATGTTGATAAAAACTTGTGGCCCTACCAATTTGCTTCAACATTAATTGACAATTAGTGTGCACAACAATGACATAAATCGTATATACTATGCATAATTAATTAATTATACAAGTGTGGTCATTTGTTTTGTTCTGTACATTGTATATATAGAATGAATGCAATAAAATATGATTAAACTTATATACTATGCATAATTATACAAGTGTGGTCATTTGTTTTGTTCTGTACATTGTATATATAGAATGAATGCAATGAAATATGATTAAACTAAACAGGATTTTCCTTGACAAGTATGCATCGTTATACGGAAAAACATGTCTTATTTCACAAACTGCAACATTTATTTTAAGGAATTATGCGCCCCTTCTCAATGTTGTAGGAGTGTTTTTTGGGTTGGACATTATTTTTAATATAGCTAAGGTCAATGGCATACAATTCTGATTTAAAGGAGCCAATGGCCATCCGATTATCCCCGGACTGATTGAAACCCCTAGCTGATTGAAACCCCTAGCTTATTGAAACCCCCAGGGCTGATTGAAACCCCTAGCAGATTGAAACCCCTAGCTGATTGAAACCCCTAGCAGATTGAAACCCCTAGCTGATTGAAACACCCAGGGCTGATTGAAACACCCAGGGCTGATTGAAACACCCAGGGCTGATTGAAACCCCCAGGGCTGATTGAAACACCCAGGGCTGATTGAAACACCCAGGGCTGATTGAAACACCCAGGGCTGATTGAAACCCCTAGCTTATTGAAACACCCAGGGCTGATTGAAACACCCAGGGCTGATTGAAACACCCAGGGCTGATTGAAACCCCTAGCTTATTGAAACCCCTAGCTTATTGAAACACCCAGGGCTGATTGAAACACACGGCTAATTGAAACCCCTAGCTGATTGAAACCCCTAGCTTATTGAAACACCCAGGGCTGATTGAAACACCCAGGGCTGATTGAAACCCCTAGCTGATTGAAACACCCAGGGCTGATTGAAACACCCAGGGCTGATTGAAACCCCTAGCTTATTGAAACACCCAGGGCTGATTGAAACCCCTAGCTTATTGAAACCCCCTAGCTTATTGAAACCCCCAGGGCTGATTGAAACCCCTAGCTTATTGAAACACCCAGGGCTGATTGAAACCCCTAGCTTATTGAAACACCCAGGGCTGATTGAAACCCCCTAGCTTATTGAAACCCCCAGGGCTGATTGAACTACTAACAAGGCATACTGTATAGACATTTTGCGCATTTGTGTTTTTAAGACAAATTACACATTCACATGATTCGTTCATAAGTTTTTGAATATTATTAAAATCATCAATAATTCACAGACACAAGCGAGATGCAAACGGGCTTGGTGCCCACACCGCCCATGATATACATGCATATCTGTGTATTTCTAAACCTCAACATTCCTTATTTCTATATTAATTCAAATCACGATTGTAATCAACATATTGGTCACATATACATGTATATATTATATATTTATGTTTTTATAATTAGTTTATACAAATTGTTTTAGCTCGATTGCGAAACAAGTTCTTATAACTTAATTTAATCACTCTCGAGACCTCATTCCTGATGGAATCCATCGCCATGAGTGAGAGAGAAGAGGCATGTGGAATTTATATGCCTTGCCTAAGGACACTATCGTAACGGCTCCAGTGGGGCTCGAACTCCGGACCATTCGCACATGAAGCGAACGCGCTACTACTGCGCTATCACGACTTCCATGTTTTTATAATTGGCTCGTGCTTATGTATCCTATACATGTATACACAGTGTGTATAATTGTAAACATAGCTCTTGTTACCATAACTAATTTATTGTGACATATAAGCCCAATGGGCCGGGTGCTTGTTTGTATTTTTGTAAATTTATGTAAACATGTTTATATATCTAAATGCACATGTCACATATAATAAAATGTTTACTTACTTACTGACATGCGCACATAAACACAAGTTCGTATATATATGTTTTAAAACTATGCATATGTCTGCTGCGTAGGCTGCTATTGTTCATTAACCGAGACTGACAACACGTTGTATAGTATTAATGTATTCTGGTAGCAGTAGGGCATGAGTCATGTGTGGCAACAGCTGATTATTCTAGATATTATATAGAATTAATGACATTGTATATTAAGCACTATTGATCGTAGATGTGGTAGGCAGTTTAAATATATTATACATTCCATGGCTCGGTTAATCTAATGAGACAGCAGGCGTATTTTAATTTTAATGTATACTGACACCAAAAAGAAACTGTACACTTGCCTTAGAGGTAAAATGTATATCGTTTTAGAAAAACATATAGGAACATTTGGTATCATGTGTGAAATATTGGGTAAATTAGTGCAATGTGTGAAGGATTATTTGCTTCACTCATGATAGTAAAATCTATAATTCTAATATTTGTAATGAAAAAGTAACGTTCCATATAAAAGTGCACATTTTTTTTAAAAATTATGTCCGTATATGTCACTTTATTTCATATGTATATGCCCCACGGATTATTAACGATATTTTTCTCTCAATCCTACAAATATTACATTTATTTGAAAGTGTTTTGTACATTTTAATTTCAACAGGTAGCAATTCCGAGGCGCAAGCATTCTTGTCACGTGGTGGGGAAGTTATCATACGCATGCGCGGGCTGCCTTTCACGGCAACAACACAACAAGTGGTAAGTGATGAAGCATATCCTATATGTAGTTAGTAACAATGGCTTTATTTATTGTTTTTACATGTATCGTGTCTTTGCAGAATATATTGATCCTGATATAAGCTTCTTTATCGTGTGTGTTGCCACATGTGCATTGATTAAAAAACGGTACAAACAGTATGTCGAGTGTGTTAAAAGACGAGCAACAAGTCATGTATATAATACCACAACATTTGTTTTTTTTGTCTTTCCTATTTGTCTTTATATTTTTTTTACATTGATATTAATAAATCATTTGATTTTTTATATTCCAATAGCTAAGCACGCTACTACTTAAGAATCATAGAAAAAGTCTGCTCATTCTGTAACATCGTTTTGATATAAGGGGAGGGTCGTCACTAATGTTGGTAAAACTTGATACCCAACCCATTTGCTTCTTATAAATTCTAACAGTTTCACTCATATAATATTCCTTACATTCGACTTGATGTACAACTATTGTGCAGTCTGTGTATATGTATGTTATTTGAAGGATATAAAACATGTTTAAACTAAATAATGGATTGATTATGAGGTTTATTTCAAACATTTTGTCATCAACATGTATTTCCTCAATGAATGTTTAGAATACCCTCTCCCATCTATGCAGATAACGCGAGTGGTCTAGTGGTTAAGGTCGCTGACTTGTATGTATATACCACTGTAGCCTATCATCACTGATGATCACGTGTTCGAGCCCCTCTCATGCCTTATCTCATTTATATGAAACAGTTGCCTGCTCAGGCCATGTCCCATTTATATGTTGGAAGTTTCTTACGGAGGCTTGTGCACCAAGTACTGGTTAACCGCTGGAGCCTGCCCAGGAATGGTGTTGTTAGGTAAACTGCCTGCCGGCGATATTGCCCAAAATGGTGCCGATGAAGGCGTAAAACCCGAACAAACAAACAAATAGATGAACTCACCATAACTGATTATTTAGCCTGTAGCCCTACATTGATTATAACAAATAATAAACTATACTATTACACATGTATCTATTTAATATATCCAAGTGTTGCATTCAATGAATTGTGTTCTTTTTTTCTTTATATAGAACATAGATTACAAATATTTTTTAACACATTTACAATAATAATACTGCGCATAGTGAATTTACATCATAGTACATTCATGCTTCGATTGTATTCCATCAAACTATGAATATTTCGGACCAAAAAAACATATATTGTGAAATTTTTGGTGGATAATTTTCTGCAAGAAGAAGGTATGTCCATTGACAAAAGTATATAGAAGTACGTAGAAAAAAACAACGTAATTTATCGGAGAGCAAAATGAGGAATAATAAGTGTGAGTAGATTTAAAAGAATAATAAAAATAAAGGAAAATATTTTTAGAAACGTTTCCGGACAATTTGTGTTAATTGTGTTCTTACTTTGTCTATAAGTAGTGTATATTTCATGTACATGTATTTAGGTTCTTCCTTTGTCTATAAGTAGTGTATATTTCATGTACATGTATTTAGGTTCTTCCTTTGTCTATAAATAGTGTATATTTCATGTACATGTATTTAGGTTCTTCCTTTGTCTATAAGTAGTGTATATTTCATGTACATGTATTTAGGTTCTTCCTTTGTCTATAAGTAGTGTATATTTCATGTACATGTATTTAGGTTCTTACTTTGTCTATAAGTAGTGTATATTTCATGTACATGTATTTAGGTTCTTCCTTTGTCTATAAGTAGTGTATATTTCATGTACATGTATTTAGGTTCTTCCTTTGTCTATAAGTAGTTTATATTTCATGTACATGTATTTAGGTTCTTCCTTTGTCTATAAATAGTGTATATTTCATGTACATGTATTTAGGTTCTTACTTTGTCTATAAGTAGTGTATATTTCATGTACATGTATTTAGGTTCTTTTGTTTAGTGTATATTTCATGTACATGTATTTAGGTTCTTTTTGTTTGTGTGTTTTTGTCCTTTGTCTATAAGTAGTGTATATTTCATGTACATGTATTTAGGTTCTTCTTTGTCTATAAGTAGTGTATATTTCATGTACATGTATTTAGGTTCTTTTTGTTTGTGTGTTTTTTGTTGTTTTGGTTTTCCTTTGTCTATAAGTAGTTTATATTTCATGTACATGTATTTAGGTTCTTCCTTTGTCTATAAATAGTGTATATTTCATGTACATGTATTTAGGTTCTTACTTTGTCTATAAGTAGTGTATATTTCATGTACATGTATTTAGGTTCTTCCTTTGTCTATAAATAGTGTATATTTCATGTACATGTATTTAGGTTCTTACTTTGTCTATAAGTAGTGTATATTTCATGTACATGTATTTAGGTTCTTACTTTGTCTATAAGTAGTGTATATTTCATGTACATGTATTTAGGTTCTTACTTTGTCTATAAGTAGTGTATATTTCCTGTATTTAAAGGCAGATTGGTGGAATAGAATAAGTCGGTGTTATGATATTTAAGTTGTTTTACTAGGTATTGACCAAAACTAATTTTACATTCATAAATTTTTGATATTACTTCCAAATATCGTCTAATGTTTCATGTTTCGAATTTTACCTTTTGCATATATATGTACACTAGACATTGACTAAACTAATTTCACATTCACAAATTCTTGATTTAATTTCCGAATATCAATCAGGTAATGTTTCATGTTTCAAATTTTACCTTTTGCATACATATATACACTAGGCAGAACTTCTTAGTTCTTATAAATTATCCATTTAAATATATATTTCAAATAGATGAAATATTTAACCAATGAACGAATACACTACTTGAAACAATAATAGCTGTAACTGCAACTTGAAAATGAACTGTTTTAATTCTTATTGTTCATTCTTAAAGTTTAAACTTTTATTTATTTTACAACGATTGCGAAGCAAGTTCTAACAACTTAACAATATTAATCACTCTCGTTGGCGCGCATGAAAGCGTAAATGTGGTTATTCGTGTGGGAGGAAACCGGAGTACCGGGAGAAAACCCACATGTCCGATCTGGCGACCATCGTACCATCTCACATACTTCCCGGTCTGAGGATCGAACCAGGGTTGCATTGGTGAGAAGCGAGCGCGCTAACCACTGCGCTAATCGGACAGCCATTCATCCGTAGTATTCTATTAAATGTATCCCGTCATTGTCTTATATACTCAAGACATAATATTCTTGTAAAACTTACTTATAATAGTGGAAAATCTGGAAAAATTGATGGCAAAATTGACCTTTTGGAACTGGCTGTTGCTAATGTTGCCAAAACGTGTAGACCAATCCTTTTGCAATTTGAAAATGTCATGTATATAAAGATAGTCGTTGGTTTTTATGGTAGTTAGAAATTTGACAATAATGCTATTGTGATATGTAATTGTAAATTGTGTTATCCTCATTGTGAAAACAAGTTGCAATACCAAATTATTAATTTAAGATTAAGTGTTTAAATCACAGCATTCGGTATACCTTTCTGACATTGCTGTATTAAATTTTCAGCCGAATGGAATAGGATTTATCATGGTTACATAAACCGAATGATAAAACAAACTATAACTTACTGTGTAAGGAAAGGTAAGTTTAGGGAAGGCTTACTATATCTATGATATGGTACTCAGAGTGTGGTACATGGACTTACGGTTCTAGAGTTTTGGTCGCCATATTGGATATGGTAATGAGGTGATAGAAAATCAGCCAATCATATTGCAGGTGTTACTAAGATGGTGCAGGGATGTCTCGTGAGTGTCCTCGTGCAAGGGAATATGGCCGTCTTCAATAATCATTCTTCATAAATCCGGGCTGGATCTTTACATTTATTTCCTATTTTCAGTAACACTATAGGAGTCACGTGGTTGATTGTTTTTGTAACCGGAGAGGCTTTCCCATTAGCACAGATGTCCTCATCCCAACCTTTCTTTAACGATAATAGTAACAGTTCTACCC
>CM026395.1:4951731-5006706 GCA_014843695.1 Archivesica marissinica
TAGTGTATATTTCATGTACATGTATTTAGGTTCTTCCTTTGTCTATAAATAGTGTATATTTCATGTACATGTATTTAGGTTCTTACTTTGTCTATAAGTAGTGTATATTTCATGTACATGTATTTAGGTTCTTACTTTGTCTATAAGTAGTGTATATTTCATGTACATGTATTTAGGTTCTTACTTTGTCTATAAGTAGTGTATATTTCCTGTATTTAAAGGCAGATTGGTGGAATAGAATAAGTCGGTGTTATGATATTTAAGTTGTTTTACTAGGTATTGACCAAAACTAATTTTACATTCATAAATTTTTGATATTACTTCCAAATATCGTCTAATGTTTCATGTTTCGAATTTTACCTTTTGCATATATATGTACACTAGACATTGACTAAACTAATTTCACATTCACAAATTCTTGATTTAATTTCCGAATATCAATCAGGTAATGTTTCATGTTTCAAATTTTACCTTTTGCATACATATATACACTAGGCAGAACTTCTTAGTTCTTATAAATTATCCATTTAAATATATATTTCAAATAGATGAAATATTTAACCAATGAACGAATACACTACTTGAAACAATAATAGCTGTAACTGCAACTTGAAAATGAACTGTTTTAATTCTTATTGTTCATTCTTAAAGTTTAAACTTTTATTTATTTTACAACGATTGCGAAGCAAGTTCTAACAACTTAACAATATTAATCACTCTCGTTGGCGCGCATGAAAGCGTAAATGTGGTTATTCGTGTGGGAGGAAACCGGAGTACCGGGAGAAAACCCACATGTCCGATCTGGCGACCATCGTACCATCTCACATACTTCCCGGTCTGAGGATCGAACCAGGGTTGCATTGGTGAGAAGCGAGCGCGCTAACCACTGCGCTAATCGGACAGCCATTCATCCGTAGTATTCTATTAAATGTATCCCGTCATTGTCTTATATACTCAAGACATAATATTCTTGTAAAACTTACTTATAATAGTGGAAAATCTGGAAAAATTGATGGCAAAATTGACCTTTTGGAACTGGCTGTTGCTAATGTTGCCAAAACGTGTAGCCCAATCCTTTTGCAATTTGAAAATGTCATGTATATAAAGATAGTCGTTGGTTTTTATGGTAGTTAGAAATTTGACAATAATGCTATTGTGATATGTAATTGTAAATTGTGTTATCCTCATTGTGAAAACAAGTTGCAATACCAAATTATTAATTTAAGATTAAGTGTTTAAATCACAGCATTCGGTATACCTTTCTGACATTGCTGTATTAAATTTTCAGCCGAATGGAATAGGATTTATCATGGTTACATAAACCGAATGATAAAACAAACTATAACTTACTGTGTAAGGAAAGGTAAGTTTAGGGAAGGCTTACTATATCTATGATATGGTACTCAGAGTGTGGTACATGGACTTACGGTTCTAGAGTTTTGGTCGCCATATTGGATATGGTAATGAGGTGATAGAAAATCAGCCAATCATATTGCAGGTGTTACTAAGATGGTGCAGGGATGTCTCGTGAGTGTCCTCGTGCAAGGGAATATGGCCGTCTTCAATAATCATTCTTCATAAATCCGGGCTGGATCTTTACATTTATTTCCTATTTTCAGTAACACTATAGGAGTCACGTGGTTGATTGTTTTTGTAACCGGAGAGGCTTTCCCATTAGCACAGATGTCCTCATCCCAACCTTTCTTTAACGATAATAGTAACAGTTCTACCCCTGTAATTAAAGTTATTCTGGTATAGGTGATTGCGTATTTTAGGCCACCAAACACAGACCACGGCGGCACATTATTCTGAGGTACACTTCTGCTACTCTTGTGCATGGGCGACAATAGGTGGTGGCTCAGTTTATGTCATAAATGATACAGGATGCCTTTTATCATATGCACAATGTATTATGGTGAACAATATATGTCCATTAACATTAACATAACAAAACTGTTCATTTCATGTTATATTCTGAGTGGTAGACTAGAATATTTGTAACATAATTTGCGTGTGTGAGTTATTTTTATTCAAGGAGCTTCGGTTTTTTTTCTCATTATTTTGGTGTAAACTATTAAAATTAAATTATATTTCAACAGCAACAGATCTTTGAGAACATTTTTCAAATGAAAGTTTCAACTGCTTTATAAAGTGTTTAATTTTTCACCGACTATATCATTTCATTTATCTCATTTAAGCAATCAATGATGAATACTAAAAGAGTTCATTAAATTTAAACAATTACTAAAATAATTTAAACTATGCTATTTGGTCGGCTTTTGCTAGTTTGCATAAATAGAACTATATCTATAAACATCCATGTTCTGTTCTGGGCGCACTGTTGATAGCTGGAAGACCGTGCTTGGTTTGTTTTTATCATCGGTTGATTTCACTTGTGGCATGAGACAGACCATCACACGTTGTAGCAGTCGCGTGCCATACAAACGGTGTGGATGGGGAAGCCTCGATTAGTCTAGCAAGATTTAAGCTTCACTGGTTTGCATGGTTGATCTACTTACATGTTTATCAACAACATAATAGTCACCTACTAGTATATTACTCCATCTAACGGCTAGTGGTTATGTGTTTGGCTTCCAGCTGGAATTCTTCGCACGAGAACCTAATGTGTGCGATGTCCTTGATGGTGAAGAAGGCATTTTGTTTGTGCACTATCCGGATGGTCGGTCAACAGGAGACGCGTTTGTGTTAATGCCTACGGAGGACGAAGCGGACAAAGCACTGAAAAAGCACAGGGATATAATGGGCACTCGTTATATAGAACTGTTTAAATCTACCACGGCCGAGGTGCAGCAGGTATCCTCTCTCTCTATATTGCTTGCTTCTTCTACACGAGTGTATGTTTTAATTGCCGTTGGAACATACCAAAGGGTGTCCACAAATCAGGATAAGAAAGCAGGGGAAATCAGCGAATTCTGTTGCAAACTTCTAAAATCAAGGGAACGTTACGGAATTTCAGATTCATCGTCAATGAATTTTCTCTTATTTCCTTAGCCATTATTTCCCGTATAGGCTTAATGTATGCCCGGCGTATGCCTGTGTCATGTTCTCGGTCATTGTGTAGGATAATAATAACTCGCCAAGGAACCGTTGACATATACTGCAAGGAGTATACTTAGGCATATTGTAGTATTGGGAACGGAGAACTTTTGGCTTTTTGGATCAGGCAAAAAATCAGGGAATTCTAGATGCCAATATTTGTGGACACCCTAATAAGTAAAGCACAACGGTATGCATTGAACTAGATTTAATAGTCAAAATTAATATCTAAAACAATACTACAGACATTTAATTCATAGTGTAAATGATGTTAAACATCATATTAGCACAACAGTTACAGGACACCTACTAAAGTAATTGTTGTAAGTCTTTGAAGTGAAACCACAAGAAATCAATTCAGCCATTAGAGTTATAATCTGTTTGACATTTCCTTGTGGAAATATCATGTTATTCTGAAGCTTGACTTTCATTTCAAGGTTTTGAACAGAAGTATGGACCCAAGAAACCCAGAACCTCAAGAGAACCAGGTAGCTCTGCCACCTCTAATCGCACAATTGCCCCCTCAAACTGCACTGCCCTACATCCCACAGTCTCTAATCACAAGCGGAACAAAGAGAGATTGTATCCGACTGAGGAATTTACCAGGCGGATCACAAGTCACGGACATTCTGTCTTTCCTTGGGGAATTCTCTCAGTTTATCGTTTACCAAGGAGTCCACATGGTCTACAGTGCACAGGTGAGACTTTGAGATTGTTTGTTATAGTTATACAATTTTGAATCAGCATATCATAGCATATTTCATATCAGCATAGGTATCGACCCGAGGTAACTTGATATCAGCACCAGACCGAAGTCTTTGATATGAATTTGAACATTTAATAATCCTAAATCATGCTATCCATTCATCAGGACTAAATCACAATCTGAATTAGATACACAAAAACAATTGAAATATTCCCACGAAACTACAAACATCTGTTATCGGCACATTTGACCACTGATACTCTACAGGAAGTGAACAAACTAACATCGAGTGCGCATGCGTTATTTTCTCAGAAACTAGTTATGATAGTGCTTTTTCTGGTTTGATACGTGCTCCTGACCATAAACTATATACAGTAATCATAAACGCATGTAAGAAATGTACGAAAGCATGACAAATGAGCTAATCATCATCTTGGAGAAGGCACCAAATGTTGTGTGTGTATGCCCATCACCCGTGTAAAAATATTATTCTTCTTCTTCCCGTTTAAGGACAGAAATCCATGACTGGAATGTACTTTGTCCTGTGTAGGTTTGGGCGAGACGGTCACATCTCCCAAGGCTGTACAGCAAAAACGTTCCGTATATATAAAATTAAAACTTTGTACATCCAATAGCTGTCTACGCTGAGGATAGGGCTGCTACCTGTGCGCAAGGGACAGCCTTAAAGACCTCGATGTCCGATATGTCAGTGATGCTTGTTGGCAGCTTGTTCCAGTCATATATGGTGTCTGTTTTACAGTAAATCGTATTACACTACATATTCTAATTTCCATTAAAGGGTGAGCCTTCTGGAGAAGCTTTCATTCAAATGAGCTCTGAAGAAGCTGCGCAACTCACTGCAATAAACAGACACAGACGACAAATTATTTACGCGGGGAAAAAGCGTGTCATAGAGGTCATTCAGTGCTCAGGAGAGGACATGAACCTCGTTCTGACGCACGGTATTACGTCACCAACGCTGTCTCCAGTCACACCCATTGCTCACCAAGCTGCTATTCCAGCTATCACACATTCCCCAATCCTTCAACGACAGATCATCTCACCCGGTAAGTCGAGTATGATTAGGAACAACATAGATAGTAATTATAGTGCAAAGTAAATAAAACGGATACACTACAATCTTATTTCTAATACTAGTAAAGAGTTGTCAAGGAAAGTAATTCATATATGGTTTATCGGCGATACCTTTTGTTACACGTTTCACATAATGGGACATTAGATTCTAACATATTGCTAATAACTAATCTAACTCCTCTTATATAGGAACAACTGCTTTGATACCATCACTACCAGGAATGGCGGCCATGACGAGCATGACGGGAATGACGAGTATGGCGGGAATGGCGGGAATGGCGGGAATGACGGGAATGGCGGGAATGGCGGGAATGACAAATCCGCTTGCTGCATTCACATCAGCCATGCCACTTACGCACATTCCACAGCCCATGTATGCCGCGCCGTTCCAGCAGGGTATCTCACCATTAGCCGCTGCAGCACCAAGACCGACCATGTTTCCACAGATTATATATTGGTACCCAACTCCACCTGTTTCACCACAGACTTACTTCACTACTAACACGGGACCATCCATGGTCGTTATGCGGGGCCTTCCCTTTAATGTCTCTCTTCAAGATATTCTAAATTTCTTACAAGGATTTCCGGAGGTATGTCCTTTGCCCAGAATTAAGCAGTTCATCCTCAGGTTAACATTCATAGTGTTCATAAGCTTAAGAAAAACCCAGGTTAATAATGACTTAGAATCCACAGAAAAAAAAGTTTTCCAATTAATTGATAATCTTTATTATATATTATCCACCGATCCTTATTCAATTGACAGTTTCATTAGAGAGTACTAGTATAGTTTGTGCAGATTTACCTATTCGTCTTATGTGACAAATATTCATAAGACAAAGCCTATTGTTCATAACAATTAACTGTTCAAAATATCCACATTTCTTGAACTCGTGTTCATAATCTGAGTACAGTGACACCTGTGTTAGTGGTCACCTCTATTAAGCAGCCAACCTGTATTAAGCAACCAGATTCCCAATATGTTGTTTTATTATACATTTGACCTCTATTAAGCAGCCACATATGCTAAGCAGCCATTTTCTGTACTTCCCTTGGCTGGCTGCTTAAGACAGGTTTGACTGTACACCCATATCAATAATAATAATATTATGAAATGGATAGATAACAAAGCCTTTTGAATATAATACCTGTGTAAAGGCCGCACATTAGGTGTACAAATCTGACATTTCATACCTTGATGAAACACAGAAAAAGAACATTCAATTGTAATTACAACTAATATGTTATGCAAATTAGATGCAAGAGACTGATATTTCATACCTCGATGAAACACAGAAAAGGAACATTCAATTGTTAAATAATACATTGAGTTGAGTGTTTCCTGTATTATTTCAACGTTTTCACGATTTCCCTGTATTATTTCAATGTCTTCGCGATGTCCCTGTATTATTTCAACGTTTTCGCGATGTTCCTGTATTATTACAACGTTTTCGCGATTTCCCTATATTATTTCAACGTTTTCGCGATTTCCCTGTATTATTCCAACGTGTTCGCGATTTCCCTGTATTATTACAACGTTTTCGCGATTTCCCTGTATTATTTCAACGTTTTCGCGATTTCCCTGTATTATTCCAACGTGTTCACGATTTCCCTGTATTATTTCAACGTTTTCACGATGTTCCTGTATTATTTCAACGTTCGCGATTTCCCTGTATTATTCCAACGTGTTCGCGATTTCCCTGTATTATTCCAACGTGTTCGCGATGTTCCTGTATTATTCCAACGTTTTCGTTATTTCCCTGTATTATTCCAACGTGTTCGCGATTTCCCTGTATTATTTCAACGTTTTCACGATGTTCCTGTATTATCTCAACGTTTTCACGATTTCCCTGTATTATTTCAACGTTTTCGCGATTTCCCTGTATTATTTCAACGTTTTCACGATGTTCCTGTATTATTTCAACGTTTTCACGATTTCCCTGTATTATTTCAACGTTTTCGCGATTTCCCTGTATTATTTCAACGTTTTCACGATGTTCCCTGTATTATTCCAACGTTTTCGAGAAATTCGCGATTTCCCTGTATTATTCCAACGTTTTCGCGATTTCCCTGTATTATTTCAACGTTTTCACCGCTAATATGGATGAAACTTTAATGAATCAATTGATACTAATGGATAAAATGGGTAGTGACAACGTCTGCTCAGACGTTAAGTAGAGAACAATGGCCTGTATATATAGGAAAAACTGTCGAAGCCAAAAAAGCTGGAACGTTAAACCGAGGTCTCGTATCGGTGCTTTACACCGTGCACGTAAAAGAACCAGAGGAGACTCTGGAATGGGTCTCTGTCTGTATCATTGCACTATCCTCCAAAATCTAAAATTACTAATCTCTTCAGGAGGCGTCGCTAATATGGGCAACCGGTAGCGACGATAAATAAACGTAAAACACACACACACCCAGGAAGAAAAGCAAACTCAAATTGACTAAGCTTGTCATTTATAATATGAAGTGTAATATATTGTTTTGAGAGGAGCATTATATAACAGGGAGTTTATGTCTGCGACCATGGACGGATCCACCGCTAGGTATGCCATGTAACTAATAGAGGGATGCACATGTATCTTATCACTAACACATAAACACTATGTAACGTGTCTTGTTTGCTGTAAATAACACTTTCACTTTTAAAAATACCACATATATGCATATATTTACTATTGATCTGCGACGTTTATAAATACCACATTTGTACTTCCATCTGTTCGATGGGGTTTATAAATACCACAGAGATTTGTATGGTGACTTCTGTTCGATGAGGTTTATAAATACCACATAGATGTGTATGGTGACTTCTGTTCGATGAGGTTTATAAATACCACATAGATGTGTATGGTTACTTCTATTCGATGAGGTTTATAAATACCACATATATTTGTATGGTGACTTCTATTCGATGAGGTTTATAAATACCACATAGATTTGTATGGTTACTTCTGTTCGATGAGGTTTATAAATACCACATAGATTTGTATGGTTACTTCTGTTCGATGAGGTTTATAAATACCACATAGATGTGTATGGTGACATCTGTTCGATGAGGTTTATAAATACCACATAGATGTGTATGGTGACTTCTGTTCGATGAGGTTTATAAATACCACATAGATGTGTATGGTTACTTCTATTCGATGAGGTTTATAAATACCACATATATTTGTATGGTGACTTCTATTCGATGAGGTTTATAAATACCACATAGATTTGTATGGTTACTTCTGTTCTATGAGGTTTATAAATACCACATAGATTTGTATGGTTACTTCTGTTCGATGAGGTTTATAAATACCACATAGATTTGTATGGTTACTTCTGTTCGATGAGGTTTATAAATACCACATAGATGTGTATGGTTACTTCTGTTCGATGAGGTTTATAAATACCACATAGATTTGTATGGTTACTTCTATTCGATGAGGTTTATAAATACCACATATATTTGTATGGTTACTTCTGTTCGATGAGGTTTATAAATACCACATAGATTTGTATGGTGACTTCTGTTCTACGAGGTTTACAAATAACATTGGGTGTGTGTGGTTAATTCTGTTTAACGAGGTTTACAAATAACATTGGGTTTGTGTGGTTAATTCTGTTTAACGAGGTTTACAAATAACATTGGGTTTGTAAGGTTAATTCTGTTTAACGAGGTTTACAAATAACATTGGGTTTGTAAGGTTAATTCTGTTTAACGAGGTTTACAAATAACATTGGGTTTGTAAGGTTAATTCTGTTTAACGAGGTTTACAAATAACATTGGGTTTGTAAGGTTAATTCTGTTTAACGAGGTTTACAAATAACATTGGGTTTGTAAGGTTAATTCTGTTTAACGAGGTTTACAAATAACACTGGGTTTATATGGTTCTATATCTAGTTACATATGCTTAAAAAATAAATAAGCAAACATATAATCACAAAGTCTTCATAGTGAATTATGACATTCGAATAAGACAAAATAAGTACTGTACGATGCAAGTGGTATTTTTAAATTAAATATGCTGACCAGTGTTCACTATATGGACTATCTGAAATATTTGTTTTTCAACAAATTTTGTTATTAGATCTATTATATGTTTAAATGAGATTAAAATGTTCGTTTCTTTTCTCCATCAATTTCCAAAAGATAGTTGACTATATAATAGTATGCCAGCATGAACAAGATATTTCAGAAGTCCTGATGGGGAATCTAAAAGTTGAATACTGGTCGTAATCGTTATTTTCATTTGTATGTGTTTTAGTCCTAAGATATTTATCTAGTCCTAAGATATTTATCTAGTCCTAAGCTATTTATTAAGACCATGCTGTAACCAGTTCATACATATACTTACATAGCTAGTAGCCTTAGGCTATTCTCACTTTTCTAACAATGTAATTATATGTTCTGTGTTTCTTCACCAGAGCTAGATATCTATGTATCAGCTACTTAATGAACACAGTGAATAATGTTATATTAAGTACGAGTTCACTTAACCATTAAAGCGAATATAGATAATATACAAATTCATATTTTATTTGGCAGTTTATATCTTTTTGGGTAAATTCGTACATCGAACGACTGCTAGTGTTTCTAGTACTACATCTGTGTTTTAGACTGTTTTCTAAGTATGTTAAGTTGTAATGATGTCAACAATACATGTGTTCAAGTTCTAACTTTGAAATATTTCCGTTGTATCTTAGGTGAGTCCAGAATGTATCCAGGTGCAGTATACACCGGAAGGAATGCCAAGTGGTGACGTAGTGATTACGTTCGTAACACGTGAGGAAGCTGAACGCGCAGTCGCAGAGTTGAATCACCAAGTAGTAGGCAATAGGATAGTTGAGCTGTTCATGACGTCATGAATGCTTGATTGATAATACGCAGATTTATTTAAATGTTATTCAAATTTGTATTATTTTATATATGCATTTTTTTGTGTCAACATTTTATTTGTTTACAATTTTATTTTTTGGCAAGTCTGTTTTGCTAAGTAGATCGATTCTGCCAGAACACACTTTACGTATTTTACGTAACTAATGCTATAAATAAGTGAAAATTCTTTCCAGTAGATTGAAAATGTTTTGTGACTTACACAGCAATGATTTTACTAAAACTCCGGAATATTCCTACACCAGTCAATGTTGTTATAACTGTATCGTGTAGCTCCATTTCTAATCTACATTCCGGACTGTGTAAAGAAATTGCATAAACCACTATGACCAAAAAAATAACAACAAAGCATTGTCGTCCGTTGCACATGTGAGGGGACATTTAAATATCTTGCCAATTCTTACATCATATAGACGTAGCCAGTTCGCCTCCGTGTCATACTCGCGTCTGAGTGTTGGGAGTACTATGTAGAACTAGAGTTCTTCCAAACAAACTTCATTTCTGAAAATTGTCTCTTTTTCAATTGGATGACGTAAGAAGCTTACATATATTATTCAATATATATATGTAGTATGCATAACGGTATTAATAGTTCTCTATTAGATGCATTAAATATTATCGTATTTATATGTCTGTCATATGCACTTTGATCATTAGGTTGTCTCGCATATTTATCTGATTGTTACACTGATCTGATCAATTTTATTTGTATATAATTGAATTGTTTTTTGCATTCAAATATGTTTTTGTCATTCATATATAACCACATTACATGAAGCACGTGCTTCATGCATGTTTTGTTACTTTTACATATGATTTTACTAAGTAGATCTTAATACACGATTCAATGTTGCTTTAAAGCACTATATGAATTACGTTTAGTTTTTTTCTTTAGAGTAAAGGTAATAAATAATGTTGACATAAATGTATAGTTTATTCGTATTTTGATATGTAAATATTGATAAATAATATTATACAATCATAGTTGTATATGTAGACTTTTATAAGCTGTTTTATCAGAAATGAAAATCAAATGAGAATTATTCATCTAGTCAAGTCAAGTACATTTTATAAGAAATCAAAATGCGCTTAGGTATTTAAAAAGAGAAAGATTATTTGAAATACTTAAAAATGAACCTATAATAACTATACTGGAACGATTAAAACGAGACATTAATAAAATATCTATTATAAAAATATCTATGCTGGTATATGACATTGGCACACAATTGATTTTGAATATTGAAGAACTGTCTGTTGTAGTATTTCTCTCTCGTATTTTAATACTAAATCTAGTGCCTTCGTTGTGTTCAAAGTGCTAACAGGATTATTTCCATGTTTTTGTTTTACTTTTACTCTATGCAAGCAAGATGTGTATTATGTCAATTTTATAAATGCAAGTGCACGCTTCTACGCATACATAATGTAATTATTTGTACATATATAGAAACATGCATTAGACACTTTTGTCTCTCAAATGTTTGTGCATAGCACACTTTTGTTGTAACAACAGAATCAGTTGTCTTCCATTGTATTCATTGGGTGTATTTCTTAGCAAAGCCCTTTATTGTAGATAGTTTTACTGAGCATTGGTTGTCTCCCTTGATCACCATTTTGGGACTGATTGTGGGACCAGTAGTGCATCTGGCTGCCACGTAATAAGATTTAACCGATACGAGTACATTGCATATCAATGTTAATTTGTTTATCGATAAAAGTTAATTTCAATATTTTACATCATCATTCTTTGCCTAACAAGTGACATTAACAGTACAGACTTGTGGTACTGACTGAATACAGTTTCGTAATATTAAATGTATGCAAGTATTAACCCTGTGTACGTTAGCGGCAGGCAAAACCACTTTTGCAAACAGCATAGAGCACAGAACGTTCCGTCTGATCAGGCTCTATGCTGTTTGCTATTTGGATAGTGGATCTAAAACACTGAATAACAAACAACATAGATTCTGACCAGCCGCTGCGATACGCAGCTTTGTCTATGAATATTTCTCTCAAGTCAGTATATTTTGTACAAATTAACTGGAAATGAATTTCATCCTCAGTGACATTTTCTGTACATAGTGTACACACTCTTTCATTGACAGTCAAACCAACATATCGTATATAAAATTCCACATCTGCTGTTTGTAAATGTGATTTTATTTCCTCAGCAGGCAAAGGGTTAATAACAAAGTAGCCACATTACTTAATAGATCTACGTTAATTATTTTGATTTCTAAATGACTTCCAAAATTGTATTTGGGGAGATAACTACTGCACACATATGGGATTTATATATTATATTTCTATAGTGTCTATATAACATATTTTTGATAGTATATAAACCAGTCTTCCGTGAATAGCATTCCATTAGAAACATGTTTCTGTCATGAAATCTTCCAATTAATGCCTCCAAGACTACAAATACATTGCATATTTAAACGTCTTCCAGTTTAAATCCATGTGCCTTAATATATAAAATGCAATCTCTATTTTGCTATACAAATGAAATAATATATGTTATTATTTGCCTGATTGGTTGATGACTTTATAGATTTTGCCAATTGCTAGTACTATGTAAAGTTGTTGGATTTCCGACTTAATGGTGGAGGTTGTGGGCCTTTAGTATTAATGGGGTGGGGGGGGGGTAGTTATGGGGCTTTCAAAATTAATTCGGGGGAGATTTGAACAGTATATATTAATTGGTGAATAGTGGTTGATAACTACACTGTGCTGTTGTAGAAAAATGCTGGAAAGAAACATAAATTACTGGAATGAATAACCCCACCATTGGTATATATTATCCAACTACTAAATATGAGCGTGTATGTATCTTCTATATGTGTTGCGTGTGTTGTATAAAATGCAGGGTACTAACATTAACTATATCCATACACATACTGTACACAATTCCATGCAGTTATATGCAGACAGTTTTCAGATGTAGATGCATGACTATAGAAATGAGATGGTGGTAATTGCTTTTGATATTGATTTGTCACTTCCGTTTCTGGCAAAATTGTCATATTTAGTACGTCATTCAGTGGAGCCTATTGCTTAACATTCAAATAATCATAGAAACTCATGAATATTAGGTGGGCTAAATGATACTTAGCATTTAAATAGAATTAGAAACTCATGAGGTTTGGGTGGGCTAAATGTTGCTTAGCATTTAAATATAATTAGAAATTCATGAATATTGGGTGGGCTAAATTATACTTAGCATTTAAATAGAATTAGAAACTCATGAGGTTTGGGTGGGCTAAATGTTGCTTAGCATTTAAATAGAATTAGAAATTCATGAATATTGGGTGGGCTAAATGATACTTAGCATTTAAATAGAATTAGAAACTCATGAGGTTTGGGTGGGCTAAATGTTGCTTAGCATTTAAATAGAATTAGAAATTCATGAATATTGGGTGGGCTAAATGATACTTAGCATTTAAATAGAATTAGAAACTCATGAGGTTTGGGTGGGCTAAATGTTGCTTAGCATTTAAATAGAATTAGAAATTCATGAATATTGGGTGGGCTAAATGATACTTAGCATTTAAATATAATTAGAAACTCGTGAAGTTTGGGTTGGCTAAATGTTGCTTAGTATTTAAATAGAATTAGAAATTCATGAAGTTTGGGTGGGCTAAATGATACTTAGCATTTAAATAGATATTGGTTATGGATATTGGATCGACTTGCAAGACACATACCATATTGTCTAGCGTGTACGATCTGTTTGTCCTATTCCTGTATGTATGTATGTACATAATATAAAACAGCAATATTAATAACGTATAATAACAAGGCAAGTTTTGGAATTATTTTGCCATAAACGGAAGCTGTGACAAAAATGCAACAACATGACCGTAACAGTGCAATACTTACTGGTATAGGGTACAACATAACTAGATACTTTTTACGAATATCAGTTTCACATGTCTAAAACATAATCGTTTGGTTGGTTTTATGGTATAACCCTCCAGTCACAGTACTAGTCGTAGTACAATTCGATAGCTTACCATGTCGGCATACACGCGTACATGTAAAACTAGATAAACAATCAAACACCATTATGTAAGAATAATTCTAATCTACCATATACAGTCAAACCCGTCTGTAATCACCACATACGAGAATGGTAAATCTTGCATTTATCTGGAGGTCAATGTACATTGATAAACACCTAGAGGAGGAATGGAACATACTGCTGGAGACAGGCGGTGTTTATTCTGAGGTGGTATTCAGCACAGGGTTTACTGTATACCGAAAATGTTAAAATATTGTGATAGAAATTATTTTTAAAATTCTAACAATTTTTTTTGGATGCATTATTTCTTTGAGCCGACTCGTTAACATGAGCTACTCGCTGCAGTACTCATGAACTACTCACTGTGGTGCTCGTGAACTACTCGCTGCGGTACTCATGAACTACTCATTGCGGTACTCGTGAACTACTCGTTGTGGTACTCATGAACTACTCGCTGTGGTACTCATGAACTACTCGCTGTGGTACTCATGAACTACTCGTTGCGGTACTCATGAACTACTCGCTGCGGTACTCATGAACTACTCGCTGTGGTACTCATGAACTACTCGCTGTGGTACTCATGAACTACTCGCTGTGGTACTCATGAACTACTCGTTGCGGTACTCATGAACTACTCGCTGCGGTACTCGTGAACTACTTGCTGCGGTACTCATGAACTACTTGCTGTGTTACTCATGAACTACTCGCTACAGTACTCATGAACTACTCGCTGCGGTGCTCATGAACTACTCGCTGCAGTACTCATGAACTACTTGCTGCGGTACTCGTGTATTACTCGCTACCGTACTCATGAACTACCGTCTGTGGTAATCTTCAGCTACTCGCTGCGGTACTGTGACTGGATACTCTTCCATCAGCTTATCCAATTATGTATCATTTACATGTGATTTGTAACATCACATTGGTTTTGGTAAGTATCTCCATGACATCACACGTGCGTATCGTGAAACATTTTGTCTGCTTTATGAGTGACCATCCTGACGGCACGTGTTTATATATACGTAGTAGTGTTGTTATAATACACACAACAGCGGTGAAGATCACTTCATCAGTGTTTCTTAACCGAACTATTTTCGGGTTGTTGCGATTGATAGTTCAGTGGTACAGTGTCGGGTCTACAGTGTCGGGTCTACAACGATCGGGTCTACAAAGATTAGGCGACGTCGCCGTTACGCTGTGGATTCGAAACTTACATTATATTAGACGACGTCGCTTTAATGATGTTAATTCAAAACTTACAATGATGAATGTATATATTGTAGCTACAATATAGAATACATATATATGTCCCTGACAAGCGCCTCCCTGTCGTACTCGCGTCTGAGTGTTGGGAGTATTGTGTATATAGATAGATATCTAGTGTAGCTTTCGAATCCACAGCGTTAAGGCGACGTCGCCTAATCGTACTAAAAAGGAGACTATGTGCTACCTACTTAATTCTACTCGCAACAACCATTGAAACTATTCAAATTACATCACTTTCATGTACATACTACTTCCATCTGACTACACTTTCTTGTCTACATTTTTTAGTTATTTTGGAAGTTGAAAATACACAAATACTAAAATATGAACATTTATCTTTATAAATCAATAACTAGCCACGCAAATATTATGTTATCAAAAATGTCTGCTGCCTAATTCTGGATGGTCACTTCCCAGTCATATGCTATGTAAACACACTTTCATTTTTTAACTAGCATGCACATGTTTCTGGCTGTCCGATTAGCGCAGTGGTTAGCGCGCTCTTTTCACTAATGCAACCCGGGTTCGAACCTCGGACCGGGAAGTATGTGAGATGGTACAGTGGTCGCCATATCGGACATGTGAGTTTTCTCCGGGTACTCCGGTTTCCTCCGAATGACCACATTTACGCTTTCATCCGCGCCAACGAGAGTGATTAATATAAGTTGTTAAAACTTGCTTAGCAATCGTTGTAAAATAAATAAAAATTCAAACTTTTCCCTTTTTTTAAACATGTTTCTTTATGTAGCTAAATGATGTTGCTTCATGATATTGAAATAAGTAATAAACATATTAGAAAGCATACATGGTGGTGGTTATGGGTGTGGTTGGTTCTTTATTGGTGAAGGCTGTTGCTTTACTTTGTTTTACAACACTGTACATTGTGCATATTATTAAATTCTGGAGATGAGGGTAGCAAAGGTTGAGGGCAGGTGATTTTGTTCAAACAACTAACGGTTTAAACATGGTAGTAACACCAAGTAGAAATTGTCTTATCAGCGGTGCTTGCGTAATTTCTCTGTAATTGTGTAGATAACTCTGAAGCACGCGTGTAAGAACACACTGGTGAGTTTGGGTAATAGTATTTCTGTAAACAACACAATAAACCGTAATAACCGGTGATAGATCTAATTCCATCCAATGCAAAACATCCTACCTGCCTAAACTAACTCTTATAGAATATTTTATGTTTAGGATTCGTGTGTAATACACACATACAAAATGCTGTGATAATTCTTATTTTATTTAAAAATACTACGCCGTAACGGGATGTAGTAGTTTTTACTGTATTTATTTATTGATTATTTATTTGAATGATAGTATTAAGCGCTTTTGAACGTTTTATATTTAGATGAAAAGAGCGCTATATAAGTGTGGTATATAATAATAAAAAAAAAATAATAGTATAGTTGTAGATTTTCAAGGATGCCATAAAAAAAGTATTAAATGTTGAAATAAATATACTGATAACGACATTGTGTCCTTTCTGAGATAAAACAAATACTTATATTAATAGAACAGTTGTCACCGTGCTGGGATTTGTGGTAGGTGTTTAAAGTTTAAAGAAAAAGCAGTTTATACGTAGTTGTAGAACAAAACCACGTGCTCTCCGCCATTACCAGATGGTATAAAAACTGTTTCCTAGCTGTTCCGTTCATTGTGTTCTGACGTCCGTTTTCGTTCTATCATCGCGTGTATTCGCGATATTTTCGTTTTCCGTTGCGTACGTTGTTTGTCCTTCGTGAAATGTGACGTCAGTAGAAGGTGATGGGCGACTTACACATCTGTCGATGTTCTGCAGGAGTGTCAGGTTGAATATTAATGATGGCTAGTGTATATATTGTGTGCACGCATGTCCCTGCATGATGTGTAAGGTTGAGGTATATGTGTAAGTGTTCAGTGTTACTAGAAACACCCCAAATCTCCGAGATCGCGGTATTATACAAATAGTTGTTCTTTAACATCAGACCATATATATTGTACACAGTTGTATACAGCCATGGAAATGGCAGAAATTGGCCGATTAGCTCAGGTAGCTGCTTAATAGAGGTAAACTGTATACAAATGTATTAACAAAACACCATATTGGGAATCTTTAAACTGGCTGCTTAATGCAGGTTGGCTGCTGAACAGAGATGACCGCAAACACCGGTGTGACTGTATATAAAGAATATAATCAGTTTATTCTAGTTTAACTATATCAAATTAGTAACTAGTTTTCGCCATCTTCTTTGACAATGTCTTTCCAGAATATTAACCTCTCTCTCGCTCTCCACATTCTAACATGTTCCTTGTCTCTATAACTATGAATATACATAGGGCTTCGGGTGAGCGGTTGGTATGCTATAGAGTATGAGACTAACTCTAAATGTGCCATCTGATCAGGCTATATGTTGATTGCTCTTCAGACAGTGGAGCTCAAGCACCTGTCCGAATAACAAACAACATGGATCCTGATCAGACGCGGCATTACACCGTTGCTGATCTGGGTCTATGTTGTTTGCACGTTACTTTGAATTTATTCGGCACTGAGAGTTGAGTGGTTATACGTATGGGGCTGTACACTGTAAACGCTTTTGGGGGCTTGTGTTTATACTAGTTTGGCATTTCGTTCTGACCAGATCAAACACGATATATCTGTTTGGGAAGTATGTCAACATGTTTGAAACTGTGTCTTAGCAAAACTTATTTAACAGTCAAAGTAAAGTTATTTGGGGGTGGGGGGTATTGAAGTTTATTAAACGTCGCTACCGGTTTCCCACTTGCGATGGGAAGTTTACCTAACAACACCTTTCCTGAACAGGTTCCAGCGGTTAACCAGTAGTTGGTGCACTAATCTCCGTAATGTTACCATGTACTGTTTGTATAAATTCACTGCATGCTGTCAGATGTTGAAACATTTATTAACATAGGTAAAAAAAAACTGCTTTGCTATATGCCTCGTTAATTGCCAATATTTACAATACTATTTGTATAATACATATAACCACTGTTTCTCTATATCCCAATGTGCATGTGTTCAAACAAGTGCAATACATCTAAACTGTAAAGTATACGGCAAAAATAAACGTGTTAAATATTAACTAACTATTGGGCTATGGGAATACCTTCATATTTATACTGTAAATAGCAATATTTATACTTTACACTTACTAGTCATGACACTATTTGCCTTTTAAAGAATGTATACACTGTACATATTCGTGTTTTAATTGAGGATGTTTTATCTCACTTTATATACATATCTTTTAACAGGTTGGACATATCAAAATCACAATCTGTTTATTTTTCTTTAAATTATATGATATATAATATATTTATTCTTTCATAATGAGATTTTGTAAAATACCGCACATGTCACGTACGTTACAAAATCATGTCTGTTTACGCTAATGCAATTCGGTAACGTTTGCGTTGCAACAAATTGGTAATATATGCGCCTGACATATGACTTTGAGAGGACTAGCAGCTTGTGTCATGATGTATGCATGGCCTGCACGTAAATGCTAATATTACGTTACCACAAACTGGTAATTGTGCGAGTATGGTTTGTATTCGAGAGTAGTAGAATTGTGTTTGCGACATACACTTGTCATGCACATGCGAATTATTGTAGTCGGTATACGTTACCACAAACTGGTAATTGTGCGAGTATGGTTTGTATTCGAGAGTAGTAGAATTGTGTTTGCGACATACACTTGTCATGCACGTGCGAATTATTGTAGTCGGTATACGTTACCACAAACTGGTAATTGTGCGAGTATGGTTTGTATTCGAGAGTAGTAGTAGTAGAATTGTGTTTGTGACATACACTTGTCATGCACATGCGAATTATTGTAGTCAGTATACGTTACCACAAACTGGTAATTGTGCGAGTATGGTTTGTTTTCGAGAGTAGTAGTAGTAGTAGAATTGTGTGTGTGACATACACTTGTCATGCACGTGCGAATTATTGTAGTATTTACTGTAGTCGGTATACGTTACCACAAACTGGTAATTGTGCGATTATGGTTTGTATTCGAGAGTAGTAGTAGAATTGTGGCATACACTTCATGCACGTGCGAATTATTGTAGTTGGTATACGTTACCATAAATTGGCGATGTATCCGTGAGCGAATGTTTATAATTAATTATTTCCTGAGAGTATGTGTCTCCATCTGTTGGAATATTTGGATGAAAAAGATTTGACATATCATACTTATTGTTAAGACTGGTGAATGCACGAGAAAAAAAACATTTAAAGTACGAGGATTCAGTTTGTTTGTTTAAAACATATATATTTACCTGCATTACCCTAACCATTTAAAGTTGCGCAAACGTTCAGTGGAACCAGCAGGATAATTAATTCGTTGTCAGTTGTGAATCTATTAACCCTTAAAATGCTAATCACAACTAAAGTTACTCTTACGAACTGCACATAACTTGCCATCTGATCAGGCTCTATGCTGTTTGCTATTCGGATAGTAGAGCTAAGCACTTGGCTGAATAGCAAACAACATAGATCCTGATCACAACGGTTGATCTGGATCTATGTTGTGTTCACATTCCGTCCAATTTATTCAACATTCTAAGGGTTAAGAAATATGTGTTTGAGTGCGTAGCCCATGGGCTAATTGTCTCAATAATAGTGCAGTTCGTATGAATGATACATTCTATATAATAATGTAGGTACTAAACAGCACCCGCGTCTGATGACCACTGAAAACAATCATAAACGAATAGTGTCTGCATAGTTTACAAATGATACAAATGAGTAATCTCCAGGTCTGTGAAGTTGGCTTGTAGATGGTAGTTAGCTATTCAGATGTTTATTGGCGAATACACAGCCAGGTGTTTCACAGGCCTTCCTAACCTGTAATCTCCAAGGTACACAATGTTGAATATGGCAAAGAATGTGGTACAGATAACACAGACACAAGTTACCCGATCCGCGCCCCCCCCCCTGACAGATTTCGTGCCCAAGCCCTCCATAATTTAGCTAGTAGGCAGATTTCAATCATCTGCTAACGTACGGATCTGTAGTCCAGGGATCGCAGGTTCGATCCCCCGTCTGACCCTAATAAAATTATCTGTCTTCCAGATGGGACGTTAAACCGAGGTCTCGTGTCGGTGCTTAACACCGTGCACGTAAAAGAACCAAAGGAGACGCTGGAACGGGTCTCTGTCTATCATAGCACTATCCTCCAAAAATCTAAAATGACTAATCTCTTCAGGAGGTATCGCTCAATAAACAAACGTAAGTCACACACACTCATCTGCTAGGAAGTTATTGCAAGGACGCCGGCTCCAGTTGCGCATATTTCTATACGCATGAATTCAAGAGATGCAGACATATTAGATTGACCCTTTTGGTGGGAAAGTTTTGAAGGCCGACATTTTGACAACATTGAAAAATATTGAGTTGTGATGAATACGATGACTTGTTTAACACATTATTGAACTCATTCCACAGGGATTCGGCACGTTTGGGGGTACTAGTATATATATTTAAGTACAGGGATTCTACTCTGTGGGATGTCAGATTTCGCATCGATCAGTAAAATGGCCCTATCTGAAACAATTTTGTACACATCTGTCCAAATATAACGCCTATCCCGAGTCTTTATATTGTTCTTCAAATAAAACACAACTTTAAGCTGCGTGCATGTATACTTTGCGAACAATTGCCACAGACATTGGCCATAGCAGGTCACATTTCCATACTAGGACACGGGTTCTGTCAGCAACAACAAAAATCTTCGACGGGAGAGTTTTAACAGTGAATAACATTATCAATAAAATGTGTTTCCACTAACGTGTAGGTTTATTCGGCAAAAATGTACGTCAAAAAGATATTTCGGAGAATTTTTCAATTTGTTTTGAACATTTCTCAAGCCGCACAGTTCGCGTTGAAACGAGCGTTCTGATTGGATTATGATTATTCTTCATATAGAAACAAACATCTTGTTACATTCTAATAATCCAATCAGAACGCTCGTTTAAACGTGCTGAATACCTGTGACTCATTCTACCAACTAGTACAGTGCTTTACGTATATTTATTTGTGATAACATTTAATAACGATATTTGTGGAAGTCGTGATGGTTCAGTGGTAGCGCGTTCGCTTCATGTGCGAAATGCTCGGAGTTCGAGCCCCGCTGGACCGTTACGAGTATGCCTTTATGCAATTCATTTCAATTTCACATGCCTATTCGCTCTTCCTCGTGGCGATGGATTCCATCAGGAATGAGGTCTCGAGAGTGATTAATATAAGTTATAAGAACTTGTTTCGCAATCGAGCTAAAATAAATGTGTGTAAACTAAACTAACGAAAGATGCGTATGTTGTACATATACCACTGACAAGTAGGTTGAACTGATATCTCCAGCACGTATACATTAGTATACTTGTATTTAATTTTATACCAACATGTAATACACTTGAAATTCAAATTTTATATACATATTCTTTTAGAAAGTTGATATTGTAGAGAAAACGAAAGTTCACGATGCCTAAATTGTTGCCGATGAACGTTGATGCCAATAGTTTATCTATGAAACAACAGGGACAATTGAAAACTGTACGTCTTCTCCCCCTTTGTGTCGATCTAATATCACATGGTTTTCGTGCAGCCCGTGTTCGATCTAGTATCACACGGTTATCGTGCAACACGGTATGTTCTATCTAGTATCACACGGTTATCGTGCAACACGGTATGTTCTATCTAGTATCACATGGTTATCGTGCAACACGGTATGTTCGATCTAGTATCACATGGTTATCGTGCAACACGGTATGTTCGATCTAGTATCACATGGTTATCGTGCAACACGGTATGTTCGATCTAGTATCACATGGTTATCGTGCAACACGGTATGTTCGATCTAGTATCACATGGTTATCGTGCAACACGGTATGTTCGATCTAGTATCGCATGGTTTTCGTGCAGCCCGTGTTCGATCTAGTATCACACGGTTTTCGTGCAGCCCGTGTTCGATCTAGTATCACACGGTTATCGTGCAACACGGTATGTTCGATCTAGTATCACACGGTTATCGTGCAACACGGTATGTTCGATCTAGTATCACACGGTTATCGTGCAACACGGTATGTTCTATCTAGTATCACACGGTTATCGTGCAACACGGTATGTTCTATCTAGTATCACACGGTTATCGTGCAACACGGTATGTTCTATCTAGTATCACACGGTTATCGTGCAATACGGTATGTTCGATCTAGTATCACATGGTTATCGTGCAACACGGTATGTTCTATCTAGTATCACACGGTTATCGTGCAACACGGTATGTTCTATCTAGTATCACACGGTTATCGTGCAATACGGTATGTTCGATCTAGTATCACACGGTTATCGTGCAACACGGTATGTTCTATCTAGTATCACATGGTTATCGTGCAACACGGTGTGTTCGATCTAGTATCACATGGTTATCGTGCAACACGGTATGTTCTATCTAGTATCACATGGTTATCGTGCAACACGGTATGTTCTATCTAGTATCACATGGTTATTGTGCAGCCCGTGTTCGATCTAGTATCACATGGTTATCGTGCAGCACGGTATGTTCTATCTAGTATCACACGGTTATCGTGCAACATGGTATGTTCTATCTAGTATCACACGGTTATCGTGCAATACGGTATGTTCGATCTAGTATCACACGGTTATCGTGCAGCCCGTGTTCGATCTAGTATCACATGGTTATTGTGCAACACGGTATGTTCTATCTAGTATCACACGGTTATCGTGCAACACGGTATGTTCGATCTAGTATCACACGGTTATCGTGCAACACGGTATGTTCGATCTAGTATCACACGGTTATCGTGCAACACGGTATGTTCTATCTAGTATCACACGGTTATCGTGCAACACGGTATGTTCTATCTAGTATCACACGGTTATCGTGCAACACGGTATGTTCTATCTAGTATCACACGGTTATCGTGCAACACGGTATGTTCTATCTAGTATCACATGGTTATCGTGCAACACGGTATGTTCTATCTAGTATCACACGGTTATCGTGCAACACGGTATGTTCTATCTAGTATCACACGGTTATCGTGCAATACGGTATGTTCGATCTAGTATCACACGGTTATCGTGCAACACGGTATGTTCTATCTAGTATCACATGGTTATCGTGCAACACGGTATGTTCTATCTAGTATCACATGGTTATCATGCAACACGGTGTGTTCGATCTAGTATCACATGGTTATCGTGCAACACGGTATGTTCTATCTAGTATCACATGGTTATCGTGCAACACGGTATGTTCTATCTAGTATCACATGGTTATCGTGCAGCCCGTGTTCGATCTAGTATCACATGGTTATCGTGCAGCACGGTATGTTCTATCTAGTATCACACGGTTATCGTGCAACATGGTATGTTCTATCTAGTATCACACGGTTATCGTGCAATACGGTATGTTCGATCTAGTATCACACGGTTATCGTGCAGCCCGTGTTCGATCTAGTATCACACGGTTATTGTGCAACACGGTATGTTCTATCTAGTATCACACGGTTATCGTGCAATACGGTATGTTCGATCTAGTATCACACGGTTATCGTGCAACACGGTATGTTCGATCTAGTATCACACGGTTATCGTGCAATATGGTATGTTCGATCTAGTATCACACGGTTATCGTGCAACACGGTATGTTCGATCTAGTATCACACGGTTATCGTGCAACACGGTATGTTCTATCTAGTATCACATGGTTATCGTGCAACACGGTGTGTTCTATCTAGTATCACACGGTTATCGTGCAATACGGTATGTTCGATCTAGTATCACACAGTTATCGTGCAACACGGTATGTTCTATCTAGTATCACACGGTTATCGTGCAGCCCGTGTTCGATCTAGTATCACATGGTTATCGTGCAACACGGTATGTTCTATCTAGTATCACACGGTTATCGTGCAGCCCGGGTTCGATCTAGTATCACATGGTTATCGTGCAACACGGTATGTTCGATCTAGTATTACATGGTTATCGTGCAGCCCGGGTTCTATCTAGTATCACACGGTTATCGTGCAACACGGTATGTTCGATCTAGTATTACATGGTTATCGTGCAGCTCGGTATGTTCTATCTAGTATCACATGGTTATCGTGCAACACGGTATGTTCGATCTAGTATCACATGGTTATCGTGCAACACGGTGTGTTCGATCTAGTATCACATGGTTATCGTGCAACACGGTATGTTCGATCTAGTATCACATGGTTATCGTGCAACACGGTATGTTCTATCTAGTATCACACGGTTATCGTGCAGCCCGTGTTCGATCTAGTATCACATGGTTATCGTGCAACACGGTGTGTTCGATCTAGTATCACATGGTTATCGTGCAGCCCGGGTTCGATCTAGTATCACATGGTTATCGTGCAACACGGTATGTTCGATCTAGTATTACACGGTCAGGTTTACTATGTAGATCATAGTAACGTTCAGTACCGCGGTCAGGTTTACTAGGTATGTCGTAGTAACGTTCAGTACCGCGGTCAGGTTTACTATGTAGATCATAGTAACGTTCAGTACCGCGGTCAGGTTTACACGGTATGTCATAGTAACGTTCAGTTTATATTCTACTTAGAAAGCGGCTTAAAAATATACAATAACCAGCTCCGGTGTTTACTTCCAATTGCATATTGGTAAACTAAGTAGATATTCAATCAATCCATTGTATGTCATGTTACTCCAGGTCAGTATTCGTGCTCGTGCAGATGTAGCACATTCGCTTCAGGTGCGAACGATCCGGAGTTCGAGCCCCTCTGGAGTCGGCGTTACGATTATGCCCTTAGGCAAGGCATTTAAATTCCACATGCCTCTTCTCTCCCTCACGGCGATGGATTCCACCAGGAATGAGGCATTGAGAGTGATTAATGCAAGTTGTAAGAACTTCGTTTCGCCATCGAGCTAAAATAAATGTGTACTGTATATACATGTACTAAGCTATTCCAGTGACATGTTAGCAATGCGTAGTATTGCATGTTATTTAATCAAATGCACCACAGAAAGAGGTTTTTTAACTCTTAAGATTGTATGGGATAAATAAATGCGTTTTCATAACACTGTCAACAGCTGGTATTCTAGATCAAAGATCACCGCCACTGCTATTGGTAACAAGACGAGACACCCTGCTAAACCTTCACCGTTGATAAGCCATTGTTGACCCGTGTATTGTCCTGGAGTGTTTGTATAAATGCTTCCTAGAACTCTCGGATTATATATATTCCAAAACCAATGCATCACACTGCACGCCCACAACGAATATCTATAAAGAAACATTTACCATGTGTACTAATCCCGACCGCAGTTTGTGTGTGTGTGTGTTACGTTTATTTATCGTCGCTACCGGTTACCCATATGAGCGACGCCTCCTGAAGAGATAGGTTATTTTAGATTTTGGAGGATAGTACAATGATACAGAAAGAGACCCATTCCAGAGTCTCCTCTCGTTCATTTACGTGCACGGCGTACAGCACCGACACGAGACCTGGGTTTAACGTCCCATCTGAAAGAATGTTAATTTTATTAGGGTCAGACGGGGGATCGTACCTGCGATCACTGGATTACCAGTCCAGCGTGTTACCACTGGACTACAGACCCGTCTGTTTCTGACTGATGTATGCCTAAATAAGTCACAAAGTTCGGACAGGATCCGAAACGTTATTGTGACGACGACGTTGCATAGCAAATCTAATCCCTCTACTGTCACCAACCCCAGACATGCTATCTCCTATAACGCTCATGAAGTGATCTACAAATGGCGCGGCAATCAAACCGTTTATCACGTGCATGGTGACACTACTTGACTATTAGCACGGGTAGATTGTTTCTACTGCACAGATATTGTTGTTGTGAATTTTAATTATTGAGTCGTCATGTACCAGGCATTTTGAGTCCACTCCAATCAACCACAAAGCCGGGAGTTGTACTTGCAACATCGCCGTCCACAGGCAGTCCACTCCTACCAACCACAAAGCTGGGAGTTGTACTTGCAACATCGCCGTCCACAGACAGTCCACTCCTATCAACCACAATCCACTCCTACCAACCACAGAGCCGGGCGTTGTACTTGCAACATCGCCGTCAACGGGCAGTCCACTCCTACCAACCACAAAGCCGGGAGTTGTGCTTGCAACATCCCAACACGGTTACAGACAGATACTACAGCGCGGCCACAGACAGTGCACTACCCAGCACGGACATACAGACAGATACAGCATCGCCCCCCCCCCCACATACTGCACACGTCCCAGCACGGACATACAGACAGATACAGCATCCCCCCCCCACATACTGCACACGTCCCAACACGGACATACAGACAGATACAGCATCCTCCCCACATACTGCACACGTCCCAACACGGACATACAGACATATACAGCATCCCCCCCCCCACACTGCACACGTCCCAGCACGGACATACAGACATATACAGCATCCCCCTACCCCCACATACTGCACACGTCCCAACACGGACATACAGACAGATACAGCACCCCCCCACATACTGCACACATCCCAGCACGGACATACAGACAGATACAGCATCCCCCTACCCCCACATACTGCACACGTCCCAGCACGGACATACAGACAGATACAGCATCCCCCCACATACTGCACACGTCCCAACACGGACATACAGACATATACAGCATTCCCCCTACCCCCACATACTGCACACGTCCCAGCACGGACATACAGACAGATACAGCATCGCCCCCCCCCCACATACTGCACACATCCCAGCACGGACATACAGACAGATACAGCTCCCCCTACCCCCACATACTGCACACGTCCCAGCACGGACATACAGACAGATACAGCATCGCCCCCCCCCCCCACATACTGCACACGTCCCAGCACGGACATACAGACATATACAACATCCCCCCCCCCCCCCACATACTGCACACGTCCCAACACGGACATACAGACAGATACAGCATCGCCCGCCCCCGCCCCCACATACTGCACACGTCCCAGCACGGACATACAGACAGATACAGCATCGCCCCTAACCCCATACTGCACACGTCCCAACACGGACATACAGACAGACACAACAGTAAATTGATGGTATCATGGATGGAGTTAATAGTCAGGTAGAAAGCAGCGCTGTCGGCAAGCAGTAACATTTGGGAGAAAGACATAAGGACGTTTGTATTTATATATACTAAAAAGCACAGGGGTCCAATGACAGTTCCTTGGGTTACACGAGATATTACAGGGACTTCTAGGGACTTTTCATCACTAAAAAGCACAGGGGTCCAAGGGTTACTTGGGTTACATCAGAGGTTACAGGGACTTTTCGTAATCCAGGACAACTGTCTGGCTGCGACCATGTAGAAAAGAGCGAAATTTTAATACATACCCAGATTTAATAGCAATCCAACCGTACGGGAATGCGGACAACACACATGAAACACACTGTACTAACACTGTTACGTATGGTCGTGGCGGGTTAAGCTGATATGACAACAGTATCATAAAAGGCACGTGATATAACCCCCAGACTAGGCCGCTGAAATTAAAAACAGTCTTATCACATGCGTGCGTATTAATGCTATACTATTCACAGACAACATGATTAATAATAATAATAATAATAATAATAATAAAGACTTTATTTAACGAGAGTACTCATTTAACAAAAGTTAATCTACCATGAGTCCCTCAAGATTAGAAGATTAGAAGAACATGCCCAGCCCAAGTGTGGCGTTCATTGAGCAAGGCACCTCACACACATTGCTTAGTACTGGTTAATCGCTTAGGTCGGCTAAGCCTGCCCAGGAAAACATGTCTAAGTCCCCGCGAGGGGTTTGACATTAAAGGAACATACATACATACATTGCTTACAATAGGCTACGTTATAATAATAATAATAATAATAATAATAATAATAATAATGACTTTATTTCAACAGCATACTCATTTAGGCATAGGAAACGACCCAATATGTAAAATAGTGGACTGTGTGAGGCGGTTAACGCCGAAGACTACCAATATTTTACATATTGGATCCGTTTGAGGCTTATATCTTACGTAAAACACACACTTATATGACATGATCATACTAATTAAAATTGTTAATTTCGTGCATGTACTCGTAGGATTTAATATAATAATCTGGCCTTTTGATACCAGTGTAATATTATTAATAATGGACTGCAAGTGCACAGGTATGACGTTACGACAGTGTTTTAACATAAGTTAATCTACCAAAAGGCACTCAACATAGATATAAATCAGATGCAATCAAACGATAGGAATATCAGTGAACACCGCACAATGGAACTACACTGTATATAGTAATAGTTCAAGCTGAAACGTAGTTCTGTAATGGTTCCCCAGATTCTTGGATGCATTCGTCCAATAAGGGTACTATTTGCCTGGCCACTCGCTTACTTTATTCAAGAGACACTCACAGAACACACATTCTTCAAGGTGGTTATCCACGGATAAGACGTGCATGTGTCCACACAAGTTGATGTCTCACTTACCCAATTATAATAGTAATAATAATAATAAATACTTTATTTAACGAGAGAACTCATTTGAACAATTAAGTCAATCTAGTCCGATTAGCGCAGTGGTTAGCGCGCTCGCTTCTCACCAATGCAACCCGGGTTCGATCCTTGGCCCGGGAAGTCTGTGAGATGGTAGGGTGGTCGCCAGATCGGACATGTGGTTTTTCTCCGGGTATTCCGGTTTCCTCCCACACGAATGACCACATATACGCTTTCATCCGCGCCAACGAGAGAGATTAATATAAGTTGCTAAAACTTGCTTCGCAATCGTTGTAAAATAAATAAAGTTTAAACTAAGTCAATCTACCATGAGGCTTTCAACAAATTAAAACATGAAATAGCATAATGAAATATGTTAACAGTAACCGGTAAAACTTTCATAGGAAATAAGATATAAGCTGCAAGAACTAATACTTATATTTATGTATAATTGTATAGTATCAGTTTATTAGGTTATTGGTCTGTTCTTTGCACCACCTGATATATAAAGCTTTGAAATGTGGAACAGAATGTGCTGTTTTGATGTGATAAGGGGGAGGGAATTGTAAGGTCGTGCAGTGAGATTCTGATAGGACGACACCTACGGCAAGGTATATGTCAACGGTTCCAAATGCCGAGCATCTTGTCGATCGCTTACCTTATCATAAATGCTCGCTTACCTTATCAAACCTTATCATAAATGCTCGCTTACCTTATCAAACCTTATCATAAATGCTCGCTTACCTTATCATAAATGCATGTAGAATTGAGAATCGTTCAAGAAGACACGGAAGTAGGAAACATCGCCAGCCTATTTCCTCGCCAGCAGCCCGCAGAAGCCCGGATATCATATTTTGATTATGTTCGTGTATACTGTTCTTATCGACTTTTGCTGCAAAACAAAAGGACTGTTTGAAACATAGGCAAATAGTATGTGAAATGGTCGTAAAGTATAGGCAGTGAATACTGAGTTTAATATCCTATATTATGTATAACGTACGCCCGTTTGTGGTGAATAAGTTGCATTTAGAACTTAAATATAAACCATTGTCTCGATATATATGACAAACAAACAGCCATAGCTTCAACAAGTCATTACCATACCGTCAACAAGTCATCCCAATAGCTTCAACAAGTCATTACCATACCGTCAACAAGTCATCCCAATAGCTTCAACAAGTCATTACCATACCTTCAACAAGTCATTACCATACCTTCAACAAGTCATTACCATACCTTCAACAAGTCATTACCATAGCTTCAACAAGTCATCCCCATATCTTCAACAAGTCATCCCCATAGCTTCAACAAGTCATTCCCATACCTTCAACAAGTCATTACCATACCTTCAACAAGTCATTACCATACCTTCAACAAGTCATTACCATAGCTTAAACATGTCATCCCCAATAGCTTCAACAAGTCATTCCCATACCTTCAACAAGTCATTACCATACCTTCAACAAGTCATTACCATACCTTCAACAAGTCATTACCATACCGTCAACAAGTCATTCCCATACCTTCAACAAGTCATTACCATACCTTCAACAAGTCATTACCATACCTTCAACAAGTCATTACCATACCGTCAACAAGTCATTCCCATACCTTCAACAAGTCATCCCCATACCTTCAACAAGTCATTCCCATAGCTTCAACAAGTCATCCCCATAGCTTCAACAAGTCATCCCCATACCTTCAACAAGTCATCCCCATAGCTTCAACAAGTCATCCCCATAGCTTCAACAAGTCATTCCCATAGCTTCAACAAGTCATTCCCATAGCTTCAACAAGTCATCCCCATACCTTCAACAAGTCATCCCCATACCTTCAACAAGTCATTACCATAGATTCAACATGCCATTCCATACCTTCAACAAGTCATTACCATAGCTTCAACAAGTCATTACCATACATCCAACAAGTCATTCCCATACCTTCAACAAGTCATCCCCATAGCTTCAACAAGTCATCCACATACCTTCAACAAGTCATTACCATACCTTCAACAAGTCATTACCATACATTCAACAATTCATTCCAATAGCTTCAACAAGTCATCCCCATAGCTTCAACAAGTCATCCCCATAGCTTCAACAAGTCATCCACATACCTTCAACAAGTCATTACCATAGCTTCAACAAGTCATTCCCGTACCTTCAACAAGTCATTACCATAGCTTCAACTAGTCATTACCATACATCCAACAAGTCATTCCCATACCTTCAACAAGTCATCCCCATAGCTTCAACAAGTCATTACCATACATTCAACAATTCATTCCAATAGCTTCAACAAGGCATTACCATACCTTCAACAAGTCATTACCATAGCTTCAATAAGTCATCCACATACCTTCAACAAGTCATTACCATACCTTCAACAAGGCATTACCATACCTTCAACAAGTCATTACCATAGCTTCAACAAGTCATTACCATAGCTTCAACAAGTCATTCCCATACTTTCAACAAGTCATTACCATAGCTTCAACAAGTCATTACCATACCTTCAACAAGTCATTACCATACCTTCAACAAGTCATTACCATAGCTTCAACAAGTCATTACCATACCTTCAACAAGTCATCCCCAAAGCTTCAACAAGTCATCACCATAGCTTCAACAAGTCATTACCATAGCTTCAACAAGTCATCCCCATACCTTCAACAAGTCATTACCATACATTCAACAAGTCATTCTCATACCTTCAAAAGTCATTCCCATACCTTCAACAAGTCATTACCATACCTTCAACAAGTCATTCCCATACCTTCAACAAGTCATTCCCATACCTTCAACAAGTCATTACCATACCTTCAACAAGACATTAGCATAGCTTCAACAAGTCATCCCCATAGCTTCAACAAGTCATTACCATACCTTCAACAAGTCATTACCATAGCTTCAACAAGTCATTACCATACCGTCAACAAGTCATTACCATACCGTCAACAAGTCATTACCATACCGTCAACAAGTCATTACCATACCTTCAACAAGTCATTACCATACCTTCAACAAGTCATTACCATACCGTCAAACAAGTCATTACCATACCTTCAACAAGTCATTACCATAGCTTCAACAAGTCATTACCATACCGTCAACAAGTCATTACCATACCTTCAACAAGTCATTACCATACCTTCAACAAGTCATTACCATACCTTCAACAAGTCATCCACATACCTTCAACAAGTCATTACCATGCCTTCAACAAGTCATTACTATACCTTCAACAAGTCATTACCATACCTTCAACAAGTCATTACCATAGCTTCAACAAGTCATTCCCATACCATCAACAAGTCATTACCATGCCTTCAACAAGTCATTACCATACCTTCAACAAGTCATTACCATACATTCAACAAGTCATTCCCATACCTTCAACAAGTCATCCCCATAGCTTCAACAAGTCATCACCATACCTTCAACAAGTCATTACCATAGCTTCAACAAGTCATTCCCATACCTTCAACAAGTCATTACCATGCCTTCATCAAGTCATTACCACACCTTCAACAAGTCATTAACATAGCTTCAACAAGTCATTCCCATACCTTCAACAAGTCATTACCATGCCTTCAACAAGTCATTACCATACCTTCAGCAAGTCATTACCATACCTTCAACAAGTCATTACCATACCTTCAACAAGTCATCCCCATAGCTTCAACAAGTCATCCCCATTGCTTCAACAAGTCATCCCCATACCTTCAACAAGTCATTACCATGCCTTCAACAAGACATCCTCATACCTTCAACAAGTCATTACCATGCCTTCAACAAGTCATTACCATACCTTCAACAAGTCATCCCCATAGCTTCAACAAGTCATCCCCATACCTTCAACAAGTCATCCTCATACCTTCAACAAGTCATTGCCATAGCTTCAACAAGTCATTACCATAGCTTCAACAATTCATTACCATACCTTCAACAAGTCATTACCATAGCTTCAACAAGTCATCCCCATAGCTTCAACAAGTCATCCACATACCTTTAACAAGTCATTACCATAGCTTCAACAAGTCATTACCATACCTTCAACAAGTCATTACCATACCGTCAACAAGTCATTACCATACCGTCAACAAGTCATTCCCATACCTTCAACAAGTCATTACCATACTTTCAACAAGTCATTACCATACCTTCAACAAGTCATTACCATACCGTCAACAAGTCATTCCCATACCTTCAACAAGTCATCCCCATACCTTCAACAAGTCATTCCCATAGCTTCAACAAGTCATCCCCATAGCTTCAACAAGTCATCCCCATACCTTCAACAAGTCATCCCCATAGCTTCAACAAGTCATCCCCATAGCTTCAACAAGTCATTCCCATAGCTTCAACAAGTCATTCCCATAGCTTCAACAAGTCATCCCCATACCTTCAACAAGTCATCCCCATACCTTCAACAAGTCATTACCATAGATTCAACATGCCATTCCATACCTTCAACAAGTCATTACCATAGCTTCAACAAGTCATTACCATACATCCAACAAGTCATTCCCATACCTTCAACAAGTCATCCCCATAGCTTCAACAAGTCATCCACATACCTTCAACAAGTCATTACCATACCTTCAACAAGTCATTACCATACATTCAACAATTCATTCCAATAGCTTCAACAAGTCATCCCCATAGCTTCAACAAGTCATCCCCATAGCTTCAACAAGTCATCGACATACCTTCAACAAGTCATTACCATAGCTTCAACAAGTCATTCCCGTACCTTCAACAAGTCATTACCATAGCTTCAACTAGTCATTACCATACATCCAACAAGTCATTCCCATACCTTCAACAAGTCATCACCATAGCTTCAACAAGTCATCCACATACCTTCAACAAGTCATTACCATACCTTCAACAAGGCATTACCATACCTTCAACAAGTCATTACCATAGCTTCAACAAGTCATCCACATACCTTCAACAAGTCATTACCATACCTTCAACAAGGCATTACCATACCTTCAACAAGTCATTACCATAGCTTCAACAAGTCATTACCATAGCTTCAACAAGTCATTCCCATACCTTCAACAAGTTATTACCATAGCTTCAACAAGTCATTACCATACCTTCAACAAGTCATTACCATACCTTCAACAAGTCATTACCATAGCTTCAACAAGTCATTACCATACCTTCAACAAGTCATCCCCAAAGCTTCAACAAGTCATCACCATAGCTTCAACAAGTCATTACCATAGCTTCAACAAGTCATTCTCATACCTTCAACAAGTCATTCCCATACCTTCAACAAGTCATTACCATACCTTCAACAAGTCATTCCCATACCTTCAACAAGTCATTCCCATACCTTCAACAAGTCATTACCATACCTTCAACAAGTCATTAGCATAGCTTCAACAAGTCATCCCCATAGCTTCAACAAGTCATTACCATACCTTCAACAAGTCATTACCATAGCTTCAACAAGTCATTACCATACCGTCAACAAGTCATTACCATACCGTCAACAAGTCATTACCATACCGTCAACAAGTCATTACCATACCTTCAACAAGTCATTACCATACCTTCAACAAGTCATTACCATACCGTCAACAAGTCATTACCATACCTTCAACAAGTCATTACCATAGCTTCAACAAGTCATTACCATACCGTCAACAAGTCATTACCATACCGACAACAAGTCATTACCATACCTTCAACAAGTCATTACCATACCTTCAACAAGTCATTACCATACCTTCAACAAGTCATCCACATACCTTCAACAAGTCATCCACATACCTTCAACAAGTCATTACCATGCCTTCAACAAGTCATTACCATACCTTCAACAAGTCATTACCATACCTTCAACAAGTCATTACCATAGCTTCAACTAGTCATTCCCATACCTTCAACAAGTCAATACCATGCCTTCAACAAGTCATTACCATACCTTCAACAAGTCATTACCATACATTCAACAAGTCATTCCCATACCTTCATCAAGTCATCCCCATAGCTTCAACAAGTCATTACCATACCTTCAACAAGTCATTACTATAGCTTCAACAAGTCATTCCCATACCTTCAACAAGTCATTACCATGCCTTCATCAAGTCATTACCACACCTTCAACAAGTCATTAACATAGCTTCAACAAGTCATTCCCATACCTTCAACAAGTCATTACCATGCCTTCAACAAGTCATTACCATACCTTCAACAAGTCATTACCATAACTTCAACAAGTCATTACCATACCTTCAACAAGTCATCCCCATAGCTTCAACAAGTCATCCCCATTGCTTCAACAAGTCATCCCCATACCTTCAACAAGTCATTACCATGCCTTCAACAAGACATCCTCATACCTTCAACAAGTCATTACCATGCCTTCAACAAGTCATTACCATACCTTCAACAAGTCATCCCCATAGCTTCAAGAAGTCATCCCCATACCTTCAACAAGTCATTACCATACATTCAACAATTCATTCCAATAGCTTCAACAAGTCATCCCCATAGCTTCAACAAGTCATCCCCATAGCTTCAACAAGTCATCGACATACCTTCAACAAGTCATTACCATAGCTTCAACAAGTCATTCCCGTACCTTCAACAAGTCATTACCATAGCTTCAACTAGTCATTACCATACATCCAACAAGTCATTCCCATACCTTCAACAAGTCATCACCATAGCTTCAACAAGTCATCCACATACCTTCAACAAGTCATTACCATACCTTCAACAAGGCATTACCATACCTTCAACAAGTCATTACCATAGCTTCAACAAGTCATCCACATACCTTCAACAAGTCATTACCATACCTTCAACAAGGCATTACCATACCTTCAACAAGTCATTACCATAGCTTCAACAAGTCATTACCATAGCTTCAACAAGTCATTCCCATACCTTCAACAAGTTATTACCATAGCTTCAACAAGTCATTACCATACCTTCAACAAGTCATTACCATACCTTCAACAAGTCATTACCATAGCTTCAACAAGTCATTACCATACCTTCAACAAGTCATCCCCAAAGCTTCAACAAGTCATCACCATAGCTTCAACAAGTCATTACCATAGCTTCAACAAGTCATTCTCATACCTTCAACAAGTCATTCCCATACCTTCAACAAGTCATTACCATACCTTCAACAAGTCATTCCCATACCTTCAACAAGTCATTCCCATACCTTCAACAAGTCATTACCATACCTTCAACAAGTCATTAGCATAGCTTCAACAAGTCATCCCCATAGCTTCAACAAGTCATTACCATACCTTCAACAAGTCATTACCATAGCTTCAACAAGTCATTACCATACCGTCAACAAGTCATTACCATACCGTCAACAAGTCATTACCATACCGTCAACAAGTCATTACCATACCTTCAACAAGTCATTACCATACCTTCAACAAGTCATTACCATACCGTCAACAAGTCATTACCATACCTTCAACAAGTCATTACCATAGCTTCAACAAGTCATTACCATACCGTCAACAAGTCATTACCATACCTTCAACAAGTCATTACCATACCTTCAACAAGTCATTACCATACCTTCAACAAGTCATTACCATACCTTCAACAAGTCATCCACATACCTTCAACAAGTCATCCACATACCTTCAACAAGTCATTACCATGCCTTCAACAAGTCATTACCATACCTTCAACAAGTCATTACCATACCTTCAACAAGTCATTACCATAGCTTCAACAAGTCATTCCCATACCTTCAACAAGTCAATACCATGCCTTCAACAAGTCATTACCATACCTTCAACAAGTCATTACCATACATTCAACAAGTCATTCCCATACCTTCAACAAGTCATCCCCATAGCTTCAACAAGTCATTACCATACCTTCAACAAGTCATTACTATAGCTTCAACAAGTCATTCCCATACCTTCAACAAGTCATTACCATGCCTTCATCAAGTCATTACCACACCTTCAACAAGTCATTAACATAGCTTCAACAAGTCATTCCCATACCTTCAACAAGTCATTACCATGCCTTCAACAAGTCATTACCATACCTTCAGCAAGTCATTACCATAACTTCAACAAGTCATTACCATACCTTCAACAAGTCATCCCCATAGCTTCAACAAGTCATCCCCATTGCTTCAACAAGTCATCCCCATACCTTCAACAAGTCATTACCATGCCTTCAACAAGACATCCTCATACCTTCAACAAGTCATTACCATGCCTTCAACAAGTCATTACCATACCTTCAACAAGTCATCCCCATAGCTTCAAGAAGTCATCCCCATACCTTCAACAAGTCCTCCTCATACCTTCAACAAGTCATTACCATAGCTTCAACAAGTCATTGCCATAGCTTCAACAATTCATTACCATACCTTCAACAAGTCATTACCATAGCTTCAACAAGTCATCCCCATAGCTTCAACAAGTCATCCACATACCTTTAACAAGTCATTACCATAGCTTCAACAAGTCATTACCATACCTTCAACAAGTCATTACCATAGCTTCAACAAGTCATTACCATAGCTTCAACAAGTCATTACCATACCATCAACAAGTCATTACCATACCTTCAACAAGTCATTACCATACCGTCAACAAGTCAATACCATACTTTCAACAAGTCATTACCATACCTTTAACAAGTCATTACCATACATTCAACAAGTCATTACCATACCTTCAACAAGTCATTCCCATAGCTTCAACAAGTCATTCCCATAGCTTCAACAAGTCATTACCATACCTTCAACAAGTCATTACCATAGCTTCAACAAGTCATTACCATAGCTTCAACAAGTCATTACCATAGCTTCAACAAGTCATTACCATACCTTCAACAAGTCATTACCATACCTTCAACAAGTCATCCCCATACCTACAAGTCATTCCCATAGCTTCAACAAGTCATCCCCATACCTTCAACAAGTCATTACCATAGCTTTAACAAGTCATTACCATAGCTTCAAAAAGTAATTACCATAGCTTCAACAAGTCGTAACCATACCTTCAACAAGTCATTACCATACCTTCAACAAGTCATCCCCATACCTTCAACAAGTCATCCACATACCTTCAACAAGTCATTACCATAGCTTCAACAAGTCATCCACATACCTTCAACAAGTCATTACCATACCTTCAACAAGTCAACCCCATACCTTCAACAAGTCATTACCATAGCTTCAACAAGTCATTCCCATACCTTCAACAAGTCATTACCATAGCTTCAACAAGTCATTACCATAGCTTCAACAAGTCATTACCATACCTTCAACAAGTCATTACCATAGCTTCAACAAGTCATCCCCATAGCTTCAACAAGTCATCCACATTCCTTTAACAAGTCATTACCATAGCTTCAACAAGTCATTACCATAGCTTCAACAAGTCATTACCATACCTTCAACAAGTCATTACCATACCTTCAACAAGTCATTACCATAGCTTCAATAAGTCATTACCATACCTTCAACAAGTCATTACCATAGCTTCAACAAGTCATTACCATAGGTTCAACAAGTCATTACCATACCATCAACAAGTCATTACCATACCTTCAACAAGTCATTACCATACCGTCAACAAGTCAATACCATACCTTCAACAAGTCATTACCATACCTTCAACAAGTCATTACCATACATTCAACAAGTCATTACCATACCTTCAACAAGTCATTCCCATAGCTTCAACAAGTCATTCCCATAGCTTCAACAAGTCATTCCCATAGCTTCAACAAGTCATTACCATACCTTCAACAAGTCATTACCATAGCTTCAACAAGTCATTACCATAGCTTCAACAAGTCATTACCATAGCTTCAACAAGTCATTACCATACCTTCAACAAGTCATTACCATACCTTCAACAAGTCATCCCCATACCTACAAGTCATTCCCATAGCTTCAACAAGTCATCCCCATACCTTCAACAAGTCATCCCCATAGCTTCAACAAATCATTACCATACCTTCAACAAGTCATTACCATAGCTTTAACAAGTCATTACCATAGCTTCAAAAAGTAATTACCATAGCTTCAACAAGTCGTTACCATACCTTCAACAAGTCATTACCATACCTTCAACAAGTCATCCCCATACCTTCAACAAGTCATCCACATACCTTCAACAAGTCATTACCATAGCTTCAACAAGTCATCCACATACCTTCAACAAGTCATTACCATACCTTCAACAAGTCAACCCCATACCTTCAACAAGTCATTACCATAGCTTCAACAAGTCATTCCCATACCTTCAACAAGTCATTACCATACCTTCAACAAGTCATTACCATACCTTCAACAAGTCATTACCATAGTTTCAACAAGTCATTACCATACCTTCAACAAGTCATCCCCATAGCTTCAACAAGTCATCCCCATAGCTTCAACAAGTCATTCCCATACCTTCAACAAGTCATTACCATACCTTCAACAAGTCATTCCCATACCTTCAACAAGTCATTACCATAGCTTCAACAAGTCATTACCATACCTTCAACAAGTTATTACCATAGCTTCAACAAGTCATCCCCATAGCTTCAACAAGTCATTACCATACCTTCAACAAGTCATTACAATAGCTTCAACAAGTCATTACCATACCGTCAACAAGTCATTACCATACCGTCAACAAGTCATTACCATACCGTCAACAAGTCATTAGCATACCTTCAACAAGTCATTACCATACCTTCAACAAGTCATTACCATACCGTCAACAAGTCATTACCATACCTTCAACAAGTCATTACCATAGCTTCAACAAGTCATTACCATACCGTCAACAAGTCATTACCATACCTTCAACAAGTTATTACCATAGCTTCAACAAGTCATTACCATACCTTCAACAAGTCATCCACATACCTTCAACAAGTCATCCACATACCTTCAACAAGTCAGTAAAATGCCTTCAACAAGTCATTACCATACCTTCAACAAGTCATTACCATACCTTCAACAAGTCATTACCATACCTTCAACAAGTCATTACCATACACTCAACAAGTCATTCCCATACCTTCAACAAGTCATCCCCATAGCTTCAACAAGTCATTACCATACCTTCAACAAGTCATTACCATAGCTTCAACAAGTCATCCCCAATAGCTTCAACAAGTCATTACCATACCTTCAACAAGTCATTACCATAGCTTCAACAAGTCATTACCATACCGTCAACAAGTCATTACCATACCGTCAACAAGTCATTACCATAGCTTCAAAAAGTCATTACCATACCTTCAACAAGTCATTACCATACCTTCAACAAGTCATTACCATACCGTCAACAAGTCATTACCATACCTTCAACAAGTCATTACCATAGCTTCAACAAGTCATTACCATACCTTCAACAAGTCATTACCATACCTTCAACAAGTCATTACCATAGCTTCAACAAGTCATTACCATACCTTCAACAAGTCATCCACATACCTTCAACAAGTCATCCACATACCTTCAACAAGTCATTACCATGCCGCCAACAAGTCATTACCATACCTTCAACAAGTCATTACCATACCTTCAACAAGTCATTACCATAGCTTCAAAAGTCATTCCCATACCTTCAACAAGTCATTACCATGCCTTCAACAAGTCATTACCATACCTTCAACAAGTCATTACCATACATTCAACAAGTCATTCCCATACCTTCAACAAGTCATCCCCATAGCTTCAACAAGTCATTACCATACCTTCAACAAGTCATTACCATAGCTTCAACAAGTCATTCCCATACCTTCAACAAGTCATTACCATGCCTTCAACAAGTCATTACCATACCTTCAACAAGTCATTATCATAGCTTCAACAAGTCATTCCCATACCTTCAACAAGTCATTACCATGCCTTCAACAAGTCATTACCATAGCTTCAACAAGTCATCCCCATAGCTTCAACAAGTCATCCCCATAGCTTCAACAAGTTATCCCCATACCTTCAACAAGTCATTACCATAGGTTCAACAAGTCATTCCCATACCTTCAACAAGTCATCCCCATAGCTTCAACAAGTCATTACCATACCTTCAACAAGTCATTCCCATACCTTCAACAAGTCATCCCCATAGCTTCAACAAGTCATCCACATACCTTCAACAAGTCATTCCCATACCTTCAACAAGTCATTCCCATACCTTCAACAAGTCATTACCATAGCTTCAACAAGTCATTACCATACCGTCAACAAGTCATTACCATACCGTCAACAAGTCATTACCATACCTTCAACAAGTCATTACCATAGCTTCAACAAGTCATTACCATACCTTCAACAAGTCATCCACATACCTTCAACAAGTCATTACAATAGCTTCAACAAGTCATTACCATACCGTCAACAAGTCATTACCATACCGTCAACAAGTCATTACCATACCGTCAACAAGTCATTAGCATACCTTCAACAAGTCATTACCATACCTTCAACAAGTCATTACCATACCGTCAACAAGTCATTACCATACCTTCAACAAGTCATTACCATAGCTTCAACAAGTCATTACCATACCGTCAACAAGTCATTACCATACCTTCAACAAGTCATTACCATACCTTCAACAAGTCATTACCATAGCTTCAACAAGTCATTACCATACCTTCAACAAGTCATCCACATACCTTCAACAAGTCATCCACATACCTTCAACAAGTCAGTAAAATGCCTTCAACAAGTCATTACCATACCTTCAACAAGTCATTACCATACCTTCAACAAGTCATTACCATACCTTCAACAAGTCATTACCATACATTCAACAAGTCATTCCCATACTTCAACAAGTCATCCCCATAGCTTCAACAAGTCATTACCATACCTTCAACAAGTCATTACCATAGCTTCAACAAGTCATCCCCATAGCTTCAACAAGTCATTACCATACCTTCAACAAGTCATTACCATAGCTTCAACAAGTCATTACCATACCGTCAACAAGTCATTACCATACCGTCAACAAGTCATTACCATACCGTCAACAAGTCATTACCATAGCTTCAAAAAGTCATTACCATACCTTCAACAAGTCATTACCATACCTTCAACAAGTCATTACCATACCGTCAACAAGTCATTACCATACCTTCAACAAGTCATTACCATAGCTTCAACAAGTCATTACCATACCTTCAACAAGTCATTACCATACCTTCAACAAGTCATTACCATACCCAACCCAACAACACAACCCATACCTCAACAAGTCATTACCATACTTCAACAAGTCATTACCATACTTCAACAAGTCATTCCCATACCTTCAACAAGTCATTACCATACTTCAACAAGTCATTACCATACCTTCAACAAGTCATTACCATACCTTCAACAAGTCATTACCATAGCTTCAACAAGTCATTACCATACCTTCAACAAGTCATCCCATACAACAAGTCATCCCCATAGCTTCAACAAGTCATTACCATACCTTCAACAAGTCATTACCATACCTTCAACAAGTCATTACCATACCGTCAACAAGTCATTACCATACCTTCAACAAGTCATTACCATACCTTCAACAAGTCATTACCATAGCTTCAAAAAGTCATTACCATACCTTCAACAAGTCATTACCATCCTCACAAGTCATTACCATACCTTCAACAAGTCATTACCATACTTCAACAAGTCATTACCATACCTTCAACAAGTCATCCATAGCTTCAACAAGTCATTACCATACCTTCAACAAGTCATTACCATAGCTTCAACAAGTCATTCCCATACCTTCAACAAGTCATTACCATGCCTTCAACAAGTCATTACCATACCTTCAACAAGTCATTATCATAGCTTCAACAAGTCATTCCCATACCTTCAACAAGTCATTACCATGCCTTCAACAAGTCATTACCATAGCTTCAACAAGTCATCCCCATAGCTTCAACAAGTCATCCCCATAGCTTCAACAAGTTATCCCCATACCTTCAACAAGTCATTACCATAGGTTCAACAAGTCATTCCCATACCTTCAACAAGTCATCCCCATAGCTTCAACAAGTCATTACCATACCTTCAACAAGTCATTACCATAGCTTCAACAAGTCATTACCATACATCCAACAAGACATTCCCATACCTTCAACAAGTCATCCCCATAGCTTCAACAAGTCATCCACATACCTTCAACAAGTCATTCCCATACCTTCAACAAGTCATTCCCATACCTTCAACAAGTCATTACCATACCTTCAACAAGTCATTACCATAGCTTCAACAAGTCATTACCATACCTTCAACAATCAACCCAAAACACCAACCAACAACACTCATCCCCATAGCTTCAACAAGTCATTACCATACCTTCAACAAGTCATTACCATAGCTTCAACAAGTCATTACCATACCGTCAACAAGTCATTACCATACCGTCAACAAGTCATTACCATACCGTCAACAAGTCATTACCATACCTTCAACAAGTCATTACCATACCGTCAACAAGTCATTACCATACCGTCAACAAGTCATTACCATACCTTCAACAAGTCATTACCATAGCTTCAACAAGTCATTACCATACCTTCAACAAGTCATCCACATACCTTCAACAAGTCATCCACATACCTTCAACAAGTCATTACCATACCTTCAACAAGTCATTACCATAGCTTCAACAAGTCATTACCATACCTTCAACAAGTCATCCCCATAGCTTCAACAAGTCATCCCCATAGCTTCAACAAGTCATCCACATACCTTCAACAAGTCATTACCATAGCTTCAACAAGTCATTCCCATACCGTTAACAAGTCATTCCCATACCTTCAACAAGTCAATACCATACCTTCAACAAGTCATTACCATAGCTTCAACAAGTCATTACCATACCTTCAACAAGTCATTACCATAGCTTCAACAAGTCATCCACATACCTTCAACAAGTCATCCTCATACCTTCAACAAGTCATTACCATAGCTTCAACAAGTCATTACCATAGCTTCAACAAGTCATTACCATACCTTCAACAAGTCATTACCATAGCTTCAACAAGTCATCCCCATAGCTTCAACAAGTCATCCACATACCTTCAACAAGTCATCCCCATAGCTTCAACAAGTCATCCCCATTGCTTCAACAAGTCATCCCCATACCTTCAACAAGTCATTACCATGCCTTCAACAAGACATCCTCATACCTTCAACAAGTCATTACCATGCCTTCAACAAGTCATTACCATACCTTCAACAAGTCATCCCCATAGCTTCAACAAGTCATCCCCATACCTTCAACAAGTCATCCTCATACCTTCAACAAGTCATTGCCATAGCTTCAACAAGTCATTACCATAGCTTCAACAATTCATTACCATACCTTCAACAAGTCATTACCATAGCTTCAACAAGTCATCCCCATAGCTTCAACAAGTCATCCACATACCTTTAACAAGTCATTACCATAGCTTCAACAAGTCATTACCATACCTTCAACAAGTCATTACCATACCTTCAACAAGTCATTACCATACCGTCAACAAGTCATTCCCATACCTTCAACAAGTCATTACCATACTTTCAACAAGTCATTACCATACCTTCAACAAGTCATTACCATACCGTCAACAAGTCATTCCCATACCTTCAACAAGTCATCCCCATACCTTCAACAAGTCATTCCCATAGCTTCAACAAGTCATCCCCATAGCTTCAACAAGTCATCCCCATACCTTCAACAAGTCATCCCCATAGCTTCAACAAGTCATCCCCATAGCTTCAACAAGTCATTCCCATAGCTTCAACAAGTCATTCCCATAGCTTCAACAAGTCATCCCCATACCTTCAACAAGTCATCCCCATACCTTCAACAAGTCATTACCATAGATTCAACATGCCATTCCATACCTTCAACAAGTCATTACCATAGCTTCAACAAGTCATTACCATACATCCAACAAGTCATTCCCATACCTTCAACAAGTCATCCCCATAGCTTCAACAAGTCATCCACATACCTTCAACAAGTCATTACCATACCTTCAACAAGTCATTACCATACATTCAACAATTCATTCCAATAGCTTCAACAAGTCATCCCCATAGCTTCAACAAGTCATCCCCATAGCTTCAACAAGTCATCGACATACCTTCAACAAGTCATTACCATAGCTTCAACAAGTCATTCCCGTACCTTCAACAAGTCATTACCATAGCTTCAACTAGTCATTACCATACATCCAACAAGTCATTCCCATACCTTCAACAAGTCATCACCATAGCTTCAACAAGTCATCCACATACCTTCAACAAGTCATTACCATACCTTCAACAAGGCATTACCATACCTTCAACAAGTCATTACCATAGCTTCAACAAGTCATCCACATACCTTCAACAAGTCATTACCATACCTTCAACAAGGCATTACCATACCTTCAACAAGTCATTACCATAGCTTCAACAAGTCATTACCATAGCTTCAACAAGTCATTCCCATACCTTCAACAAGTTATTACCATAGCTTCAACAAGTCATTACCATACCTTCAACAAGTCATTACCATACCTTCAACAAGTCATTACCATAGCTTCAACAAGTCATTACCATACCTTCAACAAGTCATCCCCAAAGCTTCAACAAGTCATCACCATAGCTTCAACAAGTCATTACCATAGCTTCAACAAGTCATTCTCATACCTTCAACAAGTCATTCCCATACCTTCAACAAGTCATTACCATACCTTCAACAAGTCATTCCCATACCTTCAACAAGTCATTCCCATACCTTCAACAAGTCATTACCATACCTTCAACAAGTCATTAGCATAGCTTCAACAAGTCATCCCCATAGCTTCAACAAGTCATTACCATACCTTCAACAAGTCATTACCATAGCTTCAACAAGTCATTACCATACCGTCAACAAGTCATTACCATACCGTCAACAAGTCATTACCATACCGTCAACAAGTCATTACCATACCTTCAACAAGTCATTACCATACCTTCAACAAGTCATTACCATACCGTCAACAAGTCATTACCATACCTTCAACAAGTCATTACCATAGCTTCAACAAGTCATTACCATACCGTCAACAAGTCATTACCATACCGACAACAAGTCATTACCATACCTTCAACAAGTCATTACCATACCTTCAACAAGTCATTACCATACCTTCAACAAGTCATCCACATACCTTCAACAAGTCATCCACATACCTTCAACAAGTCATTACCATGCCTTCAACAAGTCATTACCATACCTTCAACAAGTCATTACCATACCTTCAACAAGTCATTACCATAGCTTCAACAAGTCATTCCCATACCTTCAACAAGTCAATACCATGCCTTCAACAAGTCATTACCATACCTTCAACAAGTCATTACCATACATTCAACAAGTCATTCCCATACCTTCAACAAGTCATCCCCATAGCTTCAACAAGTCATTACCATACCTTCAACAAGTCATTACTATAGCTTCAACAAGTCATTCCCATACCTTCAACAAGTCATTACCATGCCTTCATCAAGTCATTACCACACCTTCAACAAGTCATTAACATAGCTTCAACAAGTCATTCCCATACCTTCAACAAGTCATTACCATGCCTTCAACAAGTCATTACCATACCTTCAGCAAGTCATTACCATAACTTCAACAAGTCATTACCATACCTTCAACAAGTCATCCCCATAGCTTCAACAAGTCATCCCCATTGCTTCAACAAGTCATCCCCATACCTTCAACAAGTCATTACCATGCCTTCAACAAGACATCCTCATACCTTCAACAAGTCATTACCATGCCTTCAACAAGTCATTACCATACCTTCAACAAGTCATCCCCATAGCTTCAAGAAGTCATCCCCATACCTTCAACAAGTCCTCCTCATACCTTCAACAAGTCATTACCATAGCTTCAACAAGTCATTGCCATAGCTTCAACAATTCATTACCATACCTTCAACAAGTCATTACCATAGCTTCAACAAGTCATCCCCATAGCTTCAACAAGTCATCCACATACCTTTAACAAGTCATTACCATAGCTTCAACAAGTCATTACCATACCTTCAACAAGTCATTACCATAGCTTCAACAAGTCATTACCATAGCTTCAACAAGTCATTACCATACCATCAACAAGTCATTACCATACCTTCAACAAGTCATTACCATACCGTCAACAAGTCAATACCATACTTTCAACAAGTCATTACCATACCTTTAACAAGTCATTACCATACATTCAACAAGTCATTACCATACCTTCAACAAGTCATTCCCATAGCTTCAACAAGTCATTCCCATAGCTTCAACAAGTCATTACCATACCTTCAACAAGTCATTACCATAGCTTCAACAAGTCATTACCATAGCTTCAACAAGTCATTACCATAGCTTCAACAAGTCATTACCATACCTTCAACAAGTCATTACCATACCTTCAACAAGTCATCCCCATACCTACAAGTCATTCCCATAGCTTCAACAAGTCATCCCCATACCTTCAACAAGTCATCCCCATAGCTTCAACAAGTCATTACCATACCTTCAACATGTCATTACCATAGCTTTAACAAGTCATTACCATAGCTTCAAAAAGTAATTACCATAGCTTCAACAAGTCGTAACCATACCTTCAACAAGTCATTACCATACCTTCAACAAGTCATCCCCATACCTTCAACAAGTCATCCACATACCTTCAACAAGTCATTACCATAGCTTCAACAAGTCATCCACATACCTTCAACAAGTCATTACCATACCTTCAACAAGTCAACCCCATACCTTCAACAAGTCATTACCATAGCTTCAACAAGTCATTCCCATACCTTCAACAAGTCATTACCATAGCTTCAACAAGTCATTACCATAGCTTCAACAAGTCATTACCATACCTTCAACAAGTCATTACCATAGCTTCAACAAGTCATCCCCATAGCTTCAACAAGTCATCCACATTCCTTTAACAAGTCATTACCATAGCTTCAACAAGTCATTACCATAGCTTCAACAAGTCATTACCATACCTTCAACAAGTCATTACCATACCTTCAACAAGTCATTACCATAGCTTCAATAAGTCATTACCATACCTTCAACAAGTCATTACCATAGCTTCAACAAGTCATTACCATAGGTTCAACAAGTCATTACCATACCATCAACAAGTCATTACCATACCTTCAACAAGTCATTACCATACCGTCAACAAGTCAATACCATACTTTCAACAAGTCGTTACCATACCTTTAACAAGTCATTACCATACATTCAACAAGTCATTACCATACCTTCAACAAGTCATTCCCATAGCTTCAACAAGTCATTCCCATAGCTTCAACAAGTCATTCCCATAGCTTCAACAAGTCATTACCATACCTTCAACAAGTCATTACCATAGCTTCAACAAGTCATTACCATAGCATCAACAAGTCATTACCATAGCTTCAACAAGTCATTACCATACCTTCAACAAGTCATTACCATACCTTCAACAAGTCATCCCCATACCTACAAGTCATTCCCATAGCTTCAACAAGTCATCCCCATACCTTCAACAAGTCATCCCCATAGCTTCAACAAATCATTACCATACCTTCAACAAGTCATTACCATAGCTTTAACAAGTCATTACCATAGCTTCAAAAAGTAATTACCATAGCTTCAACAAGTCGTTACCATACCTTCAACAAGTCATTACCATACCTTCAACAAGTCATCCCCATACCTTCAACAGGTCATCCACATACCTTCAACAAGTCATTACCATAGCTTCAACAAGTCATCCACATACCTTCAACAAGTCATTACCATACCTTCAACAAGTCAACCCCATACCTTCAACAAGTCATTACCATAGCTTCAACAAGTCATTACCATAGTTTCAACAAGTCATTACCATACCTTCAACAAGTCATCCCCATAGCTTCAACAAGTCATCCCCATAGCTTCAACAAGTCATTCCCATACCTTCAACAAGTCATTACCATACCTTCAACAAGTCATTCCCATACCTTCAACAAGTCATTACCATAGCTTCAACAAGTCATTACCATACCTTCAACAAGTTATTACCATAGCTTCAACAAGTCATCCCCATAGCTTCAACAAGTCATTACCATACCTTCAACAAGTCATTACAATAGCTTCAACAAGTCATTACCATACCGTCAACAAGTCATTACCATACCGTCAACAAGTCATTACCATACCGTCAACAAGTCATTAGCATACCTTCAACAAGTCATTACCATACCTTCAACAAGTCATTACCATACCGTCAACAAGTCATATCCATACCTTCAACAAGTCATTACCATAGCTTCAACAAGTCATTACCATACCGTCAACAAGTCATTACCATACCTTCAACAAGTTATTACCATAGCTTCAACAAGTCATTACCATACCTTCAACAAGTCATCCACATACCTTCAACAAGTCATCCACATACCTTCAACAAGTCAGTAAAATGCCTTCAACAAGTCATTACCATACCTTCAACAAGTCATTACCATACCTTCAACAAGTCATTACCATACCTTCAACAAGTCATTACCATACACTCAACAAGTCATTCCCATACCTTCAACAAGTCATCCCCATAGCTTCAACAAGTCATTACCATACCTTCAACAAGTCATTACCATAGCTTCAACAAGTCATCCCCAATAGCTTCAACAAGTCATTACCATACCTTCAACAAGTCATTACCATAGCTTCAACAAGTCATTACCATACCGTCAACAAGTCATTACCATACCGTCAACAAGTCATTACCATAGCTTCAAAAAGTCATTACCATACCTTCAACAAGTCATTACCATACCTTCAACAAGTCATTACCATACCGTCAACAAGTCATTACCATACCTTCAACAAGTCATTACCATAGCTTCAACAAGTCATTACCATACCTTCAACAAGTCATTACCATACCTTCAACAAGTCATTACCATAGCTTCAACAAGTCATTACCATACCTTCAACAAGTCATCCACATACCTTCAACAAGTCATCCACATACCTTCAACAAGTCATTACCATGCCGCCAACAAGTCATTACCATACCTTCAACAAGTCATTACCATACCTTCAACAAGTCATTACCATAGCTTCAAAAAGTCATTCCCATACCTTCAACAAGTCATTACCATGCCTTCAACAAGTCATTACCATACCTTCAACAAGTCATTACCATACATTCAACAAGTCATTCCCATACCTTCAACAAGTCATCCCCATAGCTTCAACAAGTCATTACCATACCTTCAACAAGTCATTACCATAGCTTCAACAAGTCATTCCCATACCTTCAACAAGTCATTACCATGCCTTCAACAAGTCATTACCATACCTTCAACAAGTCCTTATCATAGCTTCAACAAGTCATTCCCATACCTTCAACAAGTCATTACCATGCCTTCAACAAGTCATTACCATAGCTTCAACAAGTCATCCCCATAGCTTCAACAAGTCATCCCCATAGCTTCAACAAGTTATCCCCATACCTTCAACAAGTCATTACCATAGGTTCAACAAGTCATTCCCATACCTTCAACAAGTCATCCCCATAGCTTCAACAAGTCATTACCATACCTTCAACAAGTCATTCCCATACCTTCAACAAGTCATCCCCATAGCTTCAACAAGTCATCCACATACCTTCAACAAGTCATTCCCATACCTTCAACAAGTCATTCCCATACCTTCAACAAGTCATTACCATAGCTTCAACAAGTCATTACCATACCGTCAACAAGTCATTACCATACCGTCAACAAGTCATTACCATACCTTCAACAAGTCATTACCATAGCTTCAACAAGTCATTACCATACCTTCAACAAGTCATCCACATACCTTCAACAAGTCATTACAATAGCTTCAACAAGTCATTACCATACCGTCAACAAGTCATTACCATACCGTCAACAAGTCATTACCATTCCGTCAACAAGTCATTAGCATACCTTCAACAAGTCATTACCATACCTTCAACAAGTCATTACCATACCGTCAACAAGTCATTACCATACCTTCAACAAGTCATTACCATAGCTTCAACAAGTCATTACCATACCGTCAACAAGTCATTACCATACCTTCAACAAGTCATTACCATACCTTCAACAAGTCATTACCATAGCTTCAACAAGTCATTACCATACCTTCAACAAGTCATCCACATACCTTCAACAAGTCATCCACATACCTTCAACAAGTCAGTAAAATGCCTTCAACAAGTCATTACCATACCTTCAACAAGTCATTACCATACCTTCAACAAGTCATTACCATACCTTCAACAAGTCATTACCATACATTCAACAAGTCATTCCCATAACAAAAATTAACATATTGAAAGCGGCAAAAGCCCTCAAAGGAACTCGCATCTTCTTAAATGATGACCTAACTCACACAAACCAGCAGGTTCTGATGTCACTCCGTTTGAAGGCTCCAAAGAGAATCGCTAGTGCTTGGACTTTTGAAGGAAAGATTTTTGCTACGTTTAGTTCGACCAACCCTCAAAAACCACTGAACACAACAACTAGGCAGATTCGATTCATGGATTTTGACTATTGGTTATCAATGCCATGGCCTGAAAGGAAACAATAAAAAGAACATTGAAAAGTGTAAATTAAAGTTCGAACACGATCTATAAAAATCTTCAAAATGTATATATTCATGTATATATGTGTGTATGTGTATGTATGTGTATATATGTGTATGTATGTGTATATATGTATATATGTGTGTATGTATGTGTATATATGTATATGTGTGTGCATGTATATATATATATATATATGCTTATATTTATAAACAAGAAGAAAGCTCATATTGGACATTAGCGGGTGTCATGGACTGTGAATGTGGACATCGTAAAACGACAATATCATAGTGAATGGGAGATGCTATTAATACATGGGTTTTTTTCACGGTGATATTGTCGTGGTTCGGTGTTCGCGTTCCCAGATCGGGTCATCCGTAACTGTCTATTGATGCATTGCTTTAATCAACAATCGTGTTTTTGTATAACACAGAATGTATGTATAAAACAGAACTTTTTTCCAGCCGGCTGTTGTAAATTTTATACGAATTTGTACCCTGTACTGCATAGTAGTAGATCTATATAGTTTAGTTTATACAAATTTATTTTAGCTCGATTGCGAAACAGGTTATTTCAACTTATATAAATCACTCTCGAGACCTCATTCCTGATGGAATCCATCTCCACGAGGGAGAGAGAAGAGGCAACGTGGAATTTAAATGCCTTGCCTGGGGACACGGTCGTGGCGGCTCCGGCGGGGCTCGAGCTCCGGGCCTTTCGCGCCTGAGGCGGGCGCGCGTCCGCTGCGCTGTCACGACTTCCACTATAGATCTATATGAATACGGTAACTGATACTATTAACATGCTTCTTCTCCTTTTTAAATACATATTTCACGACGTTGGTTTATTTATTTGATATGATAGCACCGCGCAAGTATACCCCAAATAGATTGTATTGATATTTAGCAACCATGGACACCTCGCTATTGTATTGTTTATATGTGTTTTTGTTTGCAACGGTTGTTTTTGCGCGTCGTCTGTGAGATTGTTTTGTTTTATTTTGTCTTCTTATGAGCCAAGTAGTGTGGCTAACTGTTATGTATTATGGTAGCTATACGGTACCAGTTACTTTCTTTGAATATTTATGCTAAGAAAAAAACCCAACTTGTATTATGTCCCTTTATTATGTTATAGAGATGCTCGTTGCTTTTGCTTTCCAAAATATTACTTAAGATAAACTAATATTTTCTGAAACTGATTTGATATTTAATTTCTCATACATTATTCTAGAACAATATGATAATTTACATACATTGTTTCATCGCAACATTAACAAATTATTTTATTATATAAGATTGTGTTTTAGTGTTTTGGAGCATTGATTTCAAACATTGGCGCTTTGAGAGCGATTTGTTATGCTACTTCACATGTAGCATAATATTATATTTTAAAAACGAAAGATATCATTTAAAGTAAAAACATATAATTAACGGTGTCCTTATAGAGCTACGCACATCAATATTTGTATCTATATTTAATATTTTTTATTGTGTTTAAAAAGTAGGTTAAAACATACTAATTAATTACAAGGACACATGTGAAAATCAGCTGTAATGGTATAATATATTTTACAATTCGTTTTTATTTCCTTCTTTTTCGTTTTCGTTGGAAGAAAGTAAATATATCGGACTGTTTTTGTATAACATTAATATATTTTTCTCTTCCATTAGATTTAGTATACGGATAAAATCTGACAACTATATCATATGTTATCCCTGTATGCTAGACTGACGCCGGATTCGAGGCTGACCCGTGAGGTGCAAAACGACGTCGGGGGAGCATATTGGGGTGCAGCTTGCTTTGTAAATGAATCATATACTGACATCATGTAAACACAAAAAATCGAAATGATGAAATATCCTACGATATCTAAATGCAATATATAAACAACACAGACTTCTAATAACAATATTTAAATAAGCGATCTAGTATTCTTGCTTACTAGTCAATAATCATTTATTTTCGTTATGTTCTTTTTAATCATTTGCATCATAAACTACTTCGGTATTATCACATGTTTTTCACATAGACATGAACATGTATCAAACTACAATTTTTACTTATAATGTTAATGGTTTAGCAAACAAAAAAAAGAGAAATGCTGTGTTCCAATGGATAAAATCTCAAAACGCAGGTATAACTTTACTGCAAGAAGTACATTGTAGAGAGTCGGACCGCAAAGACTGGGAAAAAGAATGGGATGGTAAAATTATATGTAGCGGTAATAGTTCAAATCAAACAGGTGTAGCAATTTTGATAAAAAACGGATTAAAAATAGAAATTATGAAAATATATGAAATTGTTATTGGACGCATGTTAGCAGTACAGGCCAAGATTGAAAATAAACAGATAATTATTATAAACATTTATGGCCCAAACAGGGACGACGTGATGTTTTTTCAAAAACTTGAAGATTTCATGAAGAACCACTCTGACAATTCATTCATAACAGGTGGGGATCTTAACGTTCCTCTAGACCCAAATTTGGATAAACAAGGTGGTAACTATCAAACGCATTCAAAAAGTCGGAATAAATTAAAGTCACTTATGGAAACATTTGAACTTGTTGATGTATATAGAATTCATAATCCAAACAAGAAAAGATACACTTGGCGTTCTGCGGTAAGACCAGGTATAGCATGTAGACTTGATTATATACTCATCTCAAATGACATCCTGAACTTAGTAAAATGTTCGGATATAAAACAAAGTTTTAAGTCAGACCACTCTATAGTGTTTGTTGAAATTGACTTTGATCCCATAGAAAGAGGCCCGGGTGTTTTCAAAATGAATAATAGTCTGCTTCTAGAAGACGAATATAAAGAAAACATGTCAAAAGCCATAAGTGAAACACGGGAAATAAATAAAGATGCAAATCCACAAATTAGATGGGAAATAATCAAAAGCACCATTCGAAATGAAACTATTAAATTTGCAAGCTACAAAAATAAAATAAATACAAACTATTATAAAAACATTACAACGGAAATTGAAGAAATAGAGAACAGACTATCCGATAAATACGAAGAAAATCTTATTAGAGATCTAAACCAAAAAAAGACAGAATTAGAAGAGTTTTAATGAAAAGATAAATGGAATTATAACAAGAATCAAAAGTTACAAAATTGAGAATGGGGAAAGAAATGTTAAATTACTGAAAGCACTAGAAAAAAGGAATGCCGAAAGAAAACTAATTACGAATTTAAATGTAGACGGTAAGACTGTTACAAATCAAAATGAAATCCTAAATGAACAGAAACGATATTATGAAAACCTATATAAAGAAAGTAAGCAGACAAATATAAATCATAATTTTTACAATGAACATGTAATACCTAAACTATCAGATGCTGAAAAGCAATCATGTGAAGGAATGATAACAGAAGATGAATGTAAACGAGCTATTAAGGATATGAAAAATGGCAAAAGTCCAGGATCCGATGGTATAAATGTGGAATTCTACAAGCTATATTGGAACGAAATAAAAACAGATTTGGTAGCCTCTTTTAACTTCTCTTTAGAAACAGAATTACTTAGTCAATTACAAGCATAAAGTATAATCACATTATTACCTAAACCAGGGAAAGACTTATCTCTTCTTTCAAATTGGAGACCTATAAGCTTGTTAAACGTGGATTACAAGATAGTTGCTAAAGTAATTGCTAACAGAATAAAGTCAGTCCTAGATAAATTAATAGACAACAGCCAAACAGGCTTTATAAAAGGCCGATATATAGGAGAAAACATACGGTTATTGTATGATGTCATAGAATATACTGAAAACAATAATG
>CM026395.1:5007706-5092897 GCA_014843695.1 Archivesica marissinica
AGCTAGCTAGCACGACTGTTCAGTAGAATTACATAGCCTGATTGTTCATAGAGCTAGCTAGCACGACTGTTCAGTAAAATTACATAGCCTGATTGTTCATAGAGATAGCTAGCTAGCACGACTGTTCAGTAAAATTACATAGCCTGATTGTTCATAGAGATAGCTAGCACGACTGTTCAGTAACATTACATAGCCTGATTGTTCATAGAGATAGCTAGCACGACTGTTCAGTAACATTACATAGCCTGATTGTTCATAGAGATAGCTAGCTAGCACGACTGTTCAGTAAAATTACATAGCCTGATTGTTCATAGAGATAGCTAGCTAGCACGACTGTTCAGTAAAATTACATAGCCTGATTGTTCATAGAGATAGCTAGCTAGCACGACTGTTCAGTAAAATTACATAGCCTGATTGTTCATAGAGATAGCTAGCTAGCACGACTGTTCAGTAAAATTACATAGCCTGGTTGTTCATAGAGATAGCTAGCTAGCACGACTGTTCAGTAACATTACATAGCCTGATTGTTCATAGAGATAGCTAGCTAGCACGACTGTTCAGTAACATTACATAGCCTGATTGTTCATAGAGATAGCTAGCTAACACGACTGTTCAGTAAAATTACATAGCCTGATTGTTCATAGAGATAGCTAGCTAACACGACTGTTCAGTAACATTACATAGCCTGATTGTTCATAGAGATAGCTAGCTAACACGACTGTTCAGTAAAATTACATAGCCTGATTGTTCATAGAGATAGCTAGCTAACACGACTGTTCAGTAACATTACATAGCCTGATTGTTCATAGAGATAGCTAGCTAGCACGACTGTTCAGTAACATTACATAGCCTGATTGTTCATAGAGATAGCTAGCTAACACGACTGTTCAGTAACATTACATAGCCTGGTTGTTCATAGAGATAGCTAGCTAGCAAGACTGTTCAGTACAATTACATAGCCTGATTGTTCATAGAGATAGCTAGCTAGCACGACTGTTCAGTAAAATTACATAGCCTGATTGTTCATAGAGATAGCTAGCTAGCACGACTGTTCAGTAAAATTACATAGCCTGATTGTTCATAGAGATAGCTAGCTAACACGACTGTTCAGTAACATTACATAGCCTGATTGTTCATAGAGATAGCTAGCTAACACGACTGTTCAGTAAAATTACATAGCCTGATTGTTCATAGAGATAGCTAGCTAACACGACTGTTCAGTAAAATTACATAGCCTGATTGTTCATAGAGATAGCTAGCTAGCACGACTGTTCAGTAACATTACATAGCCTGGTTGTTCATAGAGATAGCTAGCTAGCACGACTGTTCAGTAACATTACATAGCCTGATTGTTCATAGAGATAGCTAGCTAACACGACTGTTCAGTAAAATTACATAGCCTGGTTGTTCATAGAGATAGCTAGCTAACACGACTGTTCAGTAACATTACATAGCCTGGTTGTTCATAGAGATAGCTAGCTAACACGACTGTTCAGTAAAACATAGCCTGATTGTTCATAGAGATAGCTAGCTAGCACGAGTTCAGTAACATTACATAGCCTGATTGTTCATAGAGATAGCTAGCTAGCACGACTGTTCAGTAACATTACATAGCCTGATTGTTCATAGAGATAGCTAGCTAGCACGACTGTTCAGTAAAATTACATAGCCTGATTGTTCATAGAGATAGCTAGCTAGCACGACTGTTCAGAACATTACATAGCCTGATTGTTCATAGAGATAGCTAGCTAGCACGACTGTTCAGTAAAATTACATAGCCTGATTGTTCATAGAGATAGCTAGCTAGCACGACTGTTCAGTAAAATTACATAGCCTGATTGTTCATAGAGATAGCTAGCTAGCACGACTGTTCAGTAAAATTACATAGCCTGATTGTTCATAGAGATAGCTAGCTAGCACGACTGTTCAGTAAAATTACATAGCCTGATTGTTCATAGAGATAGCTAGCTAACACGACTGTTCAGTAAAATTACATAGCCTGATTGTTCATAGAGATAGCTAGCTAGCACGACTGTTCAGTAACATTACATAGCCTGATTGTTCATAGAGATAGCTAGCTAACACGACTGTTCAGTAAAATTACATAGCCTGATTGTTCATAGAGATAGCTAGCTAACACGACTGTTCAGTAACATTACATAGCCTGATTGTTCATAGAGATAGCTAGCTAGCACGACTGTTCAGTAACATTACATAGCCTGATTGTTCATAGAGATAGCTAGCTAGCACGACTGTTCAGTAACATTACATAGCCTGGTTGTTCATAGAGATAGCTAGCTAGCAAGACTGTTCAGTACAATTACATAGCCTGATTGTTCATAGAGATAGCTAGCTAGCACGACTGTTCAGTAAAATTACATAGCCTGATTGTTCATAGAGATAGCTAGCTAGCACGACTGTTCAGTAAAATTACATAGCCTGATTGTTCATAGAGATAGCTAGCTAACACGACTGTTCAGTAACATTACATAGCCTGATTGTTCATAGAGATAGCTAGCTAACACGACTGTTCAGTAAAATTACATAGCCTGATTGTTCATAGAGATAGCTAGCTAACACGACTGTTCAGTAAAATTACATAGCCTGATTGTTCATAGAGATAGCTAGCTAGCACGACTGTTCAGTAACATTACATAGCCTGGTTGTTCATAGAGATAGCTAGCTAGCACGACTGTTCAGTAACATTACATAGCCTGATTGTTCATAGAGATAGCTAGCTAGCACGACTGTTCAGTAACATTACATAGCCTGGTTGTTCATAGAGATAGCTAGCTAACACGACTGTTCAGTAAAATTACATAGCCTGGTTGTTCATAGAGATAGCTAGCTAACACGACTGTTCAGTAACATTACATAGCCTGGTTGTTCATAGAGATAGCTAGCTAACACGACTGTTCAGTAACATTACATAGCCTGGTTGTTCATAGAGATAGCTAGCTAACACGACTGTTCAGTAAAATTACATAGCCTGATTGTTCATAGAGATAGCTAGCTAACACGACTGTTCCGTAACATTACATAGCCTGATTGTTCATAGAGATAGCTAGCTAGCACGACTGTTCAGTAACATTACATAGCCTGATTGTTCATAGAGATAGCTAGCTAGCACGACTGTTCAGTAAAATTACATAGCCTGATTGTTCATAGAGATAGCTAGCTAACACGACTGTTCAGTAACATTACATAGCCTGGTTGTTCATAGAGATAGCTAGCTAGCAAGACTGGTCAGTACAATTACATAGCCTGATTGTTCATAGAGATAGCTAGCTAGCACGACTGTTCAGTAAAATTACATAGCCTGATTGTTCATAGAGATAGCTAGCTAGCACGACTGTTCAGTAACATTACATAGCCTGATTGTTCATAGAGATAGCTAGCTAGCACGACTGTTCAGTAACATTACATAGCCTGGTTGTTCATAGAGATAGCTAGCTAACACGACTGTTCAGTAAAATTACATAGCCTGATTGTTCATAGAGATAGCTAGCTAACACGACTGTTCAGTAACATTACATAGCCTGGTTGTTCATAGAGATAGCTAGCTAACACGACTGTTCAGTAAAATTACATAGCCTGATTGTTCATAGAGATAGCTAGCTAACACGACTGTTCCGTAACATTACATAGCCTGATTGTTCATAGAGATAGCTAGCTAGCACGACTGTTCAGTAACATTACATAGCCTGATTGTTCATAGAGATAGCTAGCTAACACGACTGTTCAGTAACATTACATAGCCTGATTGTTCATAGAGATAGCTAGCTAACACGACTGTTCAGTAACATTACATAGCCTGATTGTTCATAGAGATAGATAGCTAGCACGACTGTTCAGTAACATTACATAGCCTGATTGTTCATAGAGATAGCTAGCTAACACGACTGTTCAGTAAAATTACATAGCCTGGTTGTTCATAGAGATAGCTAGCTAACACGACTGGTCAGTACAATTACATAGCCTTGTTGTTCATAGAGATAGCTAGCTAACACGATTGGTCAGTACAATTACATAGCCTGGTTGTTCATAGAGAGAGCTAGCTAACACGACTGTTCAGTAAAATTACATAGCCTGATTGTTCATAGAGATAGCTAGCTAACACGACTGTTCAGTAACATTATATAGCCTGATTGTTCATAGAGATAGATAGCTAGCACGACTGTTCAGTAACATTACATAGCCTGATTGTTCATAGAGGTAGCTAGCTAACACGACTGTTCAGTAACATTATATAGCCTGATTGTTCATAGAGATAGATAGCTAGCACGACTGTTCAGTAACATTACATAGCCTGATTGTTCATAGAGATAGCTAGCTAGCACGACTGTTCAGTAACATTACATAGCCTGATTGTTCATAGAGATAGCTAGCTAGCACGACTGTTCAGTAACATTACATAGCCTGGTTGTTCATAGAGATAGCTAGCTAACACGACTGTTCAGTAACATTACATAGCCTGGTTGTTCATAGAGATAGCTATATAGCACGACTGTTCAGTAACATTGCATAGCCTGGTTGTTCATAGAGATAGCTAGCTAACACGACTGTTCAGTAACATTGCATAGCCTGGTTGTTCATAGCGATAGCTAGCTAACACGACTGTTCAGTAACATTACATAGCCTGGTTGTTCATAGAGATAGCTATATAGCTAGCTGGTTTGATCTTTCATTATTAGTTTATTATTTGATGGCACCCACTCCTGTCCATAACACTAATAGAGCGGTGTGACAGTATCTGGAGATCGATAGATAAAATAAAGTTACACTTACCACGTTCTTGTGAGGCGAAAGATGGAGGTGGTTAGACAATTCGTTGGGAAGATAATGTGCCAAGTAGTTCCCCTTTGCAGTCTTCCTTTCTATTACTTTTATAGCGACCTGAACATTATAAGACAATAGTGGTTTGTACAGTTTAAACAAATTATTTTAGATCGGTTACGAAACCAGATTAATCGCTCTCGAGACATCATTCCTGGTGGAATCCATCGTCACGAGGGAGAAAGAAGAGGCAATGTGAAATTAAAGTGTCTCGCATAAGGGCACAATCGTAACGGCTACAGCTGGGCGCGAACTCCGGGACACTCAGCCAATTCTAGATTATGAGACGCCTCTTATGAACATCAGATTCCCGAACCCTATCCTTGTATGCTCATATTGTATTTTCGAAACTGAAATAATTATTGATTCTGTTAAAATGAGGAATTATTTGATGTATTTACCATGATATTTCCACAATCCGCCTGTGCCGCCATGTCGGGATATCTCTCCAAAGTGTATGACAGCACTCTCGCTGATTTAACGATTCCATACGAGCCCTTGCCAATAGTATCCTTAATCTCATACCCACGATCGAAACACTCGTCATGGATTACCGGATCGGCAATATTTGTCGGGTATTGATTCATTAGCCCATCTTTATCTTTTTATTTTCAACTGGGGAACTCTTATGCTTAATATCGTTAAGTGGAAATTGTAACGTTGCTATGACCAAGTGACGTTCTGACGTTCTGACGTCATAATAGCTAAAGTCCGAGCATGCCGAATGTCCGTTCAGGCGTGAAGCGCCTATAGATAACATGTAAGGGACATGTGTATACAAAATATACATGAAAAAGAACATAAAACTTACGAAGACATTATCAACATCTATAATATTAGGAAATAATGTACGAAACTGTAACGTAACAAAACAGAAAATGAATGTGTTTACCTAATACATGATTCTGGGTGGGCGGTTCCAGGAATTGGCGTTAAGGGGACATCCCCCCACCACCCCCACCCCACCACCCAGAAACAGTTAATTCTGGCGAATGTTCAGGTTTTTTTGTTTGTGCCAAATAACAGTGAAATATATACAACAATATCAATAGGTCATGATGGAAAACCCAATAATACATGCATATATTCTAATAATACCAGTATAATGATGAACATTTGGTTATTACATTGTAATTAACGAGCGAGAGAGAACAGTTTGCCAAATTGTAACATAATAATAATTATTATATTATCATGCGCTATGAGAGTGTATCTTAGCGTATTAAACCTATGCATTACATAACTTAGGGGACGGGGGGCGCGCCAGGTGCCGACTGAACCGTCCCTGGGTCCGCTAGGCGCGCCAGGTGCCGACTGAACCGTCCCTGGGTCCGCTAGTGGATATAACACCTTAGTCAATGCGTCGTCATATTCGACAGCTGTGAGCTTTGATCATGAGAACCTAGTTTATGCTTTCTTTCATTACAGTCAGCCAAACATAAGAATTTATCATCTAACTTCATAATTATTATCCTGAAAAGGATAAATAACGACAAACACCGTATACATGTAGGTGTGCTCAACAACAAGTATCGTTTAATGCATCGCATTAAATACACACACACACACACATGCCTACGCAATAATTTGAGAGTATGCGAATGATTTCCGAAAGTCTGTGAATTGCTTCTGAAAGTGTGGATGGCTTCTGAAAGTGTGAATGGCTTCTGAGTCTGCGAATGGTTTCTGAAAGTCTCTGAACAGCTTCTGAAAGTGTGAATGGCTTCTGAGTCTGTGAACGGCTTCTGAGTCTATGAATGGCTTCTGAGTCTGTGAATGGCTTCTGAAAGTGTGAATGGCTTCTGAGTCTGTGAATGGTTTCTGAGTCTGTGAATGGCTTCTGAAAGTGTGAATGGCTTCTGAGTCTGTGAATGGCTTCTGAGTATGTGAATGGCTTCTGAAAGTGTCAATGGCTTCTGAAAGTCTGTGAATGGCTTCTGAAAGTCTGTGAATGGCTTCCGAGTCTGTGAATGGCTTCTAAAAGTCTGTGAATGGTTTCATGGTAGTATGCGATTGGTTCATTGAACATTTGTTTCAAGAACATATTACTGTGAACATTATTATATAGCATACAGTAATAGAAGCAGACGAGAGTACATGGCTCAAGTGACAGGGCGATTCGGGCAAAGAAGGTCGTTTATTGTAACTTTCGTAGCTTCGCCGACAATAGACACGAAAGCAATACCCGGCCCCGAGGTTATAAAACTTTTCTCAGATCTCAAACTATCTGATTGGTTGATTCCGTGTGTTACTATCAGCCGAACCAACCAGACGGTTGAGACTAGGTTTTGAGAAGTTTTATAACCTCTAGACCAGACTTCACAGACGGATCTGTAGTCCAGTGGCAACACGCTGGACTGGTAATCCAGTGGTCGCAGGTTCGATCCCCCATCTGACCCTAATAAAATTAAGTCTTTCAGATGGGACGTTAAACCGAGGTTTCGTGTCGGTGGTTTACACTGTGCACGTAAAAGAACCAGAGGAGATTCTGGAATGGGTCTCTGTCTGTATCATGCACTACCCTCCAAAATCTAAAATAACTAATCTCTTCAGGAGGCGTCGCTCATATGAGCAACCGGCAGCGACGATAAATAAATGTACAACACAAGACCAGACTTCGCCCTATTTCTTGAGTCCACACTTCCTAATTAATAGCAGTAATGAGCGTGTTTGTCGTGATGACGGGCAGTCTCGTTACATGTTTGCAGGCACAAACACAGGTCCAACTACTCTTTACATGTTTGCAGGCACAAACACAGGTCCGACTACTCGAAACATGTTTGCAGGCACAAACACAGGTCCAACTACTCGTTACATGTTTGCAGGCACAAACACAGGTCCAACTACTCGTTACATGTTTGCAGGCACAAACACAGGTCCGACTACTCGTTACATATTTGCAGGCACAAACACAGGTCCGACTACTCGTTACATGTTTGCAGGCACAAACACAGGTCCGACTACTCGTTACATGTTTGCAGGCACAAACACAGGTCCGACTACTCGTTACATGTTTGCAGGCACAAACACAGGTCCGACTACTCGTTACATGTTTGCAGGCACAAACACAGGTCCGACTACTCGAAACATGTTTGCAGGCACAAACACAGGTCCGACTACTCGAAACATGTTTGCAGGCACAAACACAGGTCCGACTACTCGAAACATGTTTGCAGGCACAAACACAGGTCCAACTACTCGAAACATGTTTGCAGGCACAAACACAGGTCCGACTACTCGTTACATGTTTGCAGGCACACACACAGGTCCGACTACTCGAAACATGTTTGCAGGCACAAACACAGGTCCGACTACTCGAAACATGTTTGCAGGCACAAACACAGGTCCGACTACTCGAAACATGTTTGCAGGCACAAACACAGGTCCGACTACTCGAAACATGTTTGCAGGCACAAACACAGGTCCGACTACTCGAAACATGTTTGCAGGCACAAACACAGGTCCGACTACTCGAAACATGTTTGCAGGCACAAACACAGGTCCGACTACTCGAAACATGTTTGCAGGCACAAACACAGGTCCGACTACTCGAAACATGTTTGCAGGCACAAACACAGGTCCGACTACTCGAAACATGTTTGCAGGCACAAACACAGGTCCGACTACTCGAAACATGTTTGCAGGCACAAACAGAGGTCCGACTACTCGAAACATGTTTGCAGGCACAAACACAGGTCCGACTACTCGAAACATGTTTGCAGGCACAAACACAGGTCCAACTACTCGTTACATGTTTGCAGGCACAAACACAGGTCCGACTACTAGTTACATGTTTGCAGTAACAAACACAGGTCCGACTACTAGTTACATGTTTGCAGGCACAAACACAGGTCCGACTACTCGTTACATGTTTGCAGGCACAAACAAAGGTCCGACTACTCGTTACATGTTTGCAGGCACAAACACAGGTCCGACTACTCGAAACATGTTTGCAGGCACAAACACAGTTCCGACTACTCGAAACATGTTTGCAGGCACAAACACAGGTCCGACTACTCGAAACATGTTTGCAGGCACAAACACAGGTCCGACTACTCGTTACATGTTTGCAGGCACACACACAGGTCCGACTACTCGAAACATGTTTGCAGGCACAAACACAGGTCCGACTACTCGAAACATGTTTGCAGGCACAAACACAGGTCCGACTACTCGAAACATGTTTGCAGGCACAAACACAGGTCCGACTACTCGAAACATGTTTGCAGGCACAAACACAGGTCCGACTACTCGAAACATGTTTGCAGGCACAAACACAGGTCCGACTACTCGAAACATGTTTGCAGGCACAAACACAGGTCCGACTACTCGAAACATGTTTGCAGGCACAAACACAGGTCCGACTACTCGAAACATGTTTGCAGGCACAAACACAGGTCCGACTACTCGAAACATGTTTGCAGGCACAAACACAGGTCCGACTACTCGAAACATGTTTGCAGGCACAAACACAGGTCCGACTACTCGAAACATGTTTGCAGGCACAAACACAGGTCCGACTACTCGAAACATGTTTGCAGGCACAAACACAGGTCCGACTACTCGAAACATGTTTGCAGGCACAAACACAGGTCCGACTACTCGAAACATGTTTGCAGGCACAAACAAAGGTCCGACTACTCGAAACATGTTTGCAGGCACAAACACAGGTCCGACTACTCGAAACATGTTTGCAGGCACACACACAGGTCCGACTACTCGAAACATGTTTGCAGGCACACACACAGGTCCGACTACTCGAAACATGTTTGCAGGCACAAACACAGGTCCGACTACTAGTTACATGTTTGCAGGCACAAACACAGGTCCGACTACTCGTTACATGTTTGCAGGCACACACACAGGTCCGACTACTCGCTACATGTTTGCAGGCACAAACACAGGTCCGACTACTCGAAACATGTTTGCAGGCACAAACACAGGTCCGACTACTCGAAACATGTTTGCAGGCACAAACACAGGTCCGACTACTCGTTACATGTTTGCAGGCACAAACACAGGTCCGACTACTCGAAACATGTTTGCAGGCACAAACACAGGTCCGACTACTCGAAACATGTTTGCAGGCACAAACACAGGTCCGACTACTCGAAACATGTTTGCAGGCACAAACACAGGTCCGACTACTCGAAACATGTTTGCAGGCACAAACACAGGTCCGACTACTCGAAACATGTTTGCAGGCACAAACACAGGTCCGACTACTCGAAACATGTTTGCAGGCACAAACACAGGTCCGACTACTCGAAACATGTTTGCAGGCACAAACACAGGTCCGACTACTCGAAACATGTTTGCAGGCACAAACACAGGTCCGACTACTCGAAACATGTTTGCAGGCACAAACACAGGTCCGACTACTCGAAACATGTTTGCAGGCACAAACACAGGTCCGACTACTCGAAACATGTTTGCAGGCACAAACACAGGTCCGACTACTCGAAACATGTTTGCAGGCACAAACACAGGTCCGACTACTCGAAACATCACGAAATTTGCAAAAGCTAATAAAAACGTCCGCTATCAGGTTTCGAGAAATGATCTAATAAAAGTTTTTTTTACACATAAATCATTTCTGAAATCGTACTAATTTTGACCAAATTTCAAGTGCAAGATCTGGTATGGTTGGAACTTACCATCGGTATGGAGAATTAGTCCTAGTTTATATAAATTTATTTTATCTCGATTGCGAAACAAGTTCTTACAACTTAAATTAATCACTCTCGAGACCTCATTCCTGATGGAATCCATCACCACAAGGGAGAGGGGAGGCAACGTGGAAATTAAATGCCTTGCCTAAGGGCACAATCGTAACGGCTCCAACGGGGCTCGAACTCTGGACCGTTCGCACCTGAAGCGAACGTGCATCCACTGAGCTATCACAACTTCCGGGTACTTCGGTTTCCTGCCACACAAATGTCCACATTTAGGCTCTCCAACGAGAGTGATTAATAAAATAAATAAAGTTTTAAACACCTTAAGTACTTTGTTTTAATGTGAGCTAATTAAAACTACCGACCTTGTCGTCCCACTTTTGTGTGTTACAAAGTCCTGAATAACAAGAAAGTAACACATATAAAATATATATTACAGGTAAAATATTTATTAGAAAGTATACGTAAATATGAGTTAACAAGACCGAGAATTGTCATACTGATCATTGCACAGCCCTAACTTTCCTATAAAAATAGGATTTACAAGTCATGCTCAATAAGGGGCCCCCCGAGTGTGGCTGGGAGGATTTACAAGCCATGCTCAATAAGAGGCCCCCCCGAGTATGGCTGGGAGGATTTACAAGTCATGCTCAACAAGGCCCCCCCCCCCCCCGAGTGTGGCTGGGAGGATTTACAAGCCATGCTCAACAAGAGGCCCCCCCCGAGTGTGGCTGGGAGGGTTTACAAGTCATGCTCAACAAGGGGCCCCCCCCCCGAGTGTGGCTGGGGAGGGTTTACAAGCCATGCTCAACAAGAGGCCCCCCCCAAGTGTGGCTGGGAGGATTTACAAGCCATGCTCAACAAGGGGCCCCCCCCGAGTGTGGCTGGGGAGGGTTTACAAATCATGCTCAACAAGAGGCCCCCCGAGTGTGGCTGGGAGGATTTACAAGCCATGCTCAACAAGAGGCCCCCCCCCCCCGAGTGTGGCTGGGAGAATTTACAAGCCATGCTCAACAAGGGCCCCCCCCCCCGAGTGTGGCTGGGGAGGGTTTACAAGCCATGCTCAACAAGGCCCCCCCCCCCCCCGAGTGTGGCTGGGAGGATTTACAAGCCATGCTCAACAATAGTTATATTATATATATTTCGTGTTTTACGCCTGCATCAGCACCATTTTGGGCTATATCGCCAGCGGGCAGTTTACCTACAAACAACACCTTTCCTGGGCAGGCTCCAGCAGTTAACCAGTACTTGGGTGCACCAACCTCCATAAGAAACTGCCAACTTTTTTTCATATAAATGAGACACGGTCTGAGCGTAGAAAGCCGGGCACACTTCATAACAAAGTTAGCTGAAGTTTCTTAACGTGTTCAGTATATATTACAAGGACTATGCACCCTACCCAAAGACTCTTGTTCTTAATTGGATAAAAGGAGAAAACCCCAAATCCAACACTGCCAATAAACAAATAATTGCATAGGAAGCATTTAAACTCCAAACTGATTGCGAACATACCTGGATTAAAGCATACACATTTACTATATAATAGTATAAGAATCATAGCAAAAACGTGTTGGTAAGTCAACAGACGTCGATTTAGCTTCGTAAAAACTGCGAAGGATGAAGCAAGTCTACCCGGCCTTCGACATAGAGGCGCCACCAATTGAGTGTTTGGCAATGGTCAGTTTCACAATCTGAAGCCAACAGCACACATGGCATAGCGTGTATGCAGAGAAGACCAAATGATGGAGCATTATGTTGGTGTATGGTATACAGCACAATGTATGAATGGTTACTAGAATATTAACATAAACTGGTTAGCCCGTGTACCTAGGTATACTGACTGAACAAATAACAGGACTATCCGATTAGTGCAGTGGTTAGCGCGCTAGCTTCTCACCAATGCAACCCGGGTTCGATCCTCGGACCAAATCTGAGATGGTATGGTGGTCGCCAGATCGGACAGGTGGGTTTTCTCCGGGTACTCCGGTTTCCTCCCACACGAATGACCACATTTACGCTTTCATCCGCGCCAACGAGAGTGATTAATATAAGTTGTTAATACTGGCTTCGCAATCGTTAAATAAAATAAATAAAGTTTAAACTTTTAAACAATTTGTGTTGATAGCAGTTGTCATAGAAGATGTCCCCTATTGACGAGGGATAATGACGATTAAATCTTATCTTAAATCTAGTGATACAACAATCCATGAGGGAAGAGGTAGTGAAAGCTAACCACCATCTACCTTCTGCAGGACATCAAGGGGATGAGGGAAGAGGTAGTGAAAGCTAACCACCATCTACCTTCTGCAGGACATCAAGGGGATGAGGGAAGAGGTAGTGAAAGCTAACCACCATCTACCTTCTGCAGGACATCAAGGGGATGAGGGAAGAGGTAGTGAAAGCTAACCACCATCTACCTTCTGCAGGACATCAAGGGGATGAGGGAAGAGGTAGTGAAAGCTAACCACCATCTATCTTCTGCAGGACATCAAGGGGGTGCACGAATGAAAGGACGAATAGAAGACATGTTCTACTGGTACTGTATGGGTAGTTGTGTAGCCAATTATATTGACGGTTAAGGTCTCCGTTAACCAATTATTTTCCAGATTTGGGTTCCCATTACAAGTCTTGTCCGACCAGGGCCGTAACTTCGAATCCAATCCCCTCTGATGAGGGTCGTTTTGAAATGTTGGTAAATCTTGTGGCTAAACCATTTTTTATTATCATGCAATATTTGTCTACGTATGTTATATAATGATCCATTCAATAACACATGATTAAGCCATTTCATTCTGGATACCGTTCAAACAGTATTTGCAAAGAACATAGAGCCAGATCAGCTGTCACGGAACATGCCATCTGATCAGGCTCTATGCTGTTTGCTATTCAGATGATCTTGCTAAGACACTTGGATCTATGTTGTTTCCAAAAGCCTTTAAATGTATCCAGAATGAAATGGGTTAAACTAAATACAACCTGCTTAGTGCATTGATACAAGCGTTCAAGTATTCACAAAGCTAGGCCTATCCCATATCGGCCTTCGACAAATGGACAAGCTGAGCGTTATACAAGAACGCCCTTGGATGCTACAAGATTTTAAATTGAGATTATCAAGGACAAATTACCAGCGCAGTAAATCACTCGACTGGGTTCGTGGCAAACAAACTAATAGTTACCACATTTTTGTCAGTGATTGTGGAATGCATTTTGGTGCAAACTTTTTACCATCTTCACGCTAATCAAGCTAATTAAGTTTTGATTTCTCACCATAGAAGAACATTATAAAAAGAACATACAATTAATAAGAATGCTTGAATAATATACAAACAGCAGAGCCATATTGTCAGGCCCATACTGTCATTAGTCTTACCGCGATAAGCAACTAAACAAAATCACAAGACGACATAGTTAACAAAACAAAAAAACCAACTACTGAACATGAAGATGTTGGCGAAGATGTAATAGTTAATGTAAATGACACAATATGCTTCGAAGAAAAATGCAGTCAGTTCGAACAATACTGTGGTGAGGGTCACTGACAATTTCTTAGGTTATTTTCAGAAAGACCGTTTGAAATCTGACATTAACGAGTCTGTAAGAACAGATGTGATCACAGCAGATATCTTGAAGCATGCAGTTGACTGGAAGGCAAAGTCCTTGGAGGAACTAGTCTCCATTCTTGAAGACATAGTCAATGCACAGCTAAAAGACATATACGGCTCTATTAGTGACAGGTGAATTTCGACTGGCGGATACTCATAGACTTTTAAATTACGAAGACGGACTGGATATCGGAGATAGATGAACAGATACGGAAATAGAAACATTACCAATTACCGGAAATTTAGGAAGGTAATGAGAAGAGAAAAAAAACATTTCGCTGGCAATTGTAACAATTACATGGGACTGTTAACGTAATGTGCATAACTGTGGTGATCTGTTGCTAGTCTTATGTCGCTTTTCGGATAGACTAGTACAGATCACGCAGTTGATGTAGATGTGAGTATTGGTTTAACGGTGCAACAGAACAGTTCATGATATATCGTGCAGTTGATGTAGAGGTGAGTATTGGTTTAATGGCGCATCAGAACAGTTCATGATATATCGTACTGTTGATGTAGAGGTGAGTATTGGTTTAATGGCGCATCAGAACAGTTCATGATATATCGTGCAGTTGATGTAGAGGTGAGTATTGGTTTAACAACGTACCAGAACAGTTCATGATATAACGCGCTGTTGATGTAGAGGGTGCTGTTGATGTAGAGGTAAAATGTTACCATTTCCTAAAAAATATCAGTATGACCGGGGTATTGATTTTCTGCATAAATAAATAAAAATCTAGAATATGTTCACAGGACAGGCAATGTTTACTCGTGTTTACTCGTAGTCTATGACACAAAATGTAGTCAAATATGGTTATTATTCTGGTAATCTAGGCAACAGCAAAGTGTCATTACATTAGGCACATCTGTGTAGAATGCTTGGCGTGTAGCAGTTTGAATGATCAGTTCATTACACACAAGATTTTCGGGGTGAAGTACGATTTTCCACATGGAGGTATGGTAAGTACAAACACATAACTATATGCCATCCCATCTCATAAAGTGGGTGTACAAATACACATATTTGGTTTTTGCAAGTCTTTACAGTTTCTCATATATATATATTGCAACATTTTATTATTCATCACACATTTCTGACCAGGGCTCTTTCTAGAGGGCGATGTGGGCGAATTAGTCGCTCTAGAGACCCTGACTTCGCCCTCTGGCCCCACTACTCCCTAAACATTTTTTTTTTACAATTTTCATACAGAATTTGGTCCAGTAATTTGGCCCATTATACAGCACTCCTTCAATTCAAATGTTGTATTTAATGGTAATACTGTGCAGTTTAACCATATTTTGTTGAAATTGATTAAATAACACCATTTAAGGACTCGATGGTGTGCTTTCTCACTTCTCCCAAAAGTTCTGACATAGAAAGAGACGTGCTTACTCAACATTTAGTAGAACTCTAAAATCAATCTTACTGTAAATATCCCAACATCCCCATTAATAGTACAGACAATTTATCACAGACTGAAGTCAAATATATTGAGATATGTACAAGTCGTTTACAAATGATCCGGGGAAAAATGACCGTAAGACGAAGAGATTACTAGAACATAACTCTTGTCTCATACAACCGGTGCCCGAGGTTATAAAACCTTTCTCAGGCCTCAAACTCAAGCTCAAGTGATTTGATTGGTTGATTCTGAGTGTTACTGTCAGCTGAACCAATCAGGTGCTTGAGATTGGAAAAAGGTTTTATAACCTCTAGACCTGATGACATTGATGGTACTAAAAGGTAAGATTTGTCTATAACAACTTGATGACAATGATGATACTAAAAGGTAAAAAATATGTCTGATACAATCTGAACACCGATTAGTGTTTTAAAGAATGACAATGCTGTCTGATTAGCGCAGTGGTTAGCGCGCTCGCTTCTCAACAATGCAACCCGGGTTCAATCCTCGGACCCGGGAAGTATGTGAGATGGTATGATGGTCGCCAGATCGGACAGGTAGGTTTTCTCCGGGTACTCCGGTTTCCTCCCACACGAATGACCACATTTACGCTTTCAAAATAAATAAAGTTTAAACTAAGAATGACAAAATCCTGGCTCCAGAGATTTGTTCCACTATTGTGTGAAATTACATGATTCAGTGATGACGAGGTTAAATCAGCGATACCACAGTTACTATCTATTGATGATGACCAATTACGTCGATAGATCGATAACTATGACGATAGATAGATTAACCCACAGACCTCTAAATAGGCTTACAAAAAGTGTAGATAAAGATGAGCCGGCTCATCAGGATCTGCACTTTTTGCCAGTAATATTACTATATTCAGACAAAATTACCCATTTCGATAAATGAACTGGTCCAAATGTAGTTTTATTAATTTATTGGTCTAAATATATCATGGACCAGTCCATGTCAGTTACTTGGTGTTGAATGGGTTAACATGTCATCATAGGAGCCATTAAGTGGGTTCATTATACATACTCATTTGCATACATTAGACAAAACAAATGTCTATGGGTAATCCAAAATCCTAAATCAAAGCTTTCATAAAATCACCAAAGAACAACATTCTACCTTGAAACTGGTCGCTACAATGCTATTGATCGTGTTAATAGACAATGTAAATGTTGCAATAATAATGCTATTGAATCAGAATACCATTTTATCTTGATATGTTCAATATACAATGAAATAAGACTAAATGTTTTAGGCAGAACAAGTTGGCCTACCTTGAATAAATATGTTATTCTTATGAAAAGTAAGAATAGTAAAATATTAATAAATACTGCTAAATATATTAAGAATGCTTTTAAACTAAGAACAAATCATATGAAAACATTACGTGACTAACATTAATGAATGTATATGTATGCTATCATATTAATATGTATTATCACAAAAAGACAAATTGGTTTCGCTCTTTGGCAATATAGCTTCTTAGCTGGTTTATCATTGCTTTAACTCTTTCAACACCAAGTAACTGACATGGACTGGTCCATGATATTCTTAGACCAATAAATGAATAACAAAATTACATTCGAACAAGTTCATTTATCAAGATGGGTAATTTTGTCTAAAATTAGTAATACTACTTGCAAAAAGTGCAGATCCTGATGAGACGGCTCGTCACGAGCCGGCTCATCTGGATCTACACCTTTTGTAAGCCTATAAATAGAGGTATGTGGTGTTGAAAGGGTTAAGTAACACGATGTCAACCTATTATTAATGTAATTTGTGTATATTACACTTTGATTCTCATGCCATGTATACTATTATTAATCTATATTGTACTGTTAAAGGCAAGGTTATTGCCGATATTGCAATAAAACATATTGTATTGTATTGTTATCCAAATCTTCATCATACAATGTTTGTGTGTCCAGCGAAGGACAACATTTCTTAATACTACACATTCACTAGACCATGTTTGAGCTTCCAGAGACGGACGGCATTTCTTCATTGCCACTAATCATGGCCTTCATCACACCATATTAGAGTTTCCAGATACAAACAGCATTTCTTCATTGCCACTAATCATGGCCTTCATCACACCATATTCGAGTTTCCAGCGACAGACGACATTTCTACCTTGCCAATCAGCTGTTGATCCTTCCACACCCTATTTGTAAGCCTTTCTTGCATCTTGAAGCCCATAAGATCCTTCCGTGTGATGATGCCCTTAACTATGTTCTTGTTGTCTGTAACAGTTAAATGCCGCAGTCCAAGGGTGCGGAATATCACATATGTGCGCTTCAAGGAAAACTTCTCCGCAATGGCCATCGCCGACTGATTTATGTACGGTTTCTGCAATTAAATTTCTTTGTTTAAGTTTAAACTTTATTTATTTTACAACGAATGAGAAGCAAGATCTAACAACTTATATTAATCACTCTCGTTGGCGCGGATGAAAGCGTAAATGTGGTCATTCATGTGGGAGGAAACCGGAGTACCCAGAGAAAATCCACCTGTCCGATCTGGCGACCATCGTACCATCTCACATACATCCAAGTCCGAGGACGGAACCCAGGTTGCATTGGTGAGAAGCGAGCACGCTAACCACTGAGCTAATCGGACAGCCAATTTCTTTATAGTTTCAAGGTTTACATTCACACCAATACTTGTTATTGGTGGAGGAAGATCCTGGGTACATCTACAAGCAGTATCATTGGACCGGACGGCACCCAGGTTGAACCACCAACCTTCTGGAAGCCAGCTGAAGAGCTTCCACACATGAACATTTTTTGATACCGGTACTCCCCTGTGGGATTTGAACCTACTGCGGTGAGGGGCAAATGGTTTGAAGCATTCAGCACAGTGGCCCATTTCCGCATATACAGAGAAAATGATACTTTGTGTGTAATTTCACTAATACTTCAAACTTACAGTATTAAATGCTTCCATGGGAAAACAGTAATTGGGTACAATGCTACATGTTCATTATTGAAGCTAAAAACTTTTCAACATATCTCACTTCCAAAAAAACATTTAACACTTTCCCTCATAGAAGCACCTCTTGACGCCATTACCTATACGACATACATTGACAATGTAGTAGCCAAACCAATGTCATAATAAAGGCAGAATCTCATGTAGTCCCAGTAATATATATGGAGGTGGGATAGATATGGCCACTACTTATCCACTGCACGATAACTATATAACTGTCGTTTGTATGGAGATATAATAGTATATTAACCTAAATCTCTATGAAGGAAAGGGTTAAAGGCTGTCGTTTGTATGGAGATATAATAGTATATTAACCTAAATCTCTATGAAGGAAAGGGTTAAAGGCTGTCGTTTGTATGGAGATATAATAGTATATTAACCTAACTCTCTATGAAGGAAAGGGTTAAATGACTGTCGTTTGTATGGAGATATAATAGTATATTAACCTAACTCTCTATGAAGGAAAGGGTTAAAGGCTGTCGTTTGTATGGAGATATAATAGTATATTAACCTAAATCTCTATGAAGGAAAGGGTTAAAGGCTGTCGTTTGTATGGAGATATAATAGTATATTAACCTAAATCTCTATGAAGGAAAGGGTTAAAGGCTGTCGTTTGTATGGAGATATAATAGTATATTAACCTAAATCTCTATGAAGGAAAGGGTTAAATGGCTGTCGTTTGTATGGAGATATAATAGTATATTAACCTAAATCTCTATGAAGGAAAGGGTTAAATGGCTGTCGTTTGTATGGAGATATAATAGTATATTAACCTAAATCTCTATGAAGGAAAGGGTTAAATGGCTGTCGTTTGTATGGAGATATAATAGTATATTAACCTAACTCTCTATGAAGGAAAGGGTTAAATGGCTGTCGTTTGTATGGAGATATAATAGTATATTAACCTAAATCTCTATGAAGGAAAGGGTTAAATACATGAGTTAAACATATTTCTTACCAAATCTATTGCGAGGTCGTGATATTTGTCATCCTCTATATATTTATGCAGTTTCTCGCTGATCACTTCAGGGTGCCTCACTTTATGTATATTCAACTGGAAACATAGGCAGATGCACACATTTTAAATACAAACTCATAATTTTACAAATAAGCTAGCTAGGTTGTGAATAAAACCGGATCATAATATAGAGATAGGGGTTTCCTGAACGGGTTGGAGCATAGGGGAAGGAAACTGGGACACAGTACAGCTACCTGACCAATAGACATGTAACCCTTCCACACTAATGTATCCGGAACGTGATACTTCTATGTCAGTGGGACACTGGGTCACTTGGATGCACCATAGTAACATATATCTAGTGTCATCCCATCCACCCTGGAGTAATGCTACTACACCCAAGTACACATCCTACCAACAACACAGGAATGCTACTACACCCAAGTACACATCCTACAAACAACACAGGAATGCTACTACACCCAAGTACACATCCTACCAACAACACAGGAATGCTACTACACCCAAGTACTCATCCTACATACACTGGAGTAATGCTACTACACCCAAGTACACATCCTACATACACTGGAGTAATGCTACTACACCCAAGTACATATCCTACATACACTGGAGTAATGCTACTACACCCACGTACACATCCTACATACACTGGAGTAATGCTACTACACCCACGTACACATCCTACATACACTGGAGTAATGCTACTACACCCAAGTACACATCCTACCAACAACACAGGAATGCTACTACACCCAAGTACACATCCTACATACACTGGAGTAATGCTACTACACCCAAGTACACATCCTACATACACTGGAGTAATGCTACTACACCCACGTACACATCCTACATACACTGGAGTAATGCTACTACACCCAAGTACATATCCTACATACACTGGAGTAATGCTACTACACCCAAGTACAATCCTACATACACTGGAGGAATGCTACTACACCCACGTACATATCCTACATACACTGGAGTAATGCTACTACACCCAAGTACACATCCTACATACACTGGAGTAATGCTACTACACCCAAGTACATATCCTACATACACTGGAGTAATGCTACTACACCCAAGTACACATCCTACATACACTGGAGTAATGCTACTACACCCAAGTACACATCCTACATACACTGGAGTAATGCTACTACACCCAAGTACACATCCTACATACACTGGAGTAATGCTACTACACCCAGGTACATATCCTACATACACTGGAGTAATGCTACTACACCCAAGTACACATCCTACATACACTGGAGTAATGCTACTACACCCAAGTACACATCCTACATACACGGGAGTAATGCTACTACACCCAAGTACATATCCTACATACACTGGAGTAATGCTACTACACCCAAGTACATATCCTACATACACTGGAGTAATGCTACTACACCCAGGTACATATCCTACATACTCTGGAGTAATGCTACTACACCCAAGTACACATCCTACATACACTGGAGTAATGCTACTACACCCACGTACACATCCTACATACACTGGAGTAATGCTACTACACCCAAGTACATATCCTACATACACTGGAGTAATGCTACTACACCCAAGTACACATCCTACATACACTGGAGTAATGCTACTACACCCAAGTACACATCCTACATACACTGGAGTAATGCTACTACACCCAAGTACACATCCTACATACACGGGAGTAATGCTACTACACCCAAGTACATATCCTACATACACTGGAGTAATGCTACTACACCCAAGTACATATCCTACATACACTGGAGTAATGCTACTATACCCAAGTACATATCCTACATACACTGGAGTAATGCTACTACACCCAAGTACACATCCTACCAGCAACACAGGAATGCTACTACACCCAAGTACATATCCTACATACACTGGAGTAATGCTACTACACCCAAGTACACATCCTACATACACTGGAGTAATGCTACTACACCCACGTACACATCCTACATACACGGGAGTAATGCTACTACACCCAAGTACACATCCTACATACACTGGAGTAATGCTACTACACCCAAGTACATATCCTACATACACTGGAGTAATGCTACTACACCCAAGTACACATCCTACATACACTGGAGTAATGCTACTACACCCAGGTACATATCCTACATACACTGGAGTAATGCTACTACACCCACGTACACATCCTACATACACGGGAGTAATGCTACTACACCCAAGTACACATCCTACATACACGGGAGTAATGCTACTACACCCACGTACACATCCTACATACACTGGAGTAATGCTACTACACCCAAGTACATATCCTACATACACTGGAGTAATGCTACTACACCCAAGTACATATCCTACATACACTGGAGTAATGCTACTACACCCAAGTACACATCCTACATACACTGGAGTAATGCTACTACACCCACGTACATATCCTACATACACTGGAGTAATGCTACTACACCCAAGTACACATCCTACCAGCAACACAGTAATGCTACTACACCCAAGTACACATCCTACATACACTGGAGTAATGCTACTACACCCAAGTACACATCCTACATACACTGGAGTAATGCTACTACACCCAAGTACACATCCTACATACACTGGAGTAATGCTACTACACCCAAGTACATATCCTACATACACTGGAGTAATGCTACTACACCCAAGTACATATCCTACATACACTGGAGTAATGCTACTACACCCAAGTACACATCCTACATACACTGGAGTAATGCTACTACACCCACGTACACATCCTACATACACTGGAGTAATGCTACTACACCCACGTACACATCCTACATACACTGGAGTAATGCTACTACACCCAAGTACACATCCTACATACACTGGAGTAATGCTACTACACCCACGTACACATCCTACATACACTGGAGTAATGCTACTACACCCAAGTACACATCCTACATACACTGGAGTAATGCTACTACACCCACGTACACATCCTACATACACTGGAGTAATGCTACTACACCCAAGTACACATCCTACCAACAACACAGGAATGCTACTACACCCAAGTACATATCCTACATACACTGGAGTAATGCTACTACACCCAAGTACACATCCTACCAACAACACAGGAATGCTACTACACCCACGTACACATCCTACATACACTGGAGTAATGCTACTACACCCAAGTACACATCCTACATACACTGGAGTAATGCTACTACACCCAAGTACACATCCTACCAACAACACAGGAATGCTACTACACCCAAGTACATATCCTACATACACTGGAGTAATGCTACTACACCCAAGTACATATCCTACATACACTGGAGTAATGCTACTACACCCAAGTACATATCCTACATACACTGGAGTAATGCTACTACACCCAAGTACACATCCTACATACACGGGAGTAATGCTACTACACCCAAGTACACATCCTACATACACTGGAGTAATGCTACTACACCCAAGTACATATCCTACATACACTGGAGTAATGCTACTACACCCAGGTACACATCCTACATACACTGGAGTAATGCTACTACACCCAAGTACATATCCTACATACACTGGAGTAATGCTACTACACCCAAGTACATATCCTACATACACTGGAGTAATGCTACTACACCCAAGTACATATCCTACATACACTGGAGTAATGCTACTACACCCAAGTACATATCCTACATACACTGGAGTAATGCTACTACACCCAAGTACACATCCTACATACACTGGAGTAATGCTACTACACCCAAGTACACATCCTACGAACAACACAGGAATATTACCAATACAACCTTCACCATTAGGTGAGCAAACCTTTGTTTCATAAATTACATAGTTTAGTCACATGTACCAACGCTAGAGCTGTGTAGAACCATTTTCTTTTTTACATCCAAAACTATTGACTCACTAATACAATAAGTTCTGAAATCTTTAGCATATACCTAGAATAGATTTCAGGTATGTTCATTGTTATATAGATATTATTTTCCTGCCTATTGTATATCAACACATTGATAGGGAGAAGAACTATATACATTTTCTTTCGTTCTAATCCCTTTCAGTCTACTGCTGTTAAATTATATGTAAAATGTTCATTTCTTGATTACATGTACAAATACTGAAATAAATAATTTTTAAACAAGAGCTGTGACCAGAAATTCCTACTGAAACCGACATCAATCGGCATGACAACGGATGTAAGCAAATGTATCTGCACCTTCTAAATGTTCACTTAATTGCATGATTAACTGATGATTGACCTAATTATAAACACAATATACATGTACACAGATTACCCCGATTGACCTAATTATAAACACAATATACATGTACACAGATTACCCCGATTGACCTAATTATAAACACAATATACATGTGTACAGATTACCAAGATTTACCTAATTATAAACACAATATACATGTGCACAGATTACCACGATTGACCTAATTATAAACACAATATACATGTGCACAGATTACCACGATTGACCTAATAATAAACACAATATACATGTGCACAGATTACCACGATTGACCTAATTATAAACACAATATACATGTGCACAGATTACCACGATTGACCTAATTATAAACACAATATACATGTGCACAGATTACCACGATTGACCTAATTATAAACACAATATACATGTGCACAGATTACCACGATTGACCTAATAATAAACACAATATACATGTGCACAGATTACCACGATTGACCTAATTATAAACACAATATACATGTGCACAGATTACCCTGATTGACCTAATTATAAACACAATATACATGTACACAGATTACCACGATTGACCTAATTATAAACACAATATACATGTGCACAGATTACCACGATTGACCTAATTATAAACACAATATACATGTGCACAGATTACCACGATTGACCTAATTATAAACACAATATACATGTGCACAGATTACCACGATTGACCTAATAATAAACACAATATACATGTGCACAGATTACCACGATTGACCTAATTATAAACACAATATACATGTGCACAGATTACCCTGATTGACCTAATTATAAACACAATATACATGTACACAGATTACCCCGATTGACCTAATTATAAACACAATATACATGTGCACAGATTACCACGATTGACCTAATTATAAACACAATATACATGTGCACAGATTACCATGATTGACCTAATTATAAACACAATATACATGTACACAGATTACCCCGATTGACCTAATTATAAACACAATATACATGTGTACAGATTACCACTATTGACCTAATTATAAACACAATATACATGTGCATTGATTACCACGATTGACCTAATTATAAACACAATATACATGTACACAGATTACCACGATTGACCTAATAATAAACACAATATACATGTGCACAGATTACCACGATTGACCTAATTATAAACACAATATACATGTGCACAGATTACCACGATTGACCTAATTATAAACACAATATACATGTACACAGATTACCACGATTGACCTAATTATAAACACAATATACATGTGCACAGATTACCACGATTGACCTAATTATAAACACAATATACATGTGCACAGATTACCACGATTGACCTAATTATAAACACAATATACATGTACACAGATTACCCCGATTGACCTAATTTTAAACACAATATACATGTGCACAGATTACCCCGATTGACCTAATTATAAACACAATATACATGTGCACAGATTACCCCGATTGACCTAATTATAAACACAATATACAAGTCATGGACACAGATTACCCCGATTGACCTAATTATAAACACAATTATACAGTCATGGACACAGATTACCCCGATTGACCTAATTATAAACACAATTATACAGTCATGGACACAGATTACCCCGATTGACCTAATTATAAACACAATTATACAGTCATGGACACAGATTACCCTGATTGACCTAATTATAAACACAATTATACAGTCATGGACACAGATTACCCCGATTGACCTAATTATAAACACAATTATACAGTCATGGACACAGATTACCCTGATTGACCTAATTATAAACACAATTATACAGTCATGGACACAGATTACCCCGATTGACCTAATTATAAACACAATTATACAGTCATGGACACAGATTACAACGCAATTATATTGTCTACAAATTTATCGGTTTACAAATCCAGCTTTCTAAATACACACAAGGATAAAGTTGGCACATATATTACATGATCTACATACAGTAAGTGCATTCCCTGACAAAACGATGACTGTTGAAGATGAAACAATTAAACACTATTGTAGGAAGTAATAAGCAATATTTAATATACAGATTTACCTGATCAAACTCTATCCATGACGGCTCATCCAAGGATACAGATTTACCTGATCAAACTCTATTCATGACGGCTCATCCGAATATACAGATTTACCAAATCAAACTCTATGACGGCTCATCCGAATATACAGATTTACCTGATCAAACTCTATCCATGATGGCTCATCCGAATATACAGATTTACCTGATCAAACTCTATCCATGACGGCTCATCCGAATATACAGATTTACCTGATCAAACTCTATCCATGACGGCTCATCCGAATATACAGATTTACCTGATCAAACTCTATGACGGCTCATCTGAATATACAGATTTACCTGATCAAACTCTATCCATGACGGCTCATCCGAATATAGAGATTTACCTGATCAAACTCTATCCATGACTGCTCATCCGAATATACAATTTTACCTGATCAAACTCTATCCATGACGGCTCATCCGAATATACAGATTTACCTGATCAAACTCTATCCATGACGGGTCATCCGAATATACAAATTTACCTGATCAAACTCTATCCATGACGGCTCATCCGAGGATACAGATTGATAATTATCGTCAAGGTCAGAGGCCGAAAAAAACAAATCTTCATTCATCATGATCACAGTCAACTCTAACCTGTAAAACAAGGATAGCTGAACTGACATCCACAGTCAACTCTAACCTGTAAAACAAGGATAGCTGAACTGACATCCACAGTCAATTCTAACATGTAAACCAAGGATAGCTGAACTGACATTCAGTCAACTCTAACCTGTAAAACAAGGATAGCTGAACTGACATCCACAGTCAACTCTAACCTGTAAAACAAGGATAGCTGAACTGACATTTTACTCTCAATCTACTGTTTGTACAGCCTACAGACAGATCTGTAATCCAGTGATTAACATGTTGGAATGGTAATCCAGGGATCGCAGGTTCAATCCCCCGTCTGACCCTAATAAAATTAACAATCTTTCAGATGGGACTTTAAACCGAGGTCTTGTGTCGGTGCTGTACACCGTGCACGTAAAAGAACCAGAGGAGACTCTGGAATGGGTCTCTGTCTGTATCATTGCACTATCCTCAACAATCTAAAATGACTAATCTCTTCAGGAGGCGTCGCTCATATGGGCAACCGGTAGCGACGATAAATAAACGTAAAATACACATTGTACAGCCTAATTTAAGAATTATATATGTTATATTTCAGGTTTTACGCCTGCATCAGCACCATTTTGGGCTATATCGCCGGCGGGCAGTTTACCTAACAACATCTTTCCTGGGCAGGCTCCAGCGGTTAACCAGTACTTGGGTGCACCAACCTCCATAAGAAACTGCCAACTTTTTCATATAAATGAGACACGGCCTGAGCGGGGCTCGAACCCGTGACCATCAGTGATGATAGGTTACAGTGGTATACAGGTCAGCGACCGTAACCACTCGACTACTGAGGCGGACCCTAATTTAAGAAAGACATTTTTATTTGATCAGCAAACTATATAGATTAGTCTATATGACATACTGGCATGCAGTAATCGCAAATATATGTTTTAATAAATAACACTAAAAACTGTTAGCATATCTCAGATAATTCAAAGTTACAAATTACAAACAATCAGACACTGACATAAACACATCAATTAACGCCAAATTTGGAATTGAAAATTGTGTGGGAATTATTATTTATTAATTTCTACAAATTTGTTTTCTCGATTGCAAAAACAGTTCCTACAACTTGTATTAATCACTTGCGAGATCTCATTCCTGATGGAATCCATCACCATGAGGGAGAGAGAAGAGGCAATGCGGAATTAAATGCCTTGCCTAAGGGCACGATCGTAACGGCTCCAGCGGGCTCAAAAGGCTCACTTAATAGCAAAATTCCAAAACCCATTTCATAAAATATGGTATGAAATCACAACTCGTGTAAGATCATATCAGGCATAAGATTTATTTTGAAAATTAAATAAATGCGAAAATTGCAATAAAAACTGGATCGTAAGGGGGGACACTGACATTGGACATTCACAAGAAAGCAGATATGAACGAAATGCCAACAGATATTGATTGTAGCTGATGTTCATAGTAGGCAAAAGTCACCGGAGACCATATAGCAGGGGAAATCTCTCCGGGTGGGGCATGCGCCCGGACCCCCCTAGAATGGTGCGTAATCCATATTTAGGCCTAGCTACGCGCCTGCCTATATCTATTTTAAAATCTAAACCTGGTAATCATTCCATAAAAGTGCTCATCTTCATTAGCGTCGCTTTTCTTGATGACGGGGAATCCTCCGTGTGCCGTGTCCACCATTAGTTTGGCAAGCATTTGCACATTCTCCTGTATCTGCACGGTGATCACGGGCTGCGCCATGATATCACAAGCACTGAACAGCTCCAGGTTAACCCTGGAACACAATAACAAGACAGTCATGGCGGAATGCTACTACAAGCACTGAACAGCTCCAGGTTAACTCTGGAACACAATAACAAGACATTCATGGAGGAATGCTACTACAAGCACTGAACAGCTCCAGGTTAACTCTGGAACACAATAACAAGACATTCATGGAGGAATGCTACTACAAGCACTGAACAGCTCCAGGTTAACTCTGGAACACAATAACAAGACATTCATGATTATCGTTTCAAGAGACACATTTTCTCGTATTTAGTTTCTGAATTAAAGAGATAGATTTCTTTATTTGTAGAGGGTGACCTAGTTAGTTCTGAACTAATCTTCCTTAGGGTCCTCTTAAAATTTCTTAACACTAATAGTCTATAGCATTAATGCACATACAGAATAATTATAACCAAAGTTCCCCGGTAAACCATACAATATACATGTATAATGTTGTACAATGTAACTTAAACAAATCAGGTAATGTTATCGAAATACAAAACGACATAAGCATATTTAATGACAATAATTATATATAAAACGTTCTAGTGTCTACCGATTAAAAAGTTGTTGTATCCATAATTTACATTTTGACTTGAAAATTCCGAAAATTCAGGACATAAGCTTGGTAACGATTGCAAAACTAACATTAACAACTTACATTAATCACTCTCGTTGGCGCGGATGAAATCGTATTAGGTCATTCGTATGGGAAAAAACCGGAGTACCCGGAGAAAACCAACCTGTCCGATCGCGCGATCACCGAACCATCTCACACACTTCCCGGTCCGAGGATCGAACCTGGTTTGCATTGGTGCGAAGCGAGCGCGCTAACCATTGGCGCTAATCGGACAGTGTTTAACATGGACTATACCCATTCAATCTTTGGAAATTAAGTTAATAAATGTACATGTACAATTTATGCGAGACAGTTTGAACACATTTTCAGTCTAGAAATGGACTACATGTACATGTATTTTGTTAATAGGATTATGACCCTGTTATTGGATACTTCGCTCTTTTTATAAAGCAATGGTAACATTTTCAGGGTTCCCGATCTGTCTGAATGTTTGTGTGCGCCACTTCTGTCGCCAATTGAAAAAACACTGGAGCCAATTAAAAAAACTTGGAGCCAATTAAGAGCCATATAGTTCACAAATAAATATTTTAAGACATGTGCCAAAAAAAGTTAAAATAGTTTCGCCAATTCACAAAATTTAGCGCCAATATTTATTTTTTGTCGCAATTGCCTTCTATACAACCATAAGAATATACCTATATTGGCATAGACGGATTTTCAGCAATTCAAGGGAAATAACTGTGGAGTTACTGTTGGGATTGGGACTAATGCTTGGTTGAATGCAAGGAGGTATGGGGAATACATATGTCACATATATATATATCAATTGCTTCAGGCTTGATGAAGTTCTGAGCATACATTAAAACATTCGAGCACAGCCAGCATATGAAGATGTCAATGCATATCTGAATATTCTGCTTGTTGGTGTGGTTGCCAGATTCAAAAGTTTCTGTTGATTAAAAGTTGGATTGATTAAACTATGAGACAGATGCCCAATTTTTAAAAATTAAAAATATACATGTATTCATATTCACTTACATTTGATGTTGCAATTCAATTACTACATTTGAACACAGTTTTGGCATTCATTATCATCCCTAGAAGTCAAACCTGTGTTAGCGGTCACCTCCATTAAGCATCCAACCTGTATTAACCCATTTCATTCTGGATACCGTTCAAACTGTATTTGTAAAGAACACAGAGCCAGATCAGCCACCACGGAATGTATCGTCTATGCTGTTTGCTATTCAGATGATCTTGCTAAGACACTTAGCTATGTAGCAAACAACATAGATCCTGATCAGCATGCAGCGTCACACTGCAGCTGATCTGGATCTACGTTGTTTGCAAAAGCCTCTAAATGTATCCAGAATGAAATGAGTTAAGCAGGCAGTTTCCATATTCCTCATATGTTGTTTTATTATACATCTGACCTCACTTAAGCAGTCACCTGTGCTAAGCAGCCACTTTCTGTGATTACCTGGGCTGGCTGCTTAACACAGGTTTGACTATAGAAAAGCAGTGATGTTAAACCCTTTAATCCGAAAACCCCTCCAAACTGCACCATTCCCCTGATTCAGTGGTCATAAGTTAGAGGAGCTTCACTGTATCATCGATAGAAACATGTCACAATTTTCCAAGTTACAAATCAGGAACGCATATAGCTACAAGGGTAGGTGATTATTGCTGTGCATAGTTTTGAGTTTTCACTAACCTAATATAACCTGCCTTAGCGTCATCTGTTAACCTACAAACATTCACATGCAATGTTTCAGAAAATTTGCACCTAACATTAGACACTATACAACAATCCTGTACTTTGTACATATTGCACATTTATTACTTAGATATGTATTTTAGCCTATTTTTTGCCATTATTTGACTACCACAACACTGTCTACCACCCAGGATGATGCGCTGTATTTTCCAGTCTGATATTACATTTGCTGGTTTGATATGGTCACGAGCCTGTATCAAACCAGAAAAAGCTGTATCATAACTAGTTCCTGAGAAAATAACGCATGCACAATCGGTGCTAGTTTGTTTACTTCCCGTAGCGACCCAGTGTGTCAAATTTGACAGATAACAGATGTTTCTAGTTTACTGGTATCATTTCAATCGTTTTCGTGTATCTAATTCAGTAATTATGATTTATTCTTGATATTGAAATGGATAAAGGAGATGATTTCGATTATTAAATGTTCAAATTCATATAACAGTAATAAGGACATTAATACGTGGCTAGTATCATATCATCCTAGGCATAGAACCTCGATAACTTGATATCAGACTTCGACCTTCAGCGTCAGGCTGATATCAAGTCACCGTGGGTCGATACCTAGGCTGATATCAAGTTACCCTGGGTCGATACCTAGGCTGATATCAAGTTACCTTGGGTCAATACCTAGGCTGATATCAAGTCACCATGGGTCGATACCTAGGCTGATATCAAGTTACCTTGGGTCGATACCTAGGCTGATATCAAGTCACCATAGGTAGATACCTAGGCTGATATGAAGCTAGCCACGTAATAACCTCTAAATATTTGCAACTAGATTGCTAGAGGACTTGTCAATTATCGGCACAGAGACGAGGATATCTGTTTATTACAATGTATGGTCGAATGGAATTAGCAGTAAACACAGAATTAACACGAGTGGTACTCGTCATGATTGCTATTGTCAGTTTCAATGACAAGATTCAATGGAACCAGCATACGGACTATCAATCCTTTCCCACATAGAGATTTAGGTTAATATATCGCCATACATACGACAGCCATTTAACTCTTTCCAAAATAGAGATTTGGGTTAATATATCGCCATACATACGACAGCCATTTAACTCTTTCCAAAATAGAGATTTGGGTTAATATATCGCCATACATACGACAGCCATTTAACCCTTTCCAAAATAGAGATTTGGGTTAATATATCGCCATACATACGACAGCCATTTAACCCTTTCCAAAATAGAGATTTGGGTTAATATATCGCCATACATACGACAGCCATTTAACCCTTTCCAAAATAGAGATTTAGATTAATATACTACTACTATATCGCCATGCATACGACAGCCATTTAGCCATTTCCAAAATAGAGATTTGGGTTAATATATCGCCATACATACAACAGCCATTTAACCCTTTCCAAAATAGAGATTTAGATTAATATACTACTACCATATCGCCATGCATACGACAGCCATTTAGCCCTTTTCAAAATAGAGATTTGGGTTAATATATCGCCATACATACGACAGCCATTTAACCCTTTCCAAAATAGAGATTTAGGGTAATATATCGCCATACATACGACAGCCATTTAACCCTTTCCAAAATAGAGATTTAGATTAATATACTACTACTATATCGCCATGCATACGACAGCCATTTAGCCATTTCCAAAATAGAGATTTGGGTTAATATATCGCCATACATACAACAGCCATTTAACCCTTTCCAAAATAGAGATTTAGATTAATATACTACTACCATATCGCCATGCATACGACAGCCATTTAGCCCTTTTCAAAATAGAGATTTGGGTTAATATATCGCCATACATACGACAGCCATTTAACCCTTTCCAAAATAGAGATTTGGGTTAATATATCGCCATACATACAACAGCCATTTAACCCTTTCCAAAATAGAGATTTAGATTAATATACTACTACTATATCGCCATGCATACGACAGCCATTTAGCCATTTCCAAAATAGAGATTTAGGGTAATATATCGCCATACATACGACAGCCATTTAACCCTTTCCAAAATAGAGATTTAGATTAATATACTACTACTATATCGCCATGCATATGACAGCCATTTAGCCATTTCCAAAATAGAGATTTGGGTTAATATATCGCCATACATACGACAGCCATTTAACCCTTTCCAAAATAGAGATTTAGATTAATATACTACTACCATATCGCCATGCATACGACAGCCATTTAGCCCTTTTCAAAATAGAGATTTGGGTTAATATATCGCCATACATACGACAGCCATTTAACCCTTTCCAAAATAGAGATTTAGGGTAATATATCGCCATACATACGACAGCCATTTAACCCTTTCCAAAATAGAGATTTGGGTTAATATATCGCCATACATACGACAGCCATTTAACCCTTTCCAAAATAGAGATTTGGGTTAATATATCGCCATACATATGACAGCCATTTAACCCTTTCCAAAATAGAGATTTGGGTTAATATATCGCCATACATACGACAGCCATTTAACCCTTTCCAAAATAGAGATTTGGGTTAATATATCAACATACATACGACAGCCATTTAACACTTTCCAAAATAGAGATTTAGGTTAATATACTACTACTATATTGCCATGCATACGACAGCCATTTAGCCCTTTCCAAAATAGAGATTTAGGTTAATATACTACTATATCTCCATACATACGACAGTCATTTAACCCTTTCCAAAATAGAGATTTGGGTTAATATATCGCCATACATACGACAGCCATTTAACCCTTTCCAAAATAGAGATTTAGGTTAATATACTACTATATCTCCATACATACGACAGCCATTTAACCCTTTCCAAAATAGAGATTTGGGTTAATATATCGCCATACATACGACAGCCATTTAACCCTTTCGAAAGTAGAGATTTAGGTTAATATACTACTATATCTCCATACATACGACAGCCTTTTAACCCTTTCCAAAATAGAGATTTAGGTTAATATACTACTACTATATCTCCATACATACGACAGCCATTTAGCCATTTCAATCAGTGAATAAGCAGTCAGTACAGATATTGAATATACACACACATGCTATAGTATTTATTCATATGAAAAGAAACCAGTTTAAAAGCTTAGAAATGTGTTTTGTTTACTATTGCTATACACTACAACTGAAGATTCCTAGAAATGTGAATGACTTGAATACAACTACATTAAAGCAGCATTACATCGTATGAAATAAATGATATTTGAAAAGTTCAAATTTTACGTATGGGTAGCAATGCTGTTACACATTCTTAATTTATAATTTGTATAATTATGTTCAATTAGTAAACAGTGTTTTTTGCGATAAAACAAACTAGAAACCGAAAGTAGGACTTTCCGAGTCGTTCGGTCATGCATACTTGTCTACAATCGGAACCTGATTTACATTCGGAATGCATCGTCCTCCTTCGGCAATGATGAAAACAAACATGGCATATCTGCTGTTGTTTCACGCATGTGCGCTGTGCGTGTTTATATTTCGTTTGTTGATAAACAAATTCGCGTATACAACGGTTTATATTTATTTGAATTTTATCGTTTCTGAGCAACTATTTCGATATTTGTAAACACACACATTAGTATTTATATTTTACCAAAAACATCCTTAATTACAATATAATGCTGCTTTAAAGCAGGTGTTAGTAGTCATCTCTATTAAATAGTCAACCTGTATTAAGCAGCCAATCACAGGCCTCCTAATGTCAAAATTATTTCAACATTTAACTTATATTAGCAGCCATCTCTATTGAACACAAACATTTCGTCACTCCCTTGCCTGACTGCTTAGTACAGATTTGATAGTATATATTTAGTTATTTATATTTCAGGTTTTACGCCTGCATCAGCACCATTTTGGGCTATATCGCTGGCAGGCAGTTTACCTAACAACACCTTTCCTGGGCAGGCTCCAGCGGTTAACCAGTACTTGGGTGCATCAACCTCCGCAAGAAACTGCCAACTTTTTCATATAAATGACACGGCCTGAGCGGGGCTCGAACCCATGACCATCAGTGGTGATAGGTTACAGTGGTATACAAGTCAGTGACCTTAACCAGTCGACCACGGAGGCGGACCTTGATCGTATATAAAAACCCAGAATGTACTTACTGTTTCTTATCAATGGTGACTCTAGGTTCTGCATCGAGAAAAGGTATACATTTTAATTCCAGTAGCGCATGATATATCGGATGTGTAAAGAAATCCCCCACCCACTTGGCAACCATCACAGACATCATCACTGGCAATAGTACTTGTACATCATTGGTCAACTCCATCTGTAACAAGTAATTTTATTGGTTCATATTAGAAGCAAAAAAAACAATAGTACTTGAACATAATTGGTCAACACCGTCTGTAACATTTTAATTTTATTGGTTCACAATAGGAACAAAGACAACTAATTATACTGGAACATCATTGGTCAATTCCATCTGTATCTGCTAATTTCATTTGTAACCTAAAGAAACAATGACAGAATATACATATTATAGACATTACTTCTAGTAGCGGTAAATGAGATACATTTTCATACACTTAGGGCTACACTTGTAACCCGACACTTATATCATTCGGTATAATTGGATTATTTGTGAACGGATTTTGTTCACATCAATAAATCATACGTTTATTTTTAATTCATCAACAATACAGTATAAAACGTAACAAATAACAAACATCACTGTAAAATCAAAATTCACAAAAATGATGACGCAACGCAAAATCTGAATAATGTGAAGTCACACAATGCAATCTGTATGTTCGAGAAACAAATATCTAGTGTGTCCTACCATGGCTCGACATGCACACACATGCTTTATTATTTTTGTACAGCTAATGTACCCGAATGAAATATTCTATTTTGGCTAATATAATATTTGTTCATTTGAACTGATCTGTCGGGAGCCTCATTGCACTACAATACACAACTGCACAACCACTTCTGTTATTGTGAACATCCGTAATAAGAAATAGTTCCGGTATAATTTTCAAGTTTGTTTCTGTTTGCTGTCAAAATTAAAAACTACAGACAAAACAAATTCATTAGAATATATTACTTTATAATAAACTGTTCATGATTATCAGAAAATAGCTAAAATAGATCCAACCGCGGAGGAATACGAAACTGAAGCAGTGACAGAAAATGCCATCTTTCACTGTTTCAAAACAGCATAAAAGAAACATGTGCGTGATTCTCTTGTGCATTGAGATATATTATAGAAGCCCGACATATCTCATCGTGCTACCTACATACCATGATCACCGTTGTAGCCAGTGTAAGCCGAGTCACTCCTCCAAAGAACGAAGCCGCTCCAATGAGTGCAAATGCACCAGGATCCATCCACTCCCAGTAGCCAGTCTGGTGTATGCCAAACATTGTGACCAAAACTCGACCAACAATACGTCCGTACACAGCACCAACCATTCTGATAAAATAGTACACAAACATTCATACACCAAACATACAGGCAGTAACCAACAATAATATATACCCATATACAAATATACCCATACACAAATATACCCATACACAAATATACCCATACACAAATATACCATACACAAATATACATATACACAAATATACCCATATACATATATACCCATACACAAATATACCCATACACAAATATACCCATATACACACACCCAAATATGCATATATCAATACATAATGATCCACAGACAACTAAAAATTTAGGTTGTCGCCTGAAAATATGGTTTCTTGGTACATATATATATGTGTGGTCATCGGTACACAAACATTACAGTATTTCAGGCATATGTTAATTTGGTTTAAACATATTTATTCAGTCATAATGTACAGTACATATCTATTGTATACAGAATGAAAATGGATTTAATCGAAAGCTTAAGGCATTTGGTTTAAACATATTTATTCATTCATATTGTACAGTACATATCTATTGTATACAGAATGAAAATGGATTTAATCAAAAGCTTATGGCATGTGTTAATTGACACAGGGTAGTTTCCCCAAACTCAATATTGGGGCTTGAAGTCGCACCAACAGCTTAGGTCATACATTGGTGACAATGAGGGACCTCGTTTGTTGTTCTATTACCTCCTTTGGTAGATAAAGTCCGATTTATCCCTAAATGTATAGCGGCCCTTTCAGTTGGAGTCCTTTGTTCTTACTGTTGTTCCCTAACCAGATGTTGCGTTATGATAAATGTGATTTGATCAAATCATGTTAATTAATTGATAACAAAAATTACAGATCTTTTACCGATTGGATATACTGTAGGATATCTGTCGAGATATAGTAACATAATAATTATAAGATGAGAAAGTGGAAGAAAATTAATAGCATGCTGTGCAAAGCAAACAACGATAAAAACAAAGGAAAACTTGTTTAGCAATCAAGCTAAAATAAATTTGTATAAACTAAAGGAAATAACTTAAAGAAGACCTACATACTATTAGGGAGTATTCAGGGGCAGTAACTGACACGACTCTCATTGTGCTTGGCATGAATAGTAAATATTCAAATGTGAATTAGAATTTGTACTTACAACATAGGTACAAGAGCACCACATGCAACAGCGGTACTACATGCCCACGACACAGCAATCAGGTAAAAAGGCAAGACAGCAAACAAAGCTGGATAGTTGAACTCTAAATGTGTGTCTCGAGAAAACAGGAATGTCACGGCATCTTCCAAGGTGCCAAATAAAAGGGAAGCAACTGGAAAGGTAAAACATTAGAATTTAACAGGGTGACAACTAGAAAGCAGGGCTTCTTCTACAGGGTGACTGAAGCGAAATAGTCGCCTTATCGACCCTGATTTCGCCCCCTGGGGGCCACACTTCCCCCCTAAAGTTTTTACAATTCTCATGCAAAATTCTGTCAAGTAAGATACACTGACCCATTTATAAAGTGTCTTTCTATTCAAATGTTGTATTTAACCCATTTCATTCTGGATACATTTAAAGGCTTTTGCAAACAACATAGATCCAGATCAGCCGCAGCTTTACGCTGCATGCTGATCAGGATCTATGTTATTTGCTACATTGCCAAGTGTCTTAGTAAGATCATCTGAATAGCAAACAGCATAGAGCCTGATCAGACGGAATGTTCCATGGTGGCTGATCCGGCTCTATGTTCTTTGCAAATACTGTTTGAACGGTCTCCAAAATCAAATGGGTTAATGGTCATATTGTGTCTTTTAACCATATTATGTTGAAATTTAGTAAATAATACAATTTAAGGGTGCAAACGCGAGCATTCTCACTTCTTCCAAATAGTATGACCTAGAATGAGCCCTGGGCGGCAACTGGAAATGCAAAATAATGAAAAATTTAACAGGGTGGCAGCTGGAAATGCAAACTATTGAAGAATTTAACAGCGAGGCAACTGAAAATGCAAACTATTGAAGACTTCACAGGGAGTCAATTTGAGCAATTAATAATAATAAAAACTGCACAACATGGTAAACAACGTCAGAGCCAACATGGTAAACAACGTCAGAGCCAACATGGTAAACAACGTCAGAGCCAACATGGTAAACAACGTCAGAGCCAACATGGTAAACAACGTCAGAGCCAACATGGTAAACAACGTCAGAGCCAACATGGTAAACAACGTCAGAGCCATGGTAAACAACGTCAGAGCAACATGGTAAACAACGTCAGAGCCAACATGGTAAACAACGTCAGAGCCAAGTAAACAACGTCAGAGCCAACATGATAAACAACGTCAGAGCCAAGTAAACAACATCAGAGCCAACATGGTAAACAACGTCAGAGCCAACATGGTAAACAACGTCAGAGCCAACATGGTAAACAACGTCAGAGCCAACATGGTAAACAACGTCAGAGCCAAGTAAACAACGTCAGAGCCAACATGGTAAACAACGTCAGAGCCAACATGGTAAACAACGTCAGAGCCAACATGGTAAACAATGTCAGAGCCAACATGGTAAACAACGTCAGAGCCAACATGGTAAACAACGTCAGAGCCAAGTAAACAACGTCAGAGCCAACATGATAAACAATGTCAGAGCCAAGTAAACAACGTCAGAGCCAACATGGTAAACAACGTCAGAGCCAACATGGTAAACAACGTCAGAGCCAACATGGTAAACAACGTCAGAGCCAACATGGTAAACAACGTCAGAGCCAACATGGTAAACAACGTCAGAGCCAACATGGTAAACAACGTCAGAGCCATGGTAAACAACGTCAGAGCCAACATGGTAAACAACGTCAGAGCCAACATGGTAAACAACGTCAGAGCCAAGTAAACAACGTCAGAGCCAACATGATAAACAACGTCAGAGCCAAGTAAACAACATCAGAGCCAACATGGTAAACAACGTCAGAGCCAACATGGTAAACAACGTCAGAGCCAACATGGTAAACAACGTCAGAGCCAACATGGTAAACAACGTCAGAGCCAAGTAAACAACGTCAGAGCCAACATGGTAAACAACGTCAGAGCCAACATGGTAAACAACGTCAGAGCCAACATGGTAAACAATGTCAGAGCCAACATGGTAAACAACGTCAGAGCCAACATGGTAAACAACGTCAGAGCCAAGTAAACAACGTCAGAGCCAACATGATAAACAATGTCAGAGCCAAGTAAACAACGTCAGAGCCAACATGGTAAACAACGTCAGAGCCAACATGGTAAACAACGTCAGAGCCAACATGGTAAACAACGTCAGAGCCAACATGGTAAACAACATCAGAGCCAACATGGTAAACAACGTCAGAGCCAATGTTTTCAAATTGGTTGGAAGAGAATTGCATTTGGTACAGATAATGTATCCCCATACTGCATCCAACCAAATATTGTCCCAATCCACTCAGTATCTCCACAGTTATTGCCCTTGAATGACTGAAAAATGTCAATCACGGTTAATATCTTCCAATTTGTATTTGAACTACACAGTACATACCTTCATTGTACGTTCCGTTAGTGAGAAACGTAGTATTTGAACTATCCAGTACATACCTTCATTGTACGTTCCGCTAGTGAGAAACGTAGTATTTGAACTATCCAGTACATACCTTCATTGTACGTTCCGCTAGTGAGAAACGTAGTATTTGAACTATCCAGTACATACCTTCATTGTACGTTCCGCTAGTGAGAAACGTAGTATTTGAACTATCCAGTACATACCTTCATTGTACGTTCCGCTAGTGAGAAACGTAGTATTTGAACTATCCAGTACATACCTTCATTGTACGTTCCGCTAGTGAGAAACGTAGTATATGAACTACTCAGTACATACCTTCATTGTACGTTCCGTTAGTGAGAAACGTAGTATATGAACTACTCAGTACATACCTTCATTGTACGTTCCGCTAGTGAGAAACGTAGTATTTGAACTATCCAGTACATACCTTCATTGTACGTTCCGTTAGTGAGAAACGTAGTATTTGAACTATCCAGTACATACCTTCATTGTACGTTCCGCTAGTGAGAAACGTAGTATTTGAACTACTCAGTACATACCTTCATTGTACGTTCCGCTAGTGAGAAACGTAGTATTTGAACTACTCAGTACATACCTTCATTGTACGTTCCGCTAGTGAGAAACGTAGTATTTGAACTATCCAGTACATACCTTCATTGTACGTTCCGCTAGTGAGAAACGTAGTATTTGAACTATCCAGTACATACCTTCATTGTACGTTCCGCTAGTGAGAAACGTAGTATTTGAACTATCCAGTACATACCTTCATTGTACGTTCCGCTAGTGAGAAACGTAGTATATGAACTACTCAGTACATACCTTCATTGTACGTTCCGCTAGTGAGAAACGTAGTATTTGAACTATCCAGTACATACCTTCATTGTACGTTCCGCTAGTGAGAAACGTAGTATTTGAACTATCCAGTACATACCTTCATTGTACGTTCCGCTAGTGAGAAACGTAGTATATGAACTACTCAGTACATACCTTCATTGTACGTTCCGCTAGTGAGAAACGTAGTATTTGAACTATTCAGTACATACCTTCATTGTACGTTCCGTTAGTGAGAAACGTAGTATTTGAACTTCTCCATATAGTGCCTTCCGGACATGTATATCTGACAACATCATCGTCGACATGCAGCGTGTTCCTTGTGTCATTGAAACAACCATCTCTGATCAGAGAGCAAAGAGTAACAATTAACTATTTGGATGTACAGTCAAACCTGTCTGAAGCGACCAGCCAAGGGAATCACAGAAAGTGGCTGATTAGCATAGGTGGCTGCTTAATAGAGGTAAATTACAGTAAACTGTATATTAAAACAACATATTGGGAATCTGGAATCTGGCTGCTTCAATACAGGTTGGCTGCTTAATAGAGGTGACCACTAACACAGGTTTGACTGTATATAATACAGGTTGACTGCTTAATAGAGGTGACCACTAACACAGGTTTGACTGTATATAACACAGGTTGGCTGCTTAATAGAGGTGACCACTAACACAGGTTTGACTGTATATAATACAGGTTGGCTGCTTAATAGAGGTGACCACTAACACAGGTTTGACTGTATATCTAAAATATGCCTTGCCAATGTTCTACAGTCACACAGATTGGCATCAACAAGTGCAGTGCTATTATTACGGTGCTTCTCTGTAGCATGGTTAGTAAAATATCTACAGAATGCACATTACGAATACATTACGAATACATTACGAATACATTACGAATAAACAGAACAAATGTTAACTCTTTTATAACATATGAACCATTCTGTAGAAACATTCAAACATTTGTTTATTTGCTTGGGTTTTCCGCCTTCATCAGCCCATTTTGGGCTATATCGCCGGCGGGTAGTTTTACCTAACAACACCTTTCTTGGGCAGGCTCCAGCAGTTAACCTGTACTTGGTGCACAATCCTCAGCAAGACTCTGCAAACTTTTTTTAGTATAAAGAGACAAGTACATGGTCTGAGCGGGGCTCGAATCAGTGACATTCAGTGATGATGATACAGTGGTATACAAGTCAGCGACCATAACCACTGGACAACAGAGGTGGTCATACTCAAGTCATTGCGAACATCGAGAAAGGGCATGGGATATAGTGAGAGCTAAGACTCGGGGGGGTGCAACATCAAGCTGTCCTTCAAGTGCTGATGAATACATGTTTGTTTGTTTGGCTTTAGGATAGGCATGGATGGGCACAGGGTAGAAACCAACATTCCGCAAGCCAGCTTCAACACCATGAAAGAATTTGACACCCCCAGTGGGATTCAAACCTAAAGTGGTGAGAGGCGAGTGATTTGTTAGTCAACGTCATGCTGGCCATAAGAGCTAAGTACAGCTAATCAAAATGCTGGGCATAGAGGTCAGTGCAGCCAATCAAAATGCTGGGCATAGTGGTCAGTGCAGCCAATCAAAATGCTGGGCATAGAGGTCAGTGCAGCCAATCAAAATGCTGGGCATAGTGGTCAGTGCAGCCAATCAAAATGCTGGGCATAGAGGTCAGTGCAGCCAATCAAAATGCTGGGCATAGAGGTCAGTGCAGCCAATCAAAATGCTGGGCATAGAGGTCAGTGCAGCCAATCAAAATGCTGGGCATAGTGGTCAGTGCAGCCAATCAAAATGCTGGGCATAGAGGTCAGTGCAGCCAATCAAAATGCTGGGCATAGTGGTCAGTGCAGCCAATCAAAATGCTGGGCATAGAGGTCAGTGCAGCCAATCAAAATGCTGGGCATAGAGGTCAGTGCAGCCAATCAAAATGCTGGGCATAGAGGTCAGTGCAGCCAATCAAAATGCTGGGCATAGTGGTCAGTGCAGCCAATCAAAATGCTGGGCATAGAGGTCAGTGCAGCCAATCAAGATGCTGGGCATAGAGGTCAGTGCAGCCAATCAAAATGCTGGGCATAGTGGTCAGTGCAGCCAATCAAAATGCTGGGCATAGAGGTCAGTGCAGCCAATCAAGATGCTGGGCATAGAGGACAGTGCAGCCAATCAAAATGCTGGCCATAGAGGTCAGTACAGCTTATCAAATTATTTTACATATAGTCTTGTGCAGCAAATCAATATTGCAGACAGTCTGGAGATAAAAGTCCACAGCAGCCAATCAAAATGCTGGGCATAGAGGTCAGTGCAGCTTATCGAATTATTTTACATATAGTCTGGTGCAGCAAATCAATATTGCTAGGCACTAAAGTCTGCTGCAGCTTATCACAATTCTGAAGACAAAGAGTCACAGTCTGGAGATAAAAATCCACAGCAGCCAATCAAAATGCTAGACACTAAAGTCTGCTGCAGCTTATCAAAATTCTGAAGACAAAGAGTCACAGTCTGGAGATAAAAGTCCACAGCAGCCAATCAAAATGCTAGACACTAGTCTGCTGCAGCTTATCACAATTCTGAAGACAAAGAGTCACAGTCTGGAGATAAAAATCCACAGCAGCCAATCAAAATGCTAGACACTAGTCTGCTGCAGCTTATCACAATTCTGAAGACAAAGAGTCACAGTCTGGAGATAAAAATCCACAGCAGCCAATCAAAATGCTAGACACTAAAGTCTGCTGCAGCTTATCAAAATTCTGAAGACAAAGAGTCACAGTCTGGAGATAAAAGTCCACAGCAGCCAATCAAAATGCTAGACACTAAAGTCTGCTGCAACGTATCAAAATTCTGAAGACAAAGAGTCGGATGCAACCGATCAATCACTGGAGATAAATGTCCAGTCCAGCCAATCAAAATGCTTGACATATACTTTGATAAAGCTATTAAATTGCAGAAGACAAGTGTCTGGTGCAGCTAATCAAAATGCTAGAAAGTGTGTTGCAGCCAATCAAAATACTGGAGAAGAGAGCCTGGTGCAGCCAATCAAAATACTGGAGATGAGAGTCTGGTGCAGCTAATCAAAATGCTAGAAAGTGTGTTGCAGCCAATCAAAATACTGGAGAAGAGAGCCTGGTGCAGCCAATCAAAATACTGGAGATGAGAGTCTGGTGCAGCTAATCAAAATGCTAGAAAGTGTGTTGCAGCCAATCAAAATACTGGAGAAGAGAGCCTGGTGCAGCCAATCAAAATACTGGAGATGAGAGTCTGGTGCAGCTAATCAAAATGCTAGAAAGTGTGTTGCAGCCAATCAAAATACTGGAGAAGAGAGCCTGGTGCAGCCAATCAAAATACTGGAGATGAGAGTCTGGTGCAGCTAATCAAAATGCTAGAAAGTGTGTTGCAGCCAATCAAAATACTGGAGAAGAGAGCCTGGTGCAGCCAATCAAAATGCAGGAGAAAGAGTGTTGCAGCCAATCAAAATACTGGAGAAGAGAGCCTGGTGCAGCCAATCAAAATGCAGGAGAAAGAGTCTGTTTATACAAATCTATGTTAGCTAGATTGCGAAATAAATATTTCCAACATTAAACTAATCACTCTCGAGACCTCATTCCTGATAGAATACATTGTCATAAGTGAGAGAGACGAGGCAATGTGGAATTAAGTGCCTTGCATAAGGGTATCACAACCATAGTTCTGACACGACTCAAACTTACAACATCTTAGTTACAAGGCAGGCACCACCTCCATTACACCACGGAGGCTCCGAGATATGAAAAATGTTTTAATAACCTTAAGATGTAATAAACTTGAAAATTGAAATGGAACTTACACTGGGTCCCCTGTTTCCCCCTGAATGCACGTAAATTGCGAGCAGGAGAACGCAGCTGGTATCAGTATAGAGAATATTGTAACTATTACCTGAAACAAAAATGCACGTGTACAGTCACATGTCCATAGCATTTTACATTGAAATTAATTCAGCAAAAATGGTGTACTTTATCAGCTTAATATGCGAATAAATGAAGATGATATGACCAAGCGTTTTATTTATAGCTTTTCATCTTAAAACTAGCGATGGCCAATGCCACATTAACCCATTTCATTCTGGATATATTTAACGGCTTTTGCAAACAACATAGATCCAGATCAGCCACAGCGTGACTATGTTGTTTGCTACATAGCCAAGTGTCTTGGCAAGATCATCTGAATAGCAAACAGCATAGAGCCTGATCAGAAGGCAATTTCCATGGCGACTGATCTGGCTCTATGTTCTTTGTAAATACTGTTTGAACGGTATCCAGAATGAAATGGGTTACATGTTTGTATGCCAAACGGTGAGCACTACTGTGTGCTAACATAAGGTATATCTGTAGGGGCGTAAAGCTAAAGAACGGTGAGCACTACTGTGTGCTAACATAAGGTATATCTGTAGGGGCGTAAAGCTAAAGAACTTTAACAAGATTTAACAAGATTTTCTAAGTGTAATAGAGGCATAATTTTGTTAAACTATGAGACACTGTTATGGAAGTTGACTGTAACATGTCACAGTATGATAGGGAACACTGTGTGAAGTTCAATGGTATGTAGTAAATGGTTCAAAAGAGATAGAGATAGCAACCTTGCTATAAAACTTTAACCAAATGGCAACGGCGTCGCTAACGACGACGCAAGGGCAAGTAAACTAGCCCTCCTTATTCTTCGCTAAAAAGCGATGACCAACATTCAACGACGGAGGAAGGACGGACAGGGAGGAAGGACGGACAGATTCAAGCTAAACGATCAAATAATAAACCAATAAAAGGAATAAGGTATTTTCTATACCATACCATTATAAAGCAAGGTTCAAGCAGTTTGATGAGTTTCTGTGCCCACTCTCGTTTCACTTTATGCAATACCGTCTTCCTGAATCGCGTGATCTTCAGGTTCAGTATGGTAAATGCTGCACCGAGCAGACCTCCAATTATTCCAACAAGCAAAGCCGGTAGAAACATCACTAAATTCACGTCTACTCCTTGGTCAATCTGCAAAATGCAAGCCCTAAATAATGTCTCATCTCTTGCTGGCTGGCACAGTTGCTTGTAATACCAACTTTAATTTCAAAATAGGCCTTCAAACAGGAAATAAAGTGTGGCAGCCATTTTGAGGTCTGCGATGTTATTACTTCATATAATCACTTTAACTAATAAAACAAACAAGAAATATCACAGTAGGTGATAAATACCCCACCATAGCCGCAGAAGTTACAATCCGGACTGGAAATATTGACTCGGACAGATGGTGCGAAAGTATGGAGGTTCCATTAATGTCAAACCCCTTGCGGGGACCTAGACATGTTTTCCTGGGCAGGCTTAGCCGACCTAAGTGGTTAACCAGTACTAAGCAATGTGTGTGAGGTGCCTTGCTCAATGACACTACATACTGTGGCCTGACCGAGTATCGAACCCGGGACCGTTCGATTCCAAATCCGTCGCTCTACCATTGGACACAGTATATCTTCATTTAGTACCATTAAACATATGGAGATTAATCATTTACCTCAAACAGTATATATCTATTAGTTTTAAACTCTCCAAAACTGCCTGTGTAAGCAAAATCCATGAATGCCGAGTTGAAGAGATCTGTTGTAAAAGTGGACACGATACAGCAGAAGAATATCTGCCAGGAGAGGGTGACGGTCCAGAATGATGACACCTCCTCCATTGAGAACAACAGTCCACCCACAGGCGCACCGAAGGCTGAAGCCACTCCCGCTGCTGCCCCTGCTGAGATAAAGTTTCTCCTGCAAAAGAGAACGGAAATGTAACTGATTTCCTCAAATGACACCCCACCCTTCCCCCTCAACAAGACACCAATGAAATAATAAAATATCAAAATAGGGGACTAATAACAAATAAAATGTAACATGACAATGGATTCCATCAGGAATGAGGTCTCGAGAGTTATTAATATAAGGTGTAAGAAATTTGTTTCGCAATCAAGCTAAAATAAATTTGTATAAACTAATAAAATGTAACAAACCTGGCCTCTGAGGTCCTGAACTTCTCCAGTATAGGGAACTTTATTCCGAGAGTTTCCGACTTGAACTGACTTAAGCCGGCACCAACCAGTGCCCTGGAATATAAAGTGCATTTTCCTGACGTCTGACCCGCTTTATTTGAAACAACATTAACAATTAACCGTTACGATTGTGCGGAGTTCGAGCCCCGCTGGAGCCGTTATGATTGTCCGGAGTTCGAGCCCCGCTGAAGCCGTTACGACTGTCCGGAGTTCGAGCCCCGCTGGAGCCGTTACGGTTGTCCGGAGTTCGAACCCCGCTGGAGCCGTTACGATTGTCCGGAGTTCAAGCCCCGCTGGAGCCGTTACGATTGTGCACTTTGGCAAGGCATTTAAATACCACATTGCCTCTTCTCTCTCTCTCTTGTGGCGATGGATTCCATCAGAAATGAGATCTCGAGAGTGATTAATATAAGTTGTAAGAACTTGTTTCGCAATCGAGCTAAAATAAATTTGTATAAACTAAATACAAACATACTCGTAATCTGTCAAAATTATTTTACAGCTAAGACCACAATAATGGGTTCAGCCCATTCCACAATTGGCAGGGGGGGGGTTATTTCACATTCCATTTACAATCAAGTGTAATGGAGATAATCACAATAAGCTTTAAGCTTTCGATTAAATCCAATAAACAAGTGGACAACAAGGCATCCACTTACCCGAGATGGATCATTGGGCCCTCCGGCCCTACCGGTAAACCACACCCAACACATGATACACATGATAAAAACTTCACAACCATGGTCTTTATGTTGAAGATATGTCGAACATTTGTGCCGTTTAAAAATCCAGTGATCTCCGGTATACCAGAGCCACCAGCACATGGACGGAGATACTGCAAGTAAATACAACAAGGTTATGATTATGCACCATAAACCCTGAACATTTCTGTACACACTATGTACATACTTCTCAATCTGGAGCCTCTGTGGTACAATGGATGCAGTGTTCGTCTCGCAACCAATGGGATGTGAGTTCAAGCCATGCTATACAATATTGGCACTATCTTAGTTTACTTATTACTTATTATCTAAGACACTTAAAATCCACATCTTTTCCCAATATAGTGATAGGTTACATGAGGAATGAGGTCCCGAGAGTGCTAAAACTAATACTCTGTAGTCCAGTGGTAACACGCTGGACTGGTAATCCAGGGATCGCAGGTTCGATCCCCCGTCTGACCCTAATAAAATTAACAGTCTTTCAGATGGGACATTAAACCGAGGTCTCGTGTCGGTGCTTTACACTGTGCACGTAAAATAACTAGAGGAGACTCTGGAATGGGTCTCTGTCTGTATAATTGCACTATCCTCCAAAATTTAAAATGACTAATCCAGGGCGTTCACTAGACTTTGAAACTCAAGAGTCAATGACCCTTGAGGTCAAAATCTCAAGAGTCAAACAGGAATTTTCAAGAGTCAAACTGGAATTTTCAAGAGTCAAATATATGCATGTTGGTACTTTACGTACATGTAATTTTTGTAGGTTCGTGCTACCACTGTTAGCGAAGGGATTTTTCTTTTTAGCATCTCTACACCAAGTACAATACAACAGAATCTGATCATCAGTTTGTTTCATTTCCAGCCACTCAAATTCATTAAGCCACTCAGACCTGAATTTTCTTTTCACTTTAGACTTAGGAGTGTCATAGTCTACTTTATGGCGTTTAGGTGTCCCAGGTTCACTAACACTATCACTCAGCTTACGTTTGCTGGGTGTGCCAATTCCGAAGTGACTAAGGCTTTTCTGAACCATATTTAAGATTCAATTTCTAAAACTGATACTCTTTAATTTTTTATCTCCGATCTGATTGAAAATATAACTAAGAATGATTTAGGAATATTCTCCAGAAAATGAAGGAATAATGTAGAAACAATGAAATGATTAATGGGTGGTGCACACAATGAATACCCCATAGAAATCTGTAACAAACAATAGCAGAAGTACTTTTACTCACCGACATCATCAAACGATTCCGGCGTATAATTTATATATCAGTGGCCCACTATAAGCTTCTCAAATAGCAGACAACTTATTATTGACAATACACGTGTTACAAAAAACACCGTTTTATCTATGCCGATTGTACATTGACAATACACATAATGTCAACACCTACTTAAACTTCTCAGTTCTCATGATTAGCAGCACATATGATGGCAAACAACACAAACGGTAATTGGTTGTTTGCAAAACTTGCTAAAGGTGTTTATTGTGACAATCAATAATAATTGTCTTTTGATAAAAACTAATTTTTACTGGAAAAATACCGAGCCGTACAGGTATTAGAGAAACGTTATTAAAGATTTATTTCCCTTTGATACTAAAGTTTGGGTAAGCCTTTTTTCTCAACCACCCAACTGAATAATGACATCAACCACGCGTTTTGAACCTAACCCTGGGCAGCGCAAGTGATGAAGGCGCTTTATGCGTGGTTGATACTATATTCTGATCGGCTGGTTGAGATAAAGATTTTACGTAAAGTTTGCCTAGACACCATTTGTCCGATTGTGAGTCCCTCGTAAATCACGATCGTGTTCATAACGAAATGCAGCAGACTTTTGATGAAAATAACTGCGTTTTATATATGAACGATTACGGTCTTCGACCTCGTAGACAGACAGATTAGGATAATTACTCCTCTGAGAAAATATTTGATGACGCATGACCGATCAACGCCCCGGGTCAAAGTTGACTCTCAGGGCATTTTCACCAAGAGTCAAACATGCGTCTTTATCAATTTTCGTGCGTCAAAACCCGGGAGCTCGGGTCAAATGAACGCCCTGACTAATCTCTTCAGGAGGCGTCGCTCATATGGGCAACCGGTAGCGACGATAAATAAACGTAAATACACACACTAATATTCTAACATGGCTCGGCATTTTGTCTGTATATGCAAAGAAGGAATCTACCGTTGTTAAATCTGCAATAAAACATGGGTTACCACGTGACATCAAATGTGACGCCATTTTTGTAGTTTTATGACGTCATTTATTCTCTCTGAAAAATAACACCAACTATTTTTGTGCCTTTTAGATATTTTTTTTTAATACAAATTTATTTTAGCTCGATTGCGAAACAAGTTCTTACAACTTATATTAATCACTCTCGAGACTATTACATATTATGGTCATGTTAGGATCGAAATAATATAATCAAATACAACATTTGAATAGGAGTACTTTACAATGGCCAGTGTATCTGGACAAAATTCTGTATGAAAATTGTAAAATAAGTATTTCAGTGTCCCTAGGGCGACTATTTCACCCATGTCACAATCTAGAATGAACCCTGATAAACAAGCTACCTATATACTTACAATAACTATACCGGCACTGAAGAGTATAAATGCTACGCTGTATCCAGTAGCAAACAGACATGCCCAGCTAAAGTCACCATCCTGTAATGTTTAAGTTTAAACGTTATTTATTTTACAACGATTGCGAAGCAATTTTTAACAACTTATATTAATCACTCTCGTTGGCGCGGATGAAAGCGTATATGTGGTCATTCGTGTGGGATGAAAACCCACCTATCCAATCTGGCGACCACCGTACCATCTCACATACTTCCCGGTCCGAGACTCGAACCCGGGTTGCATTGGTGAGAAGCGAGTGCACTAACCTATATATGTATAGAAATGGCGACTACTTATCCACTGCACGATAGCTAAATGGCTGTTTATTAACCTAAATCTCTATGTAGTCCCAGTAATATCTATGGAGGTGGGATAGATATGGCGACTACTTATTCACTGCATGATAGCTAAATGGCTGTCGTTTGTATGGAGATATAATAGTATATTAACCTAAATTTCATGTAGTCCCAGTAATATCTATGGAGGTGGGATAGATATGGCGACTACTTATTCACTGCATGATAGCTAAATGGCTGTCGTTTGTATGGAGATATAATAGTATATTAACCTAAATCTCTATGTAGTCCCAGTAATATCTATGGAGGTGGGATAGATATGGCGACTACTTATCCACTGCATGATAGCTAAATGGCTGTCATTTGAATGAGAACAAATGAACGGCATCTACTTTCAGCCCAATGTGACAGTCTGCTCAAATAAATGTGCCTCAATTGAAATCATCAGCCAATGTTGATTATGTTAGATAGTTTCCACAGTCTGTTACTATCAAAACCTTTTACAGACACACTTTATGACTTATGTGATGTCACACTCGGCGTTTTCACAAAATAAATAACATTAGCATTATATCTATTTACAAACATGGTACTCTTGTATTTCCGTGACCCAACGTAATATATTTCTATATCCGTGACCCAACGTAATATATTTCTATTTCCGTGACCCAACGTAATATATTTCTATATCCGTGACTTACCGTAATATATTTCTATATCCGTGACTCACCGTAATATATTTCTATATCCGTGACTCACCATAATATATTTCTATATCCGTGACTCACCGTAATATATTTCTATATCCGTGACTTACCGTAATATATTTCTATATCCGTGACTCACCGTAATATATTTCTATATCCGTGACTTACCGTAATATATTTCTATATCCATGACTCACTGGAATATATTTCTATATCCGTGACTCACCGTAATATATTTCTATATCCGTGACTCACCGTAATATATTTCTATATCCGTGACTCACCGTAATATATTTCTATATCCGTGACTCACCGTAATATATTTCTATATCCGTGACTTACTGTAATATATTTCTATATCCGTGACTTACCGTAATATATTTCTATATCCGTGACTCACCATAATATATTTCTGAGTGATCTCCCACTTTACGTCGGCAATTTTTTCGATGAGCTGATGGAGAAGAAATCCAATAACCCCGATCGTGAATCCTATAAGCCCCATCAATGCCCAAACATCTAGCTGGTAACTAAAATATAACATCTAGCTGGTAACTAAAATATAACATCTAGCTGGTAACTAAAATATAACATCTAGCTGGTAACTAAAATATAACATCTAGCTGGTATCTAAAATATAACATCTAGCTGGTAACTAACATATAACATCTAGCTGGTATCTAAAATATAACATCTAGCTGGTAACTAACATATAACATCTAGCTGGTAACTAACATATAACATCTAGCTGGTAACTAAAATATAACATCTAGCTGGTAACTAACATATAACATATAGCTGGTAACTAAAATATAACATCTAGCTGGTAACTAAAATATAACATCTAGCTGGTAATTAAAATATAACATCTAGCTGGTAATTAAAATATAACATCTAGCTGGTAATTAAAATATAACATCTAGCTGGTAATTAAAATATAATTATATTCAACTTATTTCTTGCTTTTTTTATATTGATGGCCGCAACAACAACTAATGTCAATAGCGACTATCTAACTTTAAGGGGTGAGTCTGTATTGCTTGTTCGGAAAATTTATTATAATCACAAACTTTCCACAACTCAAGTTGGCTCTACATCTTTTTAACAAATACAGATTATATAAGTTGTTTCACCTCATGTGGATGTACGTTTGTTTTGGGGGCTTACACTGCCTGTCGAGGCAGTTTGCATTGGTCTAGATTTCTCATCTCAACTTACACTGTCAACAGAGGCAGTTTGCATTGGTCTATATTTCTCATCTCAACCTACACTGTCAACAGAGGCAGTTTACATTGGTCTATATTTCTCATCTCAACCTACACTGTCAACAGAGGCAGTTTGCATTGGTTTAGATTTCTCATCTCAACCTACACTGCCTGTTGAGGCAGTTTGCATTGGTCTAGATTTCTCATCTCAACTTACACTGTCAACAGAGGCAGTTTGCACTGGTCTATATTTCTCATCTCAACCTACATTGTCAACAGAGGCAGTTTGCATTGGTCTATATTTCTCATCTCAACCTACACTGTCAACAGAGGCAGTTTGCATTGGTCTATATTTCTCATCTCAACCTACACTGTCAAACATAGGCCGTTTGCATTGGTCTATATTTCTCATCTCAACCTACATTGTCAACATAGGCAGTTTGCATTGGTCTAGATTTCTCATCTCAACCTACACTGTCAACAGAGGCAGTTTTGGATCAGTTTAGACTTCTAATCTCAATCTACACAGGACATGATATAATAATAAAGCTATCAGTTTTTAGCTGCGAGTTTGACATTTTTAGAAATTCAAGGACAATAACTCAGGATAAACTGAAGGGATTGACAGAATATCTGGCCCTTAACCCTTTCCTTCATACAGATTTCGATTAATATACTATTATATCTCCATACAAACAACAGCCATTTAGCTATCATGCAGTGGATAAGTAGTCGCCATATCTATCCCACCGCCATAGATATTACTGGGACTACATGAGATGTTTGGCTACTACAATGTCAATGTATGTCGTATTGGTAATGGCGTCAAGAGGTGCTTCTATGTGGGAAAGGGTTGATAAGCCAGAAATGGGATACAAACTTGAATGTACCAAATATGATTAATTTCCACGCAAGCATTTGATCTTGGGGGATAATAAGTCATGGGTGATAACAAGTCGAGCCGGGGGACAATAATTCACGTGGGTCGGATATGGAGCCACACCTTGCACAAATATATATAATCTACATTTGTATCTAGAGATGGAGAGCTTCTTAATTTGGATCATGCTGACACAGGGTGTGACGGTTCAGCATGTTACCCCTAGACCACACACCCACTGGAATGGTTCACAAGAATCTACATTTGTATCTAGAGATGGAAAGCTTCTTAATTTGGATCATGCTGACACAGGGAGCCGTGGTTCAGCATGTTACCCCTAGACCACACACCCACTGGAATGGTTCACAAGAATCTACATTTGTATATAGAGATGGAAAGCTTCTTAATTTGGATCATGCTGACACAGGGAGTCGTGGTTCAGCATGTTACCCCTGGACCACACACCCACTGGAATGGTACACAAGAATCTACATACCTAGATATTCTTTGCTTTTTTATCCAGTTTTTATATATATCACTGTGTGAGGGGAGGTAATCCAAACTTTCGTAAGCTGCTAGAGTTTGCCGCTCCTGGTCTGTGTACTTGTGTGTTGTGTTCATAGGTTCAAAATCTCTACCCTGCAGACAATATAATCACTCCAGTAAGAAGAATGGGGGCATGTTCTTCACAATTACAGTCTAGAATGGGGTATGTTCTTCACAATTACAGTCTAGAATGGGGTATGTTCTTCACAATTACAGTCTAGAATGTGGTATGTTCTTCACAATTACAGTCTAGAATGGTGGTATGTTCTTCACCATTACAGTCTAGAATGGTGTTATGTTCTTCACAATTACAGTCTAGAATGGCGGTATGTTCTTCACAATTACAGTCTAGAATGGCGGTATGTTCTTCACAATTACAGTCTAGAATGGCGGTATGTTCTTCACAATTACAGTCTAGAATGGGGTATGTTCTTCACAATTACAGTCTAGAATGGGGTATGTTCTTCACAATTACAGTCTAGAATGGCGGTATGTTCTTCACAATTACAGTCTAGAATGGTGGTATGTTCTTCACCATTACAGTCTAGAATGTGTTATGTTCTTTACCATTACAGTCTAGAATGTGTTATGTTTTTCACCATTACAGTCTAGAATGGTGGTATGTTCTTCACCATTACAGTCTAGAATGACTGTATGTTTCTCACCATTACAGTCTAGAATGGTGTTATGTTCTTCACAATTACAGTCTAGAATGGTGTTATGTTCTTTACCATTACAGTCTAGAATGTGTTATGTTTTTCACCATTACAGTCTAGAATGTGTTATATTTTTCACCATTACAGTCTAGAATGGGGGCATGTTCTTCACAATTACAGTCTAGAATGGGGGCATGTTCTTCACAATTACAGTCTAGAATGGGGTATGTTCTTCACCATTACAGTCTAGAATGGCGGTATGTTCTTCACAATTACAGTCTAGAATGGGGTATGTTCTTCACAATTACAGTCTAGAATGTGTTATGTTCTTCACCATTACAGTCTAGAATGGTGTTATGTTCTTCACAATTACAGTCTATAATGGGGTATGTTCTTCACAATTACAGTCTAGAATGGGGTATGTTCTTCACCATTACAGTCTAGAATGTGTTATGTTCTTCACAATTACAGTCTAGAATGGCGGTATGTTCTTCACAATTACAGTCTAGAATGGGGTATGTTCTTCACCATTACAGTCTAGAATGGTGTTATGTTCTTCACAATTACAGTCTAGAATGGGGTATGTTCTTCACAATTACAGTCTAGAATGGGGTATGTTCTTCACCATTACAGTCTAGATGGGGTGTGGGGTATGTTCTTCACAATTACAGTCTAGAATGGGGTATGTTCTTCACAATTACAGTCTAGAATGGGGTATGTTCTTCACAATTACAGTCTAGAATGGTGGTATGTTCTTCACCATTACAGTCTAGAATGACTGTATGTTTCTCACCATTACAGTCTAGAATGGTGTTATGTTCTTCACAATTACAGTCTAGAATGGTGTTATGTTCTTTACCATTACAGTCTAGAATGTGTTATGTTTTTCACCATTACAGTCTAGAATGTGTTATGTTTTTCACCATTACAGTCTAGAATGTGTTATGTTTTTCACCATTACAGTCTAGAATAGATATATACTTACAGCAGCCAGGAAGCTATATTCATCATCCGTGTGGTATCGCATGCTGTCATCATTTGTGGGCTCCTCAACGGCAGTTCCCGACTTTCCCAGTTCCTTCCTCATTCTGTTTGTCACTGTTGTCGTCAAGCCTCGTACAGAAGGAGTTACATCTCCATCCATTGCATCAGTTTCTGTATTCATTCTCATCAACTCACTGGCCATTACACATTATCCATAGCTAACATCTGTCTGAAATTTATATACATGTATATACAAGAAACATTCAGTTTTTCTATTCATCTTGATTTTGTTTGTTTGTTTTTGCAGTTTAACATCAACAGCTGGACACTTCAGCTACAATTGTTGGAGGAAGACCCTGGATGCCCCTCCGAGCAGTATTTCAGGAACTGACGCGCACACAGGTAGAAACACTGGCCAACTGGATAGCTTCCTCATATGAACCCCCCAGTGGGATTAGAACCTACAGAGGTGAGGGACAAGTGGTTTGAAATCAATGACTAGCCACTCGACCGCAATCTTTATTTTACTCACTAGCCAGTGGACATACCGGTAATCCATAGTGGCTACAATTGACTGAAATTTAATATTGTAATGCAGATAGATAACCACTCACACTCTGTATGAGTATCCTAATCAATTGGTAATATGTAGGAATGACAACGAATAGCGAATATTCGGTCGGGAAGGTATTCAAATATTCGATAGAATTCTATCAAAAACTCAAATTCACTTAAACTCTTATAAAAATTGCCAAACTAATTTAATTTCTGTTTTACGTGTAAACTTCATCTTCTTATTCAGATTGATATTATACACGAATATGCTCAGTCCAATTTGCATAGATTACACCTAGCAGTTTTCGTATTCTCAGAGCGATTCAAGCATTTCCAAACGTGTGACTGAGCGCGTGGCATTTTTGAGGACAATATAATATTTTTAACCGAATACTGGAATAGTATTCGGATCTTCGGACGTGTGATCGAATATTCGTTGCAATCCCTAGTAAACGCTAGACCTTCGAATAAGAGAGCGAAGCTTAAGATATAGGGCAACACTAGACCTTGAAAGAGAGAGAGAAGCTTAAGGTATACATGTTCGAAGATTCTGCCAAATATTTTCTATATATATTGAAAACTTCTTCCTCAGTTTATGGTCATATAGTTTCAATTTCGTTGGTTGCCTTTAGTAAACATTACTTACTATATGACCATAGGCCAAAACAAAAATTGTGTCTGGTGCCTGTGATTGTACTAAGGGAACAATCGACACTCGTAACGGTTACAGCTGGGTGCAAATTCCGGGCTTTTCACACTTGACAAAAAGGTCAAATTATATTAATAGCATTGACATTACTTTGCAACACCTGTATTATTTGTACACACACAAACTGATATTTTTAAAATGAAAGATGTGCAGTTCTTTCGTCCACCATTTTGATGTCATGTGATATGAAAATAAAACTTCTATTCCCCGTCTATTTTTCGTACCGTACCCGAGTCAGAATCTATGAATTATTACAATAATACATGACAAGCACTGCAATAAACCCATGAACAACTCTGTAGCGCAGAACCAAATCACAGCGTTGGCGTCGTTGTTGTAAAGATGACCAATGGATAGATGAAATGATGGATGTCGTGATAGCGCGTTCGCTTCAGGTGCGAAAGGTCCGGAGTGCGAGCCCCCGCTGGAGCCGTTACGATTGTGCCCTTAGGCAAGGCATTTAAATTCCACGTTGCCTCTTCTCTCTCCCTCAGGTTCGTTAATTGATTATAGCATTCTCTAAACAAAGATCTAAATCAAATTTTAGTTACTGTTTTTGGTTTGGTTTCTCTTAGTACGTTTATTTAGCGTCGCTAACGGTTGTCCATATGAGTGACGGGAAGATTACCTAGCAACACATTTCCTGATAGCGCAGTTGTAGCGCGCTCACTTCAGGTGCGAAAAGCCCGGAGTTCGAGCCGAGCTGGAGCCGTTACGAGTGTGCCCTTAGGCAAGGCATTTAACTTCCACGTTGCCTCTTCTCTCTCCCTCATGGCGATGGATTCCATCAGGAATGAGGTCTCGAGAGTGATAAATATAAGTTGTAAGAACTTGTTTCGCATCGAGCTAAAATAAATTTGTATAAACTAATGATGGAAGAAACACTGTCTGATGTATGTAGATTGAAACCATTTCTAAAAGCTATGTTGATGTCCTGGTATAAAATAAAACATGTGTATGAAAATGATAAAGCCATTAGGCCCATTATTTGGAATAATTCTGACATCAGAATTACAGGAAAATCTGTTTACGATCAAGAATGTTGGTGTTGTTGTTGTTGTTTGTGTTTTGTTTTTTTGGTGGTTTGTTTGGTTTTGTTTTTGTTTTTTTTTTGTTTGTTTTGTTTTTTTTTTTTGTTTTTGTGGTTTTGTGTTTTGTTTTTTTTTTTTGTTTGTTTGTTGTTTTGTGTGTTTGTGTTTTTTTGGGGGGTTGTTGTTTTGTTTTTTTGTTGTTGTTTTGTTTGTCAGACAATAAATATGCTTAAACTAATCAGTATTATTCCTAAAAAGTACAAAGATAAACTAAATCAACACATTGTTACTAGGCCAAGACCGGAAAATATACATGTTACATCTGGTACTGTTTATTTTATAAAATGAACCCCGTAATCAAATAGCCATAATAAAGAAAAAATAACTACTAAAATAAGATATTAGGTAGAAGCGATCGACCCCCGCCCCCATTAAAATGCTCACCTTGTAACCATTTTTAATCATCATTTTTTGTTCACACATGTTCATCCAATAAACCGTAACAATTGTCCTATGCATTCATCATCAATAGACACACTGAACATATAGAAAATGATAGGAAGTAATACTCTTTAGCTATTTAAAAAACTTGTTAAAATATATAAAGAAATGAATGTATATATAAAAAGAAATAAACGGGGTTACCCGGATAGGGGCCTCAAAATGAAAAAAGATTGAAGGCGTAGAGCACAGTGTCAGCAGCTCAATCATGCAGCACATGAACGAACATTCCGTGCTCATTGATGCTCAACCAGTGTTCATCACTCTGTTAAAGACGTTACTTTGATATAAAAATCAACATACATGTACATTTTTAAAATTTGAATCATTTCATACCAATATGATCCATGTTCATATAAAATTAAAAAAATTCTGTGACGGGTATGTAGTACATGTATAATGAATTTTATGTAATCTAATAAGTATGTCATGTAGTATTGTGGAAATATGACAGTAAGCATACGTTACTAAGCCAATTACGGGGGGAAAACACAAATACTTTTACATGCCAATAGTAAGTAAGTAAATATTTTATTATAGTGACATGTGCATCCGACATTATATATGCTACAGATAATAAATATACAAACAAGCACCCGGCCCAATGGACCTATATGGCACCTAATATAAAATCGTGGTTATGTACACAATTGATATATACATGAAATTCAAAATTAAGTACCAAGCTACTAAATCAATGATTTATGTTTACAGTTTAATAACCGAACAAGTAACTGGCCTAGAAAGCGGTGGGTAGTTATAAGGTATCATTGTATAGGCGTAGTTATATTCTTATAAATACATAACAGATCTTCTACAAATAAATGATTTTACAATGAATTTAGCGCTTTTCCTGGGATATGTATTCAATAGATATGACAGCTTGTCATCAGAAGTTAATTGCATATAGTTGTTACCATGTATTAACTCCCCGAAGTATGTAACAAAGTCAATGCATTAAAATATATATCAAATGCAGTGGATCTGTTGAGTATAATAAAGAAAAGTTGATGTCTCTTAGCATAGTCATTATCATTATAGAGCAATATAAGTAAAATGTACATTACGTTTTAAATAATTTTATCTTATTTTTATTTCATTTTATAAGTGCTATTTAAATTATTGATCTGAAGAAACATTAATTAATTATTGCCTTAGAAACCATAACGCATTGGTTCTCTGCTATATGTGAAATAGTTGGAATGCATTCAAAATTAATGAAGAAATTATTGAATTACGTTACCATAAAATACAAAAATATTATATTTCCGTTTCAGTACCATGATATAGCATTTTAATTACAAATAAAGTATTTGATAATACTAAATTTAGATAATATAATGCAATTACCATTTCTATCAAGATGGGTAATTTTGTCTAAAATTAGTAATACTACTTGCAAAAAGTGCATATCCTGATGAGACGGCTCGTCACGAGCCGGCTCATCTGGATCTACACTTTTTGTAAGCCTATATATAGAGGTATGTGGTGTTGAAAGGGTTAAGTGCCATACATTTACGAAAGCAAATTATCTTACACAGAACATGAAGTATGCTTAAGCCTTCAAATCTTAATTAAAAGCCTTATTGTTTCATCAACACCACTTTAGTGGTTAAATATTGGATACACAACATAGTTACTGATTGTCGATAAAGTAACGTAGCATGGAGTACTTTACATGCCGATTACTCAGTAAAGCAGCAACGCTCATAGTGTAAACAAGTCTCATTTAAAAGCTTATGTTTTCAGAAAACCCTTCCAAAAATCCCCGGAGGGGGGGGGGGTGTCTAAACGCAGCTCAAGGTATATTAGCACTGACAGTGCAACTCCAGATAACTCTGAGCTGTTCCGGAAATGACCGAATAGATGTCCGTTTCCTTTCCGGATATGTCACGCTCCAGTGATGTATAGCGCGTTCCTGTTTCGGTTGAAAGATTACAGCGGGAATACACAAAAGCTTGGTAAACGACGCTTTCGAAATAAACATGGGCCGGAGAATCCGATCTTCAGGGGAAGGGGCGACAACAAATCCTCCCAAAAGAACAAGACACAGATATAACTTAAGATCAGTTTCGTAGGTACCTTTTTCCATTTCAGAAGAAAGGAAAGTTGTTGCGGGTAACTGAGTTTGTAAATTGTACGGTGTTGATGTAGAAAATATCTGGAGTAAAATGACCTACCAGTTATGTTACTTTTGATGCACATGTTTCAAGTTTGTACTTATTCGTTGAATAATAAATTGTCCATATGCGACAGTTCATTTTCAGTTTAAAACAATATTCAAGTCGTGATACCGCAATGGTAGCGCGTTCGCTTCAAGTGGAAAGGCCCGGAGTTCAAGCCCAGCTGGAGCCGTTATTATTGTACCCCTAGACAAGGCATTTAACATTGCCTCTTACTCGTGGAATGAGGAATCAAGATTGATTAATATAAGTTGTAAGACCTTATTTCACAATCGAGCTCAAATAAATTCACCTAAACTAAATACAATCATATATGATATAAACAACTGTCGTTGAACTGATAAAATAGACAATTTGATGATAAGTAAAGTACTGCATGTTTAAATAACATGACAGGGTCACAACGCCAACGTTGCCGCGTGTCGAAATGGCATACCACCAATTATTGAACTAGTCACAAAGCCAAGGTTGCCGCATGTCGAAAATACATACCACCAATTATTGAACTGGCTAAACACTTGTAAAATTTCCAAAATCTCTAAGGTAATCTACAACACAAATTTGGGAATATTAATAGTGGTGGCGTATTTCTATGCTCGGCATATTTGTCCATTTACATCCATATTTAAAATATTTATATAATTGTAATCTAATTTTGCTGACAGAGCTGAAGCATGTTTCAATAGCATTCCGTTGAGTGTATCGGTAGCCCGATGCAACTGACGCATGACTGGTCCAGCAGACGAATATAAAATCATGGGGAGAATATTTCCAATGATACGGTGTATGAGCAATTTGGATACCTATCCGAATTTAAAAAATCTACAACTAACCAGAAAAATACGTTTCTCTACTATTTCTGATTAACACCAATAAGCATTTTTATTTAATGATGTTACTATATCTAAATATGATATTCAATGCAGAGTTAGGTACAGATTGATTCTCTTCTATAAAATAATACACCAAATAGTAGCTGTAAACATTCCCATAAACCTTTTGATACCCGTAGACAACATAACCAGACACACAAACCCATATTGTTATAAACATAGCCCTGTTTTTATCCAAGAACCGTCATCCAATGGAACTTGGTACCACTTGCCACACATGAAGCAATAACATTTGATGGCTTTAAAGCACTCATCCCTGTTTCTGCCCTCCCAACCATGATCTAAAGCATTCATTCTATGTACAAAATCTTAAACAAGCACTGTAGTATATTTGTCTTTGGACATTCACTTATTTGTTAATTAATCATTGTAAATATCATCATCTCAAAATTCACCAGCGACGACACATAATCCTCAATATTGAGGGAGTGCCGAAATCACCAAGAAGAAGAACCAGTTCTGGTGCATAAATAAAAAATAACAAGTACGCCGTTAATAGGTGCCCTGAAGTCTTTGAGTTCTCCTTATAAACCTCATATAGACTAGTGTCAGTGCGATAGCTGAATTTAGCGGCAAGGTCACGTGAAGCTAAAACTATCGACAAGAGTTTTTTGAAAGTTGTTTTTACGACGGAAGAAAATAATACTATACGGCAAGTGCAATTAACATTTTTACTGGACATTATATGTCGGGTTTATGCCGAGCATAGGTTCCACCACTCTATGTACAAATTTTCCAAATTAAGTTGGAATCGGTACCATTCTAAAAGTACAGAAACAAATCATTAAAAATGTATTATTTGAAATGTGTATCTGCACCATTACCACGGGTTTGGCTTGTTTTAGGAGTCGAGCAAAGAGAGACAAGATGCTTGGAGGGGAGCAGGACGGCCGTCGCCTAGTCATGACTGATGAAGAATTCCGAGAGAAAAACCCTGCTCTGGCCGTCGTCAGTGAAGGTATTGCACAAGTTTCTCCTAAATTTAAAAATAATTTCCTAGCACAGCAATCTACGTCATTTGGCAGGTGTACAAGACTTCACTGTGTTTAAATTCTCTTGGTGTTGGTAATTATGTGTGCTTATTGAATTCAGCATGTATTTAAATTATCTACATATATACATGTATACACATGTATGTCTATGTATCCAGCACCGTTTCTCACCAATGCAACCCGGGCTCGGACCAGGAAGTATGTGAGATGATACGAGTGGCGCCAGATCGGACAGGTGGGTTTTCTCTGGGTACTTCGGTTTCCTCCCACACGAATGACCACATTTACGCTTTCATCCGCGCCAACGAGAGTGATTAATATAAGTTGTTGAAACTCGTAAAATAAATAAAGTTTAAACTAATGGTTTGAATTTCTGCACAATTGGTTGTTTCTTATAGCATTCATTGGGCATTTCGTAGAAAAGAAACCCGACTATCTTCAAACCTCTGTGCTCTCTTGTTTCATTCACTACTGTTAGTTTTGTCTGGATGCCTGGGGTTCTTCATGAATGGATGCCCATGCCTCCACACAAAGCATGGAATGGTACATAAATGTTCCTCCACCAGGACATGTAAAGCTAACATTTACATACACATGTATATATTGTGCAACCGACTTTTTATGAGTGGAAGTCGTGATAGCGGAGTGATATCACGTTCGCTTCAGTGCGAACCGCCTGAAGTTCGAACTCCGCTGGAGCCGTTACAATTGTGCCCTTATGCAAGGCATTTAAATTCCACATTGTCTCTTCCCTCGTGGTGATGGATTCCATCAGGAATGAGGTCTCGAGAGTGATTAAAGTTGTAAAAACTTGTTTCGCAATCGAGCTAAAAGAAATGAGCCGTTACAATTGTGCCCTTATGCAAGGCATTTAAATTCCACATTGCCTCTTCTCTCTTCCCTCGTGGTGATGGATTCCATCAGGAATGAGGTCTCGAGAGTGATTAAAGTTGTAAAAACTTGTTTTGCAATCAAGCTAAAAGAAATTTGTATATCCAAGCATAAGCAAGCCTATATCTCAACTTAAGGTAGAATGACATGTGCACTATAATCAGTTCTTTCTAAAATTCTCCATTTTCAAGACAATGTATCCATCTACTCATGCCCCGGTTCCTAAAACAAAAGATGTTAATATTTGCCTTGACTATACACAGTAATATCACAACCCGTTACATTATCGTGTCTATTGCAGGTTCGGCTCTGACCGTTGAGTCGGTAGATCTGCTAAAGGAGAAGAATCGAGAAGCGCATCATACTGACGAGTACGAACAAGAGGACCTTGTTGTACGTCGTGGTCAGGAGTTCTCCATCAAGATGAAGTTTGATCGCAATGTCAACAAAGATCAAGATCTCATCATCGTCAAGTTCACATATGGTAAACACGCGTACTCCCTTAAACACATACTCCCTTAAACACATACTCCCTTAAGCACATATACTCCCTTAAACATATACTCCCTTAAACACATATACTCCGTTAAACACATATACACCCTTAAACACATATACTCCCTTAAGCACATATACACTCTTAAACACATATACACCCTTAAACACATACTCCCTTAAACACATATACACCCTTAAACACATGTACTCCCTTAAACACATGTACTCCCTTAAACACACATACTCACTTAAACACACATACTCACTTAAATACACTTAAACACATATACACCCTTGAACACATACTCCCTTAAGCTCAAATACACCCTTAAGCACATATACTCCCTTAAGCACACTCCCTTAAACACATACTCCCTTAAGCATACATATTCCCTTAAACACATATACTCCCTTAAACACAATTACTCCCGTAAACACATATACACCCGTAAACACATATACACCCGTAAACACATATACACCCGTAAACACATATACACCCGTAAACACATATACTCCCTTAAACACAATTACTCCCGTAAACACACATACTCCCTTAAACACATACTCCCTTAAACACCTATGCACCCGTAAACACATACTCCCTTAAACACACATACTCCCTTAAACACATATACTCCCATAAACACATATACTCCCTTAAGCACATATACTCCCATAAACACACATATTCCATTAAACACATATACTCCCTTAAACACACATACTCCCTTAAACACATATACTCCCTTAAAATTGCTCTTTCTGAGCATCGTGATGTTTAAATATGGTAAACAGATAACCGCCAATTTTCAAAGTGAAGTTCGCGTATTTGGGTTTGATCCCTGCCTGACCTCAGACTGTTGATATTTTATGGTGAACAACTGGAATTACTGTATTCAACAAGCCCGATTTAAAATATCAAAAGCAATATGATATTGATGATGATATTTTTCTCAATAAAAATAATCATAGGTGTGAATAAACCATGATGTTACCTCGCCGCAAGTGTTAATCGACACTTCGCCATGTAATCGGATAATTCCAGTAGATGCTAAGGAAGGTAATCAAATTTTTTTCATTTTCGGGTAACCTCATTTATTTTTCATACATACATACATTTTTATATTCATAGTATACATATATTTACACATACATAAAGTGATGTTTAAAGTAAAACAAATACATGTAGATCTGTTGTCAATGTAATGAATTTCATGTACGTATGAAAATAATTTTACCCCGACAAAAAATGACCAAAAATGCTTTACGGTAAGGGTTATAGGATGAAAGAAAAAAGAGAAAAAATGTAAAAAGGAAGAGAATGTAGTACTTTTTTTTATGATCGGTTCCATGTTATCATACTAAATCCAGTTTGATGCATTTAATCATGGTTGAATCCCTCCAACGTTGTTGACTAATTTGTTTTAAAACTTTTGCTGCTAGTAACTGATGACATTTGTTCTCAGTAAAATAATAATACACCTGTACAGATAAATAATAATTGGCGCGACCAGGTGATATTCGCGCATTAATTGCGGAGCTTCATTGTAAGTCCTCGGCGATGATCACAGTGACCGGTCAACCGTGATGTCAATGAGACATAGCGTGAACGATTCTCGCATCGCGCACAATCCCATGACTGCGCAATGAATCTCGCATCGTGCACAATCCCAGGAATGCGCAATGAATCTCGCATCGTGCACAATCCCGGGACTGCGCAATGAATCTTGCATCGTGCACAATCCCGGGACTGCGTAATGAATCTCGCATTGTGCACAATCCCATGACTGCGCAATGAATCGTGCACAATCCTGGGACTGCGCAACGAATCACGCACAATCCCGGGACTGCGCAATGAATCTCGTATCGTGCACAATCCCGGGACTGCACAACGAATCGCGCACAATCCCGTGACTGCGCAATGAATCGTGCACAATCCCGCGAATGCACAACGAATCACGCACAATCCCATGACTGCACAATGAATCTCGCATCGTGCATAATCACGGAAATGCGCAACAAATCTAGCATCGCGCACAATCCCAGGACTGCGCAATGAATCGTGCACAATCCCGGGACTGCGTAATGATCTCGCATCGCGCCCAATCCCGGGACTGCGCAACGAATCTCGCGTCACGCTCATGCCCGGGAATGCGCAATGTTTGAAAAAATGCGTTAGTAAATAGTGTGCATTCCAGTTTGACGCTTTTCAATTCTGACGCAAAACATAGCCTAATTCATACATCCGGTACCCACATCCCAATGGAGTCTTCAGCCCTTTCACACAGTCTATTTAAAAGGCATATTCTAGTAAATTACAGTGTATATTTGTTCATTGATATTTCAATTATGGCTTATATATCTATCACCTTTAGGTGCCAGACCACAAGAAAGTAAAGGGACATTGATTCGCCTGCCAATAGATCTAGTTGATGGCGTAGAAGCAACCGAGGGCTGGGTCACCAAGGTAACGGAAATGAAAGACGACACCCTGACCATGAGCATTATGTCGGAAGCGGATTCGATGATTGGGAAGTATGAGCTTCTCTATGAGACGAAGTTGAAAGACAGCAAGAAGGACTTCAACAAGCAGGACCTGGACACTAACGTGTACATACTGTTTAATCCCTGGTGTGAAGGTAGGCAATCATTTAGACAATTAGTGTTTCTAATAAACATATAAGACTTAGAATCCGAATATTCCGTTTGGAAAGTATTCGAAGTATTTTGTCAAATGTTACATAAACACCATATATACTCGCATATAAGGCAATCTTGCCTATAAGATGACCCCCTACTTTGGTCCTGAAATACGTGGTTTTGGTATGCACTCGCATATAAGACAAGAATCTTATCCCCATATTGTGGCCTTGGGGCCCACTTCTCCCTAAAAAATGTCTTAATGTAAAACACAATTTTTTTTAAAAAAATTACAATTTTCATACAAAATTTTGTCCAGTAACATACATCTGGCCCATTATAAAGCACACCCTTCTATTCAAATGTTGTATTTAATGTCATACTGTGCATTTTAACCCTATTTTGCAGACATTTATTAAAGAAGACCCTTAACCCTTTCAACACCACAGACCTCTAAATAGGCTTACAAAAAGTGTAGATCCAGATGAGCCGGCTTGTGACGAGCCGTCTCATCAGGATCTGCACTTTTTGCAAGTAGTATTACTAATTTTAGACAAAATTACCCATCTTGATAAATAAACTGGTCCGAATGTAATTTTCTTATTCATTTATTGGTCTAAGAATATCATGGACCAGTCCATGTCAGTTACTTGGTGTTGAAAGAGTTAAGGACGCAATCGCGCACTTTCTCACTTCTCGCAAAAAATCTGACATAGAATGAACCCCGATGCTTGTAGAATATGGATCGGTACGGTGTAACTATGGTAGATCTTGTAACTTCCAGACAGGCTAACAATACTTATAAACCAGGGATCATTCTAGAGGGCGATGTTGGCGAAATTGTCGCCCTAGGGACCCTGACTTCGCCCTCTGGGGGCCCCACTTCTCCCTAAAAAAAAAAAATTGTTTGGTTATTAAGATTTTCAAACATAAATTTGTCTAGTAAGATACACAGGCCCATTATAAAGCACTCCTATTCAAATGTTGTATTTAATGGTTGTACTGTGCATTTTAACCCTATTTTGCAGGAGTATATTAAAGAACACCATTTACGGAAGCGATCACGCGTTTTTCTCACTTCTCCCAAAAATTCTGACCTAGAATGAACCCTGTAAACACGTTATACGATTGTATGTTCATTGTTATATACAGATGATGTGGTATACATGGAAGATGATGCTGAAAGAAATGAATATGTGCTCAATGATACCGGTAGAATATGGATAGGGTCGGCAAGGTCCAACTATGGCAGACCATGGAACTTTGGACAGGTAAGTCATACTGTAACTAAGTCATCAATACATGATGTTGTGATCTGCAGAAAGAAATGAATATGTGCTCAATGATACCGGTAGAATATGGATAGGGTCGGCAAGGTCCAACTATGGCAGACCATGGAACTTTGGACAGGTAAGTCATACTGTAACTAAGTCATCAATACATGATGTTGTGATCTGCAGAAAGAAATGAATATGTGCTCAATGATACCGGTAGAATATGGATAGGGTCGGCCATGGAACTTTGGACAGGTAAGTCATACTGTAACTAAGTCATCAATACACGATGTTGTGATCTGCAGAAAGAAATGAATATGTGCTCAATGATACCGGTAGAATATGGATAGGGTCGGCCATGGAACTTTGGACAGGTAAGTCATACTGTAACTAAGTCATCAATACACGATGTTGTGATCTGCAGAAAGAAATGAATATGTGCTCAATGATACCGGTAGAATATGGATAGGGTCGGCCATGGAACTTTGGACAGGTAAGTCATACTGTAACTAAGTCATCAATACACGATGTTGTGATCTGCAGAAAGAAATGAATATGTGTTTAATGATACCGGTAGAATATGGATAGGGTCGGCCATGGAACTTTGGACAGGTAAGTCATACTGTAACTAAGTCATCAATACACGATGTTGTGATCTGCAGAAAGAAATGAATATGTGCTCAATGATACCGGTAGAATATGGATAGGGTCGGCCATGGAACTTTGGACAGGTAAGTCATACTGTAACTAAGTCATCAATACATGATGTTGTGATCTAGAGATTCGGACGTGTGTAACGATTGTTATTGTTGGAGTCCAGGCTATTGTGTATGCTGTGTCCTTGAGCAATGACACTTTAACTGGCTTAGTTAGTGCCTGGTACCGATGTGTCGCACAACAATAAAAATAGATGTTTATAGTGGTACCATGGAAGATGCAGAAGACTTGCTAATGGCTGATTGCTGCATTCTCGGTAAGGAAGTTGTAAAATCCACGTGTATTTTCAGTTCGAAAAGCCCGTGTTGGAAGTGACGCTAGGTTTACTGGACAAGGGGGAGTTAGCCGATTCCGGACGGAACAGTGTTATATCTGTCATCAGATGTCTCTCAGCTTTGGTATGTACCAACTAATCATCTGTTATAATAGTTGGATGCTTTTTATCTCGCAACCATATTTTGTAAGTGGTTATTTTACTGAAGTTAACACTAAGATACATTTACATATGACGTATTGTGTTATTTCTTTAGAACAACACTAATTGGACTTTAGGTATACCTGGAAGTCTTATGGCAGTGTCAGTAATGGAGCTTAGTTTATACAAATTCATATTTTAGCTCGATTGTGAAACAAGTTCTTACAGCTTATGTTAATCACTCTCGAGACCTAATTCCTGATGGAATCCATCGCCACGAGGGAGAGAGAAGTGGCAACATGGAATTTAAATGCCTTGACTCCAGCAGGGCTTGAACTCGTGGCCTTTCGCACCAGAAGCGAAGACACTACCACTGCGCTATCACGACTTCTCTCCATTTGTTCTCGTACTCTCTCTGATCTCCCGTATATTTTGTGTTATCTCTACAACTGTCACAAGAGAACATTTTGAAGAAAAGAATTATTGGTGAAGTATTTAGTTTAGCCCTTTCAACACCACTGACCTACAAAAAGTGTACATCCAGATGAATCAGGATCTGTACTTTTTGCCAGTAATATTACAATTTTTGGACAAAATTACCCATTTTGGTAAATGAACTGGTCCAAATGTAATTCTCTTATTAATTTATTGCTAAAAAAATATCATGGACCAGTCCATGTCAAGTTACATTGTACTTGGTGTTTGAATTGGTTATACAATATTTTTTTCAAGAATAAGACATATTACAGGAATAGTTGTAACAAAAATAGTTAGGAATGTGAAAACGGTTGCATAGTAACTTATTTGAATTGAAGAATTTGCATCCACTTGTTAAGAGAAGTTAGTGAACAATACGGTGTTTCAAATACATGTAAGTACAATATATAAAGTGCATTTCAGATTGACAGTTCGAAATAATACTATACACTGCACTGTCGTCAGCATCACAACTTTGGTTATAAGTTTGCAGGCACGTGCATGTCTCAGTAAGCACTTGATTGTATTTTATTGCCAGCCGTCAATCCTACTAAGGGCTATAGCAACAATCATACGCTTGGCAGTTGAGTCAACACTTGTCAGGCGAGTCAACACTTGTCAGGCGAGTCATCACTTGGCAGTCGAGTCTTCACTTGTCAGTCGAGTCAACACTTGTCGGGCGAGTCACCACTTGTCAGTCGAGTCATCACTTGGCAGCCGAGTCAACACTTGTCAGTCGAATCATCACTTGTCAGTCGAGTCACCACTTCTCAGTCTAGTGAAACACTAATCTTAATTACTAAATGTTCCATTTTCGTGCAGACAAACAGCATGGACGATGAAGGTCTGTTAGAGGGAAGGTGGACCTCGGAGTATCCCAAGGGCTCTACCAAACCATGGGAGTGGACTGGTAGTGTGGGGATTATAGAACAGTTTCACGAGAAGGGTAAACCAGTCCAATATGGGCAATGCTGGGTATTCAGTGGAGTATTTACTACATGTGAGTTGTTTTCCGTTTCTCCTATATATGCGTAGAAAGGCGAGTTGTTACAGAGTGTGGGGTTTATAGTAACCAGTGTGCAGTGCATTTACTGTTGTTACAGAGTGTGGGGTTTATAGCAATCAGTGTGCATTTACTGTTGTTACAGAGTGTGGGGTTTATAGCAACCAGTGTGCATTTACTGTTGTTACAGAGTGTGGGGTTTATCAGTGTTCTCCGGAAGCCCCGGCGGCCGGCGATTTCGCCGACTACACGCTGACTGAGCACCGGTTACTTTCCGGTATAATAAATATATTATTTCGAAACAAAACAGCGAATATTTAGGACGAAATCGTCAAATAAATCGATCCGGAAGTGATTCTGTGGGCGCATCCATTTTATCGGATGTTTTTGTTACAATGCGCATAAGAGACGCGCATCTAGTACAAATGCAAATGATCAGCGCTATCTACCAATCATATCGCTGGGAAAATCTGGATTTTCCGTGAGTTTCTAAATTTAGACTCTTTTTTTTTGAAAATGAATGCAAAAAAGAAAAGAAAACTTTCCAATAATCAAAGAGTTATGTCAGATTTTTGTCACACAGGTAATGATCAGTGATGGTACAGGTAGTAGGGCAGTGCACATTTACCATGTGTGTATGGGTCTGTGTGTTTATTAGAGTTGTGGAACCTATGCTCGGCGTATATCCACATATAATAATGACCAGTATAAAATGTTAATTGCACTTGCCGTGTATATTATTATTTTCTTAAGTCGTGAAAACAACTTTCAAAACACTCTTGTTGAATTTTTTAGCTTCATCACGTGACCTTGCTGCTCAATATCGCTATCGCAACGGTGTCGGTCGGCACCGGTTTATATGCCTGAATACTTCAGGGCACCTATGGCTATGCACTGTGTACTTGTTTTTTTTTTTATTTATCCACCATAACTTATTGAATATCTTATTTTGATATAGTACATCATTGAGTAAAAACATTTATTGGTCTTAATCAGAAATGGTATAGAAACTATTTTTCGTGTTAGGTGTAGATTTTTTAAATTCGGATAGCTACCCGAATTGCTCATACACCGTAACAGTTTCGGTGGAAACATTAATGTCAGAGACTGCCTTTAGAAGAAGATAGTGTCGAGTGTGTTGCATACATAACTGGTATATAGTTGTACAAGTGGAAAGAACGGGTCAACAATAGTAAAACAAAGTACATGTACATGCTTGAAACTCCATGACACCAAGATCTAACATTTGTTATATAGTCTCAATCTGTGTTTAACAATTTTTTTTTTTCTGTGAAAATAAAATGTGTAAAAATGATCCAAAAATTGGTGTAAATATTGCCTTAAAAATGCACCAGGTTGCACGAAATGAGACCAATTTTGGAAAATTTTCTGGGGGAGGCCCCCCAAACCCCCCCCCCCAGCAGGAGGGGAAACCCCTCCCGCACTCTCTCCCTCGTCGACTACGCCGGCTCGGTAGCGAGTGAATGCCGGTTACTTATAAATTAAAACCGGCTACTTCATATTCTACGGAGAGCACTGGTTTATACCAACCAGTGTGCATTTACTGTTGTTACAGAGTGTGGGGTTTATAGCAACCAGTGTGCATTTACTGTTGTTAAGAGTGTGGGGTTTAGAGCAACCAGTGTACATTTACTGTTGTTACAGAGTGTGGGGTTTAGAGCAACCAGTGTGCATTTACTGTTGTTACAGAGTGTGGGGTTTAGAGCAATCAGTGTGCATTTACTGTTGTTACAGAGTGTGGGGTTTATAGCCAACCAGTGTGCATTTACTGTTGTTACAGAGTGTGGGGTTTAGAGCAATCAGTGTGCATTTACTGTTGTTACAGAGTGTGGGGTTTAGAGCAACCAGTGTGCATTTACTGTGTGCAATATTTAAGATCCATATTTTCAGAAAGTTACCTTCCAGGAACTTGTTTCTATCCGTAACGTGACACTTCCAGGAACTTGTTTCTATCCGTAAAGTGACACTTCCAGGAACTTGTTTCTATCATATATTCGGATACCGGCTTAATTTTTGTAAAAAGGACCAGATATTGCAAGAATATAATTTGCATGTTTTTTTAAAAAACAAAACAAATATTCACAAAGATACCAAAAAATCAAATAAATATAGCACCATCATATACGCGAATTGTTTATCAACAAACGTATGTAAACAATACTTAATGTGCATGTGTGACACAGGATTGGATGTTGAAACAGCCGCCTTAGATGTTTGTTCCGTCTGTCGATAGAGAGCGATGCATTCCAAATGTACACAGAGTGTGAAACACGAGTAGGAATAAGTCGTGGGAGTCATGATAGCGCAGTGGTAGCGCGTTCGCTTCATGGACGAAAGACAGAGTTTGCGCCACCACTGGAGCCGTTACGATTATGCCCTTAGACAAGGCATTTAAATTTCACATGCCTCTTCTCTCCCTCGGGGCGATGGATTCCATCATGAATGAGGTCTCGAGAGTGATTAATACACAAGATGTAAGAACTTGTTTCGCAATCGAGCTAAAATAAATTCATATAAACTAAAACAGTTTGATCATTCTCAAACTTCTGTTCTTAGACGAGTTGTTAATGATATTTGATCTGTATTTCGACACCAATTTCATATAAAAGTGTGTCCATAAAAATTTCATTTAAGAATGTGCAGTTTATTTAAAGTATTGTACTTTTGTTTTTAAGTGCTGAGATGTCTTGGAATTCCGACGAGATCGGTGACCAACTTCGAGTCTGCCCACGACACTGATTGTAGCATGACTATAGACAAACACTTTGATAATGACGGCGAGTCGATGGATCACTTGGATGATTCTGTGTGGTATGTTTGCATCTTGATTGTAGTAGGATTCCCACTGTCTGAATGTTTGTCTGCGCCACTTCTGTCGCCAATTGAAAAAAAACTGGAGCCAAAACAAACAAAAATTTAAAAGAAAAGTTGCGCCAAATGTTTTCGCCAATTCATAAAATTGAGCACCAGTATTTGTTGGTTTTTTTTGGCGCCATTGGCAACCGACAGCAGGAACCATTGGCAACCGACAGCGGGAACCATTGGCAACCGACAGCGGGAACCCTGTTGTATGCTCCATGCCATGGATGTAGCAGAATGTGTACATGCTTGGGCTGCAATTAAATCTTCAGTATTAATGTAGTATAGTTTCATTAAACCATATCATTTTAGCACCAACTTAAAGGTTTCTCCCATGTATTACAACTATGACTAACTATGCAGCAAAAACCGTATATTACAATCACGGTTCCCTCTGTCTGAATGTTTGTCTGCGCCACTTCTGTCGCCAATTGAAACACACTGGAGCCAATTAAAAAAAACTTGGAGCCAACTAAGAGCCATATAGTTCACAAATAAATATTTGAAGCCATGTATTTGACAAAACATGTGCCCAAAAAACAAACAAAATTTAGCCCCAATATTTGTTTATTGTCGCAATTGGCGAGCGACAGCTGGAACCCTGACAATACATATTGTTTGAGGCAATGAGTAATGAAAGACTAGATTTAAGCAGTGTAATATTCATCAATTCTGTTACCAAACAATCTAACACAGTAATATAGTAATAATAGAAACCACACATTTATAGCTCTAGATTGCCATTGAAATGTGTTTTATGTTTATTTATCGTCGCTACCGGCTGCCCATATGAGAGACGCCTCCTGAAGAGATTAGTCATTTTAGATTTTTGGAGGATAGTGCAATGATAGAGACAGAGACCCATTCCAGAGTCTCCGGTGTACAGCACCGACGCGACACCTCGGTTTAAAGTCCCATCTGAAAGACTTACCATTGAAATTACAAAAGCATCAAAATTTATAATCAACTACCTAGCCAAATGCATCACGCCGGGGATAGCGAGCATACGGTATACTCAAGTTTATCCATGCGTCATATATACGCCCCTCTATCCCCTCTACGTCTTATTACGATTTTCAAATAACAATCGAAAACAATTATTTAGATGTCTTATATGTACGGTATGTATAGGACCAATTATTAGTGTATCGATCTCTCCATATATACGTCATTCTGAGCATGTACGCTAGCCCGAGGGCCGATGTATACGCGGTTCTTCCCCTGCTACTTTGAATGCCTCCAAAACAACCCACGATTGCAAACAGACTCCCGAGAAATGGATTAATATCAACATATAACATGTACAAATGGATTAATATCAACATATAACATGTACAAATGGATTAATATCAACATATAACATGTACAAATGGATTACCTGCCAAAAAAACATGCCGTTTCTATTGAATATATTTCCGAAAATAATGAATGACGATGCTAGGGTAGATCTGTGTTAAGCAGCCAGTTATCAAGATTCCCAATGAGGTAATTTCTACAACATTAGCCTATTAACCCTTAATTCCTGCTGAGTAAATAAAATCACATTTGCAAACAACATAGATCCAGATCAGCCGCGGCGTAACACCGCATCTGACCAGGATCTATATTGTTTGCTATTCAGCCAATTGTTTTAGCTCCACTATCCGAACAGCATAGAGCATGATCAGACGGCACGTTCTGTGCCATCTGATCGGCTCTATGCTTTTAGCAAAAGTGATTTTATTTGCAGCTAGTGTGCATAGTGTTACACTCATGAATCAGGGTTCATTCTAGGTCAGAATTTTTGGGAGAAGTGAGAAAGCGCGTGATCGCTTCCTTAAATGGTGTTCTTTAATATACTTCTGCAAAATAGGGTTAAAATGCACAGTACAACCATTAAATACAACATTTGAATAGAAGGAGAGCTTTATAATGGGCCAGTGTATCTTACTAGACAACATTTTGTTTGAAAATAATAAAAACCAAAAAGATTTTGTTTTTGTTTTGTATTTTAGGGAGAAGTGGGGGTCCCCAGAGGGCAAACATCGCCCTCTAAACTGATCCCTGCTCATTTGACATCACTGCCTTGGGTGGCTACTAAGCACAAGTTTGACTGTATATGTTTAATTTGTCTATATCAGGAACTTCCATGTTTGGAACGAGTCTTACTTCAAACGCTTAGACTTACCCGATGGCTATGACGGATGGCAGGCGCATGATTCCACGCCCCAAGAAGCTAGTGAGGGGGTAATGAGATGTGGCCCCGCCCCACTGAAGGCTATCAAGGAGGGCCATGTGTACCTCAACTTTGATACGGGTTTCATCTTCTCCGAAGTAAATGGAGATAAAGTGGAATGGGAGGTAACTGGTTATACTTCAAAGTAGACTTGTAATCAAGGTGTTATGGGTTTGATCTCCTGTTGCACCATGGTCATGGTTTCGAGCCCCGCTCAGGCTGTGTCTGTTTATATGAAAAAGTTGGCCGTTTCTTACGGAGGTTGGTGCATCAAGTACTGGTTAACCGCTGGAGCCTGCCCAGGAAAGGTGTTGTTAGATAACATGTCCGTTGTCGGTATAGCCCAAAATGGTGCTGATGAAGGCGTAAAACCCAAACAAACAAACCTGTTGTACCACAGTCACTCTGTAGACTTGACCCTCTGTGTTGTTAGCACATTAAAACCCAGAACGTTCTGTTCCTCACTCACTTTTCTATCAAATTAGTAGGTCAGTAGCCGTATATAATCAAGGTCATTATGAATTAGTTTGTGAGACTTTCACCCAAAGTTTGCGAAACTGGAGATATTGGGAGGCTGTTAATTATACTCCTGTCCATAGGATATTACCTATGCACTGATGGTCTGTTGTGATAATTACCTATGTATTGATGGTCTGTTGTGATAATTACCTATGTATTAATGGTCTGTTGTGATAATTACCTATGTACTGATGGTCTGTTGTGATAATTACCTATGTACTGATGGTCTGTTGTGATAATTACCTATGTACTGATGGTCTGTTGTGAACAGATGTATTAATGGTCTGTTGTGATAATTACCTATGTATTAATGGTCTGTTGTGATAATTACCTATGTATTAATGGTCTGTTGTGATAATTACCTATGTATTAATGGTCTGTTGTGATAATTACCTATGTACTGATGGTCTGTTGTGATAATTACCTATGTACGGTATTGATGGTCAGTTGTGATAATTACCTATATTACCTATGTATTTATGGTTGTATTACAGGTCAATGAGGATGGTGGTATGGAAGTCTGCTCCATTGACAAGTATGCCGTCGGCCGCAACATAAGCACCAAAGCTGTTGGTTTACCGATCAGAAATGATCTGACGTTGGATTACAAATATCAAGATGGTAAGTTCAAAATAGCATTATATATATATCAACTACAGTGGACTGTAATGCCAGTACAATTTTCTTGTCAGAACAACTTTGTGTACAATTATTGAGATGGGATGTTTAATATTAACGTTTGTTTACCTGTCCCCACGTGACAAAGACTGAGTAAAGCCCGATATGGGAGGCGGAATAAGGCGTGATATGGGAGGCTGAACAAAGCGTGATATGGGAGGCGGAATAAGGTGTGATATGGGAGGCATAACAAAGCGTGATATGGGAGGCGGAATAAGGTGTGATATGGGAGGCTGAACAAAGCGTGATATGGGAGGCTGAACAAAGCGTGATATGGGAGGCTGAACAAAGCGTGATATGGGAGGCTGAACAAAGCGTGATATGGGAGGCTGAACAAAGCGTGATATGGGAGGCTGAACAAAGCGTGATATGGGAGGCTGAACAAAGCGTGATATGGGAGGCTGAACAAAGCGTGATATGGGAGGCTGAACAAAGCGTGATATGGGAGGCTGAACAAAGCGTGATATGGGAGGCTGAACAAAGCCCCCGAAATGAATGTCCAAAATACTTTGAGTATGCCAGCTGGATTGCAGAATAACGGTGATTCTACTTGGGTGCCATGAATGCCAAACAATATGAATAGCAACTGGGGTCATCCACTTAGAAGGTGGAAGGTCACTATATATTGATTGGTGCCACATTTTTAAGTTCAAAAGCAAAACTTAATCTCATTCCTAATTCCATGAGCACCACATCGTCTCGGTGGATAAATGGTGTCAGGGGCTCTGTCCACCTCCTTGATCATTTACTGTTACATGAGATTTGTCTCCCCTGGGTGTGAATTGTTTGTAAGAAAGCATGTATGTATGTGCCATTAATGTGAAACCCCTTGCGGGGACCTAGATATGTTTTCCTGGGCAGCCTAGCCGACCTAAGCGGTTATCCAGTACTAAGCAATGTGTGTGAGGTGCCTTGCATGCTCAATGACACTACATACGTGGCCTCACCGAGTATCGAACCCGGGACAGTTAGATTCAAAATCCGACACTCTACCACTGGACCACTCTACGACCACACAGGTCCATAACTTGCAGAAGGTTTTTCATTCCTCTATTAAATACAACATGAAGGACATAAACATTTTCATACAGAAGAAATAATCTGTGTGTGTTTTACGTTTATTTATCGTCGCTACCGGTTGCCCATATGAACAGCGCCTCCTGAAGAGATTAGTCATTTTAGATACATTTTTGGTGGATAGTGCAATGATACAAAGACCCATTCCAGAGTCTCCTCTGGGTTTTTTTACATGCACAGTGTAAAGCACCGACACGAGACCTCGGTTTAAAGTCCCATCTGAAAGACTTAAATTTTATTATGGTCACGACGAACCCTGGATTACCAATCCAGCGTGTTACCACTGGACTACATATCCCTGGATTACCAGTCCAGCGTGTTACCACTGGACTACATATCCCTGGATTACCAATCCAGCGTGTTACCACTGGACTACATATCCGTCTGAACAAATAATCATCTTTCAGCGTTTACTTCAAGTCACTTACCCCCTCACCGCTGGCGTTTACTTCAAGTCACTTACCCCCTCACCGCTGGCGTTTACTTCAAGTCACTTACCCCCTCACCGCTGGCGTTTACTTCAAGTCACTTACCCCCTCACCGCTGGCGTTTACTTCAAGTCACTTACCCCCTCACCGCTGGCGTTTACTTCAAGTCACTTACCCCCTCACCGCTGGCGTTTACTTCAAGTCACTTACCCCCTCACCGCTGGCGTTTACTTCAATCACTTACCCCCCTCACCGCTGGCGTTTACTTCAAATCACTTACCCCCCTCACCGCTGGCGTTTACTTCAAATCACTTACCCCCCTCACCGCTGGCGTTTACTTCAAATCACTCAAGCTGTTAATGCGATGCTAAACCCCCAAAAAAAGAGAAAAAAGATTTGAAATATTGATTGCCCGGAGTTCGAGCCCTGATGGAGCTGTTACAGGGATCATTTTGGACCAGACACATCATGGGATTTTTCTCCCATTGGACACAAATTGATGAGCTTTTTTAAATATTGATGAGCTTTTTAATGAAACAACAAATAAAACAAACGTAACTATAAATTGTACATTGCTGCTTTACAATACTAACATTGTGGTTTTTGAGCAAGCCAGGAAGTGGCTTATGTACTGTAGAACTTTTAAATGAAACAACAAATGAAATCAAACAGTTAACTAGTACTATACATTGTAACATTGTTGGGTTAACCGTTTCTAGCAAGCCAGGAAGTGGCTTTTTAGGTCCACCGGTATTTGAAGTGTAACTGTTGCTATGATGTTTATGAAATATTGCCCTAGATTTAGCAGCCTTCCACTCTCTGAATGCGGGTTCACACTCAAACTGTGGAGGTCCCTCAATCAAACATGTCAGTGTTCACCAGAAATCCTATTCCTCAAAGCTGTAGTAATACTGTTCTGAGCTGAAAAGCTACGTTCACAATCGCACATGTGAATGGGATGAGTAAGAGCTAGCATGGCAAGTGTCATCATGTTTGGAAAGTCCTCCTTGTGATATGTTGCCAATAGTGACCAGAGTGATGCTGTTGTAAGACTAGGATAGCCTTGTGTTTTGACAACTTTCTTTAACTTCGATATGGCAGCTCTATGGTCTCTGAATTGTTGTACTCTTAAAATTAGAAGTACCAGTCGCCATAGTGTTTTTGTATCCGAATTGGCTTCGGTACGAACCGAAGCCAATTCGGATACAATGCAAGCCATTTGGGTTGAAACTTAGGCCTTGTCGTGGTGATTTCAGCAGGCGAGATGTCAGAATGATCGCCATCTGGACTATTCAACAAATTGTTGTTCTCATCGTTCCGTTGTCGTTTAAAATAAGTGTCGAGAGGACGTTCTCCCGATCTTTTCATTTTTGCCGTAAAATTTTATCTCAACCAGCCGATCAGAATATAGTATCAACCACGCATAACGCGCCTTCATCACTTGCTCCGCCCAGGGTTAGGGTCAAAACGCGTGGTTGATGTCATTATTCAGTTGGGTGGTTGAGAAAAAAGGCTTGCCCATTTTTGCTCAATGATATCGGTCAGGAGGCGCTTTACTCTAGACTGGTTTACACGCTCTCAATATAATCTCACGCAAAGGCGATGTTTTCGGCGGAAAGGAAAAATATGTGACGACAAGAATGAATTTTGACGGCGCGCTTTTTTGTCCCAGTTAGCAATGTTAGGTGCGTTTTTCGTACGAAACATGCGCGAAAAGCGCGGAATCGCGGTCCAAAATGATCCCTGTGTTATGATTGTGCCCTTAGGCAAGGCATTTAAATTCCACGTTGTCTCTACTCTCTCGTGGAGATGGATTCAATCAGGAATGAGCTCTCTCTCTCTCTCTTGAGTGATCAATATATGTTGTAAGAACTTGTTTCGCAATTGAGCTAAAAATAAATTATTAACTATAATCGATATGTGAAAATGAATAGCATGTTTAATTTTGTTCTTACATGATTGTACAGGAAGTGCAGAGGAAAGGAAGGTGGTTGCATTCGTGAACAGGTTTAGTACAAAAAGAAAGAAGAACATCTACAATAAGGACCACGTAAAGGAGGTATTTAAAGTTTAAACTTTATTTATTTTGCAACGATTGCCAGGCAATTTTAACACTTATATTAATCACTTTCGTTGTCTTGGGTGAAAGCGTAAATGTGGTCATTCGTGTGGGAGGAAACCGGAGTACCTGGAGAAAACCCACCTGTCCGATCTGGTGACCACCGTACCATCTCACTACTTCCCGGTCCGAGGATCAACCCGTGTTGCATTGGTGAGAAGCGAGTGCACAAACCCTGCGCTAATCGGACAGCCTAAAGGATATGTTGGCAGCAGAAGTTTAACTTGTACCGTGTCGCATTTTTTTTTTCCGGGCCCCAAAAAGGGAAACCCCTTTATTTACTCCGTCCGTGACTAATAGGGGTCAGAACACATCCCCTAGCAGCCTTACATGCTTTATATATACTTATCAACAATGTATGGAATCGTGATAGCACAGTGGATGCGCGTTCGCTTCAGGTGCAAAAGGTCTGGAGTTTGAGCCCCGCTGAAGCCGTTACGATTGTGCCCTCAGGCAAGGCATTTAAATTCCACGTTGCTTCTCTCCCTCGTGGCGATGGATTCCATAAGTAATGAGGTCTCGAGAGTGATTAATATAAGTTGTAAGAACTTGTTTCGCAATTGAGCTAAAATATATTTGTATAAACTAATATATGGAATCGTTCCGATTTATAATAGTGCATAGTTACATTTATAATAGTGCATAATTACATTTATAATAGTGCATAGTTACATTTATAATAGTGCATAATTACATTTATAATAGTGCATAATTACATTTATAATAGTGCATAGTTACATTTATAATAGTGCATAGTTGCATTTATATTTTAAATGGGGTTCGATGAGACATATAGAAAAAAAGAGAAATGTGTGTATAACGAATTAAGAAATAATGCAATTCAAAATACCAGGTACATACATACATACATAACATACATACATACATACATCATACATACATACATACATACATACATACATCATACATACATACATACATACATACATACATACATACTACATCATACATACATACATACATACATACATACATACATACATACATACATACATACATACATACATACATACATACATACATACATACATACATACATCATACATACATACATACATACATACATACATACATACATACATACATACAATACAACATACATACATACATACATACATACATACATACATACATACATACATACCATACATACATACTACATACATACATACATACATACATACATACATACATACATACATACATACATACATACATACATACATACATACATACATACATACATACATACATACATACATACATACATACATACATACATACATACATACATACATACATACATACATACATACATACATACATACATACATACATACATACATACATACATACATACATACATACATACAACATACATACATACATACATACATACATACATACATACATACATACATACATACTACATACATACCACATACATACATACATACATACATACATACATACACACACACACACACATACCCACCTGGTATTTTGAATTGCAACAGTGCTACCAACCATTTAACTACCGTAATTTGCTATGTATAACGCGCACCCACTTTTTGGCACGAAAATCGGGGGGGAAACGTAGTTCTGGTGTATACCGCGCACCGTAAAATATCATTTTCACAAACCAAAATTTCTCAAGATACGATATATTTCGATAAAAAAAAGATGAAATTGTGAGGCCTTACGTGCAGAAGTAAGTGCATGGTTCTGAAATATAATCATACTCTATGATTTTTATATTCCTGTACAAAAAGAAAAAACTGTGCGACCTACGTCCGGAAGTGCATGGTTTTGATAAATCCCCGACGCCGTACTGTGTTCGTGCCTTCCGATTGCCATGAGCCTCTGCATACTTGATAATGGAGAGCTTATCTCTAGCAGTGTAGGGGTTTCTGAATTTTAAGTACTGTGACAATAACTGAGATTTGACAATTCTGAGTTGTATTTTGAGTGATATATATCAATCAACGGAGTGTACTTTGTCTAATGACAGCTTCTATGACATTGAATTAAATATGCATCAAGCAATAATTATTTTCTCAAAATTCTCTACACCTGCTTATATTTCTTAACACCTCAAATATGTCCATGCAAACTTCAAAACGTGTCAAACTAATTAACAGGGGCCCCATTGTATTGGGTTCATAAACAGTGTTACAAACAATTTGTTAAAAGCTAACACATTATTTGTATTTGTTTATAAGAATTACATTTTAATATTTCTAATAAAGAAACAAATAAATATATTTAAAACACGATATATGATCTCAATATCTCAGATAAACTATAAATTCCAATGTTCTGTTATCTTACCTACCTAGACCTAGAGCTCAATATCACTGCAGAATCGCTTTATACGATATAGTACGAAAATGTACGGGAAATAGACAATCAATAAAATCATTCAACATCCGCCATTGTTGTTTGGCATTTACGTTTTTGATAAGTTCATAGTTGGTCTAAATCAATGCCATTATATATCATCGGTACATTGTTAGAACAGTTATTTTATAACGTTTGCCAAACATACCTACTTATTGAAAAATGGTGGGGGCGATGTGGGTCGAAATTTCGTCTGGAAAAAAATGTTGTGAAGGCTGCTGTACCCGTGTATAATGCGCACTAGACAAATTCCTCAAGGATTTCGGTAATAAATGTGCGCGTTAAACATAGCAAATTACGGTATCCATATTTGTTTCAGGTCGATGTTGACCTCATTCTGCCGCCCACAGAAGTTGGAAAGGATCTCAGTATTGGTGTGAAGGTGAAAAATATCTGCTCGGAGGACAGAAAGTTTAAAGTACGTCTAACGTTGATGTCCTCTTTCTACACTGGTGTTGTTGGCAAGAAAGTGAAAGGAGAACTCTCTGAGGTCGCTATTGAGGCTGGAGCAGGTACGATACTTATGGTTTATTTGCCAGAATGATGTTTTCCTGGCAGAATGGTTAACATTGTGAAATAGTGTAGCACTTCCTGCTCGTTGGTCCTACTGAGGTCGGGGTTCATACCAGTGTAGTATAATACTTGACACTTGTTGGTCTGGGTTCAAGTCCTACTGAGGTCGGGGTTCATTCCAGTGTAGAATAATACTTGTTGGTCTGGGTTCAAGTCCTACTGAGGTCGGGGTTCATTCCAGTGTAGAATAATACTTGTTGGTCTGGGATCAAGTACTACTGAGGTCAGGATTCAAGTCCTACTGAGGTCGGTGTTCAAGTCCTACTGAGGTCGGGGTTCATTCCAGTGTAGTATAATACTTGTTGGTCTGGATTCAAGTACTACTGAGGTCGGGGTTCAAGTCCTACTGAGGTCGGGGTTCAAGTCCTACTGAGGTCTGGGTTCAAGTACTACTGAGGTCGGGGTTCAAGTACTACTGAGGTCGGGGTTCAAGTCCTACTGATGTCGGGGTTCAAGTCCTACTGAGGTCGGGGTTCAAGTCCTACTGAGGTCAGGATTCAAGTCGTACTGAGGTCAGGATTAAAGTCCTACTGAAGTCGGGGTTCAATTACTACTGAGGTCGGGGTTCAAGTCCTACTGAGGTCGGGGTTCAAGTCCTACTGAGGTCAGGATTCATTCCAGTGTAGAATAATACTTGCTGCTTGTTAGTCTGGGTTCAAGTACTACTGAGGTCGGGGTTCAAGTACTACTGAGGTCGGGGTTCAAGTCCTACTGAGGTCGGGGTTCAAGTCCTACTGAGGTCGGGGTTCAAGTACTACTGAGGTCGGGGTTCAGTACTACTGAGGTCGGGGTTCATTCCAGTGTAGTATAATACTTGTTGGTCTGGGTTCAAGTCCTACTGAGGTCAGGATTCAAGTACTACTGAGGTCGGGGTTCAAGTCCTACTGAGGTCAGGGTTCATTCCAGTGTAGTATAATACTTGTTGGTCTGGGTTCAAGTACTACTGAGGTCGGGGTTCAAGTCCTACTGAGGTCGGGGTTCAAGTACTACTGAGGTCGGGGTTCAAGTACTACTGAGGTCGGGGTTCAAGTCCTACTGAGGTCAGGGTTCAAGTCCTACTGAGGTCGGGGTTCATTCCAGTGTAGTATAATACTTGTTGGTCTGGGTTCAAGTCCTACTGAGGTCGGGGTTCAAGTCCTACTGAGGTCGGGGTTCAAGTCCTACTGAGGTCGGGGTTCAAGTCCTACTGAGGTCGGGGTTCAAGTACTACTGAGGTCGGGGTTCAAGTACTACTGAGGTCGGGTTCAAGTCCTACTGAGGTCGGGGTTCAAGTACTACTGAGGTCGGGGTTCAGGTACTACTGAGGTCGGGGTTCAAGTACTACTGAGGTCGGGGTTCAAGTCCTACTGAGGTCGGGGTTCAAGTCCTACTGAGGTCGGGGTTCAAGTACTACTGAGGTCGGGGTTCAAGTCCTACTGAGGTCGGGGTTCATTCCAGTGTAGTATAATACTTGTTGGTCTGGGTTCAAGTCCTACTGAGGTCAGGATTCAAGTCCTACTGAGGTCGGGGTTCAAGTCCTACTGAGGTCAGGATTAAAGTCCTACTGAAGTCGGGGTTCAATTACTACTGAGGTCGGGGTTCAAGTCCTACTGAGGTCAGGATTCATTCCAGTGTAGAATAATACGTGCTGCTTGTTAGTCTGGGTTCAAGTACTACTGAGGTCGGGGTTCAAGTACTACTGAGGTCGGGGTTCATTCCAGTGTAGTATAATACTTGTTGGTCTGGGTTCAAGTCCTACTGAGGTCAGGATTCAAGTACTACTGAGGTCGGGGTTCAAGTCCTACTGAGGTCAGGGTTCATTCCAGTGTAGTATAATACTTGTTGGTCTGGGTTCAAGTACTACTGAGGTCGGGGTTCAAGTCCTACTGAGGTCGGGGTTCAAGTACTACTGAGGTCGGGGTTCAAGTACTACTGAGGTCGGGGTTCAAGTACTACTGAGGTCGGGGTTCAAGTCCTACTGAGGTCGGGGTTCATTCCAGTGTAGTATAATACTTGTTGGTCTGGGTTCAAGTCCTACTGAGGTCAGGATTCAAGTACTACTGAGGTCGGGGTTCAAGTCCTACTGAGGTCGGGGTTCAAGTACTACTGAGGTCGGGGTTCAAGTCCTACTGAGGTCGGGGTTCAAGTCCTACTGAGGTCAGGATTCAAGTCGTACTGAGGTCAGGATTAAAGTCCTACTGAAGTCGGGGTTCAATTACTACTGAGGTCGGGTTTCAAGTCCTACTGAGGTCGGGGTTCAAGTCCTACTGAGGTCAGGGTTCATTCCAGTGTAGTATAATACTTGTTGGTCTGGGTTCAAGTACTACTGAGGTCGGGGTTCAAGTCCTACTGAGGTCGGGGTTCAAGTACTACTGAGGTCGGGGTTCAAGTACTACTGAGGTCGGGGTTCAAGTACTACTGAGGTCGGGGTTCAAGTCCTACTGAGGTCGGGGTTCATTC
>CM026395.1:5093897-5153368 GCA_014843695.1 Archivesica marissinica
GGTTCAAGTACTACTGAGGTCGGGGTTCAAGTCCTACTGAGGTCGGGGTTCATTCCAGTGTAGTATAATACTTGTTGGTCTGGGTTCAAGTCCTACTGAGGTCAGGATTCAAGTCCTACTGAGGTCGGGGTTCAAGTCCTACTGAGGTCAGGATTAAAGTCCTACTGAAGTCGGGGTTCAATTACTACTGAGGTCGGGGTTCAAGTCCTACTGAGGTCAGGATTCATTCCAGTGTAGAATAATACGTGCTGCTTGTTAGTCTGGGTTCAAGTACTACTGAGGTCGGGGTTCAAGTACTACTGAGGTCGGGGTTCATTCCAGTGTAGTATAATACTTGTTGGTCTGGGTTCAAGTCCTACTGAGGTCAGGATTCAAGTACTACTGAGGTCGGGGTTCAAGTCCTACTGAGGTCAGGGTTCATTCCAGTGTAGTATAATACTTGTTGGTCTGGGTTCAAGTACTACTGAGGTCGGGGTTCAAGTCCTACTGAGGTCGGGGTTCAAGTACTACTGAGGTCGGGGTTCAAGTACTACTGAGGTCGGGGTTCAAGTACTACTGAGGTCGGGGTTCAAGTCCTACTGAGGTCGGGGTTCATTCCAGTGTAGTATAATACTTGTTGGTCTGGGTTCAAGTCCTACTGAGGTCAGGATTCAAGTACTACTGAGGTCGGGGTTCAAGTCCTACTGAGGTCGGGGTTCAAGTACTACTGAGGTCGGGGTTCAAGTCCTACTGAGGTCGGGGTTCAAGTCCTACTGAGGTCAGGATTCAAGTCGTACTGAGGTCAGGATTAAAGTCCTACTGAAGTCGGGGTTCAATTACTACTGAGGTCGGGTTTCAAGTCCTACTGAGGTCGGGGTTCAAGTCCTACTGAGGTCAGGGTTCATTCCAGTGTAGTATAATACTTGTTGGTCTGGGTTCAAGTACTACTGAGGTCGGGGTTCAAGTCCTACTGAGGTCGGGGTTCAAGTACTACTGAGGTCGGGGTTCAAGTACTACTGAGGTCGGGGTTCAAGTACTACTGAGGTCGGGGTTCAAGTCCTACTGAGGTCGGGGTTCATTCCAGTGTAGTATAATACTTGTTGGTCTGGGTTCAAGTCCTACTGAGGTCAGGATTCAAGTACTACTGAGGTCGGGGTTCAAGTCCTACTGAGGTCGGGGTTCAAGTACTACTGAGGTCGGGGTTCAAGTCCTACTGAGGTCGGGGTTCAAGTCCTACTGAGGTCAGGATTCAAGTCGTACTGAGGTCAGGATTAAAGTCCTACTGAAGTCGGGGTTCAATTACTACTGAGGTCGGGTTTCAAGTCCTACTGAGGTCGGGGTTCAAGTCCTACTGAGGTCAGGGTTCATTCCAGTGTAGTATAATACTTGTTGGTCTGGGTTCAAGTACTACAACAACCATGAGGTCGGGGTTCAAGTCCTACTGAGGTCGGGGTTCAAGTACTACTGAGGTCGGGGTTCAAGTACTACTGAGGTCGGGTTCAAGTACTACTGAGGTCGGGGTTCAAGTCCTACTGAGGTCGGGTTCATTCCAGTGTAGTATAATACTTGTTGGTCTGGGTTCAAGTACTACTGAGGTCAGGATTCAAGTACTACTGAGGTCGGGGTTCAAGTCCTACTGAGGTCGGGGTTCAAGTACTACTGAGGTCGGGGTTCAAATACTACTGAGGTCGGGTTCAAGTACTACTGAGGTCAGGATTCAAGTCCTACTGAGGTCAGGATTAAAGTCCTACTGAAGTCAGGATCAAGTCCTACTGAGGTCGGGGGTCATTCCAGTGTAGTATAATACTGTTGGTCTGGGTTCAAGTCCTATTGAGGTCAGGATTCAAGTACTACTGAGGTCGGGGTTCAAGTCCTACTGAGGTCAGGGTTCATTCCAGTGTAGTATAATACTTGTTGGTCTGGGTTCAAGTACTACTGAGGTCGGGGTTCAAGTCCTACTGAGGTCGGGGTTCAAGTACTACTGAGGTCGGGGTTCAAGTACTACTGAGGTCGGGGTTCAAGTACTACTGAGGTCGGGGTTCAAGTCCTACTGAGGTCGGGGTTCATTCCAGTGTAGTATAATACTTGTTGGTCTGGGTTCAAGTCCTACTGAGGTCGGGGTTCAAGTCCTACTGAGGTCGGGGTTCAAGTCCTACTGAGGTCGGGGTTCAAGTCCTACTGAGGTCGGGGTTCAAGTACTACTGAGGTCGGGGTTCAAGTACTACTGAGGTCGGGGTTCAAGTCCTACTGAGGTCGGGGTTCATTCCAGTGTAGTATAATACTTGTTGGTCTGGGTTCAAGTCCTACTGAGGTCAGGATTCAAGTACTACTGAGGTCGGGGTTCAAGTCCTACTGAGGTCAGGTTCATTCCAGTGTAGTATAATACTTGTGGTCTGGGTTCAAGTACTACTGAGGTCGGGGTTCAAGTCCTACTGAGGTCGGGGTTCAAGTCCTACTGAGGTCGGGGTTCAAGTCCTACTGAAGTCGGGGTTCAAGTACTACTGAGGTCGGGGTTCAAGTCCTACTGAGGTCGTGGTTCATTCCAGTGTAGAATAATACTTGTTGGTCTGGGTTCAAGTCCTACTGAGGTCGGGGTTCAAGTCCTACTGAGGTCGGGTTCAAGTCCTACTGAGGTCGTGGTTCATTCCAGTGTAGAATAATACTTGTTGGTCTGGGTTCAAGTCCTACTGAGGTCAGGGTCAAGTCCTACTGAGGTCAGGATTCAAGTACTACTGAGGTCGGGTTCAAGTCCTACTGAGGTCGGGGTTCAAGTACTACTGAGGTCGGGGTTCAAGTACTACTGAGGTCGGGGTTCAAGTCCTACTGAGGTCGGGGTTCAAGTCCTACTGAGGTCGGGGTTCAATCCTACTGAGGTCGGGGTTCAGTCCTACTGAGGTCAGGGTTCATTCTAGTGTAATATAATACTTGTTGGTCTGGGTTCAAGTACTACTGAGGTCGGGGTTCAAGTCCTACTGAGGTCGGGGTTCAAGTCCTACTGAGGTCAGGGTTCATTCCAGTGTAGTATAATACTTGTTGGTCTGGGTTCAAGTACTACTGAGGTCGGGGTTCAAGTCCTACTGAGGTCGGGGTTCAAGTACTACTGAGGTCGGGGTTCAAGTACTACTGAGGTCAGGGTTCATTCCAGTGTAGTATAATACTTGTTGGTCTGGGTTCAAGTACTACTGAGGTCGGGGTTCAAGTCCTACTGAGGTCGGGGTTCAAGTACTACTGAGGTCGGGGTTCATTCCAGTGTAGAATAATACTTGCTGCTTGTTGGTCTGGGTTCAAGTCCTACTGAGGTCGGGTTCAAGTACTACTGAGGTCGGGGTTCAAGTACTACTGAGGTCGGGGTTAAAGTCCTACTGAGGTCTGGGTTCAAGTACTACTGAGGTTGGGGTTCAAGTACTACTGAGGTCGGGGTTCAAGTCCTACTGAGGTCAGGATTTATTTAAGTGAAGTGCAGCAGAATAATTTTTGACTAATTAATTGAGACACACATGTTCTTATCTAAATTTAGGCTGTCCGAATAGCGCAGTTGTTAGTGCGCTCGCCTCTCACCAATGCAACCCTGATTCGTTCTTCGGACCGGGAATTGACCTTTCTGCCGATTTTGATTGACAGCTGGCGTGAGCCAATCGCATCGCACCATTCGCGCACACCCCCGGCAACGGCTTATCGCCGCCGGTGGCATATTTCATTTCTTTTGATGTCAAAGTTGACACAATATGGTTGTTCACTCTTCCGTTGACTGCGAAAGCATTTTCCATGAACACTTAACACGTCCTCAACCGTTAAATATATCTGTACTTTAGAGAAATAACCTTCACTGAAGAACTTAAACCATTGCTGTCTTGCTTTCAACGAGATATTCTTATCTGGGTGAAATAAAACCGAGAAATTCGACGGAATTTTATCTAGATTAACCCGATGCAAGACTGCGTTAGACGCCATTTTGTTAGATAGCTTGTCTCGCGTGGTTACAGCGAGCACCGGTAACTATGGGGGGCGTGCCTAAGTAGCGTTTGCAGAAAGGTCAATTATGTGAGATGGTATGGTGGTCGCCAGATCGGACAGGTGGGTTTTCTCCGGGTACTCCAGTTTCCTCCAACACGAATAACCACATTTATGGTTTCATCCGCGCCAACGAGAGTGATTAATATAAGTTGTTAAAACTTGCTTTGCAATCGTTGTAAAATAAATAAAGTTTAAACTTTACCTAAATTTCTTGGTAATATTTCAGAGACAGACGTGTTGCTGTCGGTATCAGCGGAGGAGTATGCTGAAGTGATGAATGCCGAAGCCAACTTCAAACTTACTGCTACGTGTAGAGTTGTGGAGACTAATCGTTTGTTTGCTATATCAGAACCCTTCTGCTTGAAGAAACCGTCCCTGAAGTTTGATGTGAGTTACAGAGCATTAAGATGTTCTAGTATTATGCACCTTCGGCACAATATTAGACAAACATAGACAAATCTACTCGACATATAATAATTTCTCAGACTGTGTTCGTCTTGACTAGGAGGGGAACATGTATCTTTCTTTCAAATACTTTGCAGCACTTTCAATTACAATCGGGAAATATGGACTCTATTTTTGTTTAAAACAAACAATATTATAACTCGATCATTTCATAATATATTTAATTTTTATAATTGGATAATTAGACTTTATGTTTACCATGGAGATGAATTTACATAAGCTTTGTATTAAGCTTGTTTTCAAATCCTATTTGTCTTACAATCATTTATAATAGTTATACAGTGGAACCTCCACTAACGGTCACCTCCGGTATACGGTCACTTTTATTCCCCCCGAGCGATTTTCCTATATATTACACCTCTGTTGAGCGGTCACCTCTCATCTCCGGCCAGCGGCCACCAAAGTGACCGTTTTGGGACAAAATTTCCTACCTTAAACGGTCAAAATCCACCAAAAATCGGCAAAATATTTACAGAGATGCGGTCGCGAAAATATGTAACATTCAAATCAGATGTAGACATTGAAAGATTGAATTTACGGAGTGGAAAAAAAGAAATATTTTATTAATAATTATCATTTTTGAATAGTTATATTACAGCTATCAAATGATATTTTGGCCTTAAAAACAATATTGATTACCGTATTTAGCTGTGTATAGTGCGCACATTTCTTACTGAAATCCTCATCCATTTTATCTACTGCGCATTATACACCAGTACAGACATCAGGACATTTTTTTCCGGACCAAAATTTCGTGAAAAAACTGAAATTCGACCCGAACGGCCCACAGTCATTCTGTAAGTTGTTACATTCGACAATCGTTATAAACTAGCTATTAAAACCAGTTGCCGATAGTCTATATAAATAAATCAAATGAATAAGACCACAAAATTAGCATATATTTCGTTTATTTTGGCAAACTTTGATGAATTTAATTGAAAAGGTAAATGCATAAAAAATGGCAATTTGATAAAAATCACGGAGCACAATTTTTAGCGATTCTTGAGAAAAGTATACATAGGAACTCAGTTTTTCCGCCGATTTTCGTGCCAGATCGTGGGTGCGCACTATACACGGTAGCGCACTATACACAGCTAAATACGGTAGTTTTTCACACGTTTTTACAGAAGTCTCCAATCATATACGTGATTATCCGCCATTATGCGGGGAAATTGATGAGTCATCCTGGTTTTCCATTCTATTTTTGAAGAGTGTAAAATACAAAGTCGGTACAATAGGTTGTTAAATCATAAACAAACTTGGAGTGATCACACAAGGCGCTGAAAACCATTGTTTTGATCGGATTACTGGGATATCAAAGGCCGATTATTCGATCGCATTGTTTGATGAAAGTTAATCTCCTAAGGTAAACACAATTAGCAAACACCTGCAAAATGTTAATAAAAATAAAAGTTTAAATTTCAGATTCTGTTGTCTCATTTCTTGTTGTTATCATACTATAAGGCAATCCCATTGACAGATTATTGTTATCACAGCTTTTCCAGGCATGCTTGCTTTGAAAATAATTTCTAGTTGTCCAGCAGTCTCCCTCCGTTAAGCAGCCACCTCCCTTAAGCAGCCAATTTGTGCCCTTCCCAATAGTGGCTGCTTAAGAGAGGTTCCACTGTATATATATGTAACAGAACAAATAAATAATGTTTAAACTAAGAAGTTCTAATATTATGCAACTTCGGCACAATATTAGACAAACAGACAAATCTACTAGACATATAATAATTTCTCAGACTGTGTTTACTACCTACACGAATAACCATATATACGCTTTCATCAGTGCCAACGAGAGTGATTAATAGAAGTTGTTACAGCTTATTTCGCAATCTCAATATTTGATATTATCTCAGGTACCGGAGAAGATTTGCTCATCCACAGAGACCACAGCTACGCTGACCTTCAAGAACACGACTAATCTCAAGCTACACAACTGTGTGTTCCACGTGGAGGGCGTGTACATCGTCAAAGCTAAGACAATTCCCTACAGGTAGTTATAGTCTTGTGCTATTTGTATTGTAGAGAGATTCAGAGGGCGCTATAATATATACTAGTTATTTATTATGGAGCTTGTTTTCTGAAACATTATCTTTGGTGAGCAACCTCTTATGTATTGCTTTTTTATTTGCCTCAATTTACAAGAAATGTCGTCCGCCTCCGTGGTTGAGTGGTTACGGTCGCCGACTTATGTATACCACTGTAACCTATCATCACTGATGGTCACGGGTTCGAGCCCCGCTCAGGCCGTGTCTCATTTATATGAAAAAGTTGGCAGTTTCTTACGGAGGTTGGTGCACCCAAGTACTGGTTAACCGCTGGAGCCTGCCCAGGAAAGGTGTTAGGTAAACTGCCCAAAATGGTGCTGATGCAGGCGTAAAACCCGAAATATAACATAATTGACTGTATATAATACAGGTTGGCTGCTTAATAGAGGTGACCACTAACGCATGTTTGACTGTATATAATACAGGTTGGCTGCTTAATAGAGGTGACCACTAACACAGGTTTGACTGTATAATAGAGGTGACCACTAACACGGGTTTGACTGTATAATAGAGGTGACCACTAACACATGTTTGACTGTATAATAGAGGTGACCACTAACACAGGTTTGACTGTATAATAGAGGTGACCACTAACGCATGTTTGACTGTATATAATACAGGTTGGCTGCTTAATAGAGGTGACCACTAATGCATGTTTGACTGTATAATAGAGGTGACCACTAACACAGGTTTGACTATAATAGAGGTGACCACTAACACATGTTTGACTGTATAATAAAGGTGACCACTAACACAGGTTTGACTGTATAATAAAGGTGACCACTAACACAGGTTTGACTGTATAATAAAGGTGACCACTAACACAGGTTTGACTGTATAATATAGGTGACCACTAACACATGTTTGACTGTATAATAGAGGTGACCACTAACACAGGTTTGACTGTATAATAGAGGTGACCACTAACACAGGTTTGACTGTATAATAGAGGTGACCACTAACACATGTTTGACTGTATAATAGAGGTGACCACTAACACAGGTTTGACTGTATAATAGAGGTGACCACTAATGCAGGTTTGACTGTATAATAGAGGTGACCACTAACACAGGTTTGACTGTATAATAGAGGTGACCACTAACACAGGTTTAAAAATTTAAAATCCATCCGGTTTATCAATCTTATTAAGGGCATTATTTCACGTACCCCGGGTGTTAAAATCAAATCAAATTTTATTTACTGTAGACATAAGCAATTAACATAAAGCTATATATAGCTTTTGACCGACATGAGGATGTTATGTTAGATGTATGTAGGTCATCATGTATGCATCTATTTACATGCAGTAAATGTTCGCTTGTATGTAAGCATGTTGGTATTGAATAGTTTTACTGCCTCTCACTGCTTTTTTCACAAATATATCTGTTACACAGTTATTAATACTGGTCCCTATTGGCGCCAAAACCTGTCCCGCAAGAATATCATTTAATATAACACATTTGGATGAAATTTAACTGCCGGTGTTAAAGCGACACTACATTGCTAGTATGTGGTATAATTTTTTTCCAAATATTTGCCTCAAAACTGAGTATTACAACATAAAGAAACGTCGTTCACAGCGTTTTTTTTACATAACAAAATACTGTAAATAGAGTCTGACATTCATGCGTAATGCAACGCGTGTATCATGAATAACACGAGGTATGGTACATATTTACCGTGATATCTCACATGTGTGCCTATCCATATTTATTTATTGACTAATCTTAGTTAAATTATCTCTAATCGAAAATATTTACTCCAATGACAAACAAACGTCGTTTCAGGAGCGCGGAAGATCTTTATATGAAATCCTACTTTCACTTTTGAAAGTTTGTATACCACAAAAACACTATTTATTGATTCAATGTTAGTGTTCGAATGTATTCAGAAGAATGTGTAGTAGCAATGCATTTTATTTGCTTTTCACAATGTAATGTCGCTTTACGGCTATGTGGCATATACTCGACTGTATACAGATATATAATAATTTCTGTTAACAGATTAGTGAATAATAAAATACATATAAATATCTGTATAGGAAAGTTGTACATCCGGATGATGAAATATCGGTAGATTTTGTTATGTATCCACGGCGACTGAAGGAGCGTTTCATCAATGCAACATTCTCCGCCGATGAGATCACAGACATTGAAGGGGAGACAACCGTGTATGTGATCAGTAAATCCGAGTGGAAGGAGCCAGGAGAGGAAGCAGAGTCGATGGATGCTGCTGATGATGTAGATACAGCTGGTATGAACATTATAGAATATTCACATCGCAATTGCATTTCCTGAACGTACGTGTCCTAATTGTATACATCTTCGTACGAGGGTTCCCAACTAATGATATGCATCTGACATGCGTACTCGAAGTTACGGGCATGCGCTTCGCAGTGTTAGCCGGCGTTCGTCGCGAGAAAGGCGTGTCTTACAGTTTATGGTGTTCCAAGGAAGATCTATTTACCTGTTCCGGCGCACAGTTAAAATCACTTTAAATGCATCTTTTCCTTTGTGTCGTTGAAAAGAATAATTAATGTAAATATATATGTAATGAATCGCGGGTTAATACTTTCCATCAGGGTATGAACTGCATTGGGCGTGTTTAAAGTTAGCGTGGATGCCTTCGGCTTCCACACACTTTAAACACGCCCAATGTAGTTCATACCCTGATGGAAAGTATTAACCCGCACTTCATTCCTTAATTATAGAAAGGTGTTACAAATAGTTTACCTTACCTTCTCATAGTTATAATTTTTGTGACAACCTCGTGGGTACAAGAGGTTACGTAAATCAGTTGAATCTGGGAGTCACGCTAATGTCTCTTATTCAGGGGGTTAATAGAACTGTGGGGCTACTCGATGTCTCCTGCATAGAACCACTTACCTGAAAAGTCGAGCTCGTCTCCTAGGTAGAACCACCCATCCTCCGAGACAACTGTTGCGTTGTTAGCTAATCGCATCGGTCCATTTAATCCCTGTTGTGCCTGCTGTAGGGCACTGACTTAAGTCAAGAGCAACAGTAGTTTGAAGATATCATTCAAAATACATTTTACCTCGTAGCGCAAAAGCATTTGGGAACCAGCAAGTCTATTTTTCTGACCAATATGATGTAAAATATCGCTGCCTCCATGTTCTCTCCTCAAGCAAAGAAAGTTTTTTTGCAAATGTGATTTTTCTTTCGAATTTCGCGACATTAGCAATGGGAAACTTGTTAGCCCGTTTCCCGTAAAATAGTAGGAGACTTTATCCTTGCCAGACAACTCTGGAACATGTTCTACAAGGTAATATTTAACCATGACCTGTAATATGGAGGCGGGGAAGTATTCCACTACAAACAGTGTTTCAGATGGGACTTTAAACTAAACCAAGGTCTAGTGTCAGTGCTTTACACCATGTAACTAGAGGAGACTCTGGAATGGGTCTCTGTCTGTATCATTGCACTATCCTCCAAAAATGTATCTAAAATGACTAATCTCTTCAGGAGGCGTCGCTCATATGGGCAGCCGGTAGCGATGATAAATAAACTTAAAACACACAATGACATGGTTTCAGAGTTTAGCAGTTCGACCTTGTTAAACATGTATGCTTATTCATTTACAACTCAAAATGTAATTCTCGTTATTATAACTGGATATGTTTCTGTTACAGGAGAGGGATCTACATAAGTAGTTTATACTACTCAATCCTGTTCACACACTATATATTATAAAACACTTCTCAATCCTGTTCACACACTGTATATTATAGAACACTTCTCAATCCTGTTCACACACTATATATTATAAAACACTTCTCAATCCTGTTCACACACTGTATATTATAGAACACTTCTCAATCCTGTTCACACACTGTATATTATAGAACACTTCTCAATCCTGTTCACACACTGTATATTATAAAACATTTCTCAATCCTGTTCACACAATGTATATTATAAAACACTTCTCAATCCTGTTCACCTACTATATATTATAGAACACTTCTCAATCCTGTTCACACACTATACATTATAAAACACTTCTCAATCTTGTTCACCTACTATATATTATAAAACACTTCTCAATCCTGTTCACACACTATATATTATACTCAATCCTGTTCACACAATGTATATTATAGAACATTTCTCAATCCTGTTCACACACTGTATATTATAGAACACTTCTCAATCCTGTTCACACAATGTATATTATAAAACACTTCTCAATCCTGTTCACACACTGTCTATTATAAAACACTTCTCAATCCTGTTCACACACTGTCTATTATAAAACACTTCTCAATCCTGTTCACACACTGTCTTATTATAAACACATCTCAATCCTGTTCACATTCTCAATCCTGTTCAACACTATATTATAAAACACTTCTCAATCCTGTTCACCTACTATATTATAAAACACTTCTCAATCCTGTTCACACACTGTATATTATAAAACACTTCTCAATCCTGTTCACACACTGTATATTATAGAACACTTCTCAATCCTGTTCACACACTGTCTATTATAAAACACATCTCAATCCTGTTCACACTTCTCAATCCTGTTCACACACTATACATTATAAAACACTTCTCAATCCTGTTCACCTACTATATATTATAAAACACTTCTCAATCCTGTTCACCTACTATACATTATAAAACACTTCTCAATCCTGTTCACCTACTATACATTATAAAACACTTCTCAATCCTGTTCACACACTATATATTATAAAACACTTCTCAATCCTGTTCACACACTGTATATTATAGAACACTTCTCAATCCTGTTCACACACTATATATTATAAAACACTTCTCAATCCTGTTCACACACTGTATATTATAGAACACTTCTCAATCCTGTTCACACACTGTATATTATAGAACACTTCTCAATCCTGTTCACACACTGTATATTATAAAACATTTCTCAATCCTGTTCACACAATGTATATTATAAAACACTTCTCAATCCTGTTCACCTACTATATATTATAAAACACTTCTCAATCCTGTTCACCTACTATATATTATAAAACACTTCTCAATCCTGTTCACACACTATATATTATACTCAATCCTGTTCACACAATGTATATTATAGAACATTTCTCAATCCTGTTCACACACTGTATATTATAGAACACTTCTCAATCCTGTTCACACAATGTATATTATAAAACACTTCTCAATCCTGTTCACACACTGTATATTATAGAACACTTCTCAATCCTGTTCACACAATGTATATTATAAAACACTTCTCAATCCTGTTCACACACTGTCTATTATAAAACACTTCTCAATCCTGTTCACACACTATACATTATAAAACACTTCTCAATCCTGTTCACACACTATATATTATAAAACACTTCTCAATCCTGTTCACACACTGTATATTATAGAACACTTCTCAATCCTGTTCACACACTGTATATTATAGAACACTTCTCAATCCTGTTCACACAATGTATATTATAAAACACTTCTCAATCCTGTTCACACAATGTATATTATAAAACACTTCTCAATCCTGTTCACACACTGTATATTATAGAACACTTCTCAATCCTGTTCACACAATGTATATTATAGAACACTTCTCAATCCTGTTCACACAATGTATATTATAAAACACTTCTCAATCCTGTTCACACACTGTCTATTATAAAACACTTCTCAATCCTGTTCACACACTGTCTATTATAAAACACTTCTCAATCCTGTTCACACACTGTCTATTATAAAACACATCTCAATCCTGTTCACACTTCTCAATCCTGTTCACACACTATACATTATAAAACACTTCTCAATCCTGTTCACCTACTATATATTATAAAACACTTCTCAATCCTGTTCACACACTGTCTATTATAAAACACTTCTCAATCCTGTTCACACACTGTCTATTATAAAACACTTCTCAATCCTGTTCACACACTGTCTATTATAGAACACTTCTCAATCCTGTTCACACACTGTCTATTATAAAACACATCTCAATCCTGTTCACACTTCTCAATCCTGTTCACACACTGTCTATTATAAAACACTTCTCAATCCTGTTCACACACTGTCTATTATAAAACACTTCTCAATCCTGTTCACACACTGTCTATTATAAAACACTTCTCAATCCTGTTCACACACTGTCTATTATAAAACACTTCTCAATCCTGTTCACACACTGTCTTTATAAAACACATCTCAATCCTGTTCACACTTCTCAATCCTGTTCACACACTATACATTATAAAACACTTCTCAATCCTGTTCACCTACTATATATTATAAAACACTTCTCAATCCTGTTCACACACTGTCTATTATAAAACACTTCTCAATCCTGTTCACACACTGTCTATTATAAAACACTTCTCAATCCTGTTCACACACTGTCTATTATAAAACACTTCTCAATCCTGTTCACACACTGTCTATTATAAAACACTTCTCAATCCTGTTCACACACTGTCTATTATAAAACACTTCTCAATCCTGTTCACACACTGTCTATTATAAAACACTTCTCAATCCTGTTCACACACTGTATATTATAAAACACTTCTCAATCCTGTTCACACACTGTCTATTATAAAACACATCTCAATCCTGTTCACACACTGTCTATTATAAAACACATCTCAATCCTGTTCACACTTCTCAATCCTGTTCACACACTATACATTATAAAACACTTCTCAATCCTGTTCACCTACTATATATTATAAAACACTTCTCAAGTCCGCCTCCGTGGTCGAGTGGTTAAGGTCGCTGACTTGTATACCACTGTAACCTATCATCACTGATGGTCACGGGTTCGAGCCCCGCTCAGACCGTGTCTCATTTATATGAAAAAGTTGGCAGTTTCTTACGGAGGTTGGTGCACCCAAGTACTGGTTAACCGCTGGAGCCTGCCCAGGAAAGGTGTTGTTAGGTAAACTGCCCGCCGGCGATATAGCCCAAAATGGTGCTGATGCAGGCGTAAAACCCATAACATAACATAACATAAAACACTTCTCAATCCTGTTCACATAATGCATATTATAGAACACTTCTCAATCCTGTTCACACACTATATATTATAGAACACTTCTCAATCCTGTTCACACACTGTATATTATAGAACACTTCTCAATCCTGTTCACACACTATATATTATAGAACACTTCTCAATCCTGTTCACCTACTATATATTATAAAACACTTCTCAATCCTGTTCACACACTGTATATTATAGAACACTTCTCAATCCTGTTCACACACTATATATTATAGAACACTTCTCAATCCTGTTCACCTACTATATATTATAAAACACTTCTCAATCCTGTTCACACACTGTCTATTATAAAACACTTCTCAATCCTGTTCACACACTATATATTATAGAACACTTCTCAATCCTGTTCACATATTGTATATTATAAAACACCTCTCAATCCTGTTCACACACTGTATATTTATTACGTTGCAGTGGAAGGTGGAGACGGAGACTCCGAGATACAGGAGAAACCTGCGGAGGAAGACTGAAGCATTTTGTTAAGAATTTGAAATGGGAAAAAAGTGAAATAACTCCTTAGTAAAACAATACGACTATAATGGAATACCGATAATGTAGTTTTGGAACATTTAAGATATTCATGCAAGAATTAATGAGAAACAATTTTATTAAGTAAAAATCTTACAAGTTCCCACATCTTCATTATTTGATGTACAGGTTTCATTATGTTTTCGTATTGCATTTCTAATTTGATTGCTCAAATATTCAAAGTTTTGTCTTAGATGAAGTCCTTGAAAATCCAGAAATTTAATCATTCTTCTTGAATATGACTGAGATACATTATGACTTTGTACGGTCATAATGTCATGGCTAAGGGGTTGATTTTCCAGCTCATGAATTTGCAGATGTGTCACCATGTTTGGCATGTTTTCAAAGTCCATTTTGCCAAAAAGTTCCAAAGTTAGTGTATTGTTAACTTTGTGATTTCGTCTTAAATTAACTTTGTGATTTTGTCTTAAATTATGTAATAGTTGAGGCTTCTATATATATATATATATACTATAACACTACCCAAAATAATGTCTGGACCAGAAATATAGCCATGTTTAGAATCCATTATGAGCATGAAAAACTCGTTAAAACACCCACAAACAACATGGCGTCCGACATCCTAATCGGACAGCGTCTGGTAGAGAAACCCTTTACCAGTTTATTGGTTAACAAATCAAATACAGGTTAAATCAAGCATTGGTCGAGAAAATATATTGTTCTAGGTTTTGTCAAAGGTTGATTGACTGTCTCAAGGGATGAGTAACGGTGCTAGTTGGACTTACATATATAATGTTAAATGATAATTGACCAATATCTTTTCCGTCTTCCCGTGTTGTACATAAATATGCTCATTGGTTTAAACATAATTATTCGACATTATATAACATAATTTACTACAAATACTTGTACATAAGTGGATTGAAATGAAAGCTAAAAGCTTAGTGAATTTCTCTCCACTGCTTACTAGAAATCGGTACACGGTGTGGCGATATTCATGAATATATGATTGACGAGAGTACAAATATAAACGTAACAACGGTAAGCCTAGCATTAGTAGATGATAACAAGCAGTCAAAGGACTCTAAATATCTGCATCCTATACGTTATACTATAGGTGAATATATGCTCATTGCTGCTGTTGCTCTGAATGTCGAGTACGACAAGAGCACACATGCAAACGTGGAAGGAACGTAGCCAATTTCGTAGCATATTGCAGGAACTTGAGGTAGAAATAACCTTGTGTTGGAGCCAATATAGTAAGCTGTAAGCTATGTATCTGAGGATATGACTCAGTCAGACTGTGACAAGGTTATTTTTACCTTGATACTCTTTATTGGCCAATGCTACGCTCCACTCACTATAAGCTATGTATCCGAGGATATGACTGTGACATGGTTATTTTTACCTTGATACTCTTTATTGGCCAATGCTACGCTCCACTCACTATAAGCTATGTATCTGAGGATATGACTGTGACAAGGTTATTTTTACCTTGATACTCTTTATTGGCCAATGCTACGCTCCACTCACTATAAGCTATGTATCTGAGGATATGACTGTGACAAGGTTATTTTTACCTTGATACTCTTTATTGGCCAATGCTACACTCCACTCACTATAAGCTATATATCTGAGGATATGACTGTGACATGGTTATTTTTTACCTTGGATACCCTTTATTGGCCACTGCTACGCTCCACTCACTATAAGCTATGTATCTGAGGATATGACTGACATGGTTATTTTTAACTTCACTCACTATAAGCTATGTATCTGAGGATATGGCTCAGTCATACGGTTATGTTTACCTCAGATACTCCGTGGTCTAGTGGTTACGGCATCTGCCTATGGAGCGGGAGGTCGAAGGTTCGAACTTCGTTAGGAGATCGTTCTGATACGGCCGGTTGGTGAACGGCCAGCTAGTTAAATATAATGGTTACCGATTGCCTATCAGCCAGGTGCCTGAGCTTCAAGGATCGGATTCGGGAAGTACTGATGTCCATAAGAGGTGTCTCATAAGTCGGAAATGGCTGGCCCTTTCAATAGCGGTTATGCTATAATAAACATGGCCCTTTCAATAGGGGTGGGGTGACACTATAATAAACATGGCCCTTTCAATAGGGGTGGGGTGACACTATAATAAACAAACAATTTACTTTTACACTAATCAGTGAATACTACGTTCCTTCCACCTACATGTAATCTGCATGTGTGGATGATTCATTGACCACTGTTGTTATTATGTATATATCCGTGTTAATACCCTATCCGTGTTAATACTCTACAAAATACTACATTTATGATTACTGCCATATTACTGTTGGTAGGTTTTTATACCAGCAATATTAACCCAAATTTTGTCTAAAAATAGTAATATTACTGGCAAAAAGTGCAGATCCTGATGAACCGGCTCTAAATATGCTTACAAAAAATGTAGATCCAGATGAGACACTCACCACGATCTGCATCTTTTGCCAGTAATATTATTTTTACACAAAATTGCCCATTTTGATAAATGGTCTTAAAATATCATGGACCAGTCCATGTCAGTTACTTGGTGTTGAATGGGTTAAACAACTTCTACCTATGAACCAATAGTAGAATGTCGTCCACCGTGACCAAATATTTACACATTGTGTGAGCGCGTAAAATGTAAATAATTAAACTGTTTTCTCACGAAACAATAGCAGGAATGCTGCAAAATTGGTGTTTGGGATTCTTACATCAACCTCTGCCATGTTTGTACGAGGGATTCTTACATCAACCTCTACCATGTTTGTACGAGGGATTCTTACATCAACCTCTACCATGTTTGTATGAGTGTGGTAAAAACCATGGTTCAAAACCCAAGTATCTTGGTCAACTGAAAGGAAGACCGTGGTCTGTGATGAACTCAGGTGTGTGTGTCTGGACCCATTGTGGTCCCCTTGTTTCAGTAATGTCAATGTAATTCCATTACCGGACCCATTGTGGTCCCCTTGTTTCAGGAATGTCAATGTAATTCCATTACTGGACCCATTGTGGTCCCCTTGTTTCAGGAATGTCAATGTAATTCCATTACCGGACCCATTGTGGTCCTCTTGCTTCAGGAATGTCAATGTAATTCCATTACCGGACCCATTGTGGTCCCCTTGTTTCAGGAATGTCAATGTAATTCCATTACCGGACCCATTGTGGTCGTCTTGCTTCAGGAATCTCAATGTAATTCCATTACCGGACCCATTGTGGTCCCCTTGTTTCAGGAATGTCAATGTAATTCCATTACTGGACCCATTGTGGTCCTCTTGTTTCAGGAATGTCAATGTAATTCCATTACTGGATCCATTGTGGTCCCCTTGTTTCAGGAATGTCAATGTAATTCCATTACTGGACCCATTGTGGTCCTCTTGTTTCAGAAATGTCAATGTAATTCCATTACTGGACCCATTGTGGTCCCCTTGTTTCAGGAATGTCAATGTAATTCCACTGCTTAACAGGGCTCATTCTAGAGGGCGACTTGGGCGAAATCGTCGCCTTAGGGACCCAACATCGCCTCCTGGGGGCCCCACTTTTTCTTAAAAATATATAAAATATTAAACTTTTTTTACAATTTTCATACAAAATGTTGTCCAGTAAAGATACACTGGGCCATTATAAAGCAGTGCTTCTATTCATGTTGTATTTAATGGTGATATTGTGTATTTTAACCATATTTTGATGAATTATATTAAATAACACCATTTAAAGACTCAATCACATGCTTTCTCACTCCCAAAAATTCTGACCTAGAATGAGTCCTGCTCAAAACAATTCATTGTTTTGTTTTTATTTAAATGTGCTGTCATTATTCTAAGGCGCTTTGTTCTGGATATGTTAAATCACTATATACACATGTACAGTCAAACTATATATAACACATGTACAGTACAGTCAAACTATATATAACACATGTACAGTACAGTCAGACTATATATAACACATGTACAGTACAGTCAAACTATATATAACACATGTACAGTACAGTCAAACTATATATAACACATGTACAGTACAGTCAAACTATATATAACACATGTACAGTACAGTCAAACTATATATAACACATGTACAGTACAGTCAAACCAGTCGCTATACACACATGTACAGTACGGTCAAACCAGTCGCTATACACACATGTACAGTACGGTCAAACCAGTCGCTATACACACATGTACAGTACGGTCAAACCAGTCGCTATACACACATGTACAGTACGGTCAAACCAGTCGCTATACACACATGTACAGTACGGTCAAACCAGTCGCTATACACACATGTACAGTACGGTCAAACCAGTCGCTATACACACATGTACAGTACGGTCAAACCAGTCGCTATACACACATGTACAGTACGGTCAAACCAGTCACTATACACACATGTACGGTCAAACCAGTCACTATACACATGTACGGTCAAACCAGTCACTATACACACATGTACGGTCAAACCAGTCACTATACACATGTATGGTCAAACCAGTCACTATACACACATGTACGGTCAAACCAGTCACTATACACACATGTACGGTCAAACCAGTCACTATACACATGTACGGTCAAACCAGTCACTATACACATGTACGGTCAAACCAGTTACTATACACATGTACGGTCAAACCAGTCGCTATACACACATGTATGGTCAAACCAGTCACTATACACATGTACGGTCAAACCAGTCACTATACACATGTACGGTCAAACCAGTCACTATACACACATGTACGGTCAAACCAGTCACTATACACACATGTACGGTCAAACCAGTCACTATACACATGTACAGTACGGTCAAACCAGTCACTATACACATGTACAGTACGGTCAAACCAGTCACTATACACATGTACAGTACGGTCAAACCAGTCACTATACACATGTACAGTACGGTCAAACCAGTCACTATACACATGTATGGTCAAACCAGTTACTATACACATGTATGGTCAAACCAGTCACTATACACACATGTACGGTCAAACCAGTCACTATACACACATGTACGGTCAAACCAGTCACTATACACACATGTACGGTCAAACCAGTCACTATACACATGTATGGTCACTATACACACATGTACGGTCAAACCAGTCACTATACACATGTATGGTCACTATACACACATGTACGGTCAAACCAGTCACTATACACATGTATGGTCACTATACACACATGTACGGTCAAACCAGTCACTATACACATGTATGGTCACTATACACACATGTACGGTCAAACCAGTCACTATACACATGTATGGTCAAACCAGTCACTATACACACATGTACGGTCAAACCAGTCACTATACACATGTACGGTCAAACCAGTCACTATACACATGTATGGTCAAACCAGTCACTATACACATGTACGGTCAAACCAGTCACTATACACATGTACGGTCAAACCAGTCACTATACACATGTACGGTCAAACCAGTTACTATACACATGTACGGTCAAACCAGTCACTATACACATGTACGGTCAAACCAGTCACTATACACATGTATGGTCAAACCAGTCACTATACACATGTACGGTCAAACCAGTTACTATACACATGTACGGTCAAACCAGTCACTATACACATGTACGGTCAAACCAGTTACTATACACATGTACGGTCAAACCAGTCACTATACACATGTACGGTCAAACCAGTCACTATACACATGTATGGTCAAACCAGTCACTATACACATGTACGGTCAAACCAGTTACTATACACATGTACGGTCAAACCAGTCACTATACACATGTACGGTCAAACCAGTCACTATACACATGTATGGTCAAACCAGTCACTATACACATGTACGGTCAAACCAGTTACTATACACATGTACGGTCAAACCAGTCACTATACACACATGTACGGTCAAACCAGTTACTACACACATGTACGGTCAAACCAGTCACTATGCACATGTACGGTCAAACCAGTCACTATACACATGTATGGTCAAACCAGTCACTATACACACATGTACGGTCAAACCAGTTACTATACACATGTATGGTCAAACCAGTCACTATACACACATGTACGGTCAAACCAGTCACTATACACACATGTACGGTCAAACCAGTCACTATGCACATGTACGGTCAAACCAAACCATTTTTTACCATTGTTACTGACACTATAAACAAAATTGTTGTTTTGCTTATTTTCTGTGTTTTATTCGTGCAAATTCTACTGTTACAAATGTGTTCATGAGGTTGCAAATCATTTGTTGATTTGTTCCATATATGTATATTCCATTATATAACACTGGTGTAGAGTTAATCTATGCCATCGTGCACTGTTCAAAACCTAAGCAGGGTCGTATTCGTATGTGCATATACCATCATATTACGATGTGTCGCAGTTTATGCTGTTTGGGCTAATGGAATGTTTGCATATCCTGTGATGGTTTATATTCCTGCAGTCCGGCTATATTCCTGCAGTCAAGTTATCATTGTGAACTATTCCTCTTTTGAGGATTTCATATTTTTGGGTCAAAATCTTGAAAAATGTCAAATTTGGTCTAAATTGTTCCGACACGATATCTCTTCACTTATTAGGTTGGGGTGGTCCTGTTTTTTTTAATTAGGTTGGGGTGGTCCTGTTTTTTTTAATTAGGTTGGCGTGGTCCTGTTTTTTTAATAATTGTCTTATTAAATTGAGACGTTAAATAATCATACTTCCTGATACCCTTGTTATGTGCTCAACATTCATGATCTCCCACTGTCTGTCCGTCAGCAATGGACACCATCTCTCGTACCATTAGGCCAATTCCATGTAAACAGGTATGATCCTCGGATTGTCCTCTACCAAAATAGCTCAAGTACTCTGGTTTCTATATAGCTAAAGTACTCTGGTTTCCGTATCACCTAAAACCAACAGTCAGAATTAAGTTATTGGTACAAATGATCATCTGGTGACTGTCTACCAAGATAGCTAAAATGAAGAAGGCGCCCCCCGCCCCCTCCAGTGGGTTGGAATACTTGTGAACACTCAATAGACACTATATTTTTGACCCAGCATTCATGAAACCTGTCATGAGTTTGGATCTTGGGTCACACGAGGGGAACAAGCTAGGGGCAAAACTTGAGCTTGTATTAGAATTGTGGAAATCTTGCAAGTTTGTTCGGGGACAACCAAGGTCCTAGAATCAATAATGTCACTGGCAAAACAACTTGAATCTCATTGTACCCGGGTGAGCGAAATAATGCATTCTGGGACATCTTGTTTGAATGTGTGATGATGTACACATATATTTTATATATATAAAAAAGTACATACAGTCAAACCTGTGTTAGTGGTCACCTCCATTAAGCAGCCAGTTGCCAAATTCCCAATGCAGTGTTTTATTATATATTTGACCTCTATTAAGCAGCCACAAGACAGGTTTATTATATATTTGACCTCTATTAAGCAGCCACAAGACAGGTTTGACTGTATGCATGAAATCACCAGGTAATCATATAATGCACTGTTATATATATATCTTGGCATAAATAGTTACTGCTGTTCCTTGTTGCAAATGAGAGACACATGTATATTGTTAGCTCTTGAATATTTCTTTGAAAATATATTGCGTTTACAGTTAGTGGTTTCCTGTAGGTTTAGTATGGGGTATATATATGAGTGTTGTACCAGGGTGGTTTCCTGTAGGTTTAGTATGGGGTATATATACGAGTGTTGTACCAGAGAGGTTTCCTGTAGGTTTAGTATGGGGTATATATACGAGTGTTGTACCAGGGAGGTTTCCTGTAGGTTTAGTATGGGGTATATATATACGAGTGTTGTACCAGGGAGGTTTCCTGTAACAGTGTTGTACCAGGGAGGTTTCCTGTAGGTTTAGTATGGGGTATATATATATATATATACGAGTGTTGTACCAGGGAGGTTTCCTGTAGGTTTAGTATGGGGTATATATACGAGTTGTACCAGGGAGGTTTCCTGTAGGTTTAGTATGGGGTATATATATATATACGAGTGTTGTACCAGGGAGGTTTCCTGTAGGTTTAGTATGGGGTATATATACGAGTGTTGTACCAGGGTGGTTTCCTGTAGGTTTAGTATGGGGTATATATATACGAGTGTTGTACCAGGGAGGTTTCCTGTAGGTTTAGTATGGGGTATATATACGAGTGTTGTACCAGAGAGGTTTCCTGTAGGTTTAGTATGGGGTATATATACGAGTGTTGTACCAGAGAGGTTTCCTGTAGGTTTAGTATGGGGTATATATATACGAGTGTTGTACCAGGGAGGTTTCCTGTAGGTATAGTATGGGGTATATATACGAGTGTTGTACCAAGGAGTCGACATTGTTGCTATATATACGAGTGTTGTACCAGGGAATCAACATTGTTGCTATTTCCTTGTAAAGTCATGTAAGGAATCAAATCTAGCACCATATTATCTGAACTGTATTGATGTGCCATATAACCCAACTCCAAAATCTTTTTAGCTAGAATAGTTTACCCATTTCTAACGAGGAAAGAAAATGATAGTTACAGCGAGCAAAGAATATAATATACAGATGGTACCTGAACCCCTAACCTGTCAAATTAATTGGACGGAATGTGCAAACAAGGACTGGAATGTGGGTGCACAGGTAATCCAATGGCCAAGGACTGGAGGTGGGGTGCACAGGCAATCCAAGGACTGGAGGTGGGTGCACAGGCAATCCAATGGCCAAGGACTGGAATGTGGGTGCACAGGTAATCCAATGGCCAAGGACTGGAATGTGGGTGCACAGGTAATCCAATGGCCAAGGACTGGAATGTGGGTGCACAGGTAATCCAATGGCCAAGGACTGGAATGTGGGTGCACAGGTAATCCAATGGCCAAGGACTGGAGGTGGGGTGCACAGGTAATCCAATGGCCAAGGACTGGAATGTGGGTGCACAGGTAATCCAATGGCCAAGGACTGGAATGTGGGTGCACAGGTAATCCAATGGCCAAGGACTGGAATGTGGGTGCACAGGTAATCCAAGGACTGGAGGTGGGGTGCACAGGCAATCCAATGGCCAAGGACTGGAGGTGGGGTGCACAGGCAATCCAATGGCCAAGGACTGGAGGTGGGGTGCACAGGTAGCCCCATCATTAAAATAACTCAAGAAAGGAGATCTGCAGTTTACTACATTGTACTTAGTTGATATTCCATTTGATGTTTGACATCTCAGTTTACACACGTTTTGATTATGTTCTCAATTTACACATGTTTTGATTATGTTAAGATATATTCATTTTATATTGTAGACCGTTGTATATTTAGAATAAAACTGTATTGTATGTTTGGTTTTACTTCTCAATCTAGCTGCATCATTGGATGACACTTGGTCTGTCACACTATATACCATGCTGCAGTGTCACGCTATATATACCATGCTGCAGTGTCGCGCTATATATACCATGCTGCAGTGTCACGCTATATATACCATGCTGCAGTGTCACGCTATATATACCATGCTGCAGTGTCTCACTATATATACCATGCTGCAGTGTCCCACTATATATACCATGCTGCAGTGTCACACTATATATACCATGCTGCAGTGTTGCACTATATATACCATGCTGCAGTGTCGCACTATATATACCATGCTGCAGTGACACACTATATACCATGCTGCAGTGTCACACTATATACCATGCTGCAGTGTCACACTATATATACCATGCTGCAGTGTCACACTATATATACCATGCTGCAGTGTCACACTATATATACCATGCTGCAGTGACACACTATATATACCATCCTGCAGTGTCGCACTATATATACCATGCTGCAGTGTCACACTATATATACCATGCTGCAGTGTCACACTATATATACCATGCTGCAGTGTCACACTATATATACCATGCTGCAGTGACACACTATATATACCATCCTGCAGTGTCACTATATATACCATGCTGCAGTGTCACACTATATATACCATGCTGCAGTGTCACACTATATATACCATGCTGCAGTGACACACTATATATACCATGCTGCAGTGACACACTATATACCATGCTGCAGTGTCACACTATATATACCATGCTGCAGTGTCGCACTATATATACCATGCTGCAGTGTCGCACTATATATACCATGCTGCAGTGACACACTATATATACCATGCTGCAGTGTTGCACTATATATACCATGCTGCAGTGTTGCACTATATATACCATGCTGCAGTGTCACACTATATATACCATGCTGCAGTGTCACACTATATATACCATGCTGCAGTGTCACACTATATATACCATGCTGCAGTGTCACATTATATATACCATGCTGCAGTGTCACACTATATATACCATGTTGCAGTGTCACACTATATATACCGTGATACAGTGTCACACTATAATATACCATGCTGCAGTGTTGCACTATATATACCATGTTGCAGTGTCACACTATATATACCATGCTGCAGTGTCCCACGCTATATACCATCCTGCAGTGTCACACGCTATAAATACCATCCTGCAGTGTCACACGCTATAATACCATCCTGCAGTGTCACACACACTATATACCATCCTGCAGTGTCGCACGCTATATACCATGCAGTGTCACACACTATATACCATGCTGCAGTGTCACACACACTATATACCATGCTGCAGTGTCACACACTATATACCATGCTGCAGTGTCACACACACTATATACCATGCTGCAGTGTCACACACACTATATACCATGCTGCAGTGTCACACACACTATATACCATGCTGCAGTGTCACACACACACTATATACCATGCTGCAGTGTCACACACACTATATACCATGCTGCAGTGTCACACACACACTATATACCATGCTGCAGTGTCACACACACACTATATACCATGCTGCAGTGTCACACACACACTATATACCATGCTGCAGTGTCACACACACTATATACCATGCTGCAGTGTCACACACACTATATACCATGCTGCAGTGTCACACACTATATACCATGCTGCAGTGTCACACACACTATATACCATGCTGCAGTGTCACACACACACTATATACCATGCTGCAGTGTAACACACACACTATATACCATGCTGCAGTGTCACACACACACTATATACCATGCTGCAGTATAACACACACACTATATACCATGCTGCAGTGTCACACACACTATATACCATGCTGCAGTGTCACACACACACTATATACCATGCTGCAGTGTCACACACACTATATACCATGCTGCAGTGTCACACACACTATATACCATGCTGCAGTGTCACACACACTATATACCATGCTGCAGTGTCACACACACTATATACCATGCTGCAGTGTCACACACACTATATACCATGCTGCAGTGTCACACACACTATATACCATGCTGCAGTGTCACACACACTATATACCATGCTGCAGTGTCACACACACTATATACCATGCTGCAGTGTCACACACACTATATACCATGCTGCAGTGTCACACACACTATATACCATGCTGCACACACACACTATATACCATGCTGCAGTGTCACACACACTATATACCATGCTGCAGTGTCACACACACACTATATACCATGCTGCAGTGTCACACACACACTATATACCATGCTGCAGTGTCACACACACTATATACCATGCTGCAGTGTCACACACACTATATACCATGCTGCAGTGTCACACACACTATATACCATGCTGCAGTGTCACACACACACTATATACCATGCTGCAGTGTCACACACACACTATATACCATGCTGCAGTGTCACACATGCACTATATACCATGCTGCAGTGTCACACATGCACTATATACCATGCTGCAGTATAACACACACACTATATACCATGCTGCAGTGTCACACATGCACTATATACCATGCTGCAGTGTCACACATGCACTATATACCATGCTGCAGTGTCACACTATATATACCATGCTGCAGTGTCACACACACTATATACCATGCTGCAGTGTCACACACTATATACCATGCTGCAGTGTCACACACATACTATATACCATGCTGCAGTGTCACACACATACTATATACCATGCTGCAGTGTCACACACACTATATACCATGCTGCAGTGTCACACACACTATATACCATGCTGCAGCGTCACACACACTATATACCATGCTGCAGCGTCACACACACTATACAATGCTGCAGCGTCACACACTATATACCATGCTGCAGTGACACAATTTACCATGGGAAGCATACTGCAGTGACACCATTTACCATGGGAAGCACCCTGCAGTGACACCATTTACCATGGGAAGCATCCTGCAGTGACACCATTTACCATGGGAAGCATCCTGCAGTGTCACACGCTATATACCATGGGAAGCATCCTGCAGTGACACCATTTACCATGGGAAGCACCCTGCAGTGACACCATTTACCATGGGAAGCACCCTGCAGTGACACCATTTACCATGGGAAGCACCCTGCAGTGACACTATATACCATGGGAAGCACCCTGCAGTGACACTATATACCATGGGAAGCATACTGCAGTGACACCATTTACCATGGGAAGCACCCTGCAGTGACACCATTTACCATGGGAAGCATCCTGCAGTGTCACACGCTATATACCATGGGAAGCATCCTGCAGTGACACCATTTACCATGGGAAGCACCCTGCAGTGACACCATTTACCATGGGAAGCACCCTGCAGTGACACCATTTACCATGGGAAGCACCCTGCAGTGACACTATATACCATGGGAAGCATCCTGCAGTGACACTATATACCATGGGAAGCATACTGCAGTGACACCATTTACCATGGGAAGCACCCTGCAGTGACACTATATACCATGGGAAGCATACTGCAGTGACACCATTTACCATGGGAAGCACCCTGCAGTGACACTATATACCATGGGAAGCATACTGCAGTGACACCATTTACCATGGGAAGCATCCGGAATTTATGAACAGTAACATTGACTTGCATTGTAATTTGGGTTGTTATAATTTATACACATTCCTGACAGCAATAACTAAAACTCAGTTCATTTCATTTGGGTCAAAAACTGTGTTAGTAACTGATTAGGTTAATAAGTCGTGAAACAATGGTGTGAATGTTCTCAAGGTTGGTTAGTAGGATCATTGTAACAATATGGAACTGGTTAATAAATGAATGTAGTTTGAAAGCATGTTGCCAAATTTGGTATGTGATGATGATTGAGCTTATTTACCCTCGGCTCCGGCGAACCATGTTGGCGAGCGAATTTGGTATGTATTATCTGTACAGAAACCGTGACAAAATATGTTTTCGCATCGCCCGCCGGCGATATAACGTGTCATTTTATGAAAGTTAAAATAAATGTGTAACTACACGTTTTTGTCGGGTTGACCCAGAGTAATTGGCGACAAAATCTTACAATAATTTCCGTCTAGAGCCAGTTCTGAGTGGGATATCAATTTATCATGTCACATTGTGTGGCCTTAAAATTAATGTCTATAAAACGTTGACATTGTTTCTGATGGCACCGCGGATTGTAATGTCACTGCAGAGCAAACAATCCGGATACACCCCAGAGCAAACACCATCTGGATACACCCCAGAGCAAACACCATCCGGATACACCCCAGAGCAAACACCATCCGGATACACCCCAGAGCAAACACCATCCGGATACACCCCAGAGCAAACACCATCCGGATACACCCCAGAGCAAACACCATCCGGATACACCCCAGAGCAAACACCATCCGGATACACCCCAGAGCAAACACCATCCGGATACACCCCAGAGCAAACACCATCCGATACACCCCAGAGCAACACCACCCGGATACACACCAGAGCAAACATCCGGATACACCCAGAGCAAACACCATCCGGATACACCCCAGAGCAAACACCACCCGGATACACACCAGAGCAAACACCATCCGGATACACACCAGAGCAAACACCATCCGGATACACCCCAGAGCAAACACCATCCGGATACACCCCAGAGCAAACACCATCCGGATACACCCCAGAGCAAACACCACCCGGATACACACCAGAGCAAACACCACCCGGATACACACCAGAGCAAACACCATCCGGATACACACCAGAGCAAACACCATCCGGATACACCCCAGAGCAAACACCATCCGGATACACCCCAGAGCAAACACCACCCGGATACACCAAGATTGGTTGTTCTAGGGAGGTTCAACCTTTTGAAGTCTGGAAATGCGGCAATAGTCATACTATAGGACATGTATACTTGCGGACATGTATACTTGCGGACATGTATACTTGAGGACAATGTAGACGACATGTATACTAGAGGACATAGAAAACGCACAACTACATTATATAATTAGTATTACATTAAAACAAAACACGAAGGATTCCATCAAAGATATATCACATCTTTATTACAAAACACAAACGGAACAACTAAAAATATTCCAAAATGTTTAAAAAACTATGTATATTGTTTTTTCATGTAAAACACACGCCCATATGAGCGACGCCTCCTGAAGAGATTAGTTATTTTAGATTTTGGAGGATAATGCATGATACAGACAGAGACCCATTCCAGAGTCTCTTCTGGTTCTTTTACGTGCACGGTGTAAAGCACCAACACGAAACCTCGGTTTAAAGTCCCAACTGAAAGACTGCTAATTGTATTAGGGTCAGACGGTGGATCGAACCTGCGATCCCTGGATTCCGATTTATACCTAAATGTATAGCAGTCCTTTCAATTGGAATCCTTTGTTTTTATTTTACAGTTGTTCCTAACCGGATGTTGCGTTATGATAAATGTGATTTTATCCAAATCATGTGAATTAATTGATAATTTTTTTTCAGATTGTTTAAAAAACAACCCATTGGATATACAGAAGGATATTTGTCGATATATAGTAACATAATAAGTATAAGATGGGTGGAAGATAGGATAAGTGGAAGATAGGATAAGACGGATCTGTAGTCCAGTGGTTAACACGCTGGACTGGTACTCCAGGGATCGCAGGTTCGATCCCCCGTCTGTCCCTAATAAAATTAAGTCTTTCAGATGGGACTTTAAACCAAGGTCTCGTGTCGGTGCTGTATACCGTGCACGTAAAAGAACCAGAGGAGACTGGAATGGGTCTCTGTCTGTATCATTGCACTATCCTCAAAAAATCTAAAATGACTAATCTCTTCAGGAGGTGTCGCTCATATGGCTAACCGGTAGCGACGATAAATAAACGTAAAACACACACACACACACACACACACACACAGAAGATAATTGATGGCATGAGTGCAAAGGAAACAACGATAAAAACAGAGTAAACAACTTAGGAGGACCTACATACTTTTAGAGAGTATTCAGGGGCAGTAACTGACTGATGTTTCATTATACGTCGTACTTTAAGAGTTTATATAAATATGACTTGATTTTAGGTTGAGAAACAATATCTATATAAATATTTTAATCGCAATCGAAACCTCATTCCTGCATGATGGCATTTCATGGATGAGAGAAAAGAAGCAATATGGATTTTAAGTGTATTATTTAAAGAAACCAGCACCTTCATTGGTCTGGCGGGGATCGAACTCAAAGCCCCTCAACCGTACCCATTTCATCATTTGTATCAATCGCGTTCCCAGAACGGAGGTCTCACTTTGGGAGAGTAGCAATATTTCCTTCCGCACCTGTCCGCACAGCACATTCTCCTACCCCTCCGACGAGTTCTACTCCTTAAACAGTCACGGTCGGTTTTACACTGATCCGGACTTTTCTTGTAAACACGACAAATATGATTCTTGTCCGGAAATTGAATTATTTTTGGACATTTTCCTGAAACGAAGGATAGCATGGATCAGAAAACATTAACCATGTCATAATAGTATATAGGTTAGTTTTATGTAAGTCCATTAGTTTTATGTTTTAAATTATCAAAAACTTTTATTGTATCATAGTTTGAGAGCTTTATTTTATTAAATTCCAGTAGGCTTTCAAGCCCATGACGACATACAGACATATTATATTCAGTTAGCGAACAGTGCAAACATAATGCATACATTTTATACAAATGAGCTCCCACAATCATAGCCATTTATATCTATGTGTAAATACATGTACTATTGATCTGATATGTGTCTTATAATTAAAGCAAAACAGTTCTTTATTTCTAACACGGAGAAGGTCAAAAGACACAACAAAACCAAACATACAAAATTGAAGTTGTTGCAAAGTTGTATAACATGGCCGATCAGTAAACCCTTCGTAACCATATTCATTGATAAATGTAAGTATTATAAATTTCATTTTACATGTGGTCATATTTGTGAAACAGAACGAATCCGTGTATTTAATTGTAGATTAATATTACATGAAATATACATAGATTCATTAATTAAGTTCCATTCAGCTTTCCAATCACATGAGAACACACATAATACAACTAATTTTGCTAACAGTGCACACATAGTATGCATGCTAGCACAAACATATAGAAAACATACGCATTTCTATCATATAAACTGAAACAATCCGACAGTTTCACAAGACTATAAAATTATATAATAATATACAGCTATATCCATTATGTCGAATTCCGCCGGACCGAACAAAATACTTCGACATAACCGAAGTTGGATTTAACGAAATTCGATATAAACAGAGCCAGTTATATGTAAAATCATAGTGTCTGCAGCGGGACTTTGATCCGACTTCGAGATAACGGGATAATTCGACATAACCGACTTTGACATTGCGGATGTAGACTGTATATAATTCAGGCAATGCACTGTATCTCAATGCCAGTCCTGTCCGGTGTAGAGCATATGAGGCAGCTTCATAACTACACCGTATATGTAACCTATGTGGCTATATATTAATAAAATTATATGTTGATAACGGTGAACTAGTAATATATATATATTTAAGGTCCTCTCTACGTCCGAATGTTCGGCTTAAAAAGCACAACAAAAATCACCCGGCTAATTAAATATAAACTGACATATATATATAACTTAATATACATATAACCTGACATGGATGGAAGTCAAACATAATCATGATAATATATATATATATATATTATATATATATATATATATATTATATATAACCCGACATGATGGAAGTCAAACAATCATGATATATATATATAATATATTATATATAACCCGACATGATGGAAGTCAAACATAATCATGATATATATATATAATATTATATATAACCCGACATGATGGAAGTCAAACATAATCATGATATATATATATATATAATATTATATATAACCCGACATGATGGAAGTCAAACATAATCATGATATATATATATAATATTATATATAACCCGACATGATGGAAGTCAAACATAATCATGACATATGTGTAACTTAATATAGATATAACCTGACATAGATATGAGTAACATAAATATGACAGATATAACTTAACATAGATATAACCTGACATAGATATAACCTGACATAGATATAACCTGACATAGATATAACCTGACAGATATAACCTGACATAGATATAACCAGACATAGATATAACCTGACAGATATAACCTGACATAGATATAACCTGACATAGATATAACCCGACAGATATAACCTGACAGATATAACCTGACAGATATAACCTGACATAGATATAACCTGACAGATATAACCTGACATAGATATAACCTGACATAGATATAACCTGACAGATATAACCTGACATAGATATAACCCGACATAGATATAACCTGACATAGATATAACCTGACATAGATATAACCTGACATAGATATAACCTGACATAGATATAACCTGACATAGATATAACCTGACATAGATATAACCTGACATAGATATAACCTGACATAGATATGAGTAACATAAATATGACATATGTATAACTTAACATAGATATAACATGGCATAGACATAAGTCAAACATAAATATGATATAACCTGGCATAGACATAAGTCAAACATAAATATGATATAACCTGGCATAGACATAAGTCAAACATAAATATGATATAACCTGGCATAGACATAAGTCAAACATAAATATGATATAACCTGGCATAGACATAAGTCAAACATAAATATGATATAACCTGGCATAGATATATATACTGAGTCAAAAAAGAAACGATACCTGGTGTTTATGTGTCTATAATTTCAACATTTATTAAGAATATTCTTTGAAAATTCATAAGATGACAGTCCAACATGTTTGAGAGAGGAGCACATAAAGCATAATGAGCCTCCGAAACTGTCTGCTGCGTGATGACGTAATTCGTCGGACAGGGGTCTAATGGAGTTTTCACACAGACGTCAATACCGAGTATGGGCACCATTTGCGTCTCTCACTGCAATGCACCGCCGTCGCATCGAACGGAAGAGTGTCTGAATCTCTTGCTGGTCAATATTTGTCCACTCCTGACGCAAAACATCCCTCAGTTGGTTTAACGTTACCGGCTGACGTCGTCTGACGCTGCGGTCTAACGTATCCTACAAATGTTCTATGGGTGACAAGTCTGGTGACAAAGCAGGCCACGGCAGGGTTTCAATATTGTTCTGCTCCAATAATGTGGTGGAAATCCGAGCAGTATGACACCTGGCGTTGTCCTGTTGGAACAGTGTGACTGTTTCTGTTGGCATTAAAGAACGGCACAACAACTGGCGCAAGGATCTCATCACAGTACCGCTGGGCGTTTAGGTTCCCGTCCACCACTAACAGTTCAGTGCGACTGCCGAAGGTGATACCGCCCCACGCCATAACGCTTCCGCCCCCGAACAGATCGACCTGACGTACACATGCGTCGGCGTAACGTTCACCGCGTCTGCGATATACCCGCTCTCTGCCATCCGCTCGACGCAAACAGAACCGCGATTCATCGCTAAACATCACCGAATTCCACTGTAACCGAGTCCAGCGAGCACGTTCCGTCGTCCATTCCCGCCGTACGTCACGGTGACGTCGTGTCAGGATGGGTCCAACGTATGGCCGATAGGCACGAATGCCACGTTCACGGAGCCGGTTCCTGACTGTGTGTGCACTGATGCGATTGTTGGTCATCCCAGGAGTAACGGCAGCTGTGTGCGTAGCAGGTAGGAACCGGTCACGTAAATGTGACGTCCGAATGTGACGGTCCTGTTCACGCGTCGTCACACGTGGTCGACCAGATCTTGGACGGTCGTCCACCGATCCATGTGTTCGATAACGTCGAAGTAGACGTGTTATCGTGATCCGCGTAACCCCGAGTCGATTTGCGACGTCACGCTGACGTAAACCGCCGTCAATCATGCCAATGGCACGCATTCTCTGATTGCGGTTTAGCCTAGGCATTTTGTTAGAGGTAACAATGGGTATGTAAGGTGTTTTTCCTCGATGATAATGCAATACCAGTACAATAAACCGGTTTTCCGATTTGTACATGTGCAGGAAGTTGTCTTTGTTGAGGAGCACGTGCAAATCGGAAATTCGGCGTTCCAGGATTATCGGGTGTTTATTTACCTGTGTCTATGGTTGGCTGACGTTGCAATAAGATACCCGGTACTGATACGTAATAATATATTAAACCTTTCTATGGTTTTATCCGTTTTACGTCATTTTTAGTTTGGTATCGTTTCTTTTTTGACTCAGTATATATATATATAACTTAACAAATATAACCTGACATAGATATAAGTCGAACATAAATATAACATAAGATATAATTTTAACATAAATATAAACTGGCAATGCTTACCTAGTATGACGATACGTGGTCGACAGCAGATTCCGCTAGAATCCCTTTCCTTCCTACCTCCCGTGTAACAGTTTGAACCTTTGGGGCACGATTTACAACTTCCGGAAACTTTCACCTGCCACTTGGGACACCGCTTAGTAGTAATACGAGATTGGCAACAGGCTCCGTTGAAACACTCTGCCCCCTTAGGACATCTGGGTATGCTCAACTTTGAGGGTGGTGAAAACGGCACATCACATCTTCCTGGAACTGGCATTCTACCGATGGGACATTTTGATTGGAGAATGGAACGACAGCAGATCCCTTTATAGCATGTGGCATCATTGGGGCACGAGGGCGTCAGTGCTCGCGCGACTGGTGAACGTGATAGATCTTCACATAATAGCTCGGGAATCTGGATTTGATATTTTGGGCATGTAATTTTGGGTGGCTCTGCAGAAGATAATTATAAGGTTCGTTAATTGATTATAGCATTCTCTAAACAAAAATCTAAATAAAATTTTAGTTACCGTTTTTGGTTTGGTTTCTCTTTGTACGTTTGTTTAGCGTCGCTAACGGTTATCCATATGAGTGACGGGAAGATTACCTAGCAACATATTTCCTGATAGCGCAGTTGTAGCGCGTTCATTTCAGGTGCGAAAAGCCCGGAGTTCGAGCCGAGCTGGAGCCGTTACGATTGTGACCTTAGGCAAGGCATTTAAATTCCACATTGCCTCTTCTCTCTCCCTCGTAGTGATGTATTCTATCAAGAATGAGGTCTCGAGAGTGATTAATATAATGAATAATTCAGCTGAATATATATATATATATAATAGACGAGCTTCCATGTATTGCTGAATACTGTATTTAACATGTAGTGTTTAATTAATAAGTTTTCTATGTCATTTGTATATATGTTGAGGGCCTTATTTGTATTAGCCATGTGTTATATAAGCATGTAGTATCATGTAGTATGTTTGGTGTATGCAAGTATGTAGCATCATGTAGTAGGTTTGGTGTTTGTAAGCATGTAGCATCATGTAGTATGTTTGGTGTTTGTAAGCATGTAGTATCATGTAGTATGCTTGGTGTTTGTAAGCATGTAGTATCATGTAGTAGGTTTGGTGTTTGTAAGCATGTAGCATCATGTAGTATGTTTGGTGTTATGTAAGCATGTAGCATCATGTAGTATGTTTGGTGTTTGTAAGCATGTAGTATCATGTAGTATGTTTGGTGTTTGTAAGCATGTAGCATCATGTAGTATGTTTGGTGTTTGTAAGCATGTAGTATCATGTAGTATGTTTGGTGTTATGTAAGCATGTAGTAGCATGTAGTATGTTTGTAAGCATGTAGTATCATGTAGTAGGTTTGGTGTTTGTAAGCATGTAGCATCATGTAGTATGTTTGGTGTTATGTAAGCATGTAGCATCATGTAGTATGTTTGGTGTTTGTAAGCATGTAGTATCATGTAGTATGTTTGGTGTTTGTAAGCATGTAGCATCATGTAGTATGTTTGGTGTTTGTAAGCATGTAGTATCATGTAGTATGTTTGGTGTTATGTAAGCATGTAGTAGCATGTAGTATGTTTGTAAGCATGTAGTATCATGTAGTATGTTTGGTGTTTTGTAAGCATGTAGTATCATGTAGTAGGTTTGGTGTTTGTAAGCATGTAGTATCATGTAGTATGTTTGGTGTTTGTAAGCATGTAGCATCATGTAGTATGTTTGGTGTTTGTAAGCATGTAGTATCATGTAGTATGTTTGGTGTTTGTAAGCATGTAGCATCATGTAGTATGTTTGGTGTTATGTAAGCATGTAGCATCATGTAGTATGTTTGGTGTTTGTAAGCATGTAGTAGCATGTAATATGTTTGTAAGCATGTAGTATCATGTAGTTTGTTTGGTGTATGCAAGTATGTAGCATCGTGTAGTATGTTTGGTGTTTGTAAGCATGTAGTATCGTGTAGTATGTTTGGTGTTTGTAAGCATGTAGTACTATGTAGTATGTTTGGTGTTTGTAAGCATGTATCATCATGTAGTATGTTTGGTGTTTGTAAGCATGTAGCATCATGTAGTATGTTTGGTGTTTGTAAGCATGTAGCATCATGTAGTATGTTTGGTGTATGTAAGCATGTAGTATCATGTAGTATGTTTGGTGTTATGTAAGCATGTAGCATCATGTAGTATGTTTGGTGTTTGTAAGCATGTAGTATCATGTAGTATGTTTGGTGTATGTAAGCATGTAGTAGCATGTAGTATGTTTGTAAGCATGTAGTATTATGTAGTATGTTTGTAAGCATGTAGTATCATGTAGTATGTTTGGTGTTTGTAAGCATGTAGTATCATGTAGTATGTTTGGTGTTTTGTAAGCATGTAGTATCATGTAGTATGTTTGGTGTTTGTAAGCATGTAGTATCATGTAGTATGTTTGGTGTTTGTAAGCATGTAGTATCATGTAGTATGTTTGGTGTTTGTAAGCATGTAGCATCATGTAGTATGTTTGGTGTTATGTAAGCATGTAGCATCATGTAGTATGTTTGGTGTTTGTAAGCATGTAGTATCATGTGGTATGTTTGGTGTTATGTAAGCATGTAGCATCATGTAGTATGTTTGGTGTTTGTAAGCATTTAGTATCATGTAGTATGTTTGGAGTTATGTAAGCATGTAGTATGTTTGGTGTCTGTAAGCATGTAGTAGCATGTAGTATGTTTGGTGTTTGTAAGCATGTAGCATCATGTAGTATGTTTGGTGTCTGTAAGCATGTAGTATCATGTAGTATGTTTGGTGTTTGTAAGCATGTAGCATCATATAGTATGTTTGGTGTTTGTAAGCATGTAGTATCATGTAGTATGTTTGGTGTTATGTAAGCATGTAGTATCATGTAGTATGTTTGGTGTTTGTAAGCATGTAGTAGCATGTAGTATGTTTGGTGTTTGTAAGCATGTAGTATCATGTAGTATGTTTGGTGTTATGTAAGCATGTAGCATCATGTAGTATGTTTGGTGTCTGTAAGCATGTAGTAGCATGTAGTATGTTTGGTGTTTGTAAGCATGTAGTATCATGTAGTATGTTTGGTGTTTGTAAGCATGTAGTATCATGTAGTATGTTTGGTGTTTGTAAGCATGTAGCATCATGTAGTATGTTTGGTGTTTGTAAGCATGTAGCATCATGTAGTATGTTTGGTGTCTGTAAGCATGTATTATCATGTAGTATGTTTGGTATTTGTAAGCATGTAGTATCATGTAGTATGTTTGGTGTTTGACTCCCAGTAGACAGCTAGGACACGTCTATATACATTCGTAGCACACTTATGGTTTTTGTACGATACCCGTCATATATTATAATTATACAATTATATACACATGTAATTGCATACAAAAAAAGAGTTAACTTACCAATAATTACATGACACATACACCGGCCTCTGAAACACAACGAACCAGACGGACACGGCGGTTCCTCTCTTCCACACGTACGTCTAGCAAATGTACAATGGTCTCTTGGGGGCATTCTTGCGAACACTTTAAATACATATAAACACATTCACACATTATAATGGGTTAGATAGGGTATATAATAATACAATCGGTATACATATAAACACATTCATACATTATAATGGGTTGGATAGGGTATATAATAATACAATCGGTATACATATAAACACATTCATACATTATAATGGGTTGGATAGGGTATATAATAATACAATCGGTATACATATAAACACATTCACACATTATAATGGGTTGGATAGGGTATATAATAATACAATCGGTATACATATAAACACATGCACACATTATAATGGGTTGGATAGGGTATATAATAATACAATCGGTATACATATAAACACATGCATACATTATAATGGGTTAGATAGGGTATATAATAATACAATCGGTATACATATAAACACATGCATACATTATAATGGGTTAGATAGGGTATATAATAATACAATCGGTATACATATAATAATACAATCGGTATACATATAAACACATGCAAATACGCACTATTTCTTGAAATATACCAAATATAGTGATTAAAATTTAATTTACACACTACCGCATTTAAAAACATACAATTAAATGATGTTTTAATTTAAAATAAATAAAGATATATATATATATATAATGAAAACGACGTGAACTTACCAGAAACAAATATGAAAACTGCCAACCCAAATATGAATAGAAACTCCATTGGTACAATTTTGTTTTGATTCGAAACAAGGAAATTCACTTTTTATATACCGATTCGAAACAGGATATACAGCAAACACTTATTTTCTTAGAACAAAGTTGTTGCCGATTATGCATACAGAGAAATCCTGTATTAATTGTGTTGTTTAATTGGTATGACGTTTACAGACGTGTTTAATTAATGTGACGTATACGTACGGCACATAGTATAACTGTAGTGGCCGATATATAACGTTAGACTAAATACGCTGACCTTGTAACTATTATGATCTACATTTTTGCAATCATTTTATATCGCATAAAATGTATAGCAGACAGTTTCATTATTTGCATAATTATATATAAAGCTGCAAGCTACTTTTAACAATTTTCAAAATAATCATAACATAACATCAAAAGTGTTGTTATTTGATATAGATCTCAGATTCAATATTACTATTTATGTATCTTGAAAATATTCCCCATATTTAGATATTTTAAACATTTCAGTTAATTTTCTAAAGTAATTCATTCCTTGTTACGATTGGTGACATGTTGAAAACAGCTGTGACACGTTGTTCAAACTTCCTTTGAGAAACATCCAAACAACATGTCAGTTATCAATTATTAATCTGCTACTTACATTGTAATCACTATTTAGGCTGTATCTAAAGAATTCTTGATTATCAAGGCGATTAAGACTACCAAAGGTGATAGGCTGTATCTAAAGAATTCTTGATTATCAAGTTTCAGTTTCAAATTTATTGGCATAATCAGCAACTATATTGCCTTTGGCCATTTACAATGATAGAAATATGGCAAAGACATCACAAAACATGTTACATATATACATATATAAACAAATACAATACATTTAAGAAACAGTAGTAATTGACAGGGTATTACTACGTAATGACATAGCTTCTTTGATGTACTTACACACATTAATCAAATATTTTTTATTTTTGCATGACATGATAGATATAAATTTATTTATTGATGGCCATGCTATGTAGCCCAAATATTTCAATCTTATATCTCTGTATTTTTCACAACATAATATAAAATGGTATTCTGATTCAATTACATTTTGATTGCATAATTTACATAACCTATTGTTTCTATCAATACCATTAAATCTTCCAAATTCAATTTCTAAATTATGGGATGTTAATCTTAAACATGTAAAACATTGACGTAAACTATCACTAGAGATTTGATCAATATAGTCTTCATAACGGAATGTCAGCTTAAATTTACAATAATAATCAAGTTTCGACATTGTGTTTACTGATGTGTTCCAGTCTTGAACGAACTGGTCGCGTAATCTCATTTTAAACATAGGTAAATAGTTAATATTAGCATCAAAATTGAGTCGAACATTTGTAAAACCGAGATGATCAATTAAGGAATTAACTCGGCTAGCCCAACATTTACCGTTAACGTTATTACACAGATCGGCATACATATTATACATTGGAGAATCAACAGTTTTATTAGATTATCAAGGCGATTAAGACTACCAAAGGTGATAGACAAGCTTGTTTGGCATTCCTGCTAATGTGCTCACAGAACCTTTAAAAACCGCGTTTCCAATGTTCAAGTTATCAAGCTCGCCCATATGGTTTACCGGTGGCGAGGGTAAATAAACGGAATCATCATCTTCAAGTCATCTTTCTCATACTGGACATTGGAAAGTGACGTAAATAAATGCTGTAGTTACAACAAGCTTGTCTTCTATTATTCCAGGTATGTTGTTTTACTTATTATATTTACTTGTTAAATTTCTCTTAACTTTAAAGATGAAAGTTGTAAAGTTGAAAATAACAAACTTAAGAATATTGTAATTTCTGTTTGTATATAACCATTGATACTTTGAGGGTGATTATATTTAACTATAAAACTAATTGTTTTTAATTAATATTGTAAAGATGCTAAAACAGAGAATTGTATGCTATGTACTGTATATTATCAACACTGGTTGGTTATTAATGGTGTTAAGATGTAGATTGAATATATTCCTAATACAAATGTATATGTGTAACATCATACACGTTTAATGAAAAGTACTTATGCTGTACAAACAACAGTAACATAAAATTATGTTCAAAATTATAATGTACCCACAAGTTGAAGTTATTGTGTACATTATATTACAATACACATCATTGTGTATGGTTTCGTTTTCCATGTTAATAAATATTCAAATGTCCAATCTAGATAGTTTTCTAAAGAGATATGCTTTAATGATGTTTGTGTTATTCGAGTACCTTCAAAAGTTATATATCAATTTGTACCTTTCATTGCCAAGCGTAATTGCCCACCTTACTGTTATATTATTATCATCTTAAATTGTACTCGTATAATCTTTATTAATGTGAACATCTGACATATCGTTATTATAATGTTCAAGTCATCATTCTTATACTGGACATTGGAAAGTGACGTAAATAAATTCTGTAGTTACAACAAGCTTGTCTTCTATTATTCCAGAGTCCGACATATAGGTCCGTTCTGCTGGTGCGAGCGCGACGCGAAACAACGCGCGCCCCTCATAATAGTTGGTGGAGTACGATCCTGTATGGGTACACCGCAGAACAAAACCTTCAGTCGATACCTGAGGACTTTGGGAGGTCAACGGCCAGAGCCACCATAAGGGTACTTTGTGACTCCGACGTCGAGGCACACCAGGCCGACAGAGATAATAGTACGAACAGACAACATCTTCTCATCTACAGACAACATCCTGCTTACTGCCGACATCATCCAGCCAACTGCGCCACCTGCACCAGAATTGTATGAAATGGCCACTGGTATGGGAATTAAGTTGGAGACGTTTGCTGGAAGGCCCGGCGACCGAGCAGAGCAATGGCTGAAGGACTTCAGCAGAGCGTGCAAAGCCATATATAAACACAACGATGAGCAGGTGTTGCAGCTCTTTCCTTTCCATTTAACTGGACAAGCTCGGGCATGGTACGGATCATTGCCTGAAGCAACTCGCGACGATCCAACTACAGTAGTGGATGCGTTCAATGTTCGATTTGATGGCAGTGATGCAGGATATTCGCTTGGAACCATTCACCAATTACTGACTGAGTCCGTCTACGAATATACCACTAGATTTCTATTAATCACAAACAATAAGTAAATGCCGGAAATGTGGCTGATTGCCAAATATGTGGACGGACTAACGCCAACACTTCAGAGGTTAGTAAAACCGCAATAACTGGCTACCTTGGAAATTGCCAGGAAAGCTGCGTTACGAGCAGAACAGTCTGAGGGTGACCGTGTTGAGGTCACAGCAGTTGTATCGCCTCTGGAAACACAGATGCAAAATGTGATGCTGCATATGCAGCAACTCACACACCAAATGAAGCCTGGAGCAACAAGCCAGGACCACCAAGAACCACCACAGACATGGCAAAGGAGAAGACAAGGTAGGAATAATTCGAATTTTTCTCGCAAAGATTCTTCCCATACATGTAGAATATGCGAGACAATTGGCCACTTTGAACAATATTGCCCACAAATCGCTAGATTAAACAAAATGTATTCGGCCCAACCCAGACAAAACAATAGCACTGCCCAATAGGGGTACGCGTCTGTTCACAGGTCAACGTCTGTGAATGGGCACAAAGGGAATGCTTTGCTAACAAAAGGGGAAGAAACGTTACATACACCACTGCCTCCTCAGTCAAATGAAAAACCAAGTAATAGCTCAATAAAGCACTCGAATGAGACAAATAGTACTAAACATATTTCTTTAATCGCTCCATTAACCAAAACACACAGTACAAGTAAAAGTTTTAAATGCAAAAACACAAGGCTTAATTGACACAGGTGCTTCTATATCATGCGTTTCAAAAAGTTTCCTTAAAAAGACAGGCTTAGATCTAAATAACATAGCTGTGTCGAATTTAACACAAGTTAGGTGTTAGTGGTGAACATGTTGCTGTGCTAGGCCAAATTGATGTTCCGGTAGTCATTGCAGGTGTCTGTTTTCCTTACACATTTCACGTGCTCGACTCATCGCACCATTCACTAATTATTGGTATAGACTTCCTCTATGACAACCAATGTTTTGTCGATCTTGGTCATGGTAAGTTGTATGTAAAGGAAGGCGCTGCCTCAACTAGAATGAACATTAACTCAGGATGTGCTAAAACTACAAAACCTGTCTGTATTCATGCACGAGACGAAGTTGTAATTCCTGTCTCTGTGTCAAAAACATTCAAAGGGGAAGTTGTTCTTTTAGAGCCAGTTCCGACTGATAAGACTATTAGGGTTGCTAGATGCTTAGTAAAACCAAAGCAATCCAAAACGTCTCAAAACAAATCTAGTGCTGTCATTAGAGTTTTAAACCCAACCAATGAGGATGTTCATTTGCCAATCAACTTTACTCTTGCTTCTGTCAATAGGGTTGAAGTTGATAACACTATCACGTTAGATGAACATGTGGCTTCTCAAGAATGTGATGTAAATGTTCTCTCTGAAACTAGATTGAACGAAAATAGTGCTGAAACTGAAAATGTGCAATTCAATGTTTCAAATTCAAACTTAACGCCCGAACAGTGCACGAAACTTCAACATTTCTTGTTAAAAAAATAAGGATGTCTTTTCAAATTCCCTATCTACTATTGGCAAAACAAATGTATTTACTCATAGGATAGACACATTTCCGGGTGCTAAACCTGTTCACATGAACCATTATAGGCATGGTCCGATACAAAAGGCTGAAACTGCACGTCAAACAAAAGATATGCTAGAACAGAATATTGTTAGTCCATCGGATTCTATTTGGCACAGCCCGGTAGTTCTAGTAAAAAAAGAAAGATAATACTTGGAGATTTGCTATTGATTACCGAAATTTAAACAAAATTACCCAGACAATCTCTCATCCATTGCCAAGGCTAGAAGATGTATTTGATTGTATAGGTGACTCTACAGCTACCATTTTTTCCACACTTGATTTGAATTCAGCATACTTTCAAATGGAATTGGACCCTGAAACTAAGCACAAATCAGCTTTTGTTACACATGAGGGTGTGTATGTTTTCAATAGAATGCCCTTCGGATTAAAAAATGCGCCAATGTCCTTCCAGATGCTCATGTCACAGGTCCTTCGGGGGTTACATTGGAAATTTGTCTTGTGCTATATTGATGACCTATTGGTCTGGAGTAAAAACTTTGATGAACATCTAATCCATTTGGGTCACGTTTTCTCCAAATTGCGAGAAGCCAATCTCACGTTGAAACCAGATAAGTGTCGATTTGGTTTAGAAAAGGTAATGTTTCTCGGACACATCTTATCAAAAGATGGAGTCTCTGTAGACTTGGAGAAAACTGAGAAAGTTCGCAATTTTCCCGTGCCAAGGTCTCAAACGGAGCTTAAAAGCTTTTTAGGCCTGTGTAACTATTATAGAAGATTTGTTGAGGGCTTTGCTCATATTGCTACTCCATTGAATCAGTTGCTAAAAGGGGATAAAAAGGGAAAATTTAAAACTGGAGACTGGACAGATGAATGTCAAACAGCTTTCTAAAAGTTAAAAGATGCTTTGACTTCTGCACCTATCTTGGGGTTCCCTGACATGAACAAAGAATTCATACTATCCACAGATGCATCTGGCACCGCTCTTGGTTATATTCTAGGTCAAAAGGATGATCATGGTAAAGAATATGTAATTGCATATGGGGGTAGAGCTCTTTCTAAAGATGAAAGAAAATGGTCAGTTACAGATCAAGAGTGTTTGGCAGTAATTGTGGGTATTAAAGCATATCAACACTATTTATCTCACAAAAGGTTCACTGTTTATTCTGATCACAAGGCCTTGTCATATTTAAAAGGTCTCAAAGATCCTAAAGGTAGACTTGCTAGGTGGATTATGTTCCTTGAAGGTTACTCATATGATATTGTGCACAAACCAGGTCGCCAAAATGCTAATGCAGATGCTATTTCACGAATTCCATATGATCAAGACCAATCTGTTCAGAATGAGGCAAATGTTATTGACCAAATAATACACACTTCTATGTCCGAAACTGACTCACATGTTACTGGAAGTAGCCCTTCTGACTATGATCTTACGGAACAAACTGATACTGAAACTGAGTTTGCAAACGATGCTTGTACTTCTAGTACTCAAACACTGTCTGATAATTGTCCTGACATTGTGCGTACCATGAAAACTCATTTGAATGCTCTAAATGTTAGTGTGCCAATTCAACAAATGTCTACTGCATTATCAAGATGGTACAAGCTATTTCTTACATTCACGATGTGGCTCACTGTCATTGGTGAGTCAATAAACTCAAAACAAAGTGAAGCAAGCGTTGATCTTAGAAATTGTGCTGCTGAATCAAATAGTCATTGTTTAACCGAGGCAACCATTGAGTATGGAAATTCCATATCCATCAACGTTATAGATAAAACTGATGCAATGTCTGATCCTAACGTGTCTGCCCTCCAAAGAAAATGCCCAGATTTTGATTTCCTCATAGAATATCTTGAAACTAGGATACTGCCTGATGATGAAAAGAAACAAAGAATGTGTAAACTCACTGACGAGCAATTTGTTATTAAGGATGGGCTCTTGTATCATTTCTACCAACCTAAATTTAAGGGCAAAATAGATCTTACAGACCATTATGTCTTCCAGTTGGCTGTCCCTCGCTGTCAACATAAGGAATTGCTTTATCATTACCATGATAGCCTAGCGGGAGGTGGTCACTTTGGGGTTACTAGAACATTCATGAAATTAAGACAAAAGTACTGGTTTCCAGGAATGTATCAGGAAATTAAAAACTATGTTGGTTCCTGTGACTCTTGCCAGCGTTGTAAAACTGATAGACGCCAGCAACCCCCTCCTCTGCATCCATTACCTGTTGAGGACACGATGAGCAGACTTCATATTGACATTTTAGGGCCTCTTCCTAAATCAAAACAAGGTCATCAGTAAATACTGTTGATCATTGATAGCTTCTCTAAATGGTCTGAGGCATTCCCCCTTGTAAGTCAAACTGCTCAAGAAATAGCTACAGTTGTGTACAATGAGTTTATTTGTCGTTTCAACGGCTCGTTTCAACGCGAATTGCGCCGCTATAGAAATTTTCAAAACAAATTGAAAATGCTACGAAATCTCTTTTTGACGTACATTATTGCCGAATAAACCTACACGTTAGTGTAAACACATTTTATTGATAATGTTATTCACAGTTAAAACTCTCCCGTCGAAGATTTTTTTGTTGCTGACAGAACCCGTGTCCTAGTATGAAATGTGACCTGCTATGGCCAATGTCTGTGGCAATTGTTTGCAAAGTATACATGCATGCAGCTTAAAGTTGTGTTTTATTTGAAGAACAATATAAAGACTCGGGATAGGCATTGTATTTGGACAGATTTGTACAAAATTGTTTCAGATAGGGCCATTTTACTGATCGATGCGAAATCTGACATCCCACAGAGTAGAATCCCTGTACTTAAATATATATACTAGTACCCCCAAACGTGCCGAATCCCTGTGGTAACGATAAAAATCAACATTAAAGGTACTTCGATCATAAATATAGAGAGAGAACATTTGTTTGTGTCGACTGTATAATGGAAGTCTTAACTAAACCACATGGGCAAGACTTGCGATCGTTTATTCAATGTAATGAGGAGGTTAATTACAAGTACAAAACAAATGTTTTCAAATATCTTTGACTGTACTACGTACATAGTGTCGAATACATGAACATAGCATCGTCGCAGACCGGGATACACTGGACCAGGGTAAAAAACAAAGGTAAAAAATCATTAATGATAATGTAAAAAAACTCTGGAAAACTGTATCCAATGTACCTCAGGGAAATTTCATATATTTTACTGACAACATATCTTTGATTGTATATTCAAATAAAATTTTCCAAACGATAACATATTCGTACTCGGTTTTACGATATACTGCATGCATATACTCCTAACGATAACGAATCTGAATTTAATTCGATTTTAACATTTAAATCAATATGGAAACCCGTTCACCGAAACAATTCGAATTTGAATAGCGAAATTGCTTGCAAACGATCCGAGCCAAGCTTAAAACTGACGCTCAATCGAACCATCTCACATGACCAAGCACACACTCTTCGTTGGAATTCCCAAACACTCACTTCCGGGGGAGCCCCGTTTACCTGTCGCCCTATCTCAGGGACGACCATTGATTGACTGTACGATCATACATGTAATTACTTACACAAATACGCCCCTGCGTGTGCATTTAAAGTGGCACGACTAACATAGTCTGATTCTTTCGTCACTTTCATTGACGGACTACTGTCTAGCATGCTAGTCTTTAACCCATTCAACACCAAGTAACTCGCATGGACTGGTCCACGATATATTTAGACCAATAAATTAATCAGAAAATTACATTTGGACCAGTTCATTTATCAAAATGGGTAATTTTGTCTTAAAATAGTAATATTACTGGCAAAAAGTGCAGATCCTGATGAGACGGCTCGTCACGAGCCGGCTCGTCACGAGCCGGCTCATCTGGATCTACACTTTGTGTAAGCCTATTTAGAGGTATGTGGTGTTGAAAGGGTTAATACGAACACTAGCTTCTAAAGGGATCATATTTTTCATATAACCACCCTAATGAATGTATGTGTTAACATACCAATACTGCAGTTCCTTAACTGACTTAAAATTTACACTTACTAGTGCATTCCACCTTGCCCTATTAATACACTGCTCAAAACAATTAAAGGATCACTTTTTATAATGACTCATTTTGGTATCGACATATATATTGTCCATTACTATGCACTAATACATGTCTCTTTTATGAATACGCACGGGTACATCAAGCGGTTTGCTAGTCAAGAAGCTCGTACAAATTGTTATTGAAATCAATACCCCTATAAATTGGCCTGCTTTGTGGTATGGGGGACAATTGCCATATTTCGTCATAGTGATCAGTATGAACTCTTTTTGGCTTTTATTGGGACTTTATGTGCTTATTTACACGTGCGATTGTGTTAGGCGTCACTTAAATCCACTCGAGGTCGCCAGGGCGGTGTAAATGATACAGAATGGACACTCGCAGCGCAATGTGGCTAGAACACTAGACGTCTCCCAGAGCGTGGTTGCATGTTTGTGGGCGCGGTATCAGGAGACGGAACAGTACACCAGACGTCCTGGTCAAGGTCGTTCACGATGCACAACCGATGCCGATGACCACTATATACGGTTATTAGCCTTAAGAAACTGTCGTGGTAGTGCAACGCGGATCCAAATAGACTTCCGGCTGACCACCGGGCAATGAGTACCCACCCAAACTACCGTAATAGACTCCACAACGACACCATGACTGTTAGACGCCCAGCAACCGGCCCTGTTTTGACACGCGCGCATTGCATTCGGAGGACAACCTTAACTGGGCACTTCGAGATTGGGAGTCTGTGTTGCTCACTGACGAGAGTAGATTTCATTTATCATCATGTGATAGACGTACTTGAGTGTGGAGACAGCCAGGTGAACAATATTTGAACTTTAACATTATGGAATGGGATCGTTTTGGGGGTGGCTCAGTTATGGTTTGGGGTGGGATCTGCTTACGAGGGCGCACGGACCTCTATGTGTTTGATCGAGGAACATTAACTGCTTTAAGGTATAGGGATGACATTCTATCACCGACTGTAAAGCCATTCGCTGGAGCTATCGGTGTTGACTTCATTTTTAATGCAAGACAATGCCCGCCCACACACTGCTAGGATAGCCATGGACTACCTTAATCAGGAGTGTATTGAAGTAATGGATTGGCCGGCTCGTTCATCCGACCTAAATCCTATAGAACATGTGTGGGACTACATTTATAGACGGATTTCGGAGCGCAACAATCGACCACTTACTCAACCGGACCTCACACTGGCGCTCATTCTGGAATGGAATGGCCTACCCCAGCAGGTGATAGCCACCTTAATCAGGAGTGTGCCTAGGCGTTGCCGCGAGTGTTACAATAGACGAGGGGGGCATACTCATTATTAGCAGACAATATTTGAGACAGTTATCTGGTCTTAAACACAGTTTTTCTCATTATGTTAGCATTATGCCATTGTTAAGAAAATTGATACTTTCTGATTAAGGCAGAGTTTCTACGGTCAGTTACGTTGTTGCTTGTTTTCCTGTTACTGCTTCGTCATGTAAATGTTGCGAATACATGCATATAAAACCCGTTTCTAATTATTATTCCATATGGTCCATTTAATTCCAAATATGTGTTTGATCCTTTAATTGTTTTGAGCAGTGTATTATTTTGCAGTTTCTATGTTGTCCTATATGTTACGACAGAATCTACTCTGTTGCCTTGTATAACCCTTAGAAATTAACGTATATTGCTCTACATTACGTTTCTTTTAAATTTCGGAATGTCTTACATATTTACTGAACATTGAACTTTTTTTATCAATCCGTTGATACTATCCGCAGTAGTCCTTATTTGTTCGTCTGTATAACTCCTTGGTATAGCTCCTTGCACCATGCGTTCTACCATGTGTTCAAGTTCTGTTCTCGTCACCTTGAATTGTTGAACAGCGAAATTGCTTGCGAAACGATCCAAGCCAAGCGTAAAACTGACGATCAGTCGAACCATATCACATGACCAAGCACGCACTCACAGTCATGTGATCATCTTTATATGCACCAATAATTCGCACACACAATGTTGTGCCAAGTATTGTTAAGACATACGTTCTGAGCTATTCTAACGTAACGCACAGAACGTGAAATGAATGTCGACCATATTTACATTATTTTGTTATGTCAACAAACCGCGTATACAACGTTTGTTTATTTGTTGAAACAGTCCGTTTTTGAGGCAAATATTTGGAAAATAAATTATACCATATAATATCAAATTACATTGTGCAGACATTTGCGTTTTCACTGATTTAGTGTCGCTTTAAACGAACTTTATTATTATGCTGAATAATATTTTTATAGCGGAAAAACGACGTTACATTGCACTAAGCGCCGCTTCAACGTCACGTGTAGGGTACGCCATTAATGAAGTCATTGATTGATTGAGTCCGAAAACGTTCACGCCGGTTGGCAATATTTCAAACAGCAATGACTGGAAACCATACACGTAAAGCAATGAGAATAAAAACACGTTCGACGTCCACGTACGTTAAACACACTCAATGTAGTTCATACCCCCAATGGAAACTATTAACTCGCGATTCATTCCTTAAGTAAATGCAAAGCTTGATTGAGTGTACGTTTCGTGTTTTATATCAATAAAACCCAACTTACTTTATAAGTGTAAACCGGGGAGTTTATAGATATAACAAACTCTGGTTGTTTCCGTATTTTCGTATATATGGATATAAAGAGCCTGTAAAATACAATATATACATAATATTATTATGTACAAATCATTCTACTTAATTTCACAATACAAAATAATAAATACACAATTCCAATTCAAGCATTTCAAATAAATATTTTACAATGTAACATATCAAAGATAAAACATTACATTACCAGAGTCCGGCTATCAGCTGATACATATAATGTATATAGTTACTAGTATAATATATATTAATGTAAACAGGATAGCTTCGCAACTTATCCGTTTGACTAGTAGAGATAGAGTGTGGGATAAGGGTCTTGAACAAGTTAGTTGGAAAGTGCACCTAATTAGTTGAGTTAGTTCACTCATTCACACATCTGACCTGATTGTCACTCACAATCACTCACCCATAATACTTTATACACAATAGTAGTGAAGACTAGTATATAGTATACAAAGACATAGTATGGGACCAGGCTATATAATTATGATATGATTCAGACCAGTGATTTTATTAGGCCATATAGGGGAAACTATTGGGTGGTACGCTTGCAGCAGGGTTTGGAAACATTATAATGTACATGTACTAAAATATCAATAATTATTTCCCTTTAACATAAATATGACATGGGTTACATAAGTATAAAATAATATTCATAAAAAGCGGAGAGTAAGCAGGACCGGAGTACCATGGGTAAGCAAGCTATCATATTCGCAACGAAGTACAAGTACCTTTAACAACACATGTACTCAATGTCTATACGTCCGTTCATATTGTGTTTATCATCTGTTATTGTTTTGTTCTACTTGCGAGTTGCTATTTCCGTGATGGGAAACAGTGTAACCCCCGGCAGTGTAGTGGTATAAATCATATTTATTTTACGATTGCAAAACAAGCTATAACAACTTATATAAATCACTCTCGTTGGCGCCAGATAAAAGCGTATATGTTACTTTCGTGGTCCCTTTATTATAAACTCCCGCCGAGGGAACGGGGCTTATTGTTTTAGGCTGTATGTGTCTGTCCACCCGTCCGTCTATCTTGAAATACCACACTAACATTAATTACTAGTATACCATATCAATATACAATGTATATCAATGACCACATGTAAATTTATATTTATAATATTTAACGTTTAGCAATGAATATGGTTACGAAGGATTTACTATTCGGCCATGTTATACAACTTTGCAACAACTTCAATTTTGTATGTTTGGTTTTGTGTTTTGTTGCGTCTTTTGACCTTCTCTTTGTTAGAAATAAAGAACTATTTTGCTTTAATTATCAGACACATATCAGATAAATAGTACATGTATTTACACATAAATATAAATATAAATGGCTGTGGGAGCTCATTTGTATAACATGTATGCTTTATGTTTGCACTGTTCGCTAACTGTATATAATATTCCGAAATTCCGAGAAAAAAGGTCATGTCAAACCCAACTCCTCATGCTAATAGACGACATCCTCAAATCCATAAACCAGAGAAGTCAAGTTGACTTAATACTCCTTGACTTCTCAAAAGCCTTTGATATGGTCAACCATGAAAAGCTCCTGTATAAGCTACATTATTATGGCATAAGGGGTCAAACTCTCTCATGGATTAAAAGCTTCCTAGACAACAGGTCACAGTCCGTCGTAGTCAATGGCTCTAAGTCCAGTACCATACCAGTCTCCTCCGGTGTCCCACAGGGTTCGGTCCTCGGACCACTCCTCTTTCTCATATACATCAATGACCTCCCAGATGTTGTCAAACACTCTAAAGTCCGCCTCTTCGCCGATGACACAGCTCTTTATCTTTCTCTGACTGTTTCTTCTCATTCCAGCCTATTACAGCAAGACTTACACCAGCTTGAACAATGGGAATCCAAATGGGAAATTCAATCCATCAAAGTGCCAGGTTATTCAGATCACCAAACGCAAACTAGTCATATCCACGAAATATCGTCTGCATAATACCTTCTTAGAAACTGTTTCTTCAGCAAAATACCTGGGAGTAACAATATCAAGTGATTTAAACTTTAACAAACACATAGACAACATCAGCAAAAAAGCAAGTCAAACATTGGGTTTTCTAAGACGTAACATCAAAGTGCACTCAGAAAGGTTAAAATCAATAGCATACAAGACACTGGTAAGGCCCCAGCTTGAGTATAGCTCCACGGTTTGGTCACCGCATACGGCAGTTCTCATAGACCAGCTTGAGTCTGTACAGCGCAGAGCTGCCCGCTGGGCCAAACAAGACTACGGCCGAACGTCCAGTGTCACAGAAATGTTGAACTCCTTAAATTGGAGACGCCTTGACCTTCGTCGCATCGACCAAAGATTGGTTATGTTCCACAACATCCTCCATAACCAAGTCGCCATTCAAGCTGAAAACTACCTTACCCCAAATACAAGATCTTCCAGAACATCCCATTCCCAAGCATTCCGACAGATCCAAACAGTGACTGACTACCATAAATATTCCTTCTTTCCAAGAACCATTGTCCACTGGAATGCTTTGCCCCCAGATATTGTCACCTTGTTTGGCCCACAGTTCAGTCTGGCTGTAAGTCGGATTGAACATGTTTCTCCCTAAATAAACCTGCCCTGTTCTTAACCTGTTTTTAACCAACCTAACATCATTCTTTTATCATCTTTTTTTTTTTCATTTCTTACTAACATTCTTGTCAGTTGACGCGCGTCAAAGTCTAAGGTCCCCATCAGGGGTTTGACTTATAGGAAGATAGATAATATGTATGTATGTCCTCATGGGCTTGACAGCCTATTGGAATTTAATAATAAAAAAAAACTAAACTAAACTATCAATACAGTATTTCGAGATATACTTTAAATCGTGATATCGTTTTGGTGCTTTATACCGTGCACGTAAGAGTACCAGATATGTCTCTGAGCTGGATTTACTTAATAGACAATCACATTCATAGTCATCATCATCATCATCATCATCATCATACATCATGTATCATCGTCATCGTGGTCGTGGTCACCACAATCGCCATTGTCATCACAATCATTATGTCGATGATGATGACTATGATGACGATGATGGTTGTTGTAATGATGACGGTGATGGTGATTGTGATGATGACGACGAGGACACTTGAGTTGATCACGGTGAAAAAAATAGTCAGTAGTTTAATATGCATCTTAATGCATTGGACAGTTTCGCTTCCAGCTGTAGCCGTTGCGATTGTGTCCTTATGCAAGGCACTTAAATTCCACACTGCCTCTTCTCTCTGCCCTCGTGGCGATGGATTCCATCAGGAATGAGATCTCGAGGGGGCTTTATAAAGTAAGTTGTACCAACTTAGTTCGCAATCGAACCAAAATAAATGTGTATAAATTAAAAATGGACGATGTCTGTTGACATATACATTTGACATAATAATGATATCAAATTATACTAGAGGAGATAGAAAACGCACACCTACATTATATGATTATTATTACATGAAAACGAAATACGAAGGATTCTATCAAAGATTTATCAAATCTTTATTACAAAACACAAACTGAACAACTAAAAATTTTCCAAAATCCAAATACTATTTATATAGTTAATGTTTTTCATGTTAAAACACACATAGGCCTATCCGAAGTGTGCGTTTTCTATGTCCTCTAGTATATAATCTCGGGACGAACATGGAATAAGCTGCTGAATATACCAACTACCCCTAACTACAATCCATAGTACCTACATAGGCCTGCCTACTTGCGGAATCAGTTGGCGTCTGAAGTTATTATATTATTTTTTTGGGAACATTGCAAAACACTTTGGACACTATATCTAATCTCTAACACTATCCAAAACATCCAAGTATTCTAAATAGTTCTGAACAAACATATATACCTGATCAATTTGTGTCATGTTACACATGGGTGTTTAGAAACAATCAAAACATACAAGCCTCAAAAAGGCAACATGTTGCTATTACATTCCACAAACAATCTAAAAATGTTCAGCAGAATCTATATATATATGTTATATATATATATAATGTAGACCATTATCAAATAGTAATCCAGGGATCGCAGGTTCGATCCCCCGTCTGACCCTAATACAATTAACAGTCTTTCAATTGGGACGTTAAACCGAGGTCTCGTGTCGGTGCTGTACACCGTGTACGTAAAAGTACCAGAGGCGACTCTGGAATGGGTCTCTCTCTCTGTATCATTGCACTATCCTCCAAAAATCTACATTGACTAATCTCTTCAGGAGGCGTCGCTCATATGGGCAACCGGTAGCGACGATAAATATACGTAAAACACACACATTATCAAATATAGTTAATATAATGATTGACACAAACTGTTTCCCGGATAATCTCAAAAAACTAACTCAGGTAACCCCATTTACAAGCAGGAAGACACATTCACTATGAAACATTACATACCAGTTAGTATACTAGCATCAACATCAAAACAATTTCAACAAAATTATTAGAGTTCGAGCCCCGCTGGAGCAGTTACGAGTGTGCCCTTAGGAAAGGCATTTAAATTCCACGTTGCCTATACTCTCTCCCCCGTGGCGTTGAATTCAATCAGGAATGAGGCATCGAGAGTGATTAATATAAGTTGTAAGAACTTGTTTCGCAATCGAGCTAAATGAAATGTATATAAACTAAATATAGTCTTTGCTAAGCACAGCTCAGACAATCAGTTATCTGTTTCTCTAGCGAACGACAACTCATTACGTAACATGACGTCATGACGTCACCATTTCCGATGCATCTTGGAAACGCCGTACGTAGTGTTACCAGAAAGACAGGATGGTTATTTTGAAGGTATATATTATTTCTGATATTTCATTGAAATTAAATAGTTTTCAATTCAAATCCCATACGACTTTGCATGAAAATAATCAGTTGCCTCGTCGGCAGATAAAAAATGTCATTTTAATTCATAGATACGTACTGTAGATCAGAATACAAGTTGATCGGACTGCCAGGGTTAGCTTACTGTTGCCGTGTGTTTGCGCCATACCTAGTATGTATACAGTTTTAACATTGCCGTGTTCGCTCCATACCTAGTATGTATACAGTTTTAACCTTAGATTACCAAGTAAATATCGTTATAGAAGGTTACTGCTGCCGTGTGTTCGCGCCATACCTAGTATGTATACAGTTTTAACCTTAGATTACCAAGTAAATATCGTTATAGAAGGTTGCTGCTGCCGTGTGTTCGCGCCATACCTCCTAGTATGTATACAGTTTTAACCTTAGATTACCAAGTAAATATCGTTATAAAAGGTTACTGCTGCCGTGTGTTCGCGCCATACCTAGTATGTATACAGTTTTAACCTTAGATTACCAAGTAAATATCGTTTAAATCGGGAATATTCATATCCGGCGGAACTAATGTGTCAACTTGTTTTCGCTTTTAATATTACTGGTCTTATTTTTCGTTTGATAACTCGAAGGGAAGTCTTTGCTTCGACTGCGTCTATAGATCTATGCGTTCACGGCTCCTTGGGTCCCGGTTGCGTTCACGGCTCCTTGTGTCCCGGTTGCGTTCACGGCTCCTTGGGTCCCGGTTGCGTTCACGGCTTCCTTGGGTCCCGGTTGTGTTCACGGCTCCTTTGGTCCCGGTTTGTATGATTTAAATTAAGTACACTACGAAGCAAATGTAGATATTTGTCTTTTAGGAGAGCATTCATTACATACAGAACATATATTATACAATTCAAAGCACATCGTTATATAAACAGCTGAACAATTAATATGTTAACATGTACAAAGATAGAAAATGCAGTTCAATGTACACTAGTTGTGGAAGTCGTGATAGCGGTGGATGTCGTGATAGCGCAGTGGATGCGCGTTCGCTTCAGGTCCGGAGTTCGAGCCCCGCTGGAGCCGTTACGATTGTGCCCATAGGCAAGGCATTTAAATTCCTCGTTGCCGCCCTTAGGCAAGGCATTTAAATTCCACGTTGCCTCGTGGCGATGGATTCCATCAGGAATGAGGTCTCGAGAGTGATTAATATAAGTTGACAGAACTTATTTCGCAATCGAGCTAAAATTAATTTGTATAAACTAATGTACATTATATATACACACTTAAATTAATAAACACCTGTTCATAAAACAGATAACGTGGCACCGTTGATAGACGTTGCCCAATATGTATCCGAAATATAAACCTTTCCGAAACGAAATGAAAGATGTATCGAAGGACAGGTTAGAGCAGAATATATTAAACATGTCGAATTAATGTACCAAGGTTCCAGTCTGAAGAGATTATTTTAGACTGTTGGCAGATAGTGCAATGATACAGACAGATACCCATTCCAGAGTCTCCTCTGGTTCTTTTACGTGTACGCATGTTAACGTTATTTTTAATTTAGATGTGGTTATTCATTAAAGTGGTTGAGTGTTTTTGTTGAACGTCAGAGTGTTTTTGTAATAACAGAGTCCATATAACATTTCCCATAGTGGCGTGGCGCGCAATCAGCAGAAGAGACACATGGATGGGCATCTAAGTTTAAACTTTATTTATTTTACAACGATTACGAAACAAGCTTTAACAACTTATATTAATCACTCTCATTGGCGCGGATGAAAGCGTAAATGTGGTCATTCGTGTGGGAGGAAACCGGAGAAAACCCACCTGTCCGATCTGGCAACCACCGTACCATTTCACATACCTCCCAGTCCGAGGATCGAACCCGAGTTGCATTGCTAACCACTGCGCTAATCGAACAGCCTCTGGGCATTTAGTGTTCAAAATGATACCTTCTTTACTCCTTGAACATTCCAGAAATGTTGATGTGACTGAATGCAAGAGGCGCCATTTGAGTTAGCGGTAAAACCGGACAGAGAGATTCGTGAACTGGATCATTTCTGGGGGAAAATAGAAAGACTTATCCTGCATTCGTCACGTGATGAACAGACACGTCAACGTGACAACGCGTCATTGCCTGCGTTTTGTCACACAGACGCTGAACCAAGAGTTCATCGAGACCAAAAGTTGAAACGACCGAAGAATACGACCTGCAATTCGAAGGATGCTATAACACAAATGAAGAAATATGACTTATCGACTGACATACCAACGCACCATAGACGCAAACCAAGATCGACCGATAGCAACGACTATCGCGCAAAGCAGACAAAAAGCGAATGCAGTGTGTTGGATTTAGACGTAGTTGTAAAAGAGTCAACAATTCCCACGTCCGAACGACTTTGGCGATTTGCAATAAGAAATAGACAACAGAAACAAGAACATGAATGCACAGTGGGTGATTTGAGCCACATACCCAGTGAAGCCGTATATGATAGATTCGAACATAGGCTTATAACTGCTAAGAAAGATAAGGACAGGGTACAACATGCCAGTCTTGATTTAAGAGCAAACATCTCGGAAAACCGCAAGCTAGAGAAGAATAGGGTTAGAGTAGATGCGTGTGACAATAATAGAACAATTACAAGCAGAACAAAGTTAACCACTCAACAAAAGAAGGACGATAGATCCAAATCGTTAACAAATACACCGAACATTACTTCAGTAAGAAAGCCAATATCGGCATTTGTCCCGAATCACGCACTGTCACGAAACATACCAAACGATTTACACGGAGCATTGGTCAAGAGGCCAACCCAACGAATGCCTCCGAGTGAACAAAAATCGAGTATTTCCTCAGAGTTGAAAACAGACTATCTAAATACATGCTCCTATCAGTCATCCTTACGTCATCAAATTGATATGCTGCAAGCCGAGCTACATATGATGCAAGCTAAAGGATTCCACAAAACGCCAGCAGTCGTAAACACAATAACTCTTGGTTCAAAGTATGCCGATAAGCATGAACATAACAGTAAGGACACTGTATTGCTCAACACCCGCAGGAATGCACAAACTTCATTTGTCGTGCAGCAGAAAGTCTGTGTGAACAATGAGTATGAATGCTGGCATAACAAGATGAAGGGGATATCACGTAAAGATGCGCCGTATGGCATGCAGAAAATGGCCCCGGAGTCCACCAATGAAGGTTCACACACGGGGTTACCATACATCAATGGGGGTATACCACCACGCTGTGCATGCTCCCAATGTGCTCTAACCACCTTCAAAGAGCACCCGCCAACAAGGTAATGCCATACATCACACCATTACTTCGCCTTTACGAAAGCAAAATGTTTGAGCCCTGTATTACGGTATTATATTGTGCCAGGTCTTGTTGATATCCAGTGGTTATTGTATCATATATTGTTAGCATCCAGTGGTTATTGTATCATATATTGTATCATATATTGTTAGCATCCAGTGGTTATTGTATCATATATTGTATCATATATTGTTAGCATCCAGTGGTTATTGTATCATATATTGTATCATATATTGTTAGCATCCAGTGGTTATTGTATCATATATTGTTAGCATCCAGTGGTTATTGTATCATATATTGTTAGCATCCAGTGGTTATTGTATCATATATTGTTAGCATCCAGTGGTTATTGTATCATATATTGTTAGCATCCAGTGGTTATTGTATCATATATTGATCATATATTTAGCATCCAGTGGTTATTGTATCATATATTGTATCATATATTGTTAGCATCCAGTGGTTATTGTATCATATATTGTTAGCATCCAGTGGTTATTGTATCATATATTGTATCATATATGTTAGCATCCAGTGTTATTGTATCATATATTGTATCATATATTGTTAGCATCCAGTGGTTATTGTATCATATATTGTTAGCATCCAGTGGTTATTGTATCATATATTGTTAGCATCCAGTGGTTATTGTATCATATATTGTATCATATATTGTTAGCATCCAGTGGTTATTGTATCATATATTGATCATATATTGTTAGCATCCAGTGGTTATTGTATCATATATTGTTAGCATCCAGTGGTTATTGTATCATATATTGTTAGCATCCAGTGGTTATTGTATCATATATTGTTAGCATCCAGTGGTTATTGTATCATATATTGTTAGCATCCAGTGGTTATTGTATCATATATTGTTAGCATCCAGTGGTTATTGTATCATATATTGTTAGCATCCAGTGGTTATTGTATCATATATTGTTAGCATCCAGTGGTTATTGTATCATATATTGTATCATATATTGTATCATATATTGTATCATATATTGTTAGCATCCAGTGGTTATTGTATCATATATTGTTAGCATCCAGTGGTTATTGTATCATATATTGTTAGCATCCAGTGGTTATTGTATCATATATTGTTAGCATCCAGTGGTTATTGTATCATATATTGTTAGCATCCAGTGGTTATTGTATCATATATTGTTAGCATCCAGTGGTTATTGTATCATATATTGTTAGCATCCAGTGGTTATTGTATCATATATTGTTAGCATCCAGTGGTTATTGTATCATATATTGTTAGCATCCAGTGGTTATTGTATCATATATTGTTAGCATCCAGTGGTTATTGTATCATATATTGTTAGCATCCAGTGGTTATTGTATCATATATTGTTAGCATCCAGTGGTTATTGTATCATATATTGTTAGCATCCAGTGGTTATTGTATCATATATTGTTAGCATCCAGTGGTTATTGTATCATATATTGTATCATATATTGTATCATATATTGTATCATATATTGTATCATATATTGTATCATATATTGTATCATATATTGTATCATATATTGTATCATATATTTTATCATATATTGTATCATATATTGTATCATATATTGTATCATATATTGTATCATATATTGTATCATATATTGTATCATATATTGTATCATATATTGTATCATATATTGTTAGCATCCAGTGGTTATTGTATCATATATTGTTAGCATATATTGTATCATATATTGTATCATATATTGTATCATATATTGTATCATATATTGTTAGCATATATGTTATCATATATTGTATCATATATTGTAGCATATATTGTATCATATTGTATCATATATTGTATCATATATTGTAGCATATATTGTATCATATATTGTATCATATATTGTTAGCATCCAGTGGTTATTGTATCATATATTGTATCATATATTGTTAGCATCCAGTGGTTATTGTATCATATATTGTTAGCATCCAGTGGTTATTGTATCATATATTGTATCATATATTGTTAGCATCCAGTGGTTATTGTATCATATATTGTTAGCATCCAGTGGTTATTGTATCATATA
>CM026395.1:5154368-5176369 GCA_014843695.1 Archivesica marissinica
CATATATTGTTAGCATCCAGTGGTTATTGTATCATATATTGCATCATATATTGTTAGCATCCAGTGGTTATTGTATCATATATTGTTAGCATCCAGTGGTTATTGTATCATATATTGTTAGCATCCAGTGGTTATTGTATCATATATTGTATCATATATTGTTAGCATCCAGTGGTTATTGTATCATATATTGTATCATATTGTTAGCATCCAGTGGTTATTGTATCATATTGTTAGCATCCAGTGGTTATTGTATCATATATTGTTAGCATCCAGTGGTATTGTATCATATATTGTTAGCATCCAGTGGTTATTGATCATATATTGTTAGCATCCAGTGGTTATTGTATCATATATTGTTAGCATCCAGTGGTTATTGTATCATATATTGCATCATATATTGTTAGCATCCAGTGGTTATTGTATCATATATTGTATCATATATTGTTAGCATCCAGTGGTTATTGTATCATATATTGCATCATATATTGTTAGCATCCAGTGGTTATTGCATCATATATTGTTAGCACCCAGTGATAATTGTATTATATGTGTAACATCCATGGTATCATATATTGCATCATATATTGTTAGCATCCAGTGGTTATTGCATCATATATTCTTAGCACCCAGTGATAATTGTATTATATGTGTAACATCCATGGTATCATATATTATATTATATATTTCTTCAGGCAGCCTGATGATTTACTACCACCAGCGGACAACTATCAGATAAAAGGGCCACATCACCAAACTCAAGATATAACAGCACAAACACATAGCGTGCATTTTCCTCTGATGAAATTAATATAAATATATTTAAATAAATAACACAGGGTTTTCTTTACTATATAGCAACCTTAATCTTGAATAGCAATCCGACACCAGCACGATATCTGGCATATGTTAGTGCAAATCAAGGAATGCATTTGAGTTTGTGTGTTTTACGTGTATTTATCGTCGCTAACGGTTGCCCATATGAGCGCTTCCATCCTGAAGAGATTAGTCATTTTAGATTTTTGGAGGATAGTGCAATGATACAGACAGAGACCCATTCCAGAGTCTTCTCTGGTTCTTTTACGTGCACGGTGTAAAGCACCGACACGAGACTTCGGTTTAACGTCCCATCTGAAAGACTGTTAATTTTATTAGGGTCAGACGGGAGATCGAACCCGTGATCGCTGGATTACCAGTCCAGCGTGTTACCATTGGACTACAGATCCATGAATGCGTTTGACAGTGATGTGAACTACTATGAGTAACATCATTTTTCAATAGCAGTATTGTAAGGCAAGTAGTGCGGCTTTCATTAACCCTTTCCCTCATATAAGCACCTTGACGCCATTACCAATATGACATACATTGATAATGTAGTAGCCAAACCAATGTTCATAATAAAACCCAGAATCTCATGTAGTCCCAGTAACACCTATGGAGGCAGGGATCATTCTAGAGGGCGATGTGGGCGAAATTGTTGCCCTAGGGACCCTGACTTCGCCCTCTGGGGGCCCCACTTCTCCCTAAAAAAAGAAGTTTTTTACGATTTTCAAACAAAATGTTGTCTAGTAAGATACACTGGCCCATTATAAAAGCACTCCTTCCATTCAAATGTTGTATTTAATGGTTGTACTGTGCATTTTAACCCTATTTTGCAGAAGTATATTAAAGAACACCATTTAAGGAAGCGATCACACGCTTTCTCACTTCTCCCAAACATTCTGACCTAGAATGAACCCTGTGGAGATGTGATAGGTATGGCGACTACCTAGCCACTGCATGATAGCTAATATGTTAACTGTATAATCCATTAATGTGCATCACAGGTTTGCTTGTTTCAGATCCTGTTCTATATTGTTGATGAGTACTGACTTACAATGTACCAATAACATGATCAAACAACATTCTTGAAAAATCCCCCACAAGTTGGTCCAAGTCTCAGCAAAAAGCAACACATTTTTTAAATTAAATCTATTTTCACAGCGAAATTATATATGCTAGAATAAAACAACAGTCCCAGTAGTATGCACAAATGCTTAATAATAAAACTTTTGCCATATTGGTAGAAGACAATCTAAAAACCCACGCAGCAATAAGCACCAAAATATAGATAACATCATTCAATCATTCCACAAAATCAGCCACAATGCGCGTCTATACATAGACTTATACTTCTTCATAGCCGGTACCATTTCTTCATAGCTGGTACCACTCCTTCATAGCTGGTACCACTCCTTCATAGCTGGTACCACTTCTTCATAGCCGGTACCACTTCTTCATAGCCGGTACCACTCCTTCATAGCCGGTACCACTCCTTCATAGCCGGTACCACTCCTTCATAGCTGGTACCACTTCTTCATAGCCGGTACCACTTCTTCATAGCCGGTACCACTTCTTCATAGCTGGTACCACTTCTTCATAGCTGGTACCACTTCTTCATAGCCAGTACCACTTCTTCATAGCCGGTACCACTTCTTCATAGCCGGTACCACTTCTTCATAGCTGGTACCACTTCTTCAAAGCTGGTACCACTTCTTCATAGCTGGTACCACTCCTTCATAGCCGGTACCACTCCTTCATAGCCGGTACCACTCCTTCATAGCCGGTACCACTCCTTCATAGCCGGTACCACTTCTTCATAGCTGGTACCACTGGTACCACTTCTTCATAGCTGGTACCACTCCTTCATAGCCGGTACCACTCCTTCATAGCCGGTACCACTCCTTCATAGCCGGTACCACTCCTTCATAGCCGGTACCACTCCTTCATAGCCGGTACCACTCCTTCATAGCCGGTACCACTCCTTCATAGCCGGTACCACTCCTTCATAGCCGGTACCACTCCTTCATAGCCGGTACCACTCCTTCATAGCCGGTACCACTCTTCATAGCCGGTACCACTCCTTCATAGCTGGTACCACTCCTTCATAGCCGGTACCACTCCTTCATAGCCGGTACCACTCCTTCATAGCCGGTACCACTCCATCATAGCCAGTACCACTCCATCATAGCCGGTACCACTCCTTCATAGCCGGTACCACTCCATCATAGCCGGTACCACTCCATCATAGCCATGCCAGTTTAACTCTCCTGATAAGTAAAATAGTGTTTGTTTATTATAGTTTCACACCTATTTAAAGGGCCAGCCATTTCTGACTTATGAGACACCTCTTTTTATGAACATCAGTACTTCCCGAACCCTATGCTTGTATGCCAGATGTCAGGCTGGTAGGCAATGGGTAACTATTATTTAACTAGCTGGCAGCTCACCAACCGGCCATATCAGAACAAACCCCTGACAAGATTCGAACCGATAAGTATGTGGATATTACACATAACACTTATCCTGCCACTTACAACAATATCTGTGAACATACTGTGCATGCAGATCACATGTCCCAGATGCTATGGCCAGACGAGACCTCACAACTTCTGCTGTTCATATTCGGATATGTACAGTTATCAGAATATGTACCACTTGCAGGTTATCAGGATATGTACCACTTGCAGGTTATCAGAATATGTACCACTTGCAAGTTATCAGGATATGCACCACTTGCAAGTTATCAGGATATGCACCACTTGCAAGTTATCAGGATATGCACCACTTGCAAGTTATCAGGATGAATATCTTGTTATCAATTTACACAACATTCCGTGACAAATCCACTAGATATAGGTTGAGTTAATTCCACTCAATTTGCATTTCTTATGTTCTTGATTAATTTCCCGCCACCACCCTAGCCCTCGTGGCACGACGCGTTCCTGATCTTTCTCCCCCTCTCCGGTAGTCCCCTTCCTCAAATGGAGTGTAATCTCCCACAACTCCTTCACATCTAGTCCCATTCCTCGACGTTCTCCTCAGCATTATCTTCTCCTTCCTGGTTCTCCACAGGAGGTTCTACCATTTGTATGTTATTGAGCAAGTCTCTCATGGCATCCATCAACGCCCCTACACCTTGCCTCAGTTGGGTTCCCTCAGCCCCTCCTGTTGCCCCTTGTTCTGGGGCAGGCTCCTGGAGAAACAGAACAATGTCGTTTCAACAACACAATGAGAGACATTACAGGTTTTTCTATTACCTCCCTTGATGAATGAGAGACATTACTGGTTTTTCTATTACCTTCCTTGATGAATGAGAGACATTACAGGTGTTTCTATTACCTCCCTTGATGAATGAGAGACATTACAGATTTTTCTATTACCTCCCTTGATGAATGAGAGACATTACTGGTTTTTCTATTACCTCCCTTGATGAATGAGAGACATTACAGGTTTTTCTATTACCTCCCTTGATGAATGAGAGACATTACTGGTTTTTCTATTACCTCCCTTGATGAATGAGAGACATTACTGGTTTTTCTATTACCTCCCTTGATGAATGAGAGACATTACAATTTTTTCTATTACCTCCCTTGATGAATGAGAGACATTACAGGTTTTTATATTACCTCCCTTGATGAATGAGAGACATTACTGGTTTTTCTATTACCTCCCTTGATGAATGAGAGACATTACAGGTTTTTCTATTACCTCCCTTGATGGATAAAGTCAGATTTATCCTTAAATGTATATTGGTCCTTTTAGTTAGAATCCTTTGTTTTTACTGTTGTCGTCTAAACAGATGTTGCGTTAGGATAAATGTCATTTGATCAAAATCGTGTTAATAAGTTGAACCAATTTTTACAGTAAGGTATCCATTGGACATGCTAAAGGATATATGTCGAGATTTAATAATTTCATAATTATAAGACGTGAATACGGATAAGAATGGAAAACATGTGATGCAAAGGAAACAACGATAAAAACAGAGGAAACCAATTAAGAGGACCAATATAGTTTTAGGAGTATTCAGGGGCAGTAACTGACTAATGTTTCTCATTCCCAATCAGACATTAATATCACCCCAAAACACAACAAACACTTAATTTAGACAATCTATATATAGTTGGTTCAGCCTTATTTTGGACGGACGTTTCTTTTTATTAACCCATTTCATTCTGGATACCGATCAAACAGTATTTGCAAAGAACATAGAGCCAGATCAGCTGCCACGGAATGTGCCGTCTGATCAGGCTCTATGCTGTTTGCTATTCAGATGATCTTGCTAAGACACTTGGTTATGTAGCAAACAACATAGATCCTGATCAGCATGCAGCGTTACGCTGCGGCTGATCTGGATCTATGTTGTTTGCAAAAGCCTTTAAATGTATCCAGAATGAAATGGGTTAAAGGAACTTGGCAAATCATTTCATACTGAATTTCATCTATTCTACAACAGTTTTATACTTACAAACACTGCAATATAATGAATACATCCCCGTGCAATGTAACATTCCATGTTGTTTACCAAAATAACAATATATTAACCCTTTGCCTGCTAAGTAAATAAAATCATATTTGCAAACAACATAGATCCAGATCAGCTGCGGCGTAACGCCGCGACTGATCAGGATCTATGTTGTTTGTCATTCAGCCAAGTATTTTAGCTCCACTATCCGAATAGCAAACAGCATAGAGGTTGCATGGGTAGGTGGAACATACTGTTATCTGTGAGGTTGCATGGGTAGGTGGAACAGAGCGTTATTTGTGAGGGTGCATTGGTAGGTGGGACAGACCGTTATCTGTGAGGTTGCATGTGTAGGTGGAACAGACCGTTATCTGTGAGGTTGCATGGGTAGGTGGGACATACAGTTATCTGTGAGGTTGCATGGGTAGGTGGGACATACAGTTATATGTGAGGTTGCATAGGTAGGTAGGACATACAGTTATATGTGAGGTTGCATGGGTAGGTGGGACATACAGTTATCTGTGAGGTTGCATGGGTAGGTGGGACATACAGTTATCTGTGAGGTTGCATGGGTAGGTGGGACATACAGTTATATGTGAGGTTGCATGGGTAGGTGGAACATACTGTTATCTGTGAGGTTGCATGGGTAGGTGGAACAGAGCGTTATTTGTGAGGGTGCATTGGTAGGTGGGACAGACCGTTATCTGTGAGGTTGCATGGGTAGGTGGAACATACAGTTATATGTGAGGTTGCATGGGTAGGTGGGACATACAGTTATATGTGAGGTTGCATGGGTAGGTGGGACATACAGTTATGTGAGGTTGCATGGGTAGGTGGGACATACAGCTATATGTGAGGTTGCATGTAGGTGGGACATACAGTTATATGTGAGGTTGCATGGGTAGGTGGAACAGACTGCTATCTGTGAGGTTGCATGGTAGGTGGACATACAGTTATATGGAGGTTGCATGGGTAGGTGGAACAGACTGCTATCTGTGAGGTTGCATGGGTAGGTGGGACAGACAGTTATCTGTGAGGTTGCATGGGTAGGTGGGACATACAGTTATATGTGAGGTTGCATGGGTAGGTGGAACAGACTGCTATCTGTGAGGTTGCATGGGTAGTGGAACAGCATTATTTGTGAGGTTGCATGGTAGGTGGGACATAGTTATATGTGAGGCTGCATGGGTATGGGACATACAGTTATATGTGAGGTTGCATGGGTAGGTGGACATATAGTTATATGTGAGGTTGCATGGGTAGGTGGGACATACAGTTTATGTGAGGTTGCATGGGTAGGTGGGACATATAGTTATATGTGAGGTTGCATGGGTAGGTGGGACATACTGCTACCTGTGAGGTTGCATGGGTAGGTGGGACATATAGTTATATGTGAGGTTGCATGGGTAGGTGGGACAGACTGTTATATGTGAGGTTGCATGGGTATGGGACATAAAGTTACCTGTGAGGTTGCATGGGTAGGTGGGACAGACTGTTATCTGTGAGGTTGCATGGGTAGGTGGGACAGACTGTTATCTGTGAGGTTGCATTGGTAGGTGGGACATAAAGTTACCTGTGAGGTTGCATGGGTAGGTGGGACAGACTGTTACCTGTGAGGTTGCATTGGTAGGTGGGACATAAAGTTACCTGTGAGGTTGCATGGGTAGGTGGGACAGACTGTTACCTGTGAGGTTGCATGGGTAGGTGGGACAGACTGTTATCTGTGAGGTTGCATTGGTAGGTGGGACATAAAGTTACCTGTGAGGTTGCATGGGTAGGTGGGACAGACTGTTATCTGTGAGGTTGCATGGGTAGGTGGGACAGACTGTTATCTGTGAGGTTGCATTGGTAGGTGGGACATAAAGTTACCTGTGAGGTTGCATGGGTAGGTGGGACAGACTGTTACCTGTGAGGTTGCATGGGTAGTTGGGACAGACTGTTATCTGTGAGGTTGCATAGGTATCTCAAATTGAACAGTTTCATTCAAAATTGAGAGAAAAATGATGAATGCAATAAACCACAAAATACCCACGACTTTTGAAAGGATCCAGCGTAAAATCAGGTTTTTCAAGCTAAAATATGACCTTTGACTTATGGCCAAGATCGACTTATGGCTGCGTATATAAGGAAACTTTATTGCAAGTTTGGAATCACGATCTCATTTACATCAGCAACAACAACCTACATTGGGATTGAAGTTTGGAATCACGGTCTCATTTACATCAGCAACAACAACCTACATTGGGATTGAAGTTTGGAATCACAGTCTCATTTACATCAGCAACAACAACCTACATTGGGATTGAAGTTTGGAATCACAGTCTCATTTACATCAGCAACAACAACCTACATTGGGATTGAAGTTTGGTATCACAGTCTCATTTACATCAGCAACAACAACCTACATTGGGATTGAAGTTTGGAATCAAGGTCTCATTTACATTAGCAACAACTACCTACATTGGGATTGAAGTTTGGAATCACGGTCTCATTTACATCAGCAACAACAACCTACATTGGGATTGAAGTTTGGAATCACAGTCTCATTTACATCAACAACAACTACATACATTGGGATTGAAGTTTGGAATCACGGTCTCATTTACATTAGCAACAACTACCTACATTGGGATTGAAGTTTGGAATCAAGGTCTCATTTACACCAGCAACAACTACATACATTGGGATTGAAGTTTGGAATCACAGTCTCATTTACATTAGCAACAACTACCTACATTGGGATTGAAGTTTGGAATCAAGGTCTCATTTACACCAGCAACAACAACATACATTGGGATTGAAGTTTGGAATCAAGGTCTCATTTACACCAGCAACAACTACCTACATTGGGATTGAAGTTTGGCAGCAGTGATCGTAGAAACATGGAGAGTGCATTGCCATCAGTCTGCACTCTGTTTGGCCTGAAACAAATAAGTATTACGTGCTACACTAAAAATAATATTAGCATGAAAACAACTGAAAAGATGATTTCTTTTACTATCGTGAAACAATTCCTCGAATCGGGAAGTATGTGAGATGGTATGGTGGTCGCCAGATCGGAAAGGTGGTTTTCTCCGGGTACTCCGGTTTCCTCCCACACGAATGACCACATATACGCTTTCATCTGCGCCAACGAAAGTGATTAATATAAGTTGTTAGAACTTGCTTCGCAATCGTTGTAAAACATATAAAGTTTAAACTTTTAATATATGCATTGAAAGTAAGTAATAGTTACAGACGGATCTGTAGTCCAGTGGTTAACATGTTTGACTGGTAATCCAGGGATAGCAGGTTCGATCCCCCGTCTGACCCTAATAAAATATATACATACATATATGATCCAGCGAAATATTCACTGCAATACCTCTGATACATTATGTCATAAAAACATTTAACTGTGTATGAAAATATTAAAACAGTCTTTCAGATGGGACTTTAAATCAAGGTCTCGTGTCAGTGCTTTACACCGTGCATGTAAAAGAACAAGAGGAGACCCTGGACTGTGTTGTGTCTCTGTCTGTATCATTGCACTACCCTCCAAAAATCTAAAATAACTCATCTCTTCAGGAGACGTCGCTCAATGTGCAACCGGTAGCAACGACATATAAACGTAAAACACACATACACAACTAATAGTGTTGGAACCATATAAATAGTTTTTACAAACAGAAGAAAGCCAGCTTGCACAGAACTAAGTGTATGTGTAACCTTGAACCCAGATGGCTGAAAACCTGTGATTTGCACATCGCCTTGATATTGTTAATATTTGTGCCAAATCATTTAAAAATTATTCTTGCGCTTCATGAGTGACCTTGACCATCAACTGACATGGCTGAAACCCGTGTTACGTACATCGTCACGATAATTATATCAAGTCAGTTTGAAATTCCTCCGTTGGTACAACAGTTATGGAACATGTACGAGAATTAGCCATTTGAACTCTTTAATTTCTAAGTGTGACCTTGACCTTGATCCGACATGGTTGAAACACAGGGATTCGGCACGTTTGGGGGTACTAGTATATATATTTAAGTACAGGGATTCTACTCTGTGGGATGTCAGATTTCGCATCGATCAGTAAAATGGCCCTATCTGAAACAATTTTGTACAAAGCTGTCCAAATATAACGCCTATCCCGAGTCTTTATATTGTTCTTCAAATAAAACACAACTTTAAGCTGCATGCATGTATACTTTGCAAACAATTGCCACATTTCCATACTAGGACACGGGTTCTGTCAGCAACAAAACAAAATCTTCGACGGGAGAGTTTTAACTGTGAATAACATTATCAATAAAATGTGTTTCCACATATATGAAGAACAATCATAATCCAATCAGAACGCTCGTTTCAACGCTCGTTTCAACGCGAATTGCGCCGCTTTAGAATTTTTCAAAACAAATTGAAAATGCTACGAAATCTCTTTTTGACGTACATTTTTGCCGAATAAACATACAGGTTAGTGGAAACACATTTTATTGATAATGTTATTCACAGTTAAAACTCTCCCGTCGAAGATTTTTTTTTGTTGCTGACAGAACCCGTGTCCTAGTATGGAAATGTGACCTGCTATGGCCAATGTATGTGGCAATTGTTTGCAAAGTATACATGCATGCAGCTTAAAGTTGTGTTTTATTTGAAGAACAATATAAAGACTCGGGATAGGCGTTATATTTGGACAGCTTTGTACAAAATTGTTTCAGATAGGGCCATTTTACTGATCGATGCGAAATCTGACATCCCACAGAGTAGAATCCCTGTACTTAAATATATATACTAGTACCCCCAAACGTGCCGAATCCCTGTGGGTTGAAACAGGCTTTCTGACATTTTAATAACAAACATTAAGGGACATGGTGGTTAGAATTTGTGACAGGTAATTTTAAAGTTCACACAAATTTATTTCAGCTGGAGAGACACCATTCCTGTACCCATCTACCGCTATATGGCAGGGGGGATAACCATTCCTGTACCCATCTACCGCTATATGGCAGGGGAGATAACCATTCCTGTACCCATCTACCACTATGTGGCAGGGGAGATAACCATTCCTGTACCCATCTACCGCTATGTGGCAGGGGAGATAACCATTCATGTACCCATCTACCACTATGTGGCAGGGGGGATAACAATTCCTGTACCCATCTACCACTATGTGGCAGGGGAGATAACCATTCATGTACCCATCTACCACGATGTGGCAGGGGAGATAACCATTCCTGTACCCATCTACCACTAGGTGGCAGGGGAGATAACCATTCCTGTACCCATCTACCGCTATATGGCAGGGGGGATAACCATTCCTGTACCCATCTACCGCTATATGGCAGGGGAGATAACCATTCCTGTACCCATCTACCGCTATGTGGCAGGGGAGACAACCATTCCTGTACCCATCTACCGCTATATGGCAGGGGAGATAACCATTCCTGTACCCATCTACCGCTATATGGCAGGGGAGATAACCATTCCTGTACCCATCTACCACTATGTGGCAGGGGGGATAACAATTCCTGTACCCATCTACCACTATGTGGCAGGGGAGATAACCATTCATGTACCCATCTACCACTATGTGGCAGGGGAGATAACCATTCCTGTACCCATCTAACCGCTAGGTGGCAGGGGAGATAACCATTCCTGTACCCATCTACCGCTATATGGCAGGGGGATAACCATTCCTGTACCCATCTACCGCTATATGGCAGGGGGATAACCATTCCTGTACCCATCTACCGCTATGTGGCAGGGGAGATAACCATTCCTGTACCCATCTACCGCTATGTGGCAGGGGAGACAACCATTCCTGTACCCATCTACCGCTATGTGGCAGGGGGATAACCATTCCTGTACCCATCTACCGCTATGTGGCAGGGGAGATAACCATTCCTGTACCCATCTACCACTATGTGGCAGGGGAGATAACCATTCCTGTACCCATCTACCACTATGTGGCAGGGGAGATAATTTGCTACCAATTTGTTCCGATGTATTCTTCTTGTTCATTTTTAGTATTCTCTTAAACGTATCCCGTTATTTACTTATTCAATCAAAATAATACTTTTCTTGAAAGACGTACTTATACAATCGAAGCATGAATGTACTATGATGCAAATTCACTATGAGCAGTATTATTATTGTAAATGTATTAAAAATGGTTTGTAATATATATTGAATGTGGAATAAAATTAATTTTAAAACAAAGAAAAAACAAATACTGTAAGCTGAAAGGCCACACATATATATATCCAATTGTAAAGCATACTACAACACAAAATCACAATTAAACATCGAAAATAGCTAGCAATTTGATGTGAAATGTTGTTATATGTTATGTTATATTTCGGGTTTTACGCCTGCATCAGCACCATTTTGGGCTATATCGCCGGCGGGCAGTTTACCTAACAACACCATTCCTGGGCAGGCTCCAATGGTTAACCAGTACTTGGGTGCACCAACCTCCGTAAGAAACTGCCAACTTTTTCATATAAATGATATGTGAAATGTTGTCTATGTACTCAGTTATTATGAATGTATACCTTGTTGGTCTTGTGTAAGCATCGATGGAGTCTAGGGGAGGTAATGGGTCGAAACTCAACACTGTACTCGCTACATCCTGCATAAATATATAAACTTCTCACTATCAACTGTAACGTTACTCTTCAAAACATCATTAACGAATAACGAACATTCTTTTTTATTATCCTTTATCTTTCAGTATTCTTTCACTTAAAGCGACATTACATCACGAAAAGCCAAAAAAAAGGAAAGCATTTTTCACGAATTTCAATGTATTGCTACTACAAATTCGTTCGAATAAATTTGAACACTAACATTGAATCAATAAACAGTGTTTTACAAACTTTCAAAAGTTAAAGTAGGATGTCATATAACAGTCATACGCGCTCTGATTTGACGTTTGTTTGTCATTGGAGTCGTTTAGAGATAATTTAACTAAGAATAGTCTGCAAATAAATATGCATAGGCACAAATGTGAGATGTAACAGTAAATCTGTTCCATAAATCGTGTTATTGAGGATACACATGTTTTATTACGCATTGGATGTCGACCTTATTTACATTGTTTTGTTATGTCAACAAACCGCGTATACGACGTTTGTTTATTAGTTGAAAATCTCAGTTTTTACGGCAAATACTTGGGGGAAAATTATACCATATAATAGAAAATTACATTTTGAATAAATTTGCGTTTTCACTAATGTAGTGTCACTTTAAAGAAATAATATAAGTAAGTTTTTTATTAAAGTGACATATGAAAACATAAACATTCAATACAAAATATTTACACAACTTTAAGATGCACCCGGCCTGATGGGCCTACTTGTCACCTAATGCCTGCATAACAATATAAATGAAGGCAAGACATTATCAAAATGTCAACACAAGAACAAAGATTCACATACATGTGACAGTGTGACTGTGATAGAACTACATACATGTGGCAGTGTGGCTGTGATAGAACTACATACATGTGACAGTGTGACTGTGATAGAACTACATACCTGTGGCAGTGTGACTGTGATAGAACTACATACATGTGACAGTGTGATAGAACTACATACATGTGGCAGTGTGGCTGTGATAGAACTACATACATGTGGCAGTGTGGCTGTGATAGAACTACATACATGTGACAGTGTGATAGAACTACATACATGTGACAGTGTGACTGATAGAACTACATACCTGTGGCAGTGTGGCTGATAGAACTACATACCTGTGACAGTGATAGAACTACATACATGTGACAGTGTGACTGATAGAACTACACACCTGTGGCAGTGTGATAGAACTACATACATGTGACAGTGTGACTGTGATAGAACTACATACATGTGACAGTGTGATAGAACTACATACATGTGACAGTGTGACTGTGATAGAACTACATACATGTGACAGTGTGATAGAACTACATACATGTGACAGTGTGACTATGATAGAACTACATACATGTGGCAGTGTGACTGTGATAGAACTACATACATGTGACAGTGTGACTGTGATAGAACTACATACATGTGGCAGTGTGACTGTGATAGAACTACATACCTGTGACAGTGTGACTGTGATAGAACTACATACATGTGGCAGTGTGACTGTGATAGAACTACATACATGTGACAGTGTGACTGTGATAGAACTACGTACATGTGGCAGTGTGACTGATAGAACTACATACATGTGGCAGTGTGACTGATAGAACTACATACATGTGACAGTGTGACTGATAGAACTACATACATGTGGCAGTGTGACTGATAGAACTACATACATGTGGCAGTGTGACTGATAGAACTACATACATGTGGCAGTGTGACTGATAGAACTACATACATGTGGCAGTGTGACTGATAGAACTACATACATGTGACAGTGTGATAGAACTACATACATGTGGCAGTGTGATAGAACTACATACATGTGACAGTGTGATAGAACTACATACATGTGACAGTGTGATAGAACTACATACATGTGGCAGTGTGATAGAACTACATACATGTGGCAGTGTGATAGAACTACATACATGTGGCAGTGTGATAGAACTACATACATGTGGCAGTGTGACTGATAGAACTATATACATGTGGCAGTGTGATAGAACTACATACATGTGACAGTGTGACTGATAGAACTATATACATGTGGCAGTGTGACTGATAGAACTATATACATGTGGCAGTGTGACTGTGATAGAACTACATACATGTGGCAGTGTGACTGATAGAACTATATACATGTGGCAGTGTGACTGTGATAGAACTACATACATGTGGCAGTGTGATAGAACTACATACCTGTGGCAGTGTGACTGATAGAACTACATACCTGTGGCAGTGTGACTGTGATAGAACTACATACATGTGGCAGTGTGACTGATAGAACTACATACCTGTGGCAGTGTGACTGTGATAGAACTACATACCTGTGGCAGTGTGACTGATAGAACTACATACCTGTGGCACTGTGATAGAACTACATACATGTGGCAGTGTGACTGATAGAACTACATACCTGTGGCAGTGTGACTGTGATAGAACTACATACATGTGGCAGTGTGACTGATAGAACTACATACCTGTGGCAGTGTGACTGTGATAGAACTACATACATGTGACAGTGTGATAGAACTACATACATGTGACAGTGTGACTGTGATAGAACTACATACATGTGGCAGTGTGACTGATAGAACTACATACCTGTGGCAGTGTGGCTGTGATAGAACTACATACATGTGACAGTGTGATAGAACTACATACCTGTGGCAGTGTGATAGAACTACATACATGTGACAGTGTGATAGAACTACATACATGTGGCAGTGTGACTGTGATAGAACTACATACATGTGGCAGTGTGACTGTGATAGAACTACATACCTGTGGCAGTGTGATAGAACTACATACCTGTGGCAGTGTGACTGATAGAACTACATACCTGTGGCAGTGTGGCTGTGATAGAACTACATACATGTGACAGTGTGATAGAACTACATACCTGTGGCAGTGTGATAGAACTACATACATGTGACAGTGTGATAGAACTACATACATGTGGCAGTGTGACTGTGATAGAACTACATACATGTGGCAGTGTGACTGTGATAGAACTACATACCTGTGGCAGTGTGATAGAACTACATACCTGTGGCAGTGTGACTGATAGAACTACATACCTGTGGCAGTGTGGCTGTGATAGAACTACATACATGTGACAGTGTGATAGAACTACATACCTGTGGCAGTGTGATAGAACTACATACATGTGACAGTGTGAATAGAACTACATACATGTGACAGTGTGATAGAACTACATACATGTGGCAGTGTGACTGTGATAGAACTACATACCTGTGGCAGTGTGATAGAACTACATACCTGTGGCAGTGTGACTGATAGAACTACATACCTGTGGCAGTGTGGCTGTGATAGAACTACATACATGTGACAGTGTGATAGAACTACATACCTGTGGCAGTGTGATAGAACTACATACATGTGACAGTGTGACTGATAGAACTACATACATGTGGCAGTGTGACTGTGATAGAACTACATACATGTGGCAGTGTGATAGAACTACATACATGTGACAGTGTGACTGATAGAACTACATACCTGTGGCAGTGTGACTGTGATAGAACTACATACATGTGACAGTGTGACTGTGATAGAACTACATACCTGTGGCAGTGTGACTGTGATAGAACTACATACATGTGGCAGTGTGATAGAACTACATACCTGTGACAGTGTGACTGTGATAGAACTACATACATGTGGCAGTGTGACTGTGATAGAACTACATACATGTGACAGTGTGACTGTGATAGAACTACATACATGTGGCAGTGTGACTGATAGAACTACATACCTGTGGCAGTATGACTGTGATAGAACTACATACCTGTGGCAGTGTGACTGTGATAGAACTACATACATGTGACAGTGTGATAGAACTACATACATGTGACAGTGTGACTGTGATAGAACTACATACATGTGACAGTGTGACTGTGATAGAACTACATACATGTGACAGTGTGACTGTGATAGAACTACATACCTGTGACAGTGTGACTGTGATAGAACTACATACCTGTGACAGTGTGATAGAACTACATACATGTGACAGTGTGATAGAACTACATACATGTGGCAGTGTGACTGTGATAGAACTACATACCTGTGACAGTGTGACTGTGATAGAACTACATACCTGTGACAGTGTGATAGAACTACATACATGTGGCAGTGTGACTGTGATAGAACTACATACATGTGACAGTGTGACTGTGATAGAACTACATACATGTGACAGTGTGATAGAACTACATACATGTGACAGTGTGATAGAACTACATACATGTGGCAGTGTGACTGTGATAGAACTACATACATGTGACAGTGTGATAGAACTACATACATGTGGCAGTGTGACTGATAGAACTACATACCTGTGGCAGTGTGACTGTGATAGAACTACATACATGTGACAGTGTGACTGTGATAGAACTACATACATGTGACAGTGTGATAGAACTACATACATGTGGCAGTGTGACTGTGATAGAACTACATACATGTGACAGTGTGATAGAACTACATACATGTGGCAGTGTGACTGATAGAACTACATACCTGTGGCAGTGTGACTGTGATAGAACTACATACATGTGACAGTGTGACTGTGATAGAACTACATACATGTGACAGTGTGATAGAACTACATACATGTGGCAGTGTGACTGTGATAGAACTACATACATGTGACAGTGTGATAGAACTACATACATGTGGCAGTGTGACTGATAGAACTACATACATGTGGCAGTGTGACTGTGATAGAACTACATACATGTGACAGTGTGATAGAACTACATACATGTGACAGTGTGATAGAACTACATACATGTGGCAGTGTGACTGTGATAGAACTACATACATGTGACAGTGTGACTGTGATAGAACTACATACATGTGACAGTGTGACTGTGATAGAACTACATACATGTGACAGTGTGACTGTGATAGAACTACATACATGTGACAGTGTGACTGTGATAGAACTACATACATGTGGCAGTGTGACTGTGATAGAACTACATACATGTGACAGTGTGACTGTGATAGAACTACATACCTGTGGCAGTGTGGCTGTGGCTGTGCTTATCTCAGACATCAATATATGCCTGTATATGTTCCGTGGTGTTCCTTTATACCGAGATTGTCGTCTATAAAAGTCAAACAATATGAAAAGAACCCCACAATGTATTAAACACACAACTGATTTAAGCATGCAATGATGTAGTACAATAGATTATATCGGCAAATATATCCTCTCACATAGCAGGGGTTCGCCACATTTAATATCAAGGACGCACAGCGGATGCCCAAAAATGCTCGAAATTTGGCCATTTTATTCTCTGTATATATTGCCAGTTGATAATCCTCTCGTAATAGTCTCGTGTCGGTGCTTTACACTGTGCACGTAAAAGAACCAGAGGAGACTCTGGAATGGGTCGTAGGTTCGATCCCCCGTCTGACCCTAATAATATTAACAGTCTTTCAGATGGGACGTTAAACCGAGGTCTCGTGTCGGTGCTTTACAACGTGCACGTAAAAGAACCAGAGGAGACTCTGGAATGGGTCGTAGGTTCGATCCCCCGTCTGACCCTAATAATATTAACAGTCTTTCAGATGGGACGTTAAACCGAGGTCTCGTCTCGGTGCTTTACACTGTGCACGTAAAAGAACCAGAGGAGACTCTGGAATGGGTCGTAGGTTCGATCCCCCATCTGACCCTAATAATATTAACTGTCTTTCAGATGGGACGTTAAACCGAGGTCTCGTGTCGGTGCTTTACACCGTGCACGTAAAAGAACCAGAGGAGACTCTGGAATGGGTCGTAGGTTCGATCCCCCGTCTGACCCTAATAATATTAACAGTCTTTTAGATGGGACGTTAAACCGAGGTCTCGTGTCGGTGCTTTACACCGTGCACGTAAAAGAACCAGAGGAGACTCTGAAATGGGTCGTAGGTTCGATCCCCCGTCTGACCCTAATAATATTAACAGTCTTTCAGATGGGACGTTAAACCGAGGTCTCGTGTCGGTGTTTTACACCGTGCACGTAAAAGAACCAGAGGAGACTCTGGAATGGGTCTCTGTCTGTATCATTGCACTATCCTCCAAAAATCTAAAATGACTAATCTCTTTAGGAGGCCGCGCTCATATGGGCAACCGGTAGCGTCTATAAATAAACGTAAAACACACACACTCTCATAATAAAGAGTGTGTTATACACTGACATGCACTACCGATATTAAGCTCAATTAGTCTGTGCTCGCTGTTGTTAATGCACGAAATAGGCGTTATCACATTTTCTGGCATTTGTCGGCGGCATGTGCCTTTCCTCTCGGTGATTCGGATCAATCAGGTAGTTACATAGGACTGGTGTCGATTGATTTATAATTTTGTAGTCTACTTTAAATATAACCACAGCGTATTTCTTGGTTTGCACACTAAATAGATGCTACGCTATTGGGTTTTTTCCTTTTTGGTTTCCAATTAAAAACTGTTATGCTCATGTTAGTTGTCATGTTTTGTATCATTATTTAATCATTCCTAACAATGCCTGTATATGTTCCGTGGTGTTCCTTTATACCGAGATTGTCGTCTATAAAAGTTAAACAATATAAAAAGAACTCCATAATGTATTAAACAGACAACTGATTTAAGTATACAATGATGGCTGTCCGATTAGCGCAGTGTTTATCGCGCTTGCTTCTCACCCCGTACCGGGAAGTATGTGAGATGGTACAGTGGTCGCCAGATCGGACAAGTGGGTTTTCTCCGGGTACTCTGGTTTCCTCCAACACGAATGACCACATCTACGCTTTCAACCGCGCCAACGAATGTGATTAATATAAGCTGTTAAAACTTGCTTCGCAATCGTTTTAAATTAAACAAAGTTTAAACTACTATACAATGATGTAGTAGAATAGATTATATTGGCAAACTGTACGCTCTCACATAGCAGGGGTTCGCCACATTTAATGTCAAGGACGCATGGCGGTGTATCCTAAATTTGACACTTGCTCTAGTATCATCTAACACTAGACTATCGAATGAAATGTGCAGTACCTTTGTGCATATGTTTCAATGAGAGGGTCTTTTTTCTCCACTCTCTCTATCACAGATTTCACATTGCCTTCGAGCCACTCCATTACCTCAGGGAGTTTCCAACAAGAGAAACATCTACCAACATACAGGGCTAACAACTGTTTCAGGGCATCAGGTTGACTGAAATATAGAGGAATTCTATAATTAACTAAACATCTACAAACATACAGGTCTACCAACTGTTTAAGGGCATCAAGGTTGACTGAAATATAGAGGAATTCTATAATTTATTAAACATCTACAAACAGACAGGTCTATCAACTGTTTCAGGGCATCAGGTTGACTGAAATATAGAGGAATTCTATAATTTATTGAACATCTACAAACATACAGGTCTATCAACTGTTTAAGGGCATCAGGTTGACTGAATTACAAAGGCAATCTCCCATTGAAGTACAAGGTAAACTAAATACACTTGTACCAAAAACACCTTACCTATAGTCTGTATTGTATGTACACTGGCTTACCTATAGTCTGTATTGTATGTACACTGGCTTACCTATAGTCTGTATTGTACGTACACTGACTTCCCTATAGTCTGTATTGTATGTACACTGGCTTACCTATAGTCTGTATTGTATGTACACTTGCTTACCTATAGACTGTATTATATGTACACTGGTTTACCTATAGTCTGTATTGTTTATAAACTGGCTTACCTATAGTCTGTATTGTATGTACACTTGCTTACCTCTAGTCTGTATTGTACGTATACAGGCTTACCGATAGCCTGTATTGTATGTACACAGACTTACCTATATAGTCTGTATTGTATGTACACTGGCTTACCTATTGTCTGTATTGTACATATACAGGCTTACCTATAGCTGTATTGTTTGTAAACTGGTTTACCTATAGTCTGTATTGTTTTAAACTAGTTTACATATAGTCTGTATTGTTTGTACACTGTCTTACCGATAGTCTGTATTGTTTGTAAACTGGCTGCTTACCTATAGTCTGTATTGTACATATACAGGCTTACCCTGTATTGTATGTAAACTGTCTGCTTACCTATAGTCTGTATTGTACATACACTGGCTTACCTATAGTCACTGGCTTACCTATAGTCTGTATTGTTTATAAACTGGCTTACCTATAGTCTGTACTGTATATACACTGGCTTACCTATAGTCTGTATTGTTTGTAAACTGTCTGCTTACCTATAGTCTGTATTGTATGTACACTGGCTTACCTATAGTCTGTATTGTATGTAAACTTGTTTACCTATAGTCTGTATTGTACGTACACTGGCTTACCTATAGCTGTATTGTTTGTAACTGGCTTACCTATAGTCTGTATTGTATGTAAACTGCTTATCTATAATCTGTATTGTTTGTACTGGCTTACTATAGTCTGTATTGTATGTACACTGGCTTACCTATATTCTGTATTGTATGTAAACTGGCTGCTTACCTATAGTCTATATTGTATGTACACTGGCTTACCTATAGTCTGTATTATATTTACACTGGCTTACCTATAGTCTGTATTGTATTTACACTGGCTTACCTATAGTCTGTACTGTATATACACTGGCTTACCAACAAACACACTTACCTATAGTCTGTATTGTATGTAAACTGGCTTACCTATAGTCTGTATTGTATGTAAACTGGCTTACCTATAGTCTGTATTGTACTTAAACTAGCTTACATATAGTCTGTATTGTATGTACACTGGCTTACCTATAGTCTATATTGTATGTAAACTTGCTTACCTATAGACTGTATTATATGTAAACTGGTTTACCTATAGTCTGTATTGTTTATAAACTGGTTTACCTATAGTCTGTATTGTTTATAAACTGGCTTACCTATAGTCTGTATTGTATGTACACTTGCTTACCTCTAGTCTGTATTGTACGTATACAGGCTTACCGATAGCCTGTATTGTATGTACACAGACTTACCTATATAGTCTGTATTGTATGTACACTGGCTTACCTATTGTCTGTATTGTACATATACAGGCTTACCTATAGCTGTATTGTTTGTAAACTGGTTTACCTATAGTCTGTATTGTTTTAAACTAGTTTACATATAGTCTGTATTGTTTGTACACTGTCTTACCGATAGTCTGTATTGTTTGTAAACTGGCTGCTTACCTATAGTCTGCATCCTTGAAGTATGAATGTGAGATAGCCTGGTCAGCCTGCACGCCACATTTGTCCAATAAGGGACTTAAAACACCAGGGAACATCAGTAAACTGTCTTGAAGCTAAGCAACACATAAAAACAAACATTCTGAGATTAATGAATCACACCATGGTCATCAAACTAGAACACAATGGAATATAATTGAAGTACACGCATACAGAATAGTTGTTTCAAGCTTTCATGGAATCCAATGAGTGATTTAGAAAAGGTACAAAGTGAATCTAGCACCTCTAAGAGTTGCAGATAAGGAAATCCCACCCACCGAGGGCTGAAGATTCGTGCAAAGAACAAGGTTCTACCTTATCTGTAACTCTATGGAGGTGCTAGATTTATTTTCTCACCTTTCTTATGCTTTTGATGCACTTTACAAATTATGCCAGCCCTATGCATGAATGGTGTATAAATTTACTATAAAGTGATGAGATCGTTGGAATGTGACAATTTACTCACATTGATGTTGATTGTCATTTAAAAGTAAACACAACGTACATGCTAAGTTTAACACTTTAAATTCTTTAATGCTAAACCTTTACATCCAACACAGGTAAAGATACAAATAATCTATAACTTTAACCATTATAATTAAAGGAAACATTACATAACAAGATTCTATGTATGTTCCTTTAATGTCAAACCCCTCGCGGGGACTTAGACATGTTTTCCTGGGCAGGCTTAGCCGACCTAAGCGTAACCAGTACTAAGCAATGTGTGTGAGGTGCCTTGCTCAATGGCACTACATACGTGGCCTGGCCGAGTATCGAACCCGGGACTGTTCAATTCCAAATCCGACGCTCTACCACTGGACGCCACAAGATTTAGAGGGAGTTCAGATGTTTACAACCAATGCA
>CM026395.1:5177369-5197854 GCA_014843695.1 Archivesica marissinica
ATTAGCAGCTTGCTATATACCTACAAATATTGAATGTGGTCTTAAACAATTTAAAATAATGAGTGAACATTTAAAACCATTTTATACTTTAAAGATTTGGGGTCAGCATGGACAATTGTTATATACATCTCAAGGTAATGGTGGTACAACGTTACATCTTTATAATCACAATCATCATTTTGATTCTATAACAAGTATATGCGGTTTTAAAGGACGTAGTTATTATTGTGATTCTTGTAATGTATTCTATAGTTGTATTAGTAAACATAAATGTGCTGCTATATGTGTTTGTTATGCATCATCTATATGTCCATACGTAACTTCCAAACATTGTAACGATTGTAAACGTGTATTTCATAGCGATAAATGTTACGAAAATCATAAATATACAAGACGATCAACAAACATTTGTTCTCAGGTTTATAAGTGTAAAGATTGTGGTTGTAATGTTATAGCTACAAATAAAAATCATATATGTACAAATTCTAGAAAATGTAAATACTGTAAACAAATAGTTGGCGAAAATCATGATTGTTTTATACCTCAATATAATAAGGATACAACTATAGAGCAAATATATATTTTCTACGATTTTGAATGTATGTTTCTTTCATCGGGTGAACATTCACCTAATTATTGTGTAGCTCATAAAGTCTGTAATATTTGTATATCAAAACCTATAGAGGATCCTTGTAAATGTTCTAAAGAATCTAGACAAAGGATCTTCTCTGGTTCATCAACTTTAAAAAAAATTTGTTCATGGTTATTTCAACCCAAACATAAAAAAATTTGTGCAGTAGCTCATAATTCTAAAGGTTATGATGCACAGTTTATATTAAGACATTTAATACAAGAAGGTGTTACTAAAGCATCTGTTATTATGAGAGGTAATAATATAATTTCTTTGAAATGTTTAGGTGTTACACTTATTGATTCTTTAAGTTATCTACAAATGCCTTTAGCCGCATTTCCTAAAACTTTTGCTATTGAAGAATTATCTAAAGGTTATTTTCCTTATTGGGCAAACACTGGAGAATATGATAATTATGTAGGTCCTTATTTACCATTACATTTATATAAACCAGGTATGATGAATCCTGAGGCTAGATCTACTTTTTTAAAATGGTATGATCTTAAAGTATCTGAAAAATGTATTTTTGACTTTAGAGTAGAAATGCGTTTATATTGTATATCAGATGTTGATATATTAAGACGTGGTTGCGGTTTATTTATTAAACTTTTATCAATAGCGAAGGTCTTAATCCTTTTACAGAAGCTCTAACATTACCTGGAGCTTGTAATAAAACTTGGAGAAAAAACTATTTACCCGAAAAATCTTTAGCCATTATATCAGATGCGGGCTATCCTAATAAATGTAGATATTCTATTAAAGCTATTAGATGGTTACAGGGGGAATGTTATATACATACAATTAAAATTAAACATGCTCTTAATGGTGGTGAACATAAAATTGACACTTTCTACGTTGATGGTTTCTGTGAAAAAACAAATACTGTTTAAGAATTTAATGGCTGCTTTTTTCATGGATGTATTAAATGTTATAAAAAACGTACTATTATCAATCCTTATTCGGCTAAAACAATGGATTATTTATATAAAACAACCATTGCAAGAACAAATATACTATTTAAATTAGGTTATAAAGTTATTACTATGTGGGAATGTGATTTTGATAATCTTTGTAAATCTGATATAGATTATAGATCTTTTATAGAGAAATTTTCACAACATTTAGATCCTATTAGACCTAGAGATGCTCTATTTGGTGGTAGAACTAATTCTGTGAAAATATATTATAAGGCTGAACAAGATGAGGAAATAAAATATGTAGATGTTTGTAGTTTATATCCTTATGTTAATAAATATAGAGAATATCCTGTTGGACATCCCGATATACTTACAGCTGAGGATGTAGATATTGATAATATTACTAAATATAGAGGTATTATTAAATGTAAAATATTACCACCACAATCTTTATGGTTACCACTTTTACCCGTTCATTGAATAAAAAGATGGTATTTCCTCTATGTATGAAATGTGCAACGGATGATATAGCAGATTGTAATCATGATATTAATGATAGATGTTTAATAGGTACTTGGACAATGGTTGAAATCACAGCTGCTATAGAATTAGGATATAACATTATTACGATCTATCAATTATGGTCATGGGATAATTGGTCCGATAATGTATATTCTGAGTATATCAATACATTCTTAAAAATTAAACAAGAGGCTAGTGGTTATCCATCATGGGTTAAAAATGTAGATGATGAGATAAAATTTAAAGATGATTATTTTAAAATTGAAGGTATACTATTAGATCTAGTAGTTAAAAATCCTGGTTTAAGAGCTTTTGCTAAAGCTATGTTAAATTGTTTATGGGGTAAAAATGCTCAAAATAATACTATGACCGAAACAGAATATATCAGCGATGTTAGTTATTTTTTTGAATTAATGCAAAATCCTGATATTACTATACACTCTCTAGAACTGTTTAATAATTGTCAGTTTTTATTAGCTGCATATACAGATAAAAAAAAGGGTATTTACCGCACGAATCAGCTAATGTACCGGTAGCTGCACACGGCATATGCTAGATTAGTACTTTATAATGAACTTAAGAAATTAGGTAATAGAGTTCTATATTGCGATACAGATAGCTGCCTTTATATTAAAAGACCAAATACTTATGATATACCTATCATTAATGGTCGTTTAGGTTGTTGGGCTGATGAAGTACCATCAGGTAAAATTATCGAATATGTTGGTTTAGGACCTAAAAATTATGGTTATAAATATATTGATTCTGAGGGTTTAACTATTACTAAGTGTAAAGTTAAAGGTTTAACGTTAGATTATAACACATCTGAATTGGTAAATTTTAAAACTATGGTAGATTGCGCTAATGATCGTGAAAATTATGCAACTACAATACATTACGATTCAAAAATTAAAAAGAATCGTGATAGAACTGTAACTAGTGAACATCGTACAAAATTATTTCGTTCTGTTTATACAAAACGTGTAATTGTTAATCGTTTTGATACCATACCTTTTGGATATAAACGATCTAAAACCTCTATTAATCATGCCTATCAGAACGCAAGATAACGTTGTGATATTCTATAATAGCGACGCATTGTTTAGTAATATGTATAAATGTACATTTAAAGATAATTCTGATATATTATTTAATTGTGTAGAACAATATTATCAATATAATAAATGTATAACTTTTGGTAAACATTTACTAGCTGAACAAATATTAAAGGAAGTATCACCGTATCAACAAAAGAAATTAGGTGGTACTTATTTTAATACTTTTGATTCTGATATTTGGAATAAAAAACGTTTTGAAGTTATGTTTCAAGGCGATATGTATAAATATCTACAGAATAAAGAACTGTTACAAACACTTTTAGATACTAAACATTCTAGATTTGGTGAAGCGAGCAGTCATGATCTTTATTGGGGTATTGGTTTAGATATAAATGATCCTAATGCTCTTTTACAATCTAACTGGCACGGTGAAAACCAGATGGGTTTAATTTTAAATAACATTAAGTATTGGATAAGACAATCTATAACAACTAAACATCTTAGAAAATAAATTATGTCTAATCATTGTGTATCTACCAAATATAGTTTTGGTTTACAATCTTCTAAGATACATTTATCTATTGACACTGATATTTTTACCATTATGGTTAATGATGAAATCATTAAACGTATTGGTACTAGTGTTGATATAAATACTATAAGACCTGAATTTATTTTAACAATAGATGGTTTACCATATAATAATTATTATGGTATGATAACACTGAAATGTATTTAGGACAAACTATAGATATAGAATGTATATTGAGAAATTTTCTATCTAAACACGATTTAACTATTATACCTAAAACAAACAAAAATATAAGGTATATGTGTACAATCGTTGGTGTTAACTACGAGTATTGGATGTCTATGTATAATAACTATACAGTTTATAGAGATGAATACAATTTACCATATGATAACAAATTTATTAACGTACTTGAAGTTTTCCTCTATAAACATTCCTCTAGACCTTAAGTGTTTTTCTCAAGTATCTTATATACTATATAAGACCATAAACTCTATAGGCTTTAGTATGTTTAACTACGATGGATAAACATGTTATTTATCCTTCATCAGTTAATTTAGACATTGTTAACGATTATTACGAGTATTTAACTTCTAGAAATAAATTACTTGTTCTACGAGATAATAAACATTGTGTTAGTTGTACAGATTGTTTAACAGCTATTAATACGAAATTACAAGAGTGTGAAGATAATCATTATGAACTTAATCTAGATTCTTATCACGAGAATCCTTTTTTTCTAGGTTATAAAAACAAACATCGTAAAGGTACACTTATTCATGGTACATTACTTACGGATGAACAAATACAAAATACAGAACGTACTATATTTAATTTTACGGTTACAGCTATAGATGGTTCATTAAAATGTCAAATGTTATAAGATCTGATTTGAGTTTATATGAAAGTGATCCTGAATGTAATATAGATAACTTTATATACAGAGCAGCATTAATACATGCTTTTTTATCATCTGTGGACAATTACGATGTAATGTCTTATGACATTATCTACAACGAACTACATTCAAATTATTTCTATGGAACTTTTTTAAACAGTGTTGAACATATGAGTTATTTATTTCTTGAACATGTTGTACGTTGGTCATACATATAATTCACAGACAATATTCTACTAAACGAAGTTGTTCCAGATTTATTGTTTAATTGTTGGAAGAAATATGTACATTTAGTGAAACTAGACAACGGTGAAGTTGATGAAGATCTACAATTGGAGAAATTCATTGAAGATATTCAAGCTTTAAATATAACTTCATAATGGTGAAATACTACGAGATGTGGGGTGAACAGTGCTCTATATGTTTTCATCATACTGACGACTACTATTTAATTAACGAGTGTTTATGTAAACAACTTATTTGTTTAACATGTATTGCTGAACATAACAAGTGTCCTTATTGTCATAAACTATTTACTAGTGATACTCTAATGTTTACCGATGAATATCGGCAATGTGATGATGTATTATTAATACAGACAGTACAACATTGGACTTTTGATATTTCATTACCTTATACTATGTATACTGAGTTGAAAATGTTTAAAATTATATGTACCTAACTGATAAATATGTGTTACTACTACGAACTATGGGGTGAAGAATGTAGTATATGTTTACGAACAGACAATGATTTTTATTTTATTAATGAATGTAATTGTACTCATCTTATTTGTTTAACTTGTATATCAAAAATTAATAAATGTCCTTTTTGTAGACATTTATTTAGTTCTGATATTCTAATGTTAACAGATGTTTATCGTATACACGATTTAAACTATCCATATAGTACACGGTTAGTTACTGCCGATCAATATTGGCATTTAACAGCCACTAATTTTGATGAATTATCTCTTGTTACCTATGAATTACAAGAAATGTATACTAATATTATTGATGCTGAACTTGTAAATATGTATAATAATCTGCGTTAGAATATATATATTCTGTGTTAGACTATAGCTTCATGAAAATAAAATCATTATGTAAAATTTATACTGTGTTTTTTATATGTTAACAAATATATATTGTGAAGAACTTTAGACTGTGAAGAGACTAGACTTATAGACTATGAAGATTTTAAGACATTAGACTGAAAAAAATTTTAAAAATATATTTAATTTATATATATTTTTATATATATAAAATAAATATTTATTTTTTTATTACACAAAATTTTAATATATTAAATAAATATTTAATTTTAATAAATTAAAACTTATAGAGCAAATTTTATTTTATTTATTTTGCTCTATAGGTTTTTGCTCTAAACTATCCTGCCTCCCAATACTACTCCTGTCTAGAGGTATAGTATGTGCAACAGTGGTATAGTGTATTATAGATATAGTACATACCTGTCTAGATGTATAGTATGTGCAACAGTTGTATAGTGTATTATAGCTATAGTACATACCTGTATAGATGTATAGTATGTGCAACAGTGGTATAGTGTATTATAGCTATATTACATACCTGTCTAGATGTATAGTATGTTCAACAGTGGTATAGTGTATTATAGCTATAGTACATACCTGTATAGATGTATAGTATGTGCAAGTTGTATAGTGTATTATAGCTATAGTACATACCTGTCTAGATGTATAGTATGTGCAACAGTTGTATAGTGTATTATAGCTATATTACATACCTGTCTAGATGTATAGTATGTGCAACAGTTGTATAGTGTATTATAGCTATATTACATACCTGTCTAGATGTATAGTATGTGCAACAGTTGTATAGTGTATTATAGCTATATTACATACCTGTCTAGATGTATAGTATGTGCAACAGTTGTATAGTGTATTATAGCTATATTACATACCTGTCTAGATGTATAGTTTGTGCAGCAGTTGTATGGTGTATTATAGCTATATTACATATATGTCTAGATGTATAGTATGTGCAACAGTTGTATAGTGTATTATAGCTATATTACATACCTGTCTAGATGTATAGTATGTGCAACAGTGGTATAGTGTATTATAGCTATAGTACATACCTGTATAGATGTATAGTATGTGCAAGTTGTATAGTGTATTATAGCTATATTACATACATGTCTAGATGTATAGTATGTGCAACAGTTGTATAGTGTATTATAGCTATATTACATACCTGTCTAGATGTATAGTATGTGCAACAGTTGTATAGTGTATTATAGCTATATTACATACCTGTCTAGAGGTATAGTATGTGCAACAGTGGTATAGTGTATTATAGCTATAGTACATACCTGTATAGATGTATAGTATGTGCAACAGTTTATAGTGTATTATAGCTATATTACATACCTGTCTAGATGTATAGTATGTGCAACAGTTTTATAGTGCATTATAGCTATATTACATACCTGTCTAGATGTTAGTATGTGCAACAGTTGTATAGTGTATTATAGCTATATTACATACCTGTCTAGATGTATAGTATGTGCAACAGTGGTATAGTGTATTATAGCTATAGTACATACCTGTATAGATGTATAGTATGTGCAAGTTGAATAGTGTATTATAGCTATATTACATACCTGTCTAGAGGTGTAGTATGTGCAACAGTGGTATAGTGTATTATAGCTATATTACATACCTGTTTAGAGGTATAGTATGTGCAACAGTGGTATAGTGTAGTATAGCTATAGTACATACCTGTATAGATGTATAGTTTGTGCAACAGTTGTATAGTGTATTATAGCTATATTATGTATCTGTCTAGATATATAGTTTGTGCAACAGTTGTATAGTGTATTATAGCTATAGTACATACCTGTATAGATGTATAGTTTGTGCAACAGTGGTATAGTGTATTATAGCTATATTACATACCTGTCTAGATGTATAGTATGTGCAACAGTTGTATAGTGTATTATAGCTATATTACATACCTGTCTAGATGTATAGTATGTGCAACAGTTGTATAGTGTATTATAGCTATATTACATACCTGTCTAGATGTATAGTATGTGCAACAGTTGTATAGTGTATTATAGCTCTATTGCATACCTGTCTAGATGTATAGTTTGTGCAACAGTTGTATAGTGTATTATAGCTATATTACATACCTGTCTAGATGTATAGTATGTGCAACAGTTGTATAGTGTATTATAGCTTATTACATACCTTCTAGAGGTATGTATGTGCAACAGTGGTATAGTGTATTATAGCTATATTACATACCTGTCTAGAGGTATAGTATGTGCAACAGTGGTATAGTGTATTATAGCTATATTACATACCTGTCTAGATGTATAATTGTGCAACAGTTGTATGTGTATTATAGCTATATTACATATATGTCTAGATGTATAGTATGTGCAACAGTTGTATAGTGTATTATAGCTATATTACATACCTGTCTAGATGTATAGTATGTGCAACAGTTGTATAGTGTATTATAGCTATATTACATACCTGTCTAGATGTATAGTATGTGCAACAGTTGTATAGTGTATTATAGCTATATTACATACCTGTCTAGATGTATAGTATGTGCAACAGTGGTATAGTGTATTATAGCTATAGTACATACCTGTATAGATGTATAGTATGTGCAAGTTGATAGTGTATATAGCTATATTACATACTGTCTAGATGTATAGTATGTGCAACGTTGTATAGTGTATTATAGCTATATTACATACCTGTCTAGATGTATAGTATGTGCAACAGTTGTATAGTGTATTATAGCTATATTACATACCTGTCTAGATGTATAGTATGTGCAACAGTTGTATAGTGTATTATAGCTATATTACATACCTGTCTAGATGTATAGTATGTGCAACAGTTGTATAGTGTATTATAGCTATATTACATACCTGTCTAGATGTATAGTATGTGCAACAGTTGTATAGTGTATTATAGCTATATTACATACCTGTCTAGATGTATAGTATGTGCAACAGTGGTATAGTGTATTATAGCTATAGTACATACCTGTATAGATGTATAGTATGTGCAAGTTGTATAGTGTATTATAGCTATATTACATACCTGTCTAGATGTATAGTATGTGCAACAGTTGTATAGTGTATTATAGCTATATTACATACCTGTCTAGATGTATAGTATGTGCAACAGAGTATAGTGTATTATAGCTATATTACATACCTGTCTAGAGGTATAGTATGTGCAACAGTGGTATAGTGTATTATAGCTATAGTACATACCTGTATAGATGTATAGTATGTGCAACAGTTGTATAGTGTATTATAGTAACATACCTGTATAGATGTATAGTATGTGCAACAGTGGTATAGTGTATTATAGCTATAGTACATACCTGTATAGATGAAAGTATGTGCAAGTTGTATAGTGTATTATAGCTATATTACATACATGTCTAGATGTATAGTATGTGCAACAGTTGTATGGTGTATTATAGCTATATTACATACCTGTCTAGATGTATAGTATGTGCAACAGTTGTATAGTGTATTATAGCTCTATTGCATACCTGTCTAGATGTATAGTTTGTGCAACAGTTGTATAGTGTATTATAGCTATATTACATACCTGTCTAGAGGTATAGTATGTGCAACAGTGGTATAGTGTATTATAGCTATATTACATACCTGTTTAGAGGTATAGTATGTGCAACAGTGGTATAGTGTATTATAGCTATATTACATACCTGTCTAGATGTATAGTATGTGCAACAGTTGAATAGTGTATTATAGCTATAGTACATACCTGTATAGATGTATAGTATGTGCAACAGTGGTATAGTGTATTATAGCTATAGTACATACCTGTATAGATGTAAAGTATGTGCAAGTTGTATAGTGTATTATAGCTATATTACATACATGTCTAGATGTATAGTATGTGCAACAGTTGTATAGTGTATTATAGCTATTGTCACAAAATGACTCTTGTATTAATGAACACATTATTATAACCCTAAGTCGGGGCCTCATTTTCCCATTTTATAGAAGGGGTTTTCCAATCAAGGTAAACACATCTTCGAAGATCCAGGTATAAGTGGAGTATAAGGGGAGGTATGGTGATCTAAGGGGATCCAATCTTCCTGGATGTTATAGGGGAACTATTTAAAGTGTTTCCTGGATAAAATCGGACAGAGATAACATAATAAGGTTTATTTCTGTGTAACCTATTGTAATAAATCCATATACCAGGGCCTCTATAAACTAGTTTATTTTACATATCACATGATAACGGTAGCACAGGGATTTAGTGAATTGTGAGATTAGCATGGGGCTGAACAACTATTTAACACAGTAAGAGACCTGACATATTACCATTCACTTCAAACGACACAACACGAACTGACCGTGAGTGGAGCAAACGTTGTGAGAATTTGGTCAGAGAGAAATGCGGATTTGATCACCCGCACGCAACATGGAGTGGAGTGTGAGATGCTAACAGCTGGGGAACTGCCAATGTGTGGATAGCCGTCAAAGGACGTCAACCACGTAATCGCCAGATGAGCGACGACAGACCCACCAGGCTAAGCAACGAACAGTGGAACTGCAGACCGGAACGACCCGGAGTTACCACGTGACCGGACAACCAGGAAACCGGCATAGGAGGTTGGCCCGACACGCTAAGATCGGACCAACCCAGATATATGTAAAAACGTTACATCATTGAAATATTCCGCGAATGATTAAATAAATCAACAAGTGTCTAACCAGCGAAGAGAACTAACAACGGAACACGTGAACTTTTCCAGGCCGCCACATAACGTTTCAGTCATTACCTATATATAGTATCATCATTCATTTATATGTAAATAAATTGTAGATATTGTACATGGTCTTAGTATTCTACCATAGTGAGTAATCCCCCTTGGATCATCTTGTGTCAGCTATATTACATACCTGTCTAGATGTATAGTATGTGCAACAGTTGTATAGTGTATTATAGCTCTATTGCATACCTGTCTAGATGTATAGTTTGTGCAACAGTTGTATAGTGTATTATAGCTATATTACATACCTGTCTAGAGGTATAGTATGTGCAACAGTGGTATAGTGTATTATAGCTATATTACATACCTGTTTAGAGGTATAGTATGTGCAACAGTGGTATAGTGTATTATAGCTATAGTACATACCTGTATAGATGTATAGTTTGTGCAACAGTTGTATAGTGTATTATAGCTATATTACATACCTGTCTAGATGTATAGTATGTGCAACAGTTGTATAGTGTATTATAGCTATATTACATACCTGTCTAGATGTATAGTATGTGCAACAGTTGTATAGTGTATTATAGCTATATTACATACCTGTCTAGATGTATAGTATGTGCAACAGTGGTATAGTGTATTATAGCTATAGTACATACCTGTATAGATGTATAGTATGTGCAACAGTGGTATAGTGTATTATAGCTATAGTACATACCTGTCTAGATGTATAGTATGTGCAACAGTTGTATAGTGTATTATAGCTATAGTACATACCTGTATAGATGTATAGTATGTGCAACAGTGGTATAGTGTATTATAGCTATAGTACATACCTGTATAGATGTATAGTATGTGCAAGTTGTATAGTGTATTATAGCTATATTACATACCTGTCTAGATGTATAGTATGTGCAACAGTTGTATAGTGTATTATAGCTATATTACATACCTGTCTAGATGTATAGTATGTGCAACAGTTGTATAGTGTATTATAGCTATATTACATACCTGTCTAGAGGTATAGTATGTGCAACAGTTGTATAGTGTATTATAGCTATATTACATACCTGTCTAGAGGTATAGTATGTGCAACAGTGGTATAGTGTATTATAGCTATATTACATACCTGTCTAGATGTATAGTATGTGCAACAGTTGTATAGTGTATTATAGCTATATTACATACCTGTTAGATGTATAGTGTGCAAGTGTATAGTGTATTATAGCTATCATACTGTATTACATACTTCTAGATGTATAGTATGTGCAACAGTTGTATAGTGTATTATAGCTATAGTACATACCTGTATAGATGTATAGTTTGTGCAACAGTTGTATAGTGTATTATAGCTATATTACATACCTGTCTAGATGTATAGTTTGTGCAACAGTTGTATAGTGTATTATAGCTATATTACATACCTGTATAGATGTATAGTATGTGCAACAGTTGTATAGTGTATTATAGCTATATTACATACCTGTCTAGAGGTATAGTATGTGCAACAGTTGTATAGTGTATTATAGCTATAGTACATACCTGTATAGATGTATAGTTTGTGCAACAGTTGTATAGTGTATTATAGCTATATTACATACCTGTCTAGATGTATAGTATGTGCAACAGTTGTATAGTGTATTATAGCTATAGTACATACCTGTATAGATGTATAGTTTGTGCAACAGTTGTATAGTGTATTATAGCTATATTACATACCTGTCTAGATGTATAGTATGTGCAACAGTTGTATAGTGTATTATAGCTATATTACATACCTGTCTAGATGTATAGTATGTGCAACAGTTGTATAGTGTATTATAGCTATATTACATACCTGTCTAGATGTATAGTATGTGCAACAGTTGTATAGTGTATTATAGCTATATTACATACCTGTCTAGATGTATAGTTTGTGCAACAGTTGTATAGTGTATTATAGCTATATTACATACCTGTCTAGATGTATAGTATGTGCAACAGTTGTATAGTGTATTATAGCTATATTACATACCTGTCTAGATGTATAGTATGTGCAACAGTTGTATAGTGTATTATAGCTATATTACATACCTGTCTAGATGTATAGTATGTGCAACAGTGGTATAGTGTATTATAGCTATATTACATACCTGTCTAGATGTATAGTATGTGCAACAGTTGTATAGTGTATTATAGCTATATTACATACCTGTCTAGATGTATAGTATGTGCAACAGTTGTATAGTGTATTATAGCTATATTACATACCTGTCTAGATGTATAGTATGTGCAACAGTTGTATAGTGTATTATAGCTATATTACATACCTGTCTAGATGTATAGTATGTGCAACAGTGGTATAGTGTATTATAGCTATAGTACATACCTGTATAGATGTATAGTATGTGCAACAGTGGTATAGTGTATTATAGCTATAGTACATACCTGTCTAGATGTATAGTATGTGCAACAGTTGTATAGTGTATTATAGCTATAGTACATACCTGTATAGATGTATAGTATGTGCAACAGTGGTATAGTGTATTATAGCTATAGTACATACCTGTATAGATGTAAAGTATGTGCAAGTTGTATAGTGTATTATAGCTATATTACATACCTGTCTAGATGTATAGTATGTGCAACAGTTGTATAGTGTATTATAGCTATATTACATACCTGTCTAGATGTATAGTATGTGCAACAGTTGTATAGTGTATTATAGCTATATTACATACCTGTCTAGATGTATAGTTTGTGCAACAGTTGTATAGTGTATTATAGCTATATTACATACCTGTCTAGAGGTATAGTATGTGCAACAGTGGTATAGTGTATTATAGCTATATTACATACCTGTCTAGAGGTATAGTATGTGCAACAGTGGTATAGTGTATTATAGCTATATTACATACCTGTATAGATGTATAGTATGTGCAACAGTGGTATAGTGTATTATAGCTATAGTACATACCTGTATAGATGTATAGTATGTGCAAGTTGTATAGTGTATTATAGCTATATTACATACATGTCTAGATGTATAGTATGTGCAACAGTTGTATAGTGTATTATAGCTATATTACATACCTGTCTAGATGTATAGTATGTGCAACAGTTGTATAGTGTATTATAGCTCTATTGCATACCTGTCTAGATGTATAGTTTGTGCAACAGTTGTATAGTGTATTATAGCTATATTACATACCTGTCTAGAGGTGTAGTATGTGCAACAGTGGTATAGTGTATTATAGCTATATTACATACCTGTTTAGAGGTATAGTATGTGCAACAGTGGTATAGTGTATTATAGCTATAGTACATACCTGTATAGATGTATAGTTTGTGCAACAGTTGTATAGTGTATTATAGCTATATTACATACCTGTCTAGATGTATAGTATGTGCAACAGTTGTATAGTGTATTATAGCTATATTACATACCTGTCTAGATGTATAGTATGTGCAACAGTTGTATAGTGTATTATAGCTATATTACATACCTGTCTAGATGTATAGTATGTGCAACAGTTGTATAGTGTATTATAGCTATATTACATACCTGTCTAGATGTATAGTATGTGCAACAGTGGTATAGTGTATTATAGCTATAGTACATACCTGTATAGATGTATAGTATGTGCAACAGTGGTATAGTGTATTATAGCTATAGTACATACCTGTCTAGATGTATAGTATGTGCAACAGTTGTATAGTGTATTATAGCTATAGTACATACCTGTATAGATGTATAGTATGTGCAACAGTGGTATAGTGTATTATAGCTATAGTACATACCTGTATAGATGTATAGTATGTGCAAGTTGTATAGTGTATTATAGCTATATTACATACCTGTCTAGATGTATAGTATGTGCAACAGTTGTATAGTGTATTATAGCTATATTACATACCTGTCTAGATGTATAGTATGTGCAACAGTTGTATAGTGTATTATAGCTATTATTACATACCTGTCTAGATGTATAGTATGTGCAACAGTTGTATAGTGTATTATAGCTATATTACATACCTGTCTAGATGTATAGTATGTGCAACAGTTGTATAGTGTATTATAGCTATATTACATACCTGTCTAGATGTATAGTATGTGCAACAGTTGTATAGTGTATTATAGCTATATTACATACCTGTCTAGATGTATAGTATGTGCAACAGTTGTATAGTGTATTATAGCTATATTACATACCTGTCTAGATGTATAGTTTGTGCAACAGTTGTATAGTGTATTATAGCTATATTACATACCTGTCTAGATGTATAGTATGTGCAACAGTTGTATAGTGTATTATAGCTATATTACATACCTGTCTAGATGTATAGTATGTGCAACAGTTGTATAGTGTATTATAGCTATATTACATACCTGTCTAGATGTATAGTATGTGCAACAGTTGTATAGTGTATTATAGCTATATTACATACCTGTCTAGATGTATAGTTTGTGCAACAGTTGTATAGTGTATTATAGCTATATTACATACCTGTCTAGATGTATAGTATGTGCAACAGTTGTATAGTGTATTATAGCTATATTACATACCTGTCTAGATGTATAGTATGTGCAACAGTTGTATAGTGTATTATAGCTATATTACATACCTGTCTAGATGTATAGTATGTGCAACAGTTGTATAGTGTATTATAGCTATATTACATACCTGTCTAGATGTATAGTATGTGCAACAGTTGTATAGTGTATTATAGCTATATTACATACCTGTCTAGATGTATAGTATGTGCAACAGTGGTATAGTGTATTATAGCTATAGTACATACCTGTCTAGATGTATAGTATGTGCAACAGTTGTATAGTGTATTATAGCTATATTACATACCTGTCTAGATGTATAGTTGTGCAACAGTTGTATAGTGTATTATAGCTATATTACATACCTGTCTAGATGTATAGTATGTGCAACAGTTGTATAGTGTATTATAGCTATATTACATACCTGTCTAGATGTATAGTATGTGCAACAGTTGTATAGTGTATTATAGCTATATTACATACCTGTCTAGAGGTATAGTATGTGCAACAGTGGTATAGTGTATTATAGCTATATACATACCTGTCTAGATGTATAGTATGTGCAACAGTGGTATAGTGTATTATAGCTATAGTACATACCTGTCTAGATGTATAGTATGTGCAACAGTTGTATAGTGTATTATAGCTATATTACATACCTGTCTAGATGTATAGTATGTGCAACAGTTGTATAGTGTATTATAGCTATATTACATACCTGTCTAGATGTATAGTATGTGCAACAGTGGTATAGTGTATTATAGCTATAGTACATACCTGTATAGATGTATAGTATGTGCAAGTTGTATAGTGTATTATAGCTATATTACATACCTGTCTAGATGTATAGTATGTGCAACAGTTGTATAGTGTATTATAGCTATATTACATACCTGTCTAGATGTATAGTATGTGCAACAGTTGTATAGTGTATTATAGCTATAGTACATACCTGTCTAGATGTATAGTATGTGCAAGTTGTATAGTGTATTATAGCTATATTACATACCTGTCTAGATGTATAGTATGTGCAACAGTTGTATAGTGTATTATAGCTATATTACATACCTGTCTAGATGTATAGTATGTGCAACAGTGGTATAGTGTATTATAGCTATAGTACATACCTGTCTAGATGTATAGTATGTGCAACAGTGGTATAGTGTATTATAGCTATAGTACATACCTGTCTAGATGTATAGTATGTGCAACAGTTGTATAGTGTATTATAGCTATATTACATACCTGTATAGATGTATAGTATGTGCAACAGTGGTATAGTGTATTATAGCTATAGTACATACCTGTATAGATGTATAGTATGTGCAAGTTGTATAGTGTATTATAGCTATATTACATACATGTCTAGATGTATAGTATGTGCAACAGTTGTATAGTGTATTATAGCTATATTACATACCTGTCTAGATGTATAGTATGTGCAACAGTTGTATAGTGTATTATAGCTCTATTGCATACCTGTCTAGATGTATAGTTTGTGCAACAGTTGTATAGTGTATTATAGCTATATTACATACCTGTCTAGAGGTATAGTATGTGCAACAGTGGTATAGTGTATTATAGCTATATTACATACCTGTTTAGAGGTATAGTATGTGCAACAGTGGTATAGTGTATTATAGCTATAGTACATACCTGTATAGATGTATAGTTTGTGCAACAGTTGTATAGTGTATTATAGCTATATTACATACCTGTCTAGATGTATAGTTTGTGCAACAGTTGTATAGTGTATTATAGCTATAGTACATACCTGTATAGATGTATAGTTTGTGCAACAGTTGTATAGTGTATTATAGCTATATTACATACCTGTCTAGATGTATAGTATGTGCAACAGTTGTATAGTGTATTATAGCTATATTACATACCTGTCTAGATGTATAGTATGTGCAACAGTTGTATAGTGTATTATAGCTATATTACATACCTGTCTAGATGTATAGTATGTGCAACAGTTGTATAGTGTATTATAGCTATATTGCATACCTGTCTAGATGTATAGTTTGTGCAACAGTTGTATAGTGTATTATAGCTATATTACATACCTGTCTAGATGTATAGTATGTGCAACAGTTGTATAGTGTATTATAGCTATATTACATACCTGTCTAGATGTATAGTATGTGCAACAGTTGTATAGTGTATTATAGCTATATTACATACCTGTCTAGAGGTATAGTATGTGCAACAGTGGTATAGTGTATTATAGCTATATTACATACCTGTCTAGAGGTATAGTATGTGCAACAGTGGTATAGTGTATTATAGCTATAGTACATACCTGTATAGATGTATAGTTTGTGCAACAGTTGTATAGTGTATTATAGCTATATTACATATCTGTCTAGATGTATAGTTTGTGCAACAGTTGTATAGTGTATTATAGCTATATTACATACCTGTCTAGATGTATAGTTTGTGCAACAGTTGTATAGTGTATTATAGCTATATTACATACCTGTCTAGATGTATAGTATGTGCAACAGTTGTATAGTGTATTATAGCTATATTACATACCTGTCTAGATGTATAGTATGTGCAACAGTGGTATAGTGTATTATAGCTATAGTACATACCTGTATAGATGTAAAGTATGTGCAAGTTGTATAGTGTATTATAGCTATATTACATACATGTCTAGATGTATAGTATGTGCAACAGTTGTATAGTGTATTATAGCTATATTACATACCTGTCTAGATGTATAGTATGTGCAACAGTTGTATAGTGTATTATAGCTCTATTACATACCTGTCTAGATGTATAGTTTGTGCAACAGTTGTATAGTGTATTATAGCTATATTACATACCTGTCTAGATGTATAGTATGTGCAACAGTGGTATAGTGTATTATAGCTATATTACATACCTGTTTAGAGGTATAGTATGTGCAACAGTGGTATAGTGTATTATAGCTATAGTACATACCTGTATAGATGTATAGTTTGTGCAACAGTTGTATAGTGTATTATAGCTATATTACATATCTGTCTAGATGTATAGTTTGTGCAACAGTTGTATAGTGTATTATAGCTATAGTACATACCTGTATAGATGTATAGTTTGTGCAACAGTTGTATAGTGTATTATAGCTATATTACATACCTGTCTAGATGTATAGTATGTGCAACAGTTGTATAGTGTATTATAGCTATATTACATACCTGTCTAGATGTATAGTATGTGCAACAGTTGTATAGTGTATTATAGCTATATTACATACCTGTCTAGATGTATAGTATGTGCAACAGTTGTATAGTGTATTATAGCTATATTACATACCTGTCTAGATGTATAGTATGTGCAACAGTTGTATAGTGTATTATAGCTATAGTACATACCTGTCTAGATGTATAGTATGTGCAACAGTTGTATAGTGTATTATAGCTATATTACATACCTGTCTAGATGTATAGTATGTGCAACAGTTGTATAGTGTATTATAGCTATATTACATACCTGTCTAGATGTATAGTATGTGCAACAGTTGTATAGTGTATTATAGCTATATTACATACCTGTCTAGATGTATAGTATGTGCAACAGTTGTATAGTGTATTATAGCTATATTACATACCTGTCTAGATGTATAGTTTGTGCAACAGTTGTATAGTGTATTATAGCTATATTACATACCTGTCTAGATGTATAGTATGTGCAACAGTTGTATAGTGTATTATAGCTATATTACATACCTGTCTAGATGTATAGTATGTGCAACAGTTGTATAGTGTATTATAGCTATATTACATACCTGTCTAGATGTATAGTTTGTGCAACAGTGTATAGTGTATTATAGCTATATTACATACCTGTCTAGATGTATAGTTTGTGCAACAGTTGTATAGTGTATTATAGCTATATTACATACCTGTCTAGATGTATAGTTTGTGCAACAGTTGTATAGTGTATTATAGCTATATTACATACCTGTCTAGATGTATAGTATGTGCAACAGTTGTATAGTGTATTATAGCTATATTACATACCTGTCTAGATGTATAGTATGTGCAACAGTTGTATAGTGTATTATAGCTATATTACATACCTGTCTAGATGTATAGTATGTGCAACAGTTGTATAGTGTATTATAGCTATATTACATACCTGTCTAGATGTATAGTATGTGCAACAGTTGTATAGTGTATTATAGCTATATTACATACCTGTCTAGATGTATAGTATGTGCAACAGTTGTATAGTGTATTATAGCTATATTACATACCTGTCTAGATGTATAGTATGTGCAACAGTTGTATAGTGTATTATAGCTATATTACATACCTGTCTAGATGTATAGTATGTGCAACAGTTGTATAGTGTATTATAGCTATATTACATACCTGTCTAGATGTATAGTATGTGCAACAGTTGTATAGTGTATTATAGCTATATTACATACCTGTCTAGATGTATAGTATGTGCAACAGTTGTATAGTGTATTATAGCTATATTACATACCTGTCTAGAGGTATAGTATGTGCAACAGTGGTATAGTGTATTATAGCTATATTACATACCTGTCTAGAGGTATAGTATGTGCAACAGTGGTATAGTGTATTATAGCTATAGTACATACCTGTATAGATGTATAGTTTGTGCAACAGTTGTATAGTGTATTATAGCTATATTATATATGTCTAGATGTATAGTATGTGCAACAGTTGTATAGTGTATTATAGCTATAGTACATACCTGTCTAGATGTATAGTTTGTGCAACAGTTGTATAGTGTATTATAGCTATATTACATACCTGTCTAGATGTATAGTATGTGCAACAGTTGTATAGTGTATTATAGCTATATTACATACCTGTCTAGATGTATAGTATGTGCAACAGTTGTATAGTGTATTATAGCTATATTACATACCTGTCTAGATGTATAGTATGTGCAACAGTTGTATAGTGTATTATAGCTATATTACATACCTGTCTAGATGTATAGTTTGTGCAACAGTTGTATAGTGTATTATAGCTATATTACATACCTGTCTAGAGGTATAGTATGTGCAACAGTGGTATAGTGTATTATAGCTATATTACATACCTGTCTAGATGTATAGTATGTGCAACAGTGGTATAGTGTATTATAGCTATAGTACATACCTGTATAGATGTATAGTTTGTGCAACAGTTGTATAGTGTATTATAGCTATATTACATACCTGTCTAGATGTATAGTATGTGCAACAGTTGTATAGTGTATTATAGCTATATTACATACCTGTCTAGATGTATAGTATGTGCAACAGTTGTATAGTGTATTATAGCTATATTACATACCTGTCTAGATGTATAGTATGTGCAACAGTGGTATAGTGTATTATAGCTATAGTACATACCTGTCTAGATGTATAGTATGTGCAACAGTTGTATAGTGTATTATAGCTATAGTACATACCTGTATAGATGTATAGTATGTGCAACAGTGGTATAGTGTATTATAGCTATAGTACATACCTGTCTAGATGTATAGTATGTGCAAGTTGTATAGTGTATTATAGCTATATTACATACCTGTCTAGATGTATAGTATGTGCAACAGTTGTATAGTGTATTATAGCTATATTACATACCTGTCTAGATGTATAGTATG
>CM026395.1:5201354-5203854 GCA_014843695.1 Archivesica marissinica
TACTGAACAGTCGTGCTAGCTAGCTATCTCTATGAACAATCAGGCTATGTAATGTTACTGAACAGTCGTGCTAGCTAGCTATCTCTATGAACAATCAGGCTATGTAATGTTACTGAACAGTCGTGCTAGCTAGCTATCTCTATGAACAATCAGGCTATGTAATGTTACTGAACAGTCGTGCTAGCTAGCTATCTCTATGAACAATCAGGCTATGTAATGTTACTGAACAGTCGTGTTAGCTAGCTATCTCTATGAACAACCAGGCTATGTAATGTTACTGAACAGTCGTGTTAGCTAGCTATCTCTATGAACAACCAGGCTATGTAATGTTACTGAACAGTCGTGTTAGCTAGCTATCTCTATGAACAACCAGGCTATGTAATGTTACTGAACATCGTGCTAGCTAGCTATCTCTATGAACAATCAGGCTATGTAATGTTACTGAACAGTCGTGCTACTAGCTATCTCTATGAACAACCAGGCTATGTAATGTTACTGAACAGTCGTGCTAGCTAGCTATCTCTATGAACAATCAGGCTATGTAATTTTACTGAACAGTCGTGTTAGCTAGCTATCTCTATGAACAATCAGGCTATGTAATTTTACTGAACAGTCGTGTTAGCTAGCTATCTCTATGAACAATCAGGCTATGTAATTTTACTGAACAGTCGTGTTAGCTAGCTATCTCTATGAACAATCAGGCTATGTAATGTTACTGAACAGTCGTGCTAGCTAGCTATCTCTATGAACAATCAGGCTATGTAATGTTACTGAACAGTCGTGCTAGCTAGCTATCTCTATGAACAACCAGGCTATGTAATTTTACTGAACAGTCGTGCTAGCTAGCTATCTCTATGAACAATCAGGCTATGTAATTGTACTGACCAGTCTTGCTAGCTAGCTATCTCTATGAACAACCAGGCTATGTAATGTTACTGAACAGTCGTGTTAGCTAGCTATCTCTATGAACAATCAGGCTATGTAATTTTACTGAACAGTCGTGCTAGCTAGCTATCTCTATGAACAATCAGGCTATGTAATGTTACTGAACAGTCGTGCTAGCTAGCTATCTCTATGAACAATCAGGCTATGTAATGTTACGGAACAGTCGTGTTAGCTAGCTATCTCTATGAACAATCAGGCTATGTAATTTTACTGAACAGTCGTGTTAGCTAGCTATCTCTATGAACAACCAGGCTATGTAATGTTACTGAACAGTCGTGTTAGCTAGCTATCTCTATGAACAACCAGGCTATGTAATTTTACTGAACAGTCGTGTTAGCTAGCTATCTCTATGAACAATCAGGCTATGTAATGTTACTGAACAGTCGTGTTAGCTAGCTATCTCTATGAACAATCAGGCTATGTAATTTTACTGAACAGTCGTGCTAGCTAGCTATCTCTATGAACAATCAGGCTATGTAATTTTACTGAACAGTCGTGCTAGCTAGCTATCTCTATGAACAATCAGACTATGTAATTGTACTGACCAGTCTTGCTAGCTAGCTATCTCTATGAACAACCAGGCTATGTAATGTTACTGAACAGTCGTGTTAGCTAGCTATCTCTATGAACAATCAGGCTATGTAATTTTACTGAACAGTCGTGCTAGCTAGCTATCTCTATGAACAATCAGGCTATGTAATTGTACTGACCAGTCTTGCTAGCTAGCTATCTCTATGAACAATCAGGCTATGTAATTGTACTGACCAGTCTTGCTAGCTAGCTATCTCTATGAACAATCAGGCTATGTAATTGTACTGACCAGTCTTGCTAGCTAGCTATCTCTATGAACAACCAGGCTATGTAATGTTACTGAACAGTCGTGTTAGCTAGCTATCTCTATGAACAACCAGGCTATGTAATGTTACTGAACAGTCGTGTTAGCTAGCTATCTCTATGAACAACCAGGCTATGTAATGTTACTGAACAGTCGTGTTAGCTAGCTATCTCTATGAACAATCAGGCTATGCAATTTTACTGAACAGTCGTGTTAGCTAGCTATCTCTATGAACAATTAGGCTATGTAATGTTACTGAACAGTCGTGTTAGCTAGCTAGTTATCCAGAATGTCGTGAATTAATAAATAAACAGAATAGCAGGACGGAGAAATGTAATGTCAACTATATATTCGATATTTAAGATGGAATAAGCCAACAGAAATATAGAACCCTAATTAGAAACATACTTTATAGTTGAAAGGGGCTTAAATCTTGCATGGACTAGAGAGAATAGTTACATGTATCGACTTCTGATATTTCAGGCACGTATGTTCGAGCACTTTCGGACTGCAGACCGTAACTACATGGTGCTTGAATATAGCAGTCAAGGAAGCTTAAAGGAACTGCTCAACCAACGTGCCCATATGTTTCGCAAGGGGCTGGGAGAAGATAAAGCGAAAAGCCTGTTCGGTATGCTTGCAAAAGGTGTTAATCACATACACGCTAGTGGCATCGTGCATAGGTACTATATTACTGTTTATAATTTGTATCCCAATATT
>CM026395.1:5208854-5241354 GCA_014843695.1 Archivesica marissinica
CCAGGAATGTTTGTTTGTGTTCATCACCCTATTGTATATCTCTCCCAGGAATGTTTGTTTGTGTTCATTACCATAGTGTATGTCTCTCCCAGGAATGTTTGTTTGTTGTCATTACCATAGTGTATGTCTCTCCCAGGAATGTTTGTTTGTGTTCATACCTATTGTATTCTCTCCCAGGAATGTTTGTTTTGTTCATACCTATGTATTCTCTCGGAATGTTTGTTTCTGTTCATTACCGTATTGTATGTCTCTCCGGGAATGTTTGTTTGTGTTCATTACCATATTGTATGTCTCTCCCAGGAATGTTTGTTTGTGTTCATTACCATATTGTATGTCTCTCCGGGAATGTTTGTTTGTGTTCATCACCATATTGTATGTCTCTCCCAGGAATGTTTGTTTCTGTTCATTACCGTATTGTATGTCTCTCCCAGGAATCTTTGTTTGTGTTCATTACCATATTGTATGTCTCTCCCAGGAATGTTTGTTTGTGTTCATTACCATATTGTATGTCTCTCCGGGAATGTTTGTTTGTGTTCATCACCATATTGTATGTCTCTCCCAGGAATGTTTGTTTCTGTTCATTACCGTATTGTATGTCTCTCCCAGGAATCTTTGTTTGTGTTCATTACCATATTGTATGTCTCTCCCAGGAATGTTTGTTTGTGTTCATTACCATATTGTATGTCTCTCCGGGAATGTTTGTTTGTGTTCATCACCATATTGTATGTCTCTCCCAGGAATGTTTGTTTCTGTTCATTACCGTATTGTATGTCTCTCCCAGGAATCTTTGTTTGTGTTCATTACCATATTGTATGTCTCTCCCAGGAATGTTTGTTTGTGTTCATTACCATATTGTATGTCTCTCCGGGAATGTTTGTTTGTGTTCATCACCATATTGTATGTCTCTCCCAGGAATGTTTGTTTCTGTTCATTACCGTATTGTATGTCTCTCCCAGGAATGTTTGTTTGTTGTCATTACCGTATTGTATGTCTCTCCTAGGAATCTTTGTTTCTGTTCATTACCGTATTGTATGTCTCTCCCAGGAATGTTTGTTTGTTGTCATTACCATATTGTATGTCTCTCCCAGGAATGTTTGTTTGTTGTCATTACCATATTGTATGTCTCTCCCAGGAATCTTTGTTTCTGTTCATTACCGTATTGTATGTCTCTCCCAGGAATGTTTGTTTGTTGTCATTACCGTATTGTATGTCTCTCCCAGGAATCTTTGTTTCTGTTCATTACCGTATTGTATGTCTCTCCCAGGAATCTTTGTTTCTGTTCATTACCGTATTGTATGTCTCTCCCAGGAATCTTTGTTTCTGTTCATTACCGTATTGTATGTCTCTCCGGGAATCTTTGTTTCTGTTCATTACCGTATTGTATGTCTCTCCCAGGAATCTTTGTTTCTGTTCATTACCGTATTGTATGTCTCTCCCAGGAATCTTTGTTTCTGTTCATTACCATATTGTATGTCTCTCCCAGGAATGTTTGTTTCTGTTCATTACCGTATTGTATGTCTCTCCCAGGAATCTTTGTTTCTGTTCATTACCGTATTGTATGTCTCTCCGGGAATGTTTGTTTCTGTTCATTACCGTATTGTATGTCTCTCCGGGAATGTTTGTTTCTGTTCATTACCGTATTGTATGTCTCTCCCAGGAATCTTTGTTTCTGTTCATTACCATATTGTATGTCTCTCCCAGGAATCTTTGTTTCTGTTCATTACCGTATTGTATGTCTCTCCCAGGAATCTTTGTTTCTGTTCATTACTGTATTGTATGTCTCTCCCAGGAATCTTTGTTTCTGTTCATTACCATATTGTATGTCTCTCCCAGGAATCTTTGTTTCTGTTCATTACCGTATTGTATGTCTCTCCCAGGAATCTTTGTTTCTGTTCATTACCATATTGTATGTCTCTCCCAGGAATCTTTGTTTCTGTTCATTACCGTATTGTATGTCTCTCCCAGGAATCTTTGTTTCTGTTCATTACCATACATGCTACACTATGTAATACTAAACTAATATATATATGTGTGTCTATTTTAAAGGTTCAGGATATAATTCATGTTTACATTCTAAATGCTCTCTATTCAGGCACCATGTGTAGCGGCCATCTTGCTTTTGTTTATAGCGGCCATCTTGCTTTTGTTTATAGCGGCCATCTTGCTGTTATTTATTTTATTTGGGTGTATAATTCCGTGCCAAACAACTATCTTGTTTCCTTTTCAGGGCTATCCTTCTGGGCTGCATGCTGAAGGGTCATCATCTGTTGAAGAAGGCCCAGGACACAGCCACGGAAACGAATGACTGGATGCTCCATGACATTGAATCAATCGGTAAGTTACACAAACATTATCAAAACAAATTGGGTATTTTTGGGGTTTAGTTGGTTTAGAGTCGTATTTTAAGAATAATGTCAGATAACGGCTCTCCAGGTCTATGTGTTAGGGGAAGGTCACACTTGTCTCTTAAAATAGTGTATGAGGAACCGATGGACGTATGGATTTGAACCAGTGACTATATGCGTTAGAGGAAAGCTACACTTGTCTCTTATAATAGTGTATGACGTACAGTTGGACACACGGTTGAACCACTGACTCTATGCGTTAGAGGAAGACCACACTTGTCTCTCACAATAGTTTATGAGGTATAGTTGGATACACGAGTTTGAACCACGGACTCTATGCGTTAGTGGAAGACCACACTTGTCTCTCACAATAGTTTATGAGGTATAGTTGGATACACGAGTTTGAACCACGGACTCTATGCGTTAGTGGAAGACCACACTTGTCTCTCACAATAGTTTATGAGGTATAGTTGGATACACGAGTTTGAACCACGGACTCTATGCGTTAGTGGAAGACCACACTTGTCTCTCACAATAGTTTATGAGGTATAGTTGGATACACGAGTTTGAACCACGGACTCTATGCGTTAGTGGAAGACCACACTTGTCTCTCACAATAGTTTATGAGGTATAGTTGGATACACGAGTTTGAACCACGGACTCTATGCGTTAGTGGAAGACCACACTTGTCTCTCACAATAGTTTATGAGGTATAGTTGGATACACGAGTTTGAACCACGGACTCTATATGCGTTAGAGGAAGACCACACTTGTCTCTCACAATAGTTTATGAGGTATAGTTGGATACACGAGTTTGAACCACGGACTCTATGCGTTAGTGGAAGACCATACTTGTTCCTCTCAATAATATATGAGGCAAGGGTGGGCGTACATGTTAGAACCACTGGCCTCCCACAAGCATACGGGATAGCTTCCTCACTTATAAATAATTCTACCCAGATAGGGTTCGAACCCACAGCGGCCATGGTGGAACTATTGATTGATTGACAGTAACTATTAACGATGCCACTCGGATGTTGATGCTCCATAAAACAAACGTAGCACATAATTAAATGTGCATACAAAACAGACACAAAGCAAGCACCTGTTATAATGTCTTATTACATGTACATACTCACTTAATACACTATGTAAGTTGATGTCATGCTCTCCTTTACAGACTGTAAGGAGCTGTTGCGTAACATGGTTAGATGCATCCCTGACCGCCGACCGTCGGCGGCGGATATACTGAAAGATGCGTGGTTAACGGGGAAACACGGCATGCCCAGGCGGATGAAAAAACCGGAATCGACGGTAAGTAGGAAATGACGAATCGAAGATAACGATTCGTAACTGGAGCTTAATTAATGTAAATCAGCCGACATGTCGGCAACATGTTTTTATCTAGTAAACTGTTATTCTTTAGTAGAGTGGAAACTGAAACAACATCAGGGTACTAATATTAACTGACATGACATAATGTTTACACTACATAACAATTAGATGTATAGTTTGTGTGTATTGAACTGTCTTCCCTGCCTATTAAATGCATATCATTGAAACTATAGTGCACTATGTTGATATAGATATAATAGGATTACGGACAACTGTTAATGTACAAAGTGTGGAAGAACCTTAACGATGCTGAAACTATTGTGCACTATGTTGATACATATACAATAGGATTACGGACAACTGTTAATGTACAAAGTGTGGAAGAACCTTAACGATGCTGAAACTATAGTGCACTATGTTGATATAGATATAATAGGATTACGGACAACTGTTAATGTACAAAGTGTGGCTGAACCTTAACGATGCTGAAACTATAGTGCACTATGTTGATATAGATATAATAGGATTACGGACAACTGTTAATGTACAAAGTGTGGAAGAACCTTAACGATGCTGAAACTATTGTGCACTATGTTGATACATATATAATAGGATTACGGACAACTGTTAACGTACAAAGTGTGGAAGAACCTTAACGATGCTGAAACTATAGTGCACTATGTTGATACAGATATAATAGGATTACGGACAACTGTTAACGTACAAAGTGTGGAAGAACCTTAACGATGCTCAACAGTTACCGTTACATTTGTTCAACAATAAACTATGCTCTATGAACAATTGTATGAACCCTATGGAGGATAGGTCAATATGCACTAACTATATATGTATTGACTTGAAATGATAACTTGACATCATACATTTAGTGTCAACGGAGCTTCCTTGTTAAATACAACGTCATTATTTTATTATTATTTATCCTTTTATGGTGCTGAAGTCAGAGTGTCTACATTTTTAATGAATGCAATTTTAATGAAATATGTCAATATTACATTACATTCTGTAAGAGGATTCTTTGACTCCGTAAGCAGACAACCACCAATTATTAAGTGATCTTTCTCTTACTGCAAGGAATGATCATAACATTTCGGATTAAACTGATGAACAATCAGAAATATCATATATTAACAACGTGTATTTAGAGGAATACAGCTCCATACGTGGTAAGTGCTGGTCTACTATAGAGTAGTATCTAACCTTTCCAATGTCCCATGTTATTATAAACAGATAACCTAATTAAATATGTCCAATGGTTATCCAACATATTCTCGTTCTTGGCTTAATACGTTGCCTACCAAGAACACATCGTCGTCATCATTACCCAGCACAACTATGTCCCTGTATTAATATGGTTCTCTTTTTTTTACGTTTATTTATCGTCGCTACCGGTTGTCCATATGAGCGACGCCTCATGCAGATATTAGTCATTTTAGATTTTGGAGGATAGTGCAATGATACAGAGAGAGACCCATTCCAGAGTCTCCTCTGGTTCTTTTACGTGCACGGTGTAAAGCACCGACACGAGACCTCGGTTTAACGTCCCATCTGAAAGACTGTTAATTTTATTAGGGTCAGACGGGGGATCGAACCTGCGATCCCTGGATTACCAGTCCAGCGTGTTACCACTGGGCTATAGATCCGTCTGTATATGCTTAATCAACTAGGGGCGCTAAATAGACCACTCTAGCCTGGGTTCCAGTCTGTCGATTTTTCACTTTTTAACTTCTGGCAAAATGATCAGAAACTCAATATGGCCCAATTAATAGTCTCGGTGTTAAAATATATTTATTTGACTGACCAGGCAAAATATATCGACGCCTGTTCCCAGGCTAAGACCACCTCAGCTACATTGCCTTCGCAGTAATAATTCAGCCGCCATTGCAACTCAAAAGCTCCTAACATCATCGCCTCCGCTCGAACGCTATATTAATAAAATATTGTAACGTTACCCGGTCTGGTTTGAGAAAATCTGACGGACTGTTGTAAACACAAATATAAAAATAACATCACTGTAAGGCCCCCGACCTTACCAAAACCTGGTTGCTGTTTAAGCTCGGACACTGCCTGGATGAGACAGTCCTGTCAAACCCTCTGCAACCTATTCTGAAAAAAATATATTTGTTTTGGCGTAAGAGAAATTTGGAAGTCGTGATAGCGCAGTGGATGCGCGTTCGCTTCAGGTGCGAAATGTCTGGAGTTCGAGCCCCGCTGGAGCCGTTACGATTGTGCCCTTATGTACGGCATTTAAATTCCACATTGCCTCTTCTCTCTCCTTCATGGCGATGTATTCCATCAGAGGTATCGAGAGTAATTAATATAAGTTGAAAGAACTTGTTTCGCAATCGAGCTAAATAAATTTGTATACAGTCAAACCTGTGTTAGTGGTCACCTCTATTAAGCAGCCAACCTGTATTAAGCAGCCAGTTTCCAGATTACCAATATGCTGTTTTATTATACATTTGACCTCTATTAAGCAGCCACCTGTGCTAAGCAGCCACGTTCTATGATTCCCTTGGGTGGCTGCTTAAGACAGGTTTGACTGTAAACTAAATCCTTCATGTGCACGATATAAACAGGTCAATATTTTATTACAGATTATTGCTGCTAACAAACTGTCTCCAAAGCACACAGAGAACGAGATAATCCATACCGAGTGCTTGGAGCATGGATATCTTACGGAGAAGACCATTGGTAGAGGAGGATACGGCACAGTTAAACTAGCTAAAGTGATGCCATCCACTTCCATGAGATTCCCTGATATGGCTGCCCATGCAGATTGTTATGGGAATATCAAGGTAAATATTTCAAATAATAAATAACCCTAACCTATCAATTAACCCTAACTGGAAGTCGTGATAGCGCAATGGGAGCGCATTTGCTTCAGGTGCGAAAGGCCCTGAGTTCGAGCCCTGCTGGAAACGTTACGATTGTACCCTTAGGCAAGGGCATTTGAATTCCACATTGCCTCTTCTCTCCGTCGTGGCGATGGATTCCATCAGGAATGAGGTTTCGACAGTGATTTATGTAAGTTGTAAGAACTTGTTTCGCAATCGAGCTAAGATAAATGTGTACGAACTAACCATAACCCTAGCAAATAACTTAAAACCTTATTGAGGTCCATCATAGCGATTAGAAGTTAGTCCAAATGAACTCGACCCACATACTTAGATGTTTCATTTTGCAGTACATTCTGAACTGAACTAATTCGGCATCTATATCATTATTTACGGTCGCATATATGTGCAATTTAATTTATGTCCTGCGCAGTGTCGTTAAATCAGAACACATGCATTTAATATGAAGGATATGTCTCAATGAGTATAGTTACCAGGGTTCATTCTAGGTAGGAATTTTTGGGAGACGTGAGAAAACGAGCGATACTGCCTCCCAGTCATACTCAGCATTGATAACCTAGTGGTTAAGGCGTCCGGCTACAGAGTGGGAGATAGACGATTCTAACCTCATCAGTGGTTCATTCTGATATTGCCGGTTTGTAAGCCACCAGCTAGTTAAACAATAGTTACCGATTACCTATCAGCCTGGCCTGAATGGATAGGATTTGGGAAGTACTGATGTTGTTCATAAACGGTGTCTCATAATTAGGAATTGGCTGGCACTATATATATAACATACATTTACATATATATTTACATTACATATACATGTATATATTTACATACATTTACATATACATGTATATATTTACATACATTTACATGTACATGTATATATTTACATACATTTACATGTACATGTATATATTTACATACATTTACATATACACGTATATATTTACATACATTTACATATACACGTATATATTTACATACATGTACATGTATATATTTACATTACATATACATGTATATATTTACATTACATATACATGTATATATTTACATACATTTACATATACATGTATATATTTACATACATTTACATATACATGTATATATTTACATACATTTACATATACACGTATATATTTACATACATACCTGTTGCTTATAATGTTCACAGGTCGCGATAAAGGTAATAGAAACGAAGAATGAACCGCTATACTACGTGAAAGAAGTTCTTCCCCAGGAATTGGCTATCCACATGCATATACCGCCTCATAAGAACGTGGTAAGTGTAGCTTTATTTTATCTATCCAGGGTTCATTCTAGGTCAGACTTTTTGGGAGAATTGAGAGAGCTCGCGATTGCATCTTTAAATGGTGTTATTTAATATAATTCAAGAAAATAAAGAGATGCGTTAAATAGAACATATGAATAGAAACAGTGCTGTATAAATGGGCCAGTGTATGTTACTGGACACACTTTTTTGTATGAAAATTGTAAACAAACAAAAAATTAAAAGTGGGTGTGGAGTCTGGGTCCCTAGGGCGACTATTTCGTACAAGTCGCCCTCTACAATGAGCCCTGATCTATTTATCTTCAGAAACTGTCACACCTCTCTTTCGAGTGTTATGGAAAGGAGTGTGCGCCATATAATGATTGAGAGGAAATATTACACGACTACAGGGAACGTTGCTTGTACATAGTGAGATATATACCGTCTCCGTGACCCAGTGGTTAAGGCGTCCGCCTACGGAGCGGGAGGTCGAAGGTTCGAATCTCGGCAGGGGTTCGTTCTGATATGGCCGGTTGGTGAGCCGCCAGCTAGTTAAATAATGGTTACCGATTGCCTACCAGCCTGGCGCCTGGCATACAAGCATAGGATTCGGGAAGTACTGATGTTGAACATAAAATGAGGTGTCTCATAAGTCAGAAATGACTGGCCCTTTAAATAGGGGTGACACTATAATAAACAAACACTTTACTTTTTACACATAGCTAGGTGGAAATTATAGTAGAAGCGAGCAAGATTTGTTTAATATATAATATATGCGAGAAAGCTAAATCTATTAGATTTTATTAAGAGTCTGATACAACTGGCCTGAACGGATCCGAGCTCGTCTGCAGTGTATGGGGATAGCGGCTTGTCTGAACGGATCCGAGCTTGTCAATGCAACACTGTGCTCAGGCAGACTATTACAAAATACTGCAGTGTATGGGGAAAGCGGCTTGCCTGAACGAACCCGAGCTTGTCAGTGCTACACTGTGCTGAGGTAGATTAATCCAAAATACTGCAGTGTATGGGGATAGCGGCTTGTCTGAACGGATCCGAGCTTGTCAATGCAACACTGTGCTGAGGTAGACTAATCCAAATTACTGCAGTGTATGGGGATAGCGGCTGGCCTGAACGGATCCGAGCTTGTCAATGCAACACTGTGCTGAGGTAGACTAATCCAAAATAATGCAGTGTATGGGGAAAGCGGCTTGCCTGAACGGATCCGAGCTCGTCAATGCAACACTGTGCTGAGGCAGACTATTCCAAAATACTGCAGTGTATGGGGATAGCGGCTTGTCTGAACGGATCCGAGCTCGTCAATGCAACACTGTGCTCAGGCAGACTATTCCAAAATACTGCAGTGTATGGGGAAAGCGGCTTGCCTGAACGGATCCGAGCTTGTCAATGCAACACTGTGCTCAGGCAGACTATTCCAAAATACTGCAGTGTATGGGGAAAGCGGCTTGTCTGAACGGATCCGAGCTCGTCAATGCAACACTGTGCTCAGGCAGACTATTCCAAAATACTGCAGTGTATGGGGAAAGCGGCTTGCCTGAACGGATCCGAGCTTGTCAATGCAACACCGTGCTGAGGCAGACTATTCCAAATTACTGCAGTGTATGGGGAAAGATCACTTGAAATCAACTGTGCCAACATGCACCTGACATATACGATACTGTTATCTGCATGAGGCGAGTAATCCTATAGTAGAATGTCGAAGATATTAATTTCTTTCTGCTTATATTCCCCTGGCTGGTGTTTATTCCCTGTCTTTGGCTGGTGTTTATTCCCTGTCTTTGGCTGGTGTTTATTCCCCTGTCTTTGGCTGGTGTTTATTCCCCTGTCTTTGGCCTGTCTTTGGCTTAGGGAATAAAACGTGCTAATGAAAATGCTACCACAAACTTTGCAATTGAAACTATAATGCACCGGAAGTGGATACTGTGTGAAGGAAGGGGATACTGTGTGAAGGAAGTGGATACTGTGTACATGAAGTGGATACGGTATGTGAAGGAAGTGGCTACTGTGTGAAGGATGTGGATACTGTGTGAAGGAAGTGGATACGGTGTGAAGGAAGTGGATACTGTGCATGAAGGAAGTGGCTACTGTGTGAAGGAAGTGGATACTGTGTGAAGGAAGGGGATAATGTGTGTGAAGGAAGTGAATACTGTGTGAAGGAAGTGGATACTGTGTGAAGGAAGAGGATAATGTGTGTGAAGGAAGTGGATACTGTGTGAAGGAAGTGGATACTGTGTGAAGGAAGGGGATACTGTGTGAAGGAAGTGGATACTGTGTGTGAAGGAAGTGGATACTGTATGAAGGAAGGGGATACTGTGTGTGAAGGAAGTGGATACTGTATGAAGGAAGGGGATACTGTGTGAAGGAAGTGGATACTGTGTGAAGGAAGTGGCTACTGTGTGAAGGAAGTGGATACTGTGTGAAGGAAGTGGATACTGTGTGAAGGAAGTGGATAATGTGTGAAGGAAGTGGATACTGTGTGTGAAGGAAGTGGATACTGTATGAAGGAAGGGGATACTGTGTGAAGGAAGTGGATACTGTGTATGAAGGAAGTGGCTACTGTGTGAAGGAAGGGGATACTGTGTGAAGGATGTGGATACTGTGTGAAGGAAGTGGATACTGTGTGAAGGAAGTGGATACTGTGTGTGAAGGAAGTGGATACTGTATGAAGGAAGTGGATACTGTGTATGAAGGAAGTGGCTACTGTGTGAAGGAAGTGGATACTGTGTGAAGGAAGGGGATACTGTGTGAAGGAAGTGGCTACTGTGTGAAGGAAGTGGATACTGTGTGAAGGAAGGGGATACTGTGTGAAGGAAGGGGATACTGTGTGAAGGGAGTGGATACTGTGTGAAGGAAGTGGATACGGTGTGAAGGAAGTGGATACTGTGCATGAAGGAAGTGGCTACTGTGTGAAGGAAGTGGAAACTGTGTGAAGGAAGTGGATACGGTGTGAAGGAAGTGGATACGGTGTGAAGGAAGTGGATACTGTGCATGAAGGAAGTGGCTACTGTGTGAAGGAAGTGGATACTGTGTGAAGGAAGGGGATACTGTGTGAAGGAAGGGGATACTGTGTGAAGGAAGGGGATACTGTGTGAAGGAAGTGGATACTGTGTGAAGGGAGTGGATACTGTATGAAGGAAGAGGATAATGTCTGTGAAGGAAGTGGATACTGTGTGAAGGAAGTGGATACTGTGTGAAGGAAGGGGATACTGTGTGATGGAAGTGGATACTGTGTCAAGGAAGTGGATTCTGCGTGAAGGAAGTGTATACTGTGTGAAGTAAAGGGATACTGTATGTGAAGGAAGTGGATACTGTGTGTGAAGGAAGTGGCTACTGTTTTAAGGAAGTGGATACTGTGTAAAGGAAGTGGATACTGTGTGTGAAGGAAGTGGATACTGTGTGTGAAGGAAGTGGCTACTGTGTGAAGGAAGTGGATACTGTGTGAAGGAAGTGGATACTGTGAGAAGGAAGTGGATACTGTGTATGAAGGAAGTGGCTACTGTGGGAAGGAAGTGGATAATGTGTGAAGGAAGAGGATACTGTGTGAAGGAAGTGGATACTGTGTGAAGTAAGGGGATACTGTGTGAAGGAAGTGGATACTGTGTGAAGGAAGGGGATACTGTGTGAAGGAAGTGGATACTGTGTCAAGGAAAGGGATACTGTGTGTGAAGGAAGTGGATACTGTGTTAAGGAAGTGGATACTGTGTAAAGGAAGTGGATACTGTGTGTGAAGGAAGTGGATACTGTGTGTGAAGGAAGTGGCTACGGTGTGAAGGAAGTGGATCTGTGTGAAGGAAGTGGATACTGTGAGAAGGAAGTGGATACTGTGTATGAAGGAAGTGGCTACTGTGGGAAGGAAGTGGATACTGTGTGAAGGAAGAGGATACTGTGTGAAGGAAGTGGATACTGTGTGAAGTAAGGGGATACTGTGTGAAGGAAGTGGATACTGTGTGAAGGAAGGGGATACTGTGTGAAGGAAGTGGATACTGTGTCAAGGAAAGGGATACTGTGTGTGAAGGAAGTGGATACTGTATGAAGGAAGGGGATACTGTGTGAAGGAAGTGGATACTGTGTATGAAGGAAGTGGCTACTGTGTGAAGGAAGTGGATACTGTGTGAAGGAAGGGGATACTGTGTGAAGGAAGGGGATACTGTGTGAAGGGAGTGGATACTGTGTGAAGGAAGTGGATAATGTGTGTGAAGGAAGTGGATACTGTGTGAAGGAAGTGGATACTGTGTGAAGGAAAGGGATACTGTGTGTGAAGGAAGTGGATACTGTGTGTGAAGGAAGTGGCTACTGTGTTAAGGAAGTGGATACTGTGTAAAGGAAGTGGATACTGTGTGTGAAGGAAGTGGATACTGTGTGTGAAGGAAGTGGCTACTGTGTGAAGGAAGTGGATACTGTGTGAAGGAAGTGGATACTGTGAGAAGGAAGTGGATACTGTGTATGAAGGAAGTGGCTACTGTGGGAAGGAAGTGGATACTGTGTGAAGGAAGTGGATACTGTGTGAAGGAAGTGGATACTGTGTGAAGTAAGGGGATACTGTGTGAAGGAAGTGGATACTGTGTGAAGGAAGGGGATACTGTGTGAAGGAAGTGGATACTGTGTCAAGGAAAGGGATACTGTGTGTGAAGGAAGTGGATACTGTATGAAGGAAGGGGATACTGTGTGAAGGAAGTGGATACTGTGTATGAAGGAAGTGGCTACTGTGTGAAGGAAGTGGATACTGTATGAAGGAAGGGGATACTGTGTGAAGGAAGGGGATACTGTGTGAAGGGAGTGGATACTGTGTGAAGGAAGTGGATAATGTGTGTGAAGGAAGTGGATACTGTGTAGGAAGTGGATACTGTGTGTGAAGGAAGTGGATACTGTGTTCAGGAAGGGGATACTGTATGAAGGAAGTGGATACTGTGTGAAGGAAGTGGATACTGTGTGAAGGAAGTGGATACTGTGTGTGAAGGAAGTGGATACTGTATGAAGGAAGGGGATACTGTGTGAAGGAAGTGGATACTGTGTATGAAGGAAGTGGCTACTATGTGAAGGAAGTGGATACTGTGTGAAGGAAGGGGATACTGTGTGAAGGAAGGGGATACTGTGTGAAGGGAGTGGATACTGTGTGAAGGAAGTGGATAATGTGTGAAGGAAAGGGATACTGTGTGTGAAGGAAGTGGATAATGTGTGAAGGAAGGGAATACTGTGTGAAATGAGTGGATACTGTGTGAAGGAAGTGGATAATGTGTGTAAGGAAGTGGATACTGTGTGAAGGAAGTGGATACTGTGTGAAGGAAGGGGATACTGTGTGAAGGAAGTGGATAATGTGTGAAGGAAGTGGATACTGTGTGAAGGAAAGGGATACTGTATGTGAAGGAAGTGGATACTGTGTGTGAAGGAAGTTGATACTGTGTGAAGGAAGTGGATACTGTGTGAAGGAAAGGGATACTGTGTGTGAAGGAAGTGGATACTGTGTGAAGGAAGGGGATACTGTGTGTGAAGGAAGGGGATACTGTGTGAAGGAAGGGGATACTGTGTGTGAAGGAAGTGGATACTGTGTGAAGGAAAGGGATATTATGTGAAGGAAGTGGATACTGTGTGAAGGAAGTGGATAATGTGTGAAGGAAGTGGATACTGTGTGAAGGAAGTGGATACTGTGTGAAGGAAGTGGATATTGTGTGAAGGAAAGGAATACTGTTTGTGAAGGAAGTGGAGACTGTGTGAAGGAAGTGGATACTGTGTGAAGGAAATGGATACTGTGTGAAGGAAGGGGATACTGTGTGAAGGAAGTGGATACTGTGTGAAGGAAGTGGATACTGTGTGAAGGAAGTGGATACTGTGTTTGAAGGAAGTGGCTACTGTGTGAAGGAAGTGGATACTGTGTGAAGGAAGGGGATACTGTATGAAGGAAGTGGATACTGTGTGAAGGAAGGGGATACTGTGTGAAGGAAGGGGATACTGTATGTGAAGGAAGTGGATACTGTGTGTGAAGGAAGTGGATACTGTGTGAAGGAAGTGGATACTGTGTGAAGGAAGGGGATACCCTGTGTGAATGAAGTGGATACTGTGTATGAAGGAAGTGGATACTGTGTGAAGGAAGGGGATACTCTGTGTGAAGGAAGTGGATACTGTGTATGAAGGAAGTGGATACTGTGTGAAGGAAGGGGATACTGTGTGAAGGAAGTGGATACTGTGTGTGAAGGAAGTGGATACTGTGTGAAGGAAGTGGATACTGTGTGAAGGAAGTGGATACTGTGTGTGAAGGAAGTGGATACTGTTTGAAGGAAGTGGATACTGTGTGGAAGGAAGTGGATATGTGTGAAGGAAGTGGATACTGTGTGAAGGAAGTGGATATTGTGTGAAGGAAGTGGATATTGAAGGAAGTGGATACTGTGTGAAGGAAGTGGATACTGTGTGAAGGAAGTGGATACTGTGTGAAGGAAGTGGATACTGTGTGAAGGAAGGGGATACTGTGTGAAGGAAAGGGATACTGTGTGTGAAGGAGATGGATACTGTATGAAGGAAGTGGATACTGTGTGAAGGAAGTGGATACTGTGTGAAGGAAGGGGATACTGTGTGAAGGAAAGGGATACTGTGTGTGAAGGAGGTGGATACTGTGTGAAGGAAGTGGATACTGTGTGAAGGAAGTGGATACTGTGTGAAAGAAGTGGATACTGTGTGAAGGAAGTGGATACTGTGTGAAGGAAGGGGATACTGTGTGAAGGAAGGGGATACTGTGTGTGAAGGAAGTGGATACTGTGTGAAGGAAGTGGATACTGTGTGTGAAGGAAGTGGATACTGTATGAAGGAGGTGGATACGGTGTGAAGGAAGTGGATACTGTGTGAAGGATGTGGATACTGTGTGAAGGAAGTGGATACTGTGTGTGAAGGAAGGGGATACTGTGTGAAGGAAAGGGATACTGTGTGAAGGAAGTGGATACTGTGTGAAGGAAGTGGATACTGAAGGAAAGGGATACTATGTGAAGTAAGTGGATACTGTGTGAAGGAAGTGGATACTGTGTGAAGGAAGTGGATTCTGTGTGTGAAGGAAGTGGATACTTTGTGAAGGAAGTGGATACTGTGTGTGAAGGAAGTGGATACTGTGTGAAGGAAGTGGATACTGTGTGAAGGAAGTGGATAATGTGTGTGAAGGAAGTGGATACTGTGTGAAGGAAGGGGATACTGTGTGAAGGAAGTGGATACTGTGTGAAAGAAGTGGATACTGTGTGAAGGAAGTGGATAATGTGTGAAGGAAGTGGATACTGTGTGAAGGAAGTGGATACTGTGTGAAGGAATGGGATACTGTGTGAAGGAAAGGGATACTGTGTGAAGGAAGTGGATACTGTGTGAAGGAAGTGGATACTGTGTGAAGGAAGGGGATACTGTGTGAAGGAAGGGGATACTGTGTGAAGGAAGTGGATACTGTGTGAAGGAAGTGGATACTGTGTGAAGGAAGTGGATACTGTGTGAAGGAAGTGGATACTGTGTGAAGGAAGTGGATACTGTGTGAAGGAAGTGGATACTGTGTGAAGGAAGGGGATACTGTGTGAAGGAAGTGGTTACTGTGTGAAGGAAGGGGATACTGTGTGAAGGAAGTGGATACTGTGTGTGAAGGAAGGGGATACTGTGTGAAGGAAGGGGATACTGTGTGTGAAGGAAGTGGATACTGTGTGAAGGAAGTGGATACTGTGTGAAGGAAGTGGATACTGTGTGTGAAGGAAGGGGATACTGTGTGAAGGAAGTGGATACTGTGTGTGAAGGAAGTGGATACTGTGTGAAGGAAGTGTATACTGTGTGAAGGAAGGGGATACTGTGTGAAGGAAAGGGATACTGTGTGAAGGAAGTGGATAATGTGTGAAGGAAGTGGATACTGAAGGAAAGGGATACTATGTGAAGTAAGTGGATACTGTGTGAAGGAAGTGGATACTGTGTGAAGGAAGTGGATTATGTGTGTGAAGGAAGTGGATACTTTGTGAAGGAAGTGGATACTGTGTGTGAAGGAAGTGGATACTGTGTGAAGGAAGTGGATAATGTGTGAAGGAAGTGGATAATGTGTGTGAAGGAAGTGGATACTGTGTGAAGGAAGGGGATACTGTGTGAAGGAAGTGGATACTGTGTGAAAGAAGTGGATACTGTGTGAAGGAAGTGGATACTGTGTGAAGGAAGTGGATACTGTGTGAAGGAATGGGATACTGTGTGAAGGAAAGGGATACTGTGTGAAGGAAGTGGATACTGTGTGAAGGAAGTGGATACTGTGTGAAGGAAGGGGATACTGTGTGAAGGAAGTGGATACTATGTGAAGGAAGTGGATACTGTGTGAAGGAAGTGGATACTGTGTGAAGGAAGTGGATACTGTGTGAAGGAAGTGGATACTGTGTGAAGGAAGTGGATACTGTGTGAAGGAAGTGGATACTGTGTGAAGGAAGGGGATACTGTGTGAAGGAACTGGTTACTGTGTGAAGGAAGGGGATACTGTGTGTGAAGGAAGTGGATACTGTGTGAAGGAAGGGGATACTGTGTGAAGGAAGGGGATACTGTGTGTGAAGGAAGTGGATACGGTGTGAAGGAAGTGGATACTGTGTGAAGGAAGTGGATACTGTGTGTGAAGGAAGGGGATACTGTGTGAAGGAAGTGGATACTGTGTGTGAAGGAAGTGGATACTGTGTGAAGGAAGTGGATACTGTGTGAAGGAAGGGGATACTGTGTGAAGGAAAGGGATACTGTGTGAAGGAAGTGGATACTGTGTGAAGGAAGTGGATACTGAAGGAAAGGGATACTGTGTGAAGTAAGTGGATACTGTGTGAAGGAAGTGGATACTGTGTGAAGGAAGTGGATACTGTGTGAAGGAAGTGGATACTGTGTGAAGGAAGTGGATAATGTGTGTGAAGGAAGTGGATAATGTGTGAAGGAAGGGGATACTGTGTGAAATGAGTGGATACTGTGTGAAGGAAGTGGATAATGTGTGTAAGGAAGTGGATAATGTGTGAAGGAAGTGGATACTGTGTGAAGGAAGGGGATACTGTGTGAAGGAAGTGGATACTGTGTGAAGGAAGTGGATACTGTGTGAAGGAAAGGGATACTGTATGTGAAGGAAGTGGATACTGTGTGTGAAGGAAGTTGATACTGTGTGAAGGAAGTGGATACTGTGTGAAGGAAAGGGATACTGTGTGTGAAGGAAGTGGATACTGTGTGAAGGAAGGGGATACTGTGTGTGAAGGAAGGGGATACTGTGTGAAGGAAGGGGATACTGTGTGTGAAGGAAGTGGATACTGTGTGAAGGAAAGGGATATTATGTGAAGGAAGTGGATACTGTGTGAAGGAAGTGGATAATGTGTGAAGGAAGTGGATACTGTGTGAAGGAAGTGGATACTGTGTGAAGGAAGTGGATATTGTGTGAAGGAAAGGAATACTGTTTGTGAAGGAAGTGGAGACTGTGTGAAGGAAGTGGATACTGTGTGAAGGAAATGGATACTGTGTGAAGGAAGGGGATACTGTGTGAAGGAAGTGGATACTGTGTGAAGGAAGTGGATACTGTGTGAAGGAAGTGGATACTGTGTTTGAAGGAAGTGGCTACTGTGTGAAGGAAGTGGATACTGTGTGAAGGAAGGGGATACTGTATGAAGGAAGTGGATACTGTGTGAAGGAAGGGGATACTGTGTGAAGGAAGGGGATACTGTATGTGAAGGAAGTGGATACTGTGTGTGAAGGAAGTGGATACTGTGTGAAGGAAGTGGATACTGTGTGAAGGAAGGGGATACCCTGTGTGAAGGAAGTGGATACTGTGTATGAAGGAAGTGGATACTGTGTGAAGGAAGGGGATACTCTGTGTGAAGGAAGTGGATACTGTGTATGAAGGAAGTGGATACTGTGTGAAGGAAGGGGATACTGTGTGAAGGAAGTGGATACTGTGTGTGAAGGAAGTGGATACTGTTTGAAGGAAGTGGATACTGTGTGTGAAGGAAGTGGATACTGTGTGAAGGAAGTGGATATTGTGTGAAGGAAGTGGATATTGAAGGAAGTGGATACTGTGTGAAGGAAGTGGATACTGTGTGAAGGAAGTGGATACTGTGTGAAGGAAGTGGATACTGTGTGAAGGAAGGGGATACTGTGTGAAGGAAAGGGATACTGTGTGTGAAGGAGATGGATACTGTATGAAGGAAGTGGATACTGTGTGAAGGAAGTGGATACTGTGTGAAGGAAGGGGATACTGTGTGAAGGAAAGGGATACTGTGTGTGAAGGAGGTGGATACTGTGTGAAGGAAGTGGATACTGTGTGAAGGAAGTGGATACTGTGTGAAAGAAGTGGATACTGTGTGAAGGAAGTGGATACTGTGTGAAGGAAGGGGATACTGTGTGAAGGAAGGGGATACTGTGTGTGAAGGAAGTGGATACTGTGTGAAGGAAGTGGATACTGTGTGTGAAGGAAGTGGATACTGTATGAAGGAGGTGGATACGGTGTGAAGGAAGTGGATACTGTGTGAAGGATGTGGATACTGTGTGAAGGAAGTGGATACTGTGTGTGAAGGAAGGGGATACTGTGTGAAGGAAAGGGATACTGTGTGAAGGAAGTGGATACTGTGTGAAGGAAGTGGATACTGAAGGAAAGGGATACTATGTGAAGTAAGTGGATACTGTGTGAAGGAAGTGGATACTGTGTGAAGGAAGTGGATTCTGTGTGTGAAGGAAGTGGATACTTTGTGAAGGAAGTGGATACTGTGTGTGAAGGAAGTGGATACTGTGTGAAGGAAGTGGATACTGTGTGAAGGAAGTGGATAATGTGTGTGAAGGAAGTGGATACTGTGTGAAGGAAGGGGATACTGTGTGAAGGAAGTGGATACTGTGTGAAAGAAGTGGATACTGTGTGAAGGAAGTGGATAATGTGTGAAGGAAGTGGATACTGTGTGAAGGAAGTGGATACTGTGTGAAGGAATGGGATACTGTGTGAAGGAAAGGGATACTGTGTGAAGGAAGTGGATACTGTGTGAAGGAAGTGGATACTGTGTGAAGGAAGGGGATACTGTGTGAAGGAAGGGGATACTGTGTGAAGGAAGTGGATACTGTGTGAAGGAAGTGGATACTGTGTGAAGGAAGTGGATACTGTGTGAAGGAAGTGGATACTGTGTGAAGGAAGTGGATACTGTGTGAAGGAAGGGGATACTGTGTGAAGGAAGTGGTTACTGTGTGAAGGAAGGGGATACTGTGTGAAGGAAGTGGATACTGTGTGTGAAGGAAGGGGATACTGTGTGAAGGAAGGGGATACTGTGTGTGAAGGAAGTGGATACTGTGTGAAGGAAGTGGATACTGTGTGAAGGAAGTGGATACTGTGTGTGAAGGAAGGGGATACTGTGTGAAGGAAGTGGATACTGTGTGTGAAGGAAGTGGATACTGTGTGAAGGAAGTGTATACTGTGTGAAGGAAGGGGATACTGTGTGAAGGAAAGGGATACTGTGTGAAGGAAGTGGATAATGTGTGAAGGAAGTGGATACTGAAGGAAAGGGATACTATGTGAAGTAAGTGGATACTGTGTGAAGGAAGTGGATACTGTGTGAAGGAAGTGGATTATGTGTGTGAAGGAAGTGGATACTTTGTGAAGGAAGTGGATACTGTGTATGAAGGAAGTGGATACTGTGTGAAGGAAGTGGATAATGTGTGAAGGAAGTGGATAATGTGTGTGAAGGAAGTGGATACTGTGTGAAGGAAGGGGATACTGTGTGAAGGAAGTGGATACTGTGTGAAAGAAGTGGATACTGTGTGAAGGAAGTGGATACTGTGTGAAGGAAGTGGATACTGTGTGAAGGAATGGGATACTGTGTGAAGGAAAGGGATACTGTGTGAAGGAAGTGGATACTGTGTGAAGGAAGTGGATACTGTGTGAAGGAAGGGGATACTGTGTGAAGGAAGTGGATACTATGTGAAGGAAGTGGATACTGTGTGAAGGAAGTGGATACTGTGTGAAGGAAGTGGATACTGTGTGAAGGAAGTGGATACTGTGTGAAGGAAGTGGATACTGTGTGAAGGAAGTGGATACTGTGTGAAGGAAGGGGATACTGTGTGAAGGAACTGGTTACTGTGTGAAGGAAGGGGATACTGTGTGTGAAGGAAGTGGATACTGTGTGAAGGAAGGGGATACTGTGTGAAGGAAGGGGATACTGTGTGTGAAGGAAGTGGATACGGTGTGAAGGAAGTGGATACTGTGTGAAGGAAGTGGATACTGTGTGTGAAGGAAGGGGATACTGTGTGAAGGAAGTGGATACTGTGTGAAGGAAGTGGATACTGTGTGAAGGAAGGGGATACTGTGTGAAGGAAGTGGATACTGTGTGAAGGAAGTGGATACTGTGTGAAGGAAGTGGATACTGTGTGAAGGAAGTGGATACTGTGTGAAGGAAGTGGATACTGTGTGAAGGAAGTGGATACTGTGTGAAGGAAGTGGATACTGTGTGAAGGAAGGGGATACTGTGTGAAGGAACTGGTTACTGTGTGAAGGAAGGGGATACTGTGTGTGAAGGAAGTGGATACTGTGTGAAGGAAGGGGATACTGTGTGAAGGAAGGGGATACTGTGTGAAGGAAGTGGATACGGTGTGAAGGAAGTGGATACTGTGTGAAGGAAGTGGATACTGTGTGTGAAGGAAGGGGATACTGTGTGAAGGAAGTGGATACTGTGTGTGAAGGAAGTGGATACTGTGTGAAGGAAGTGGATACTGTGTGAAGGAAGGGGATACTGTGTGAAGGAAAGGGATACTGTGTGAAGGAAGTGGATACTGTGTGAAGGAAGTGGATACTGAAGGAAAGGGATACTGTGTGAAGTAAGTGGATACTGTGTGAAGGAAGTGGATACTGTGTGAAGGAAGTGGATACTGTGTGAAGGAAGTGGATACTGTGTGAAGGAAGTGGATAATGTGTGTGAAGGAAGTGGATAATGTGTGAAGGAAGGGGATACTGTGTGAAATGAGTGGATACTGTGTGAAGGAAGTGGATAATGTGTGTAAGGAAGTGGATAATGTGTGAAGGAAGTGGATACTGTGTGAAGGAAGGGGATACTGTGTGAAGGAAGTGGATACTGTGTGAAGGAAGTGGATACTGTGTGAAGGAAAGGGATACTCTGTGTGAAGGAAGTGGATACTGTGTGTGAAGGAAGTTGATACTGTGTGAAGGAAGTGGATACTGTGTGAAGGAAGTGGATACTGTGTGAAGGAAAGGGATACTGTGTGTGAAGGAAGTGGATACTGTGTGAAGGAAGGGGATACTGTGTGTGAAGGAAGGGGATACTGTGTGAAGGAAGGGGATACTGTGTGTGAAGGAAGTGGATACTGTGTGAAGGAAAGGGATATTATGTGAAGGAAGTGGATACTGTGTGAAGGAAGTGGATAATGTGTGAAGGAAGTGGATACTGTGTGAAGGAAGTGGATACTGTGTGAAGGAAGTGGATATTGTGTGAAGGAAAGTAATACTGTTTGTGAAGGAAGTGGAGACTGTGTGAAGGAAGTGGATACTGTGTGAAGGAAATGGATACTGTGTGAAGGAAGGGGATACTGTGTGAAGGAAGTGGATACTGTGTGAAGGAAGTGGATACTGTGTGAAGGAAGTGGATACTGTGTTTGAAGGAAGTGGCTACTGTGTGAAGGAAGTGGATACTGTGTGAAGGAAGGGGATACTGTATGAAGGAAGTGGATACTGTGTGAAGGAAGGGGATACTGTGTGAAGGAAGGGGATACTGTATGTGAAGGAAGTGGATACTGTGTGTGAAGGAAGTGGATACTGTGTGAAGGAAGTGGATACTGTGTGAAGGAAGGGGATACCCTGTGTGAAGGAAGTGGATACTGTGTATGAAGGAAGTGGATACTGTGTGAAGGAAGGGGATACTCTGTGTGAAGGAAGTGGATACTGTGTATGAAGGAAGTGGATACTGTGTGAAGGAAGGGGATACTGTGTGAAGGAAGTGGATACTGTGTGTGAAGGAAGTGGATACTGTGTGAAGGAAGTGGATACTGTGTGAAGGAAGTGGATACTGTGTGTGAAGGAAGTGGATACTGTTTGAAGGAAGTGGATACTGTGTGTGAAGGAAGTGGATACTGTGTGAAGGAAGTGGATATTGAGTGAAGGAAGTGGATATTGAAGGAAGTGGATACTGTGTGAAGGAAGTGGATACTGTGTGAAGGAAGTGGATACTGTGTGAAGGAAGTGGATACTGTGTGAAGGAAGTGGATACTGTGTGAAGGAAGTGGATACTGTGTGAAGGAAGTGGATACTGTGTGAAAGAAGTGGATACTGTGTGAAGGAAGTGGATACTGTGTGAAGGAAGGGGATACTGTGTGAAGGAAGGGGATACTGTGTGTGAAGGAAGTGGATACTGTGTGAAGGAAGTGGATACTGTGTGTGAAGGAAGTGGATACTGTATGAAGGAGGTGGATACGGTGTGAAGGAAGTGGATACTGTGTGAAGGATGTGGATACTGTGTGAAGGAAGTGGATACTGTGTGTGAAGGAAGGGGATACTGTGTGAAGGAAAGGGATACTGTGTGAAGGAAGTGGATACTGTGTGAAGGAAGTGGATACTGAAGGAAAGGGATACTATGTGAAGTAAGTGGATACTGTGTGAAGGAAGTGGATACTGTGTGAAGGAAGTGGATTCTGTGTGTGAAGGAAGTGGATACTTTGTGAAGGAAGTGGATACTGTGTGTGAAGGAAGTGGATACTGTGTGAAGGAAGTGGATACTGTGTGAAGGAAGTGGATAATGTGTGTGAAGGAAGTGGATACTGTGTGAAGGAAGGGGATACTGTGTGAAGGAAGTGGATACTGTGTGAAAGAAGTGGATACTGTGTGAAGGAAGTGGATAATGTGTGAAGGAAGTGGATACTGTGTGAAGGAAGTGGATACTGTGTGAAGGAATGGGATACTGTGTGAAGGAAAGGGATACTGTGTGAAGGAAGTGGATACTGTGTGAAGGAAGTGGATACTGTGTGAAGGAAGGGGATACTGTGTGAAGGAAGGGGATACTGTGTGAAGGAAGTGGATAATGTGTGAAGGAAGTGGATACTGTGTGAAGGAAGTGGATACTGTGTGAAGGAAGTGGATACTGTGTGAAGGAAGTGGATACTGTGTGAAGGAAGTGGATACTGTGTGAAGGAAGCGGATACTGTGTGAAGGAAGTGGATACTGTGTGAAGGAAGGGGATACTGTGTGAAGGAAGTGGATACGTGTGTGAAGGAAGGGGATACTGTGTGAAGGAAGTGGATACTGTGTGAAGGAAGTGGATACTGTGTGAAGGAAGTGGATACTGTGTGAAGGAAGTGGATACTGTGTGAAGGAAGGGGATACTGTGTGAAGGAAGTGGTTACTGTGTGAAGGAAGGGGATACTGTGTGAAGGAAGTGGATACTGTGTGTGAAGGAAGGGGATACTGTGTGAAGGAAGGGGATACTGTGTGTGAAGGAAGTGGATACTGTGTGAAGGAAGTGGATACTGTGTGAAGGAAGTGGATACTGTGTGTGAAGGAAGGGGATACTGTGTGAAGGAAGTGGATACTGTGTGTGAAGGAAGTGGATACTGTGTGAAGGAAGTGGATACTGTGTGAAGGAAGGGGATACTGTGTGAAGGAAAGGGATACTGTGTGAAGGAAGTGGATACTGTGTGAAGGAAGTGGATACTGAAGGAAAGGGATACTATGTGAAGTAAGTGGATACTGTGTGAAGGAAGTGGATACTGTGTGAAGGAAGTGGATTATGTGTGTGAAGGAAGTGGATACTTTGTGAAGGAAGTGGATACTGTGTGTGAAGGAAGTGGATACTGTTTGAAGGAAGTGGATAATGTGTGAAGGAAGTGGATAATGTGTGTGAAGGAAGTGGATACTGTGCGAAGGAAGGGGATACTGTGTGAAGGAAGTGGATACTGTGTGAAAGAAGTGGATACTGTGTGAAGGAAGTGGATACTGTGTGAAGGAAGTGGATACTGTGTGAAGGAAGTGGATACTGTGTGAAGGAAGTGGATACTGTGTGAAGGAAGTGGATACTGTGTGAAGGAAGGGGATACTGTGTGAAGGAAGTGGATACTGTGTGAAGGAAGTGGATACTGTGTGAAGGAAGTGGATACTGTGTGAAGGAAGTGGATACTGTGTGAAGGAAGTGGATACTGTGTGAAGGAAGTGGATACTGTGTGAAGGAAGTGGATACTGTGTGAAGGAAGTGGATACTGTGTGAAGGAAGTGGATACTGTGTGAAGGAAGTGGATACTGTGTGTGAAGGAAGTGGATACTGTGTGAAGGAAGGGGATACTGTGTGAAGGAAGGGGATACTGTGTGTGAAGGAAGTGGATACTGTGTGAAGGAAGTGGATACTGTGTGAAGGAAGTGGATACTGTGTGTGAAGGAAGGGGATACTGTGTGAAGGAAGTGGATACTGTGTGTGAAGGAAGTGGATACTGTGTGAAGGAAGTGGATACTGTGTGAAGGAAGGGGATACTGTGTGAAGGAAAGGGATACTGTGTGAAGGAAGTGGATACTGTGTGAAGGAAGTGGATACTGAAGGAAAGGGATACTGTGTGAAGTAAGTGGATACTGTGTGAAGGAAGTGGATACTGTGTGAAGGAAGTGGATTATGTGTGTGAAGGAAGTGGATACTTTGTGATGGAAGGGGATACTGTGTGAAGGAAGTGGATACTGTGTGAAGGAAGTGGATACTGTGTGAAGGAAGTGGATACTGTGTGAAGGAAGGGGATACTGTGTGAAGGAAAGGGATACTGTGTGAAGGAAGTGGATACTGTGTGAAGGAAGTGGATACTGTGTGAAGGAAGGGGATACTGTGTGAAGGAAGGGGATACTGTGTGATGGAAGTGGATACTGTGTGAAGGAAGTGGCTACTGTGTGAAGGAAGTGGCTACTGTGTGAAGGAAGGGGATACTATGTGTGAAGGAAGTGGATACTGTGTGAAGGAAGGGGATACTGTGTGAAGGAAGTGGATACTGTGTGAAGGAAGTGGATACTGTGTGAAGGAAGTGGATACTGTGTGAAGGAAGTGGATACTGTAATCCAGAAAGTAGTGAATTAAAAATAAGCGAAATAGCTGACCGGGATATGTAATGTCGCGAATTATAGAAACATACATTATAAGTGAAAGGCGCCTAGTGGTCAAATATTGCATTGGAAATCTGAGAGTGGTTAATATGCATCGGCCTGTGATATTTCAGGTACGTATGTTCGACAACTTCTCGACAGCGGACCGTTGCTACATGGTCATGGAATACTGCAGCCAAGGAAATTTAAATGAGCTGCTCAATAACCAGACCACTGGTAGCTGCAAGGGGCTGGGAGAAGATAAGGCACGAAAGATGTTCCGGATGTTGGTAGAGGGAATCGATCATATTCACTCCAAAGGCGTTGTGCATAGGTACTCGTTATACTTACCTCCTTATACTTACCTCCTTATACTTACCTCCTTATACTTACCTCCTTATACTTACCTACTTATACGTACCTCCTTATACTTACCTCCTTATACTTACCTCCTTATGCTTATCTCCTTATACTTACCTCCTTATACGTACGTCCTTATGCTACCTCCCTATACTTACCTCCTTATACTTACCTCCTTATACTTACCTCCTTATACTTCCCTCTCTATACTTACCTCCCTATATGTACCTCCTTATACTTACCTCCTTATGCTTACCTCCTTATACGTACCTCCTTATACTTACCTCCCTATGCTTACCTCCCTATATGTACCTCCTTATACTTACCTACTTATTCGTACCTCCTTATACGTACCTCCTTATGCTTACCTCCCTATACTTACCTCCCTATATGTACCTCCTTATACTTACCTCCTTATACGTACCTCCTTATACTTACCTCCTTATACTTACCTCCCTATATTTAGCTCCTTATACTTACCTCCTTATACTTACCTCCCTAAAATTACCTCCCTATATGTACCTCCTTATACTTACCGACTTATGCTTACCTCCTTATACTTACCTCCTTATACTTACCTCCCTATACTTACCTCCCTATATGTACCTCCTTATGCTTACCTCATTATGCTTACCTCCTTATACTTACCTCCTTATTCTTACCTCCTTATACTTACCTCCCTATATTTAGCTCCTTATACTTACCTCCTTATACTTACCTCCCTATACTTACCTCCCTATATGTACCTCCTTATACTTAGCTCCTTATATTTAACTCCTTATACTTACCTCCCTATATGTACCTCATTATGCTTACCTCCTTATATGTACCTCCCTATACTTACCTCCTTATACTTACTTTCCTTATACTTACAACCTTATATTTACCTCCTTATACTTACCTCCTTATACTTACCACCTTATATGTACCTCCCTATACTTACCTCCTTATACTTGCCGCCTTATAATTACCTCCTTATGCTTACCTCCCTATACTTACTTGCCTTTGAAACTATGTGATGTTTCACCTGGCCCGAAATGAGAGAATACGTATTGCCTAAGTGTACGCGGATCGTACATGTATGTATTCGCATATACAAAAAGTCTTATAAAGGGCAATGCTACTTACTACCTATGTGTTGTCTATTCTATCGGCAGAATCTAATTGTATTGCTTAACAAATACGCTCAAGAATCCCTGCCGACGTTGTATATAGGTGTTCTTACCTATAACATGGCAGATTATCCTGACCATAAGGCCATAATAAAATAAATCCTAGATTTTCATCCAAATTTTTTTGGGGGTGAAATTTTATTTTTTATTTTATATTTTCAGGATATCGATATTTATGCTGATAAAATGGTGTTTTGACAAGATTCAACTTGACAAGATTTTTTTTTTCTTTTTTTTTTTCAAATAGTAATAAAAAAAATCGGGGCGGGCCCTAAAAACGGGGGCGGGCGGGGATGAAAATCTAGGAAATATTTTATTATGGCCTAATATACTTTATATATAAATTAGATAATAATTAAAGACAAGAAGCCCGATATACGATACACTCACTCTTTATGTTTATTGTTAAAGAAATATAGCAGAAAATGTGCAAACTATATTTGTAAAGAATATGTTTTAAAAAGAATTTGTCTGTAGTACATAGTAAAAAAACTGTGTAAATAGCAGTGTAAATATCTGTGTAAATAGCTGTGTAAATAGCAGTGTAAATATATGTGTAAATAGCTGTGTAATGTAAATAGCTGTGTAAATAGCTGTGTAAATAGCAGTGTAAATATATGTGTAAATAGCTGTGTAATGTAAATAGCAGTGTAAATAGCTGTGTAAATAGCTGTGTAAATAGCAGTGTAAATATATGTGTAAATAGCTGTGTAATGTAAATAGCTGTGTAAATAGCTGTGTAAATAGCTGTGTAAATATCTGTGTAAATATATGTGTAAATAGCTGTGTAAATATCTGTAAATATCTGTGTAAATAGCTGTGTAAATAGCTGTGTAAATATATGTGTAAATAGCTGTGTAAATATCTGTGTAAATATCTGTGTAAATATCTGTGTAAATAGCTATGTAAATAGCTGTGTAAATAGCTGTGTAAATATCTGTGTAAATAGCTGTGTAAATAGCTGTGTAAATATCTGTGTAAATAGCTGTGTAAATAGCTGTGTAAATATCTGTGTAAATAGCTGTGTAAATAGCTGTGTAAATAGATGTGTAAATAGATGTGTAAATAGATGTGTAAATAGCTGTGTAAATAGCTGTGTAAATATCTGTGTAAATATATGTGTAAATAGCTGTGTAAATATCTGTGTAAATATATGTGTAAATAGCTGTGTAAATATCTGTGTAAATATCTGTGTAAATATATGTGTAAATAGCTGTGTAAATATCTGTGTAAATAGCTGTGTACATATCTGTGTAAATAGCTGTGTAAATAGCTGTGTAAATAATATTTACACAGATATTTACACAGCTATTTACACAAATATGTATTAAATCTGTGTAAATAGCTGTGTTAATAGCAGTGTAAATATCTGTGTAAATATCTTCGATATTTTGTCTAATCGGTGAATTATAGACCCAGCGGGACGCGCCCTTTCTTATACTTGTAATATGTATGTATTTGTACAGACATTTATAGCACTTGCAACTATAATAAAATAATTATTTATCTAACAATGAATAACACTAACAATAGTGTATGTGTGTTTTACGTTTATTTATCGTCGCTACCGGTTGCCCATATGAGCGACCCCTCCTAAAGAGATTAGTCATTTTAGATTTTTGGAGGATAGTGCAATGATACAGCAAAGACCCATTCCAGAGTCTCCTCTGTATTCTTTTACGTGCACGGTGTAAAGCACCGACACGAGACCTCGGTTTAACGTCCCATCTGAAAGACTTAATTGTATTAAGGTCAGACGGGGGATCGAACCTGCGATCCTTGGATCCGTCTGTGCCGATACGGAAAGTCGGATGACTATTTTCAATATGCAGACATGTGGAACAATATTGTATTCTGTTTCAGGGACATCAAATGTGACAACATACTGCTGGATAAACACGGCACGTTGATGATTGCAGGTATATAATTATTATCCTCACCCTACAAGTTATGAAGTTGTTTTTAGATATATGAATTACATTCCACGTTACTTCTTCTCTCTCCCTCGTGGTGATGGATTACATCAGGAATGATATCTCGAGAGTGATTAATATAAGTTGTAAGAACTTGTTTCGCAATCGAGCTAAAATATAACATATTTATTTTCTGTCAATGCATGATTATTTACAACAACTGATATAAGGAATTGGACAGAAAGCTGTATAGCTTATGATTGTCCTCTCCTTGTCCTCTGCAATCGTCATTGTATATATATATATCACGTATGTCGGTACATATTCACCTGTCATAATGTTCCATTATGTTTGTTTCAGATTTCGGTTGCTCTGCCAGGTATATATCTGATAGCAGTGATTTACTGACCAGGAATATCGGGACTCCTGGCTACAAGGCTCCCGAGATGGTCTCCAACCAGCCGTATGACGGCACCAAGGCGGATGTCTGGAGCATGTAAGTGATTCATATCTGACTATCAGGGGTATAATTCTGTCTGCAATACTGAACTATTGTCTTGTATATAAAAGTAAAAGTAAAGTGTTTGTTTATTATAGTGTCACCCCTATTTAAAGGGCCAGTCATTTCTGACTTATGAGACACCTCTTTTTTATGAACATCAGTACTTCCCGAATCCTATGCTTGTGTGCCAGACGTCAGGCTGGTAGGCAATCGGTAACCATATATATGTGGCAGATGGAAATACCACAAAGTACACCGTATACTGATAGGAAATGCAATGTATGTAATAAGTTATAGAGGATGAATATCATTATATTATTGATTTCTCACTTTATAATGATTTAAGAACATGCTACAAGAAATAGTATTGGGATAGATCTACTGGGCTTAAATTTGTTTTAAGTTATGCCCATGTCACTACAAATCCACGACGCATTTGTCCCACGACAAGACAGAAACATTGGGCAAATCGTGGGACATTGATAGACAGTCCTACGAAATTAATTTTGAGTATCGTGGCATCAAGTTGCCGTCGTGTGGAAAAATTGGACACGTAACTTTTATGTTCAATGATTGTTTGTGGTATCTATGTATTGTGGTTGTCTTGCGATAAATATCCTGTCACGGGTACCAGAATAAATATTTTTAGTCAAACAAACTACTTATAATTCTGGTTTCTATGCTAAACATCAATCTTGCTTTTATTTGGGTTCATAATTCTGGTTTCTATGCTAAACGGCCATCTTGCTTTTATTTTGGGTTTATAATTCTGGTTTCTATAGTAAACGGCCATCTTCTTTTATTTTGGGTTTATAATTCTAGTTTCTATGCTAAACGGCCATCTTGCTTTTATTTGTGTTTATAATTCTTGTGTACATTGTATATGCTAAACGACCATCTTGTTTTTATTTGTGTTTATAATTCGTGTGTACATGCTAAACGGCCATCTTGTTTCTTTTTCAGGGGTATAATTCTGTGCTGCATGTTAAATGGGCGTCTATTGATAAAAAATTCACAGCTCAAAGACTTGGAGAGAAATCTGCCGCATCTCCAAAACTTTGAATCAATCGGTAATCTATACAAACATTATCATACTCTTTTTTGTTTGTTTAGTTGGTTTCGCGTCAAATAATAATGTCAAGTAACCACTGTAACCTATCATCACTGATGGCCACTGGTTCGAGCCCCGCTGTGGCTGTATCTCTTTATATGAAAAAGTTGGCAGTTTCTTATGGATATTGGAGCATCAAATACTGGTTAACCGCTGGAGCCTGCCCAGGAAAGGTGTTAGGTAATCTGCCCTCCGGCGATATAGCCCAAAATGGTGCTGATGAAGGCGTAATATCCGAAACAAAACTAAAACAAGCAAAGCTCTATGTCTCTCACAATAGTGTATGAGGAACCGGTGGATGCATGGGTTTGAACCATCTGGACTGTATTTATTAGAGGAAGACCACACTTGTCTCTCACAATAGTGTATGAGGAACCGGTGGATGCATGGGTTTGAACCATCTGGACTGTATTTATTAGAGGAAGACCACACTTGTCTCTTTCAATAGTGTATGAGGAACCGGTGGAGGCATGGGTTTGAACCATCTGGACTGTATTTATTAGAGGAAGACCACACTTGTCTCTTTCAATAGTGCATGAGGAACCGGTGGATGTACAGATTTGAACCATCCTCATTTATAGTGACTGCTACCCTGATAAGGCTCGAACCAACAACAGCCATGAGGGCTCGAACCAACAACAGCCATGAGGGCTCGAACCAACAACAGCCATGAGGGCTCGAACCAACAGCAGCCATGAGGGCTCGAACCAACATCAGCTATAAGGGCTCGAACCAACAGCAGCTATAAGGGCTCGAACCAACATCAGCTATAGAGCTCGAACCAACAGCAGCTATAAGAGCTCGAACCAACAGCAGCCATGAGGGCTCGAACCAACAGCAGCTATAAGGGCTCGAACCAACAGCAGCTATAAGGGCTCAACCAACAGCACTATAGGGCTCGAACCAAAGCATCTATAGGGCTCGAACCAACAGCAGCTATAAGGCTCGAACAAACACACCATGAGGGCTCGCACCACCCATCATAAGGGCTCGAACCAACAGCACCATGATGCTCGAACCAACAGCAGCCATAGAGGTCGAACGACACAACAGCATGAGGGCTCGAACCAACAGCAGCTATAAGGGCTCGAACCACCGCAGCCATGAGGGCTCGAACAAACGCAGCCAATAATCTCAACCACAGCAGCCATAATGGCTCGAACCAACAGCAGCTATAAGGCTCGACCAACAGCACCATGAGGCTCGAACCAACAGCACTATATGCTCGAACCAACAGCACTTAAGGGCTCGAACCAACAGCCTGAAGCTCGAACAAACGCCAGCCAGAGGGCTCGAACCAACAGCATCCATAAGGGCTCGAACCAACATCACTATAAGGGCTCGAACCAACAGCACCATGAGGGCTCTAACAAACAGCAGCCATAAGGGCTCGAACCAACAGCACCTATAAGGGCTCGAACCAACAGCAGCCATGAGGGCTCGAACCAACAGCAGCTATAAGGGCTCGAACCAACAGCAGCTATAAGGGCTCGAACCAACAGCAGCCATGAGGGCTCGAACAAACAGCAGCCATGAGGGCTCGAACCAACAGCAGCCATAAGGGCTCGAACCAACAGCAGCTATAAGGGCTCGAACCAACAGCAGCCATGAGGGCTCTAACAAACAGCAGCCATAAGGGCTCGAACCAACAGCAGCTATAAGGGCTCGAACCAACAGCAGCTATAAGGGCTCCAACCAACAGCAGCTATAAGAGCTCGAACCAACAGCAGCTATAAGGGCTCGAACCAACAGCAGCCATGATGGGACTATTGATTGACAGTAACTGTTTTCGATGCCACTCCGACGTTCATTCCCATTAAAACAAACGTAGCGCATAATTAAAGTTGCATGCAATAAAGAAACCAATACATGTACATACTCACTTAATACACTATGTATACACTATGTAAATTGATGTTATGTTCTCAATTACAGAGTCCATGGAGCTTGCACAGAGAATGGTTGCACACGACCCAAACTACCGTCCTCCAACATCCGTTATATTATCAAATCCATGGTTGTCGGGAAAACCGAGGAATGTATCGCAATTACGGGTAAGTAGGGAAAGAGGAATTCCAGATAACGATTCGTAACTGGATCTTAAAGCGACACTACATCAGTGAAAACGCACATTTCTACAGAATGTATTTTCCTATTATATGGTATAATTTTTGTCGTATGTAACAAAATAATGTAAATAGGGTCGACATCCAAGCGTAATACAACGCATGTATCCTGAATAACACGATTTATGGTACAGATTTACTGTTATATCTCACAGTTGTGCCTATGCCTATTTATTTGTAGACTAATCTTAGTTAAATTATTTCTAAACGACAATATATCGCGTTTAGTACTGACTACGATGACAAACAAACGTCAATTCAGGAGCGTGGATGGCCGCTATATGAAATCATACTTTCAATTTTGAAAGTTTGTAGACCACAAAAACATTGTTTATTGATTCAATATTAGTTTTCGAATGTATTCAGAAGACAGAAGAAATTTATAGTAGCAATGCATTTATACGTGCACAAATGCATTTTATTTGCTTTTAGCGTTGTAATAGCACTTT
>CM026395.1:5248854-5256679 GCA_014843695.1 Archivesica marissinica
ATATGTGTTTGTTTTGCTGTTTAAAGTCGTAACAGCTGCTTAGGTCATATAAGTGACTTTCCAGCTTTAATATGTGGAGGATGAACCCCGGGTGCTCCTCTGAACAGTATTTCAGGCACGAATTGTCGCCCAGGTAGAACCCCCGACCATCCACAAACCAGCTGGATATCTTCCGCCCCTGAACACCCCCATTAGAGTATTTATTTTCGTAAGCTATGCGGATGCAGCACAATCACTAACTAGACGGCCACAAAGCCCCTAGATCACTCATCAAGATGAAAGGTTAGTTTATACAAATTTATTTTAGCTCGATTGCGAAACAAGTTCTTTCAACTTATATTAATCACTCTCGAGACCTCAAACCTGATGTAATCCATCGCTACGAGGGAGAGAGAAGGGGCAACATGGAATTTAAATGCCTTTTCTAAGGGCACAATCGTAACGGCTCCAGCGGGGCTCGAACTCCGGACCTTTTGCACCTGAAGCGAACGCGTATCCACTGCGCTATCACGACATGCACAGGTGAAAGGTTGAAAGGGCTATAAAAACATACGTCTATAAATAGAGGTAACATTTAGTTTAAGCATATTTATTCGGATCTAATACATGTATACATATATAAACACAATTTCTTTTGCATTGAAATCGAAATGGATTGAGAAACGAGCATAGTGAATTTTGGAGTACATTTAAAGGGTACAGATTGCTAGGCGAATAGTAATGGCGTGTTTATGTGTGCAGTACATGTAAATTGTAGAAATTGAGAAACTTTTCAAATATTTAAGTAACTTTTAACACAAGTTTACCATGTGTCCATAGAAAAATACAACAGGGATAATAGTAAGAGGTTAGAGTTATTCCCCCTTGAATACCACTCTCTGTATTATGTTACTTGTTCGTGAACTATTTATTTTTGTAATATGAAAATGTTGGTGATGGGATGAAAAATCAATATGTTATGAAGAAAACAAAATTACACTACTATACAATATATAAGATATCTGGTCAACTTTGACAAACAAACTATGCATATCGATGACTTGTCTGTTTCAGGTGCTGAGAATCTGACGCCAGGACGATTACATCCAACGTCTAATGGCAGAACGGTAAATACTTATTCTCTGTAAATGTGTATGGGGTGTGTAGATTTGTTACTAGCAAGAGGACAATAAATGTATACGTAACTGTGCCTACATTATTTACATGTTATAATATTATATATGAACTACATATCAAATAGGGGAAAGCTAATAAAGGGTTGAAGTCAAATCAATTACTGTTATGTTATATGTTATATTTCGGGTTTTACGCCTGCATCAGCACCATTTCGGGCTATATCGCCGGCGGGCAGTTTACCTAACAACACATTTCCTGGACAGGCTCAAGCGGTTAACCAGTACTTGTGTGCACCAACCTCCGTAAGAAACTGCCAACTTTTTCATATAAATGAGACACGGCCTGAGCGGGACTGGAACCCGTGACCATCAGTGATGATAGGTTACAGTGGTATACAAGTCAGCGACCTTAACCACTCGACCACGGAGGCGGAAAATCAATTACTGAAATAGACATTACAGAATAAATCTGACTACATCCCCTAGAGGGGTTTTGCATCTATTGATGATTAAGTGGATATTTTGTTTGTTTAGTTTATACACATTTATTTTAGCTCGATTGCGAAACAAGTTCTTTCAACTTATATTAATCACTCACGAGACCTCATTTATGATGGAATCCATCGCCATGAAGGAGAGAGAAGAGGCAATGTGACATTTAAATGCCTTGCCTAAGGGCACGATCGTAATGGCTCCAGCGGGGCTCGAACTCTGGGCCTTTTGCACCTGAAACGAACGTGCATCCACTGCGCTATTACGACTTCCATTTGTTTGTTTCAGTGTATGATCGAATTATATTTCACCGAATGAACATTGAAAGCATTATTGTCAAGTGTGCTGAACAATCCATTTATGAGTGCATATACAATGTATATAAGCCGAAAATGATCCAATATGTATAATATTGGACTGTGTGAGGCACGTAGCGCCGATGTCAGTACCAATATTTTACATATTGAATCCGTTTGAGGCTTATATCCTACTTAAAATACACACTTATATAACACGATCCTACTAATTAAAATTGTTAATTTCGTACCTTTACGCATAAGATTTAATATAATTCTCTGGCCTTTTGACACCAGTCCAATATTAATAATAATGGACTGCAAGTACAAAGGTATGATGTCACGATAGTGTTTTAAATTATGACAAACTTTCTTTTATGCAAAATATCGTGACATGATTTAGCAACAGACATGTACTTGAGAACATGAATATTTTATTTATATAGACACCAACAGCCAAACTCACATATACAGATAGGTCGGCGAAGACAAACATTACAAACCGCTGCACGAGCCGCTGCACGAGCCAATCAGAAATGGCACAGGACATGAGCCACAAGATCAGGAAACTCTGCGTCATCAAGGCGAAGGAGAAACAACGTACATGGTAAGTAATGCTGGTTTCGTAAATATAATGTACGCCATTCACCTGTCTATGTAACCCGATACAACACATCATATTTACTGTGAACTGTCGATACAACGACAGACTAATTTCGGATAATAATAATAGTACCACCATGCCAACCCAAACCTCCATGCAAACCCAGTCCTCCATGCCAACCCAAACCTCCGTGCAAACCCAGTCCTCCATGTCAACCCAAACCTCCGTGCAAACCCAGTCCTCCATGCCAACCCAAACCTCCATGCAAACCCAAACCTCCATGCAAACCCAGTACACCATGCCAGCCCAAACCTCCATGCAAACCCAGTCCTACATGCCAACCCAAACTTCCGTGCACACCCAGTCCTCCATCCCACCCAAACCTCCGTGCAAACCCAGTCCTCCATGCCAACCCAAACCTCCATGCAAACCCAGTCCTACATGCCAACCCAAACCTCATTGCAAACCCAGTCCTCCATCCCAACCCAAACCTCCGTGCAAACCCAGTCCTCCATAACAACCCAAACCTCCGTGCAAACCCAGTCCTCCATGCCAACCCAAACCTCCTTGCACACCCAGTCCTCCATACCAACCCAAACCTCCATGCAAACCCAGTCCTACATGCAAACCCAGTCCTCCATGCAAAGCCAGTCAACCATGCCAACCCAGTCCTCCATCCCAACCAAGTCCTCCATGCCAACCCAAACCTCCGTGCAAACCCAGTCCTCCATGCCAACCCAAACCTCCATGCAAACTCAGTCCTCCATCCCAACCCAAACCTCCATGTAAACTCAGTCCTCCAACCCAACCCAAACCTCCATGCAAACCCAGTCCTCCATCCCAACCCAAACCTCCATGCAAACCCAGTCCTCCATCCCAACCATCCTTGCAAACCCAGTCCTCCATGTCAACCCAAACCTCCATGCAAACCCAGTCCTCCATGCCAACCCAAACCTCCGTGCAAACCCAGTCCTCCATGCAAACCCAAACCTCCATGCAAACCCAGTCCTCCATGCCATCCCAAACCTCCATGCAAACCCAGTCCTCCATCCCAACCCAACCCAAGCCTCCATGCCAACCCAAAGCTCCGTGCAAACCCAAACCTCCATGCAAACCCAGTCCTCCATGCCATCCCAAACCTCCATGCAAACCCAGTCCTCCATCCCAACCCAAACCTCCATACCAACCCAAACCTCCATGCAAACCCAGTCCTACATGCAAACCCAGTCAACCATGCCAACCCAGTCCTCCATCCCAACCCAGTCCTCCATGCCAACCCAAACCTCCGTGCAAACCCAGTACTCCATGCCAACCCAAACCTCCATGTAAACTTAGTCCTCCAACCCAACCCAAACCTCCATGCAAACTCAGTCCTCCAACCCAACCCAAACCTCCATGCAAACCCAGTCCTCCATCCCAACCCAAACCTCCATGCAAACCCAGTCCTCCATCCCAACCATCCTTGCAAACCCAGTCCTCCATGTCAACCCAAACCTCCATGCAAACCCAGTCCTCCATGCCAACCCAAACCTCCGTGCAAACCCAGTCCTCCATGCAAACCCAGTCCTCCGTGCATACCCAGTCCCCCATGCCAACCCAGTCCTCCATGCAAACCCAAACCTCCGTGCAAACCCAGTCCTCCTTGCAAACCCAGTCCACCATCTCAACCCAAACCTCCATGCCAACCCAAACCTCCATGCCAACCCAAACCTACATGCCAACCCAAATCTCCATGCAAACTCAGTCCTCCATTACAACCCAAACCTCCATGCAAACTCAGTCCTCCATGCCAACCCATACCTCCATGCCAACCCAAACCTCCATGACAACCCAAACCTCCATGCAAACTCAGTCCTCCATGCCAACCCAACCTCCTTGCAAACCCAGTCCTCCATCCCAACCCAAACCTCCATGCCAACCCAAACCTCCATGCCAACCCAAACCTCCATGCCAACCAAAACCTCCATGACAACCCAAACCTCCTTGCAAACCCAGTCCTCCATGCCAACCCAAACCTCCATGCAAACTCAGTCCTCCATGTCAACCCAAACCTCCGTGCAAACCCAAATCTCCGTGCAAACCCAGTCCTCCATCCCAACCCAAACCTCCATGCAAACCCAGTCCTCCATGTCAACCCAAACCTCCATGCAAACTCAGTCCTCCATGTCAACCCAAACCTCCGTGCAAACCCAGTCCTCCATCCCAACCCAAACCTCCATGCAACCCCAATCCTCCATCCCAACCCAAACCTCCTTGCAAACCCAGTCCTCCATCCCAACCCAAACCTCCATGCAAACCCAGTCCTCCATCCCAACCCAAACCTCCATGCAAACCCAGTCCTCCGTGTCAACCCAAACCTCCATGCAAACTCAGTCCTCCATGTCAACCAAAACCTCCATGCCAACCCAGTCCTCCATCCCAACTCAGTCCTCCATGACAACCCAGTCCTCCATGCAGACCCAAACCTCCGTGCAAACCCAGTCCTCCATCCCAACCCAAACCTCCATGCAAACCCAAACTTCCATGCCAACCCAAACCTCCATGCAAACCCAGTCCTCCATCCCAACCCAAACCTCCATGCAAACCCAAACTTCCATGCCAACCCAAACCTACATGCAAACCCAGTCCTCCATCCCAACCCAAACCTCCATGCAAACCCAAACTTCCATGCCAACCCAAACCTCCATGCAAACCCAGTCCTCCATGCCAACCCAAACCTCCATGCAAACCCAAACCTCAATGCAAACCCAGTCCTCCATGCCAACCCAAACCTCCATGCCAACCCAAACCTCCGTGCAAACCCAAACCTCCATCCCAACCCAAACCTCCATGCCAACCCAAATCTACGTGCAAACCCAGTCCTCCATGCCAACCCAAACCTCCATGCCAACCTAAACCTCCATGCCAACCCAAACCTCCATGCCAACCCAAACCTCCATGCCAACCCAAACCTCCATGCCAACCCAAACCTCCATGCCAACCCAAACCTCCATGCAAACCCAAACCTCCGTGCAAACCCAAACCTCCATGCAAACTCAGTCTTCCATGCCAATCCAAACCTCCATGCAAACTCAGTCCTCCATGCCAACCCAAACCTCCATGCAAACCCAGTCCTCCATCCCAACCCAAACCTCCATGCAAACCCAAACTTCCATGCCAACCCAAACCGCCATGCCAACCCAGTCCTCCATGCCAACCCAAACCTCCATGCAAACCCAAACCTCCATGCAAACCCAGTCCTCCATGCCAACCCAAACCTCCATGCCAACCCAAACCTCCATGCAAACCCAAACCTCCATGCAAACCCAAACCCCCGTGCAAACCCAAACCTCCATCCCAACCAAGTCCTCCATCCCAACCGAAATCTACGTGCAAACCCAGTCCTCCATGCCAACCCAAACCTCCATGCCAACCCAAACCTCCATGCCAACCCAAACCTCCATGCCAACCCAAACCTCCATGCCAACCCAAACCTCCATGCAAACCCAAACATCCATGCTAACCCAAACCTCCATGCCAACCCAAACCTCCATGCAAACCCAATCCTCCATGCCAACACAAACCTCCATGCAAACCCAAACCTCCATGCAAACCCAAACCTCCATGCCTACCCAAACCTCCATGCAAACCCAATCCTCCATGCCAACACAAACCTCCATGCAAACCCAAACCTCCATGCAAATCCAAACCTCCATGCAAACCCAAGCCTCCATGCCAACCCAAACCTCCATGCAAACCCAAACCTCCATGCAAACTCAGTCCTCCATGCCAATCCAAACCTCCATGCAAACCCAAACCTCCATGCCAACCCAAACCTCCATGCCAACCCAAACCTCCATGCCAACCCAAACCTCCATGCAAACCCAAACCTCCGTGCAAACCCAAACCTCCGTGCCAACCCAAACCTACATGCCAACCCAAACCTCCATGCAAACTCAGTCCTCCATTACAACCCAAACCTCCATGCAAACTCAGTCCTCCATGCCAACCCATACCTCCATGCCAACCCAAACCTCCATGACAACCCAAACCTCCATGCAAACTCAGTCCTCCATGCCAACCCAACCTCCTTGCAAACCCAGTCCTCCATCCCAACCCAAACCTCCATGCCAACCCAAACCTCCATGCCAACCCAAACCTCCATGCCAACCAAAACCTCCATGACAACCCAAACCTCCTTGCAAACCCAGTCCTCCATGCCAACCCAAACCTCCATGCAAACTCAGTCCTCCATGTCAACCCAAACCTCCGTGCAAACCCAAATCTCCGTGCAAACCCAGTCCTCCATCCCAACCCAAACCTCCATGCAAACCCAGTCCTCCATGTCAACCCAAACCTCCATGCAAACTCAGTCCTCCATGTCAACCCAAACCTCCGTGCAAACCCAGTCCTCCATCCCAACCCAAACCTCCATGCAACCCCAATCCTCCATCCCAACCCAAACCTCCTTGCAAACCCAGTCCTCCATCCCAACCCAAACCTCCATGCAAACCCAGTCCTCCATCCCAACCCAAACCTCCATGCAAACCCAGTCCTCCGTGTCAACCCAAACCTCCATGCAAACTCAGTCCTCCATGTCAACCAAAACCTCCATGCCAACCCAGTCCTCCATCCCAACTCAGTCCTCCATGACAACCCAGTCCTCCATGCAGACCCAAACCTCCGTGCAAACCCAGTCCTCCATCCCAACCCAAACCTCCATGCAAACCCAAACTTCCATGCCAACCCAAACCTCCATGCAAACCCAGTCCTCCATCCCAACCCAAACCTCCATGCAAACCCAAACTTCCATGCCAACCCAAACCTACATGCAAACCCAGTCCTCCATCCCAACCCAAACCTCCATGCAAACCCAAACTTCCATGCCAACCCAAACCTCCATGCAACCAACATGCAAAAAAGTCCTCCATGCCAAACCCAACCTCCATGCAAACCCAAACCTCCATGCAAAAACCCAGTCCTCCATGCAAACCAAAACCTCCATGCAAACCCAACTCCGTGCAAACCAAACCTCCATGCCAACCCAAACCTCCATGCCAACCCAAACCTCCATGCAAACCCAGTCCTCCATGCCACCCAAACCTCCATGCCAACCAAACCTCCATGCAAACCAACCTCCCATGCAACCCAACCTCCATGCCAACCCGTCCTCCATCCCAACCCAGTCCTCCATGCCAACCCAAACCTCCGTGCAAACCCAGTACTCCATGCCAACCCAAACCTCCATGTAAACTTAGTCCTCCAACCCAACCCAAACCTCCATGCAAACTCAGTCCTCCAACCCAACCCAAACCTCCATGCAAACCCAGTCCTCCATC
>CM026395.1:5262451-5327616 GCA_014843695.1 Archivesica marissinica
TAGTAGTATGGTCAGCTCTTTGAATGGTAAACAAACGGGCGCCATTTTGAATACGCTTTATAGTAACTCATTTGCATATAAGTGAATATAAAGTAGGTCACGCGAGTGCGCGTCACTATAGAGCCTATTGATGATATATCGCGAAACTACCGCTCTCTTTACTTGTTGCGTATACGTCACCACCAACACTACAGAGCTCTTTACTTGTTGTGTATACGCGTCACTATTGGTAATAGCTTTATAAATAGCGATCTCGTACCATTCTATAAATATAGACTACGAACCGATCCATAAATAACTATTACGAACGCTTCTATATAAATATAGTCCTATTAGAACGGTCTTAGTACTCAAGCAGCTTCACGAGCTTCAACGAATATACGGGTAATTATATTATTCGAGCTAGGCGTACGTTTTTATCGAGTAAGAAATCCTAATTATACTCTATATACAAACTTAACCTATGTACGAAAATGAATAATATATATCTTACCTCGTTACGTATAATTCCATAAAAACGCGATATATTATTAATAATCCGTAATGTACGTTTTAGAGGGCCATGTCACTAGACACCTCATAGCCATAGCGTATATGAAACACGAATAAAGTACACGTATTTTATCGTATAGAGTGATTCAACGATTAATATAAATGTCCGATTAGGCATTGTTCCATGCCCGTCTTCAAGATACGGAGCACAGCTACAACCGCACGATACATCTCAGTTTAGGCACCTCACCCAACAACATCAGTACAGAAAATGAATTCGAAAACCGTTTGCACCAGTATTTACTACAAAATCCGTCATTAGTGTCATGGAAGGCCATAGAAATACGTAAACATAGAGAACACAGCATGGAACCATAAATCCTATCATTTCGTATGACGCACGTTAATTATCTGCTCAATATATCAGAATGGCTCCAATAATGAATCCAAGCGGTATGTCTGCTTGTATATTTGTCAGTTGGTCCTAAATAATCTTATCCGGGAATGCGAGAAATATTTCTAGCCCAACTGACGCAGTTAATTATAAATAGCTCGAGTCATGATTCTAAACAAATCCAAGTAATTAATACGTTTACATATCGAGGTTGCTTTCACATGACAACTGAAGTGTTCCAAATTGGACAGGTCGTAAACAACTATACCTGACAAATTTCTCTGGGCTACAACATAACGGTTTATCTGATAAGCCCGGAGCGCGTACATAACTTAATCCTCGGCTAATTGGTCTTAATTGATACGGAGATATCCCAACGATGTTGAAGACAGGGCTTGCTTCTGAATCATCACAACTACGCTATCTCATAAAACAAGAACCGGCTGTGATGATTCATTAATGGACACTATTTTTAACACCCAAACAAGATTGTCTTTAAGACGTATCTACAAATAATTAAAATCGCTTTCGTTCGCTAAATGTATGCGTACTTGGCGTGGGCAATTCTTATAATCACTGCCTACCTGTCTCTCTGTCTCTCTGTCTCTCTGTATGTCTGTCTGTCTGTCTGTACGTCTGTCCGCCCGTCTGTATGTCTGTCTGTCTGTCTGTCTGCCTGCCTGCCTGCCTGCCTGCCTGCCTGCCTGCCTGCCTGCCTGCCTGCCTGCCTGCCTGCCCGTCCGTCCGTACGTACGTACGTCCGTCCGTCCGTCCGCCCGTCCGCCCGTCCGTCCGTCCGTCCGTCCGTCCGTCCGTCCGTCCGTCCGTCCGTCCGTCCGTCCGTCCGTCTGTCTGTCTGTCTGTCTGTCTGTCTGTCTGTCTGTCTGTCTGTCTGTCTGTCTGTCTGTCTGTCTGTCTGTCTGTCTGTCTGTCTGTCTGTCTGTCTGTCTGTCTGTCCTGTCTGTCTGTCTGTCTGTCTGTCTGTCTGTCTGTCTGTCTGTCTGTCTGTCTGTCTGTCTGTCTGTCTGTCTGTCTGTCTGTCTGTCTGTCTGTCTGTCTGTCTGTCTGTCTGTCTGTCTGTCTGTGGAGCATATTCTGCCTTGTGCACTATCCTCCAAAACAACGGCTTTGCTGATGGATATGTAATGGTCATTTAGCGTACATATGTCACATTATGTGTGAAACAGAATTATAAGATGTACATGTATGTAAATGCTGTATGTAGGCCTACAGCGGTACTCAAATCAATCTAAAAACAGCAACATTTAGGGGGCGACGTTTCGCTATTTATTTAGTATTTATACGGATATTGTAACATAATGGGGTTATATGTTGATTATGTTAATTAATTACCTCCATAATTAGTTGTATAGCATGGTACATATTCCTGAATATTGGTCCATTTATATTAATGCTGTATACGATCGCTATACAAGGCAATTATACATGGAACTGTACTAACTGTTTATGTTGGCAGATAAGCAAGTAAAATTGGCAGAGAAACAAGTATCCTTGGCGTGGACATCCCTTACATGTATGCCTGATCAGCATATTAAAGGTTTTCCCACACATGTGTGCTATTACATCAGAAATGTACTCTGATGTTTAAGTTTAAACAGTACAATTTCAAAATAGTAACATGTTATTTTCCATACAAGCATGTGTTTGCACCAAAACAATATATCCGAATTGATATATTGAGTGACAGTTATACCAAACATGTTTACTGGAACATCTGTAGCTTGACATTTTATGGAATACATGTCCAAGCTTGCTTCTCTATAAAAGATGAGATACATTTAGATTACAGGGAGACGAACTGGGATGATTGAAAGCGCCTTATGGTGCTTATGCATCGTAACAATTTATTTTAATGATAAATACATACTTGGACTTGGACTTGTTGGAACTTATGCTATACGATTACGGTACAATATCCATAATTCGATTATTAGATATAGGGGTAGCGCAGCGTATGAGCACGCTCTATGCTGTTTATAATGGAGCTAAAAGACTTGGCCTACGAATCTGATGTCATCAATTTTTCGACTCGGCGTTTGAGCGTAGAAATCTGTATAATTCGACGTAACTCGGCGAGACCGATCCGACGATATATTTCCTTTATTTATACGGCGAGTAGTTTTCGAGATATCGAGGTTTAAAGATTTTGTATATCCTTAAAGTCCCGATGATGAAAATGAAAAATATTTAAACGTAAGTAACGTAACTATACGTTAGTTCTAATATACGCGCATTGTCGTCACGAGTCCGACGCTACCCTTCATTCGATATATCTATAATACTGATTATCTCCCTTTAATCGTAAATAAGTTTGAAGAAAAATGAACTTTCGAGGAAACTGGCCGTATTTGGTATCGTCGGAAAGATCTCGAAGAGACAATGACGAATCCGCGACTCAATTAATGGTCCGACCTCATAACGGAAGTAGTGATCAGACAAACCGTAAGTACCGATATAAATTCGTTATATAAGCTTTATTATAGGTCCTATCTATCCAGGGGTTTCGATAATCGTACTAAACGATTATACGTTCCGCGCCTACGATTTTCAAAATGGAGGATAAAAATGGCGGGAAAACACTATCTCTCTTATTAATGATCCATTCGACTCGGGGTGTGTCGCTCCATTTATGTCCGTATCTACCCGTAATTCTAATTACGTAGCTAATGTCCGTACACAATTACCTCCCTCTACACATTCTCATTATACCGATAAAATGATTATATTTATTATCGTCATTTCGATCGTAAGATGTTGATGGCCGCGATGCTCTATTATATAATTCGTATAGGTACCTAAATATCTTTACACTATGGCATCCGATACTTAAGTCGCAAAGGACTGAGCGTGTTTATAGTTTCCGGAATATTACATCAGTCAGTCGTTGGCGTCACGAAATCATGCCCAGACACGTATAGACCTATCCTATAAATGACCTACGTTACTATAAATAGAAAACTAGTTGGAACAGGCTGTTTATATTCATCCAATCAGAACGTATTGCTATAAATAACAATGACATACGTTACTATAAATAGAAAACTAGTTAGATCCGGTATTGCTATTTTTATTTATCCCAGGAGAGCGTATTGCTATAAATAACAATTAACTACGTTACTATAAATAGAAAACTAGTTAGAACCGGTATTGCTATTTTTATTTATCCAATGACGTTATAAACGACCAATCAGAATCCATGATAGTGACATATACCGATAAAATGATTATATTACTACAATATATACACACTATCTGATCTACACACTATATCACCATATCTAGATACATTCCTACAAGATATATCCACTATCTCACCATATATACATTCATTACTACAAGATCTACACACTATATCACCATATCTACGTACATTCCTACAAGATATATCCACTATCTCACAATATATACATACATTACTACAATAACTACGCGCTGTCTCACCATATCTACGTACATTTCTACAAGATATACACGCTATCTCACCATATCTACATACATTACTACAATATATTCACACTATCTCACCATATCTACGTACATTACTACAAGATATACACACTATCTCACTATATATACGCACATTACTACAAGATATACACCCTGTCTCACCAAATCTACATACATTACTACAATATATACACACTATATCACCATATCTGCATATATTACAACAATATATATCCACTAGCTCACCATATATACATACATTTCTACAAGATATACACACTATCTCACCATATATACATACATTGCTACTAAATATACACACTTTCTCACCAAATCTACATACATTACTACAAGATATATCCACTATCTCACAATATTTACATACATTACTACACGATATACACACTATGGCACCATATCTACAAACATTGCTACAAGATCTACACACTATATCACCATATCTACATACATTCCTACAAGATATATCCACTATCTCATCATATCTACACACTATATCACCAAATATACGTACATTACTACAATATATACACACTATATCACCATATCTGCATATATTACAACAATATATATCCACTAGCTCACCATATCTACATACATTTCTACAAGATATACACACTATCTCACCATATATACGTACATTGCTACTAAATATACGCACTTTCTCACCAAATCTACATACATTACTACAAGATATATCCACTATCTCACAATATATACATACATTACTACAAGATATACACGCTATGTCACCATATCTACAAACATTGCTACAAGATCTACACACTATATCACCATATCTACGTACATTCCTACAAGATATATCCACTATCACACCATATCTACATTCATTACTACAAGATCTACACGCTTTCTCACCAAATATACATACATTACTACAAGATATATCCACTATCTCACAATAGTTATATACATTACTACAAGATCTACGCACTATATCACCATATCTACGTACATTCCTACAAGACCCTATCTCATCATATCTACACACTATATCACCAAATATACGTACATTACTACAATATATACACACTATATCACCATATCTGCATATATTACAACAATATATATCCACTAGCTCACCATATCTACATACATTTCTACAAGATATACACACTATCTCACCATATATACGTACATTGCTACTAAATATACGCACTTTCTCACCAAATCTACATACATTACTACAAGATATATCCACTATCTCACAATATATACATACATTACTACAAGATATACACGCTATGTCACCATATCTACAAACATTGCTACAAGATCTACACACTATATCACCATATCTACGTACATTCCTACAAGATATATCCACTATCACACCATATCTACATTCATTACTACAAGATCTACACGCTTTCTCACCAAATATACATACATTACTACAAGATATATCCACTATCTCACAATATTTATATACATTACTACAAGATCTACGCACTATATCACCATATCTACGTACATTCCTACAAGATATATCCACTATCACACCATATCTACATTCATTACTACAAGATCTACACGCTTTCTCACCAAATATACATACATTACTACAAGATATATCCACTATCTCACAATAGTTATATACATTACTACAAGATATACGCACTATGTCACCATATCTACAAACATTGCTACAAGATCTACACGCTATATCACCATATCTGCGTACATTTCTACAAGATATACGCACTATCTCACCATATCTACATAAATTACTACAAGATATACACACTATCTCACCATATCTACGTACATTACTACAAGATATATCCACTATCTCACCATATTTACATACATTACTACAAGATATACACACTATCTCACCATATCTACGTTCATTACTACAAGATATACACACTATTTCACCATCTATACGTTCATTACTACAATATATACACAATGTATCACCATATCTACATACATTACTACAAGATCTACACACTATATCACCATATCTACATACATTACTACAAGATATATCCACTATCTCACCATATTTACATACATTACAACAATAAATACACACTACCTCACCATATCTACATACATTACTACAAGATATACACACTATCTCACCATATCTACGTACATTACTACAAGATATACATACTATATCACCATATCTACATTCATTACTACAAGATCTACACACTTTCTCACCAAATATACATACATTACTACAAGATATATCCACTATCTCACAATATCTACATTCATTACTACAAGATCTGCACGCTATATCACCATATCTACATACATTACTACAAGATATACACACTATCTCACCATATATACATACATTACTACTAAATATACACACTATCTCACCATATCTACATACATTACTACAAGATCTACACACTATATCACCATATCTACATACATTCCTACAAGATATAACCACTATCTCACCATATCTACATACATTACTACAATATATACACACTATCTCACCATATCTACATACATTACTACAAGATATACGCACTATCTCACCATATCTACGTACATTACTACAAGATATACACACTATCTCACCATATATATATATATATATATACCTACATTACTACAAGATATACACGCTGTCTCACCATATCTACGTACATTACTACAATATATACACACTATATCACCATATCTGCATATATTACAACAATATATATCCACTATCTCACCATATCTACATACATTATACAAGATATACACACTGCCTCACCATATATACGTACATTACTACAAGATATAAACAATATATCACCATATATACGTACATTACTACAAGATATACAAACTATCTCACCATATATACATACATTACTACAAGACATACACACTATCTCACTATATCTACATACATTAATACAATAATACACACAACAACATATCTACATATATAACAACAATATATATCCACTATCCACCATAACTACATACATTACTACAAGATATACACACTATATCACCATATCTACACGCGTTTAATTTTTTTATCACATTAACTACACAAAAATGCGATTGTTGTGCCACATATGGAAACGACTGAGACAAAAACTGAAATAACAATGACAAAAACTGAAACGCTTGTGTCAGAAATTGAAACGCAAAACAAACTTGTGTCAGAAACTGAAACGCTAGTGTCAAAAACTGAAACGGACACTATGGAGAATTACGTGTTAACGGGTAAAAACTGAAACGCTAGTGTCAAAAACTGAAACGCTTGTGTCAGAAACTGAAACGCTTGTGTCAGAAACTGAAACGCTTGTGTCAGAAACTGAAACGTTACTGTCAAAAAATTGAAACGTTAGATACAAAAACTGAAACGCTACGGTGTAATACATGTTCTGACGACCTAATGTTATGGTAAGATCCATGTTTTGTGTTGGAAGATGCGGGATTTATGTAGATATGGTGCGAATGTGCGTATATCTTGTAGTAATATATGTAGATATGGTGATATAGTGTGTATATCTTGTAGTAATGAATGTATATATGGTCCGATAGTGTTTAGATCTTGTAGTAATGAATGTATATATGGTGATATAGTGAATAATTTCTTGTAGTAATGTATGTAGATATGGTGAGATAGTGTGTAGATCTTGTAGTAATGTACGTAAATATTGTGTGATAGTGGATATATCTTGTAGTAATGTATGTAGATTTGGTGAGATAGTGTGTATATTTAGTAGCAATGTACTTATATATGGGGAGATAGTGTGTATATCTTGTATACATGTATGTAGATATGGTGAGATAGTGGATATATATTGTTGTAATATATGTAGATATGGTGTTATAGTGTGTATATATTGTAGTAATGTATGTAGATATGGTGAGACAGCGTGTATATCTTGTAGTAATGTAGGTATATATATATATATATATATAGTGAGATAGTGTGTATATCTTGTAGTAATGTACGCAGATATGGTGAGCTAGTGTGTATATCTTGTATTAATGTACGTAGATATGGTGAGATAGTGTGTATATCTTGTAGTAATATATGTAGATATGAAAAAAAAAAATATGTAGATATGTGATATAGTGTGTATATATTGATAATGCATGTAGCTATGGTGAGACAGCGTGTATATCTTGTAGTAATGAATGTATATATGATGAAATAGTGTGTATATCTTGTAGTAATGCACGTAGATATGGTGAGATAGTGTGTATATCTTGTAGTAATGTATGTAGATATGGTGAGACAGTGTGTAGTTATTGTAGTAATGTATGTAAATATGGTGAGATAGTGGATATATCTTGTAGGAATGTATGTAGATATGGTGATATAGTGTGTAGATCTTGTAGTAATGAATGTAAATATGGTGCGATAGTGGATATATCTTGTAGGAATGTATGTAGATATGGTGATATAGTGTGTAGATCTTGTAGCAATGTTTGTAGCTATGGTGACATAGTGTGTATATCTTGTAGTAATGTATGTAAATATTGTGAGATAGTGGATATATCTTGTAGTAATGTATGTAGATTTGGTGAGATAGCGCGTATATTTAGTAGCAATGTATGTATATATGGTGAGATAGTGTGTATATATTGTAGAAATGTATGTAGATATGGTGAGACAGTGGATATATATTGTTGTAATATATACAGATATGGTGATATAGTGTGTATGTATATATATATATATATTGTAGTAATGTATGTATATTTGGTGAGACAGCGTGTATATCTTGTAGTAATGTGTTTATTTATGGTGAGATAGTGTGTATATCTTGTAGTAATGTACGTAGATATGGTGAGATAGTGTGTATATCTTGTATTAATGTATGTAGATATGGTGAGATAGTGTGTATAGCTTGTAGAAATGTATGTAGATATGGTGTGACAGCGTGTATATCTTGTAGTAATGTACGTAAATATGGTGCGATAGTGGATATATCTTGTAGGAATGTATGTAGATATGGTGATATAGTGTGTAGATCTTGTAGTAATGAATGTAAATATGGTGCGATAGTGTGTATATCTTGTAGAAATGTATGTAGATATGGTGAGATAGTGGTTATATATTGTTGTAATATATGTAGATATGGTGATATAGCGTGTATATATTGTAGTAATGTACGTAGATATGGTGATACAGCGTATATATATTGTAGTAATATACGTAGATATAGTGAGACACTATATATATTGTAGTAATGAATGTATATATCGTGAAACAGCGTGTATATCTTGTAGTAATGAATGTATATATGATGAAATAGCGTGTATATCTTGTAGTAATGCACGTAGATATGGTGAGATAGTGTGTATATCTTGTAGTAATGTATGTAGATATGATGAGACAGTGTGTAGTTATTGTTGTAATGTATGTAAATATGGTGAGATAGTGGATATATCTTGTAGGAATGTATGTAGATATGGTGATATAGTGTGTATATCTTGTAGTAATGTACGTAGATATGGTGAGATAGTGCTTATGTCTTGTAGTAATGTACGTAGATATGGCGTGATAGTGCGTATATCTTGTAAAATGAATGTAGATATGGTGAGATAGTGCGTTTATCTTGTAGAAATGTATGCAGATATGGTGAGACAGTGTGTAGTTATTGTAGTAATGTACGTACATATGGTGAGATAGTGGTTATATCTTGTAGTAATGTATGTAGATATGGTGATATAGTGTGTATATCTTGTAGTAATGAATGTATATATGGTGAGATAGTGTGTAGATTTGTAGCAATGTATGTATATATGGTGAGATAGTGGATATATCTTGTAGTAATGTATGTAGATATGGTGATATAGTGTGTATATCTTGTAGTAATGAACGTAAATATTGTGAGATAGTAGATATATCTTGTAGTAATGTACGTAGATTTGGTGAGAAAGTGTGTAATATTGTAGTAATGAATGTAAATATGGTGAGATAGTGTGTATATCTTGTATAAATGTATGTAGATATGGTGAGATAGTGTATATATATTGTAGTAATGTATGTAGATATGGTGATATAGTGTGTATATATTGTTGTAATTTATGTAATATGGTGAGACAGCGTGTATATATTGTAGTAATGTATGTAGATATAGTGAGATAGTGTGTATATCTTGTAGTAATGTACGTAGATATGGTGAGATAGTGTTTATATCTTGTATTAATGTACGTAGATATGGTGAGATAGTGTGTATATCTTGTAGTAATGTATGTAGATATGGTGAGATAGTGGATATATATTGTTGTAATATATGTAGATATGGTGATATAGTGTGTATATATTGCATTAATGCATGTAGCTATGGTGAGCCAGCGTGTATATCTTGTAGTAATGAATGTATATATGATGAAATAGTGTGTATATCTTGTAGTAATGCACGTAGATATGGTGAGATAGTGTGTATATCTTGTAGTAATGTATGTAGATATGATGAGGCAGTGTGTAGTTATTGTTGTAATGTATGTAAATATGGTAATATAGTGGATATATCTTGTAGGAATGTATGTAGATATGGTGATATAGTGTGTAGATCTTGTAGTAATGAATGTAAATATGGTGCGATAGTGGATATATCTTGTAGGAATGTGTGTAGATATGGTGATATAGTGTGTAGATCTTGTAGCAATGTTTGTAGCTATGGTGACATAGTGTGTATATCTTGTAGTAATGTATGTAAATATTGTGAGATAGTGGATGTATCTTGTAGTAATGAATGTAGATTTGGTGAGATAGTGTGTATATTTAGTAGCAATGTATGTATATATGGTGAGATAGTGTGTATATCTTGTAGAAATGTATGTAGATATGGTGAGACAGTGGATATATATTGTTGTGATATATACAGATATGGTGATATAGTGTGTATATATATATATATATATTGTAGTAATGTATGTATATTTGGTGAGACAGCGTGTATATCTTGTAGTAATGTGTTTATTTATGGTGAGATAGTGTGTATATCTTGTAGTAATGTACGTAGATATGGTGATATAGTGTGTAGATCTTGTAGTAATGAATGTAAATATGGTGCGATAGTGTGTATATCTTGTAGAAATGTATGTAGATATGGTGTGACAGCGTGTATATCTTGTAGTAATGTACGTAAATATGGTGCGATAGTGGATATATCTTGTAGGAATGTATGTATATATGGTGATATAGTGTGTAGATCTTGTAGTAATGAATATAAATATGGTGCGATAGTGTGTATATCTTGTAGAAATGTATGTAGATATGGTGAGATAGTGGTTATATATTGTTGTAATATATGTAGATATGGTGATTTAGTGGATATATATTGGTGTAATATATGTAGATATAGTGTGTATATCTTGTAGTAATGCACGTAGATATGGTGAGATAGTGTGTATATCTTGTAGTAATGTAGGTAGATATGATGAGGCAGTGTGTAGTTATTGTTGTAATGTATGTAAATATGGTGAGATAGTGGATATATCTTGTAGGAATGTATGTAGATATGTTGAGATAGTGGATATATATTGTTGTGATATATGCAGATATGGTGATATAGCGTGTATATATTGTAGTAATGTACGTAGATATGGTGAGAGAGTGCTTATGTCTTGTAGTAATGTACGTAGATATGGTGTGATAGTGCGTATATCTTGTAATAATGAATGTAGATATGGTGAGATAGTGCGTTTATCTTGTAGAAATGTATGCAGATATGGTGAGACAGTGTGTAGTTATTGTAGTAATGTATGTACATATGGTGAGATAGTGGTTATATCTTGTAGGAATGTATGTAGATATGGTGATATAGTGTGTAGATCTTGTAGTAATGAATGTAGATATGGTGAGATAGTGTGTAAATTTAGTAGCAATGTATGTATATATGGTGAGATAGTGGATATATCTTGTAGGAATGTATGTATATATGGTAATATAGCGTGTAGATCTTGTAGTAATGAATGTAAATATTGTGAGATAGTAGATATATCTTGTAGTAATGTATGTATATTTGGTGAGAAAGTGTGTAGATCTTGTAGTAATGAATGTAGATATGGTGAAATAGTATGTAGATCTTGTAGTAATGAATGTATATATGGTGAAATAGTGTGTAGATCTTGTAGTAATGAATGTAGATATGGTGAGATAGTGGTTATATATTGTTGTAAAATACGTAGATATGGTGAGATAGTGTGTATATATTGTAGTAATGTACGTAGATATGGTGATACATCGTGTATATCTTGTAGTAATGTATGTAGATATGGTGATACATCGTGTATATCTTGTAGTAATGAACGTATAGATGGTGAAATAGTGTGTAGATCTTGTAGTAATGAACGTAGATATGGTGAGATAGTGTATATATCTTGTAGTAATGTACGTAAATATGGTGAGATAGTTGATATATCTTGTAGTAATGTACGTAGATATGGTGAGATAGCGCGTATATCTTGTAGTAATTTATGTAGATATGGTGAGATAGTGTGTATATCTTGTAGAATTGTATGTATATATGGTGAGCTAGTGGATATATATTGTTGTAATATATGCAGATATGGTGATATAGTGTGTATATATTGTAGTAATGTATGTAGATTTGGTGAGACAGGGTGTATATCTTGTAGTAATGTGCGTATATATAGTGAGATAGTGTGTATATCTTGTAGTAATGTACGTAGATATGGTGAGATAGTGTGAATATATTGTAGTAATGTATGTAGATATGGTGAGATAGCGTGTATATCTTGTAGAAATGTACGTAGATATGGTGAGACAGCGCGTAGTTATTGTAGTAATGTATGTATATATTGTGAGATAGTGGATATATCTTGTAGGAATGTACGTAGATATGGTGATATAGTGTGTAGATCTTGTAGTAATGAATGTATATATGGTGAGATAGTGGATATATCTTGTAGGAATGTATGTAGATATGGTGATATAGTGTGTAGATCAGATAGTGTGTATATATTGTAGTAATATAATCATTTTATCGGTATATGTCACTATCATGGATTCTGATTGGTCGGTTATAACGTCATTGGATAAATAAAAATAGCAATACCGGTTCTAACTAGTTTTCTATTTATAGTAACGTAGTTAATTGTTATTTATAGCAATACGCTCTCCTCGGATAAATAAAAATAGCAATACCGGATCTAACTAGTTTTCTATTTATAGTAACGTATGTCATTGTTATTTATAGCAATACGTTCTGATCGGATGAATATAAATAGCCCGTTCCAACTAGTTTTCTATTTATAGTAACGTAGGTCATTTATAGGATAGGTATATACGTGTCTGGACATGATTTCGTGACGCCAACGACTGACTGATGCAATATTCCGGAAACTATAAACACTCTCAGTACTTTGCGACTTAAGTATCGGATGCCATAGTGTAAAGATATTTAGGTACCTATACGAATTATATAATATCAAAATCTTACGATCGAAATGACGATAATAAATATAATACTTTTATCGGTATAATGAGAATGTGTAGAGGGAGGTAATTGTGTACGGAGATTAGCTACGTAATTAGAATTAAGGGTAGATACGGACAGAAATGGCACACCCCGAGTCGAATGGACCGTTAATAAGCGAGTTAGTGTTTTCCCGCCATTTATATCCTCCATTTTGAAAATCGTAGGCTCGGAACGTATAATCGTTTATCGAAACCCCCGTATAGATAGACCTATAATAAAGCTTTTATAACGAATTTATATCGGTATTTCCGGTTTTTCGGATCACTACTTCCGGTATGAGGTCGGACCATTAATTGAGTCGCGGATTCGTCATTGTCTCTTCGAGATCTTTCAGACGATACCAAACAAGGCCAGTTTCCTCGAAAGTTCATTTTTCTTCAAACTCAGTTACGATTAAAGGGAGATAATCAGTATTATAGATATGTCGAAAGATCAAAATGAAGGGTAGCGTCGGACTCGTGACGTCGATACGCGTATATTAGAACTAACTTATAGTTACGTTTAAATATTTATTTTTTTATTTTCGTATACGGGACTTTAAGAATATATCAAATCTTTATACCGCTATTTCTCGAAAAGTACTGGTCGTATAAATAAATGAAAGATATGGTCGTGTCGGTCTCGCCGAGCTACGTCGATTTATACGGATGTCTACGCTCTAACTCAGAGTAGAAAAATTGATGACGTTGTAGGCCGAGTCTTTTTACTCCGTTTTAAACAGCGTACGCGACTCTACCCCTATATCTAATAATCGAATTATGGATATCCTTATGAATACTGATGTGCAGGACCGGGCCTAATGGCAGCTACGCGCCTGTATGCTTCTGGAATTGGAGCGTATCGTGCAACAAAAATGAATTAACGACTACACTTTTAGAGGCGTCGCCCCTATTAACGAGTGGGGTCGATGATAAATAAATAAGGAAGATTAACAGATGAGCATATTGGAAAGCAACATTTTCCTGTAGCGACCACACAGGTGTCACACCAGTTTGGACGTATACATTCATAAGCCATGTTCGAACCCTAATCTCCGAGCGACGTCGTCTATCAAATAACGCATGTATTGCCATAAAATAGGCTTCGCGTGAAACTGATAGGCGTATTATGATAACAACATTGACACATACGCATGTTCTCTACAACCGTAATAAAGGATGCGCGATGTAACACCGATCACGTGATTAGCATCGGGGATGTAAATAATGTATACAAATTAATGTTAGCACGATAGCGAAACGAGTATTTGACATTTAACATTTCTTAATTACATTTACGGATTTCGGCGTCGATTTGTAGTAATTGGAAATGAATTACCTTTAGATTGTAAGGTGCATTTGGGACATATTTAACGACGCGAGCTATTTAGAATTATCTGTATGAATGTGTCAGTCTGACTGCATGCTGTTTTCACTTTGTCTGGCATTCCTCCGTATGGCGAATAATCTTCATAGATCGTACTCATACGAGGCGCTACCCTATATCTAATAGAATTATGGATATCCGTATAAATACTAAAGAAATAGCGAAACGTCGCTCCATATTGACGCTGTTTTTAGATTGATTTGAGTTACCGCTGTAGGACTGCATACATCATTTACATACATGTACATCTTATAATTCGAACATAATGAGCCATATGCACGCTATTACATATCTATCATGAAAACATCAAAGCCGTTGTTTCGGAGGACAGTGCACGAGGCAGAAGATGCTCCACCGACAGACATACGGACGGACGGACAGACAGACAGACGGACGGACGGACAGATAGACGGGCTGACAGACAGACAGACGGACAGACGGGCTGACGGACGGGCTGACGGACAGACGGACAGACGGACAGACAGACAGACAGACATACAGAGAGACAGAGAGACAGAGAGACAGAGAGACAGAGAGACAGAGAGACAGGTAGGCAGTGATTACAAGAATTCCCCACGCCAAGTACGCATACATTTAGCGAACGAAAGCGATTTTAATTATTTGTATATACGTCTTAAAGACAATCTTGTTTGGGTGTTAATAAAATAGTGTCCATTAATGAATCAGCCCTGTCTTCAACATCGTTGGGATATCTCCGCATCAATTAGGACCAATTAGCCGAGGACGACCTCTCTATTAATTTATGTACGCACTCGGGGCTTATCAGTTAATGCGATATGTGTTAGCTTAGAGAAATGTTGTTAGAAGACCTCCCGATTAAGTTATGCGCGCACTCTGTGCTTATCAGTTAATCAGTTATGTTGCAACTCAGAGATGACAACCGTGGTATGTAAACGCGTTAATTACTTTAGAATCATATTTATAATTATCTGTATGAATGTGTCAATGTGTGGTTCCATGCGGTTTTAATTTCTTGTACCTAGAGGGTTATTGATTTTTCTCGCATTCCCGGATAAGGTTATTTAGGGTCAACAGAGAAACATGCGAGCGGACAGGATATCGCATTCATTCCAATGTATCGAGTAGACGAGATAGTATGCGTCATACTAACCGATATGATTTATTCGGATATATACGCGTTATTTATATGACTAACCTCTATTGCCACCAGACATACGTTCGCGCGGACGGGTTTTATAATTTGAACATTTATATTAATCGTTCCATCCAGCGTCTCATATTGGATGGATAATATTATTTTATTACAAAATTGCTAGATCGCGAAACAAGTTGTTACGACTTATCGCTCTGTATATCTCATTCCTGATGGAATCCATCGCCCTCTAAAACGTACATTACGTATTATTAATAATTTATCGCGTTTTTATGGATGTATACGTAAGGATATATATTATTCATTTTCGTACATAGGTTAAGTTTGTAATTAGGATTTCTTACTCGATAAAAACGTACGCCGGGCTCGACTAATATAATGAACTTACCCGTATATTCGTTGAAGTTCGTGAAGCTGATTGAGTACTAAGACAGTTCTAATAGGACTATATTTATATAGAAGCGTTCGTAATAGTTATTTATGGATCGGTTCGTAGTCTATATTTATAGAATGGTACGAGATCGCTATTTATAAAGCGGTTCGTAGTCGTTATTTATAGAAACGTACGCGCTGGCTATTTATAGAGCGGTTCGTTTCCATTGGTCGCTGTAATAGGGTATGTAGTGTAGTGTAGTCGCTTCGTTTTCTTATACACCACTTTCACTCTGTTACTGTACAGATCGGTATATCGATGTCGTAAAAGAACGTCGTTTTTTTATACAAATTTATTTTAGCTCGATCGCTAAACGAGTTATTCCGACTTATCGTTCCTGACGGAGAGAGAATTCAAATGGCGACGCTCGTAACGGCTCCAACGGGGCTGGAACTCCGGACCTGAAGCTGCGCTATCGCGACTTCCTGTCGTACGGAGGTGGCGACCCATGATTGCGAGCTGGATTTGGTCACCATCGGGTAACCGGATATCCGTGACATCCAGTCGTTGTCCCGCGACAACCACTCGCTACACGACCTCGGTACACGGTCTCACATAGCGCGTACCGTAAATGAGGGCCGATGCAGCGATAACTCTACCCCGGGCCAGCCCGGATCTGAATCCGTGTGTGGGCGGAGAATGGAGGTAACCCCCGGTACGGACCAGTTGGAAGCGGCTCTGTTCGGATGTTATTGACTAGAGAACGGATGCGACTGGAAGCGTGAGGGTGTCATCCGGGTACGTGGCGGGGCCACCGATTATTCTGACTAGTGTCTTCGAAGAAATGCGACGACGCTCCGGATATATAATAGCGGACATATGTCGCATTATTCGCGAATTATAAGATTATCCGATAAGCCGAGGTCATCCAAAATGGACGCCGCGTAGAGACTCGTTACTAGATCTGCCTTCGTACACGGTAGTTGCGCGATACGTCATCAATAAACGCGCACGCGCGTAACCTACTTATATTAACTTATATGCAAAGAGCCGGGTTTACTAAAAAACAAAGAGCTCGGTAGTTGCGCGATATATCATCAATAGGCTATATAGTGACGCGCACGCGCGTGACCTACTTTATATTCCCTTATATGCAAATGAGTTACTATAAAACGTATTCAAAATGGCGCCCGTTTGTTTACAGTCAAAGAGCTGCATGTACTACTATGGAGCTCTTCTGTTTTGAGCCTTCAACAAGAGAAATGGCCTTTACCAATGCCTCCGACTCTGCTTTGCACTTGTTATACAGTGTATTCCAGTGGATGCACTTGGCTGTTTCTGTGTTGCCGCTAGGGTAGTAAATGGCAATACCAGCCCCACCGTCCTGAATGGCATTGGTTACATAACCATCAGTATAGACATAGTCCAGGCTTCTGATGGGTATAGTTCACAGATCATGGCTAGAGTCTGGTTACGCTTGGTATTGTCATATTCACTTCCCTGCTAAAGGTATGGTGCAAATTGTCACTAGCGATATGTCATATTCTATATTCAGCCCATGCGGTGAGTATCAAGGCCTCTTGTATCCTCAGTGTGACTGTGGTAGCGTGCTCCTCTTTGCATCATAGTACCAAGTCATCTGCATATAATGATGCATGTACTCCTCTTATAAAAAGGTTAGAATAATATGTTTTTATCAAATATGTGTTCTTGTATTGAAAGAGAAACAATATAATTATACTTTGTGAATCATGTCCTCAGACAACGGTGTGTGAAGTCCTCATTGTCTGTGTGCAACTTGTCCTCAGTGGTTAGACTGTCCTCGGAGATAGGTTTGTCCTCAGTGCGAAGTGTATCTAGCAAAAGTACCCATTTTCAGGTAAAATGTCATGTTCTTACCCTTACGTTTTAGAACAAAAATGAATAGCCGTATGAGTTGTAAATACACCATAGAGTATGTATGTGAATGTTGAAGGTCATACGTTGCTCGCATAATGGTGTCCTCAGTTGGCTGCAAAAAATCAGGTGTCCTCAGTCTACACCGCGTGCACGTGTGTGTGTGTGTGTGCGTGTGTGCGTGCGTGCGTGCGTGCGTGTAATTATATGAAAATAAACGGGTTATCATCGCTAACTCAAAATGTGAAAAAAAGAAAATACCCAACACAAATACCCAAAAAAAAATCACATGTGAATGTGTCTAGAGAACCAAGTAATGTCCACTTGTCCAGTACAAGTAGCTGAAAAATCCATTTGTGCAACCAAGAGCCCCTCATGAGGGAGGACACATTTATTTTTGGTGACCTGCCTTGTTTTAGTTACTGATATTAACAAAGTAGCATTGTTTTAGTTACTGATATTAACAAAGTAGCGGTATGTGAATTTAAGTTGTTGCTTTTTCAGACTCACAAAGGTGTACCAATTATCATTCCCGAGTGTGTCAGAGTCCCTCTACAATTCTTGGCCAGTTGTTCGGTTCGAAAAAAGATAGGCATCAATATGGAAAGTCCTTATCTGATGGCAACCGAAGGTACGTGTGCATTTAATATGATTGATGACTGTATGACGAATCAACTTTTTGAAAATTCAATTAACACAATATTCTATAATTAACCCTACCCCCGTCGTTGGGAATGGGTGTTAGTGTTGTTGGCTTTGTCTGTATGTGGACAGGATAACTCGAAATGTTGTCGATGGATTTTGATGAAACTTTGTGCAAGTTTGTGGATATATAGAGGAAGTGATTTGATTCGATCGGTCAAGGCCTGTAACAATGTAATCAAAAAAAGTTTTAAGTCCTTGATTGCAATTACAAATTACTTAACTGCTGAAAGTACAATAACGTTTTGCTATTAAGACCACTTGTAGGACCTAGAAATGTGGTCTTATTAGCGAGTCGGTCTTATTCCAAACCTGTTGTCTTATGCTAGGGATTCACATGGTTTTGTTTTCCTCAGGTCATATGAAGGATGTAGTGAGAGTTTATGACATGCTGGCCAAATGCTGTGCAGAGGCAGATCTTCAGCTTCCCGACAGGATCACAAGCACTAACCTCAAGAAGTACATGGCCACCATTACACAGGTATATTGAAAATATTTATATATAATATAGGGCAGTAAGTTAATAACTAGTAACCAAGTGTTTGAGGTCGTTGACTTCAAATCACTCGCCCCTCACCGCTGTATGTTCGAATCCCACTTGGGGTGCTGAATTATTTCATGCGAGAAAGCTATCCAGCTTGCTTGCGGAAGGTCGGTGATTCTACCCGGGTGCCCACCCGTGCCTGAAATACTGCTCGGAGGGGCACTCGGCATCTTCCTCCACCAATAAAAGCTGGAAAAAGCTGGAGTTTGACGGTGGCGAGGGTAAATAAACCAAATAATAATAAAAGTTAATAACTGGCAGAATGTAGGTACGCCAGCCTAATGATTATCTGATCTGTTTACTAGTGTCTAGTGTCTGAAGTGTTGGCAGAATGTAGGTACGCCAGCCTAATGATTATCTGATCTGTTTACTAGTGTCTAGTGTCTGAAGTGTTGGCAGAATGTAGGTACGCCAGGCATAATGATATATGATATGTTTACTAGTGTCTAGTGTCTGAGTGTGGCAGAAGGTAGGTAGCTACGCCAGCCTAATGATATTGATCTGTTTAATGTGTCTAGTGTCTGAAGTGTGGCAGAATGTAGTACGCCAGCCTAATGTTATCTGACTGTTTAGTGTCTGGCTGAAGTGTTGGCAGAATGTAGGTACGCCAGCCTACTGATTATCTGATCTGTTTACTAGTGTCTGTGTCTGAAGTGTTGGCAGAATGTAGGTACGCCAGCTAATGATTATCTGATCTGTTTACTAGTGTCTAGTGTCTGAAGTGTTGGCAGAATGTAGGTACGCCAGCCTAATGATTATCTGATCTGTTTACTAGTGTCTAGTGTCTGAAGTGTTGGCAGAAGGTAGGTACGCCAGCCTAATGATTATCTGATCTGTTTACTAGTGTCTAGTGTCTGAAGTGTTGTCTACTTCCACTCCCCCAGTCAAGGATTACCCCATCCCTGCCCAGTGTTCGTTTTCAGACACTAAGTGCTTCCATTCCATTCAATTATAGGAGGCGAGTAATGGTAGTCAAGGGGTAACGGCCGCTCGTACTATAGGTTGCAAGTTTGATCTCCGGTTGGACTCCATTCGTTTTGCATGCACCCACTTTTCTATTGCAGACACCACCGTCATGCCTTAACATTAGCTCTAAATGAATCGAACGGCAATTGGCATCAATTGTAGGTGCCCCGTATGGGTAGGATGACTAGGATCAATTACAAGACCATCTCTGATCCCAAACATTAAGCCAGAGTAACCCAGGCTTGGTGGAGGAGACTAAAGAGTCATGGGGAAAAGTGATTGTACTTGTGTAATGGGTATTCAGCACCAGATGGGAATATTGTACATTCATGCTTGACTTTCAAAGCTCAGTTTTGGATCTCCCCACACCCTGTGTACAGATAAGTAATGGTTCTACCCAGCCTGAATGACACTTGCCATATTCAAAGATGTTACTCGATTCTATCGATTTTAGGTGCTGGATCTGACGCCACATCAAATGGAGTGGGTGGTCAAACACATGGGCCACACTTTGGATGTGCATAAGATTTACTACCGATGCACGTCTGACGTGGTTGAGCGGACTCAGATCGCAAAGATTTTGCTTCTGCAAGATTCTGGAAAGCTGACAGAGTTTATGAACAAATCACTGGATGAAATTCAACTGACGGGTATGAGGAATGCTATTTGTTCTTATTTTATTAGAAGACATCGGTCACTATTCTGTACCCGTGGTTATTGTAGCTGTTTCTTATATTCCGTAACCCTTGTTGGATTGACATGAAACTAAGGATGGTTTGATAGTCCAATGGTGAGGCATCAGACTTGTCTTCAGAATTCAACCTGTAGCTGTTACGATTGTGCCCTTAGGCAAGGCACTTAAATTCCACATTGCCTCTTCTCTCTCCCTCATGGTGATGAGGAATGAGGTCTCGAGAGTGATTAATATAAGCTGTTAAAGCTTGTTTCGCAATCAAGCTAAAATAAATTTGTATAAACTAACCTTGGACGTGAAAAAGACATTTCATAATATTTCAATCTTGTTTTTCAGATAATATCCGAAAGACTTTAAACCAATATCCCATCTCTATGACCGTAGCTGTTGCTGAGATGTTAAACCCTGTCGCCTATTATCGTAACCACATAATGTCAGTTTATTGTTTAATTTTAAGACCTGGTGGATTTTGAAGAAGTGGAGCCGGGTGAACTGGATGAGCTGATGGACCAATCCGAAACAATGTCTGTTGGTGATGATGATGGCGAAGAAACAGGTTTTGGAAATGACGTTGACACAGCGGTGGCTGTAGACTTTAACGAAACTACACATACAAAAAAGGGAAACCGTTCAAAAAGAAGAAGTGTAAATACTAAACAAAAATGGACAGTAGCAGAGGAGGAGGAAATAAAAACCCTGTTTCAGACATTCTTCGATCAAACGGTCCGACCGTTGCCAAAGCATTGCCTAAAAGCAATAAGGATCAGCAAAAAGAAAGGTGGCGTCATCTGGCATCGCAAAAAAGATGTTCTGAAAAAGAAAGTTTTCAGGATGGTGGACAGTTTAAAGAATGCTGGTTAAATGTTGACCTTTCTATCGACATTGATTAAAATTTCACATAAACCAATCATGGAGTGACCATACTGGTTAATAAAACTAATCAATAGTTCCCACTTAGTTTTATAGTGCAAATGATTAACATATTGTCACTTGTTCAGTACAATAATATTGTTATTTTGAACAAATTGTTGTAATATTTTAGCTCACCTGAAACAAGATGAGCTTTTGTGAACACCCATCATTCGTCCACCTGTAACCCTGGGGATAGTCTTATTATGTAGGTACTGTCAATACATACAAGCACATATATCACACTTATAGGTCGTGTAGTCACAGGGGCTTGGACACCTTGAAAACCTATCTATATATTAATAAGAGTTCAAAACCGGCCCCGAGGATGCATGATGTATGTGGAGGATGCATGGTGTCTGTGGAGGATGCATGTTGTCTGTGGAGGAGCCGTGATGTCTGTGGAGGAGCCATGGTGTCTGTGGAGGCTATGTGGTGTCTGTGATATCAGTGAAGGGGATGAGATATCTTAAAACGGACTTCAGATTCGTGATTAGCAGGCCAGATAACCCCCTAGGACAAAGTTTGAGAGGGTGTGGGAGGTGATAACAATGTTCCGCCTAAAATACCACCCGACACCCCACCCTAGATCTCAGTGATATCGGTGAAGGCGTTGAGATACGGTAAAACGGAGTCAGATCCGTGCGTAGAATACCAAGTAGCCACTTAGGACACTGTATGCGAGGAGGTTGGACAGAGTATGAAAGAATGTGGGGGGAAAGAAATTGCCCCCCTAAAATAGCACCTTCCATAGCCTCGTTCTCAGTGAAGGGGGTGAGATATCGTAAAACGGACTTCAGATTCGTGATTAGCAGGCCAGATAACCCCCTAGGACAAAGTTTGAGAGGGTGTGGGAGGTGATAACAATGTTCCGCCTAAAATACCACCAGACACCCCACCCTAGATCTCAGTGATATCGGTGAAGGCGGTGAGATACGGTAAAACGGAGTCAGATCCGTGCGTAGAATACCAAGTAGCCACTTAGGACACTGTATGCGAGGAGGTTGGACAGAGTATGAAAGAATGTGGGGGTAAAGAAATTGCCCCCCTAAAATAGCACCTTCCATAGCCTCGTTCTCAGTGAAGGGGGTGAGATATCGTAAAACGGACTTCAGATTCGTGATTAGGAGGCCAGATCACCTCCTAGAGCAAAGTATGGGGCGATTTGGAGGTATAAAATTTTAGACCGAAACACTCAAAAGGATGTTGGTGTTTTTTCCGGAAAATATCTTTTACCCCCAAACTCCCCCTGTTCTTTGTCCCACTTAGTTGTAATTCATTCTAAGCACGAATCTGAAGTCCGTTTTAAAATATCTCGCCCCCTTCTATGAGAACCCGGCTTGGGTGGGCAGTGTAAATTCTCTGATAAATGCCGCTTGGCGGTTTTTTTTCTATTCTCTCCACTTTGGCTTTTCCAAAACGCTTGTACTAGTTACATATGACCTAAAGCTATTAATATGTGATAATTTTATTATAACACAGTTAACAAGAGTTCAGTTATTACACATTGTGTAGGGCTGGTCAACAGAACGAAGCACCATGTTCAACACCCTGCCACTATCTCATTCCGACAATGTACGTTAGCGCAATTGCACGTATTGAAAGACAGCAATATTGTGCGCTAATTAATAGTCACTTTAAAGCAGTAGCTCTGATGGTTCGTGAGATTCACCCCGCCAAACTTGACCTATCTCAACCCCCAAAATAGCACCCCACCCGACCGTATATCTCAGTGAAGGGGGTGATATATCTTAAAACGGACTTCAGATTCGTGATTAGGAGACCCGATAACCCCCTAGCACAAAGTTGTGGGGCTTTTTGGAGACAAAAAAGTGGGGGTGATTTTTTGAGGGTGAAATTTTTTACCTCCCTCCAAATATTTACCTACATTTTAAGATATCTCACCACCTTCACTGAAATCTACCTCACTGACTTGCTGGTGACTTGGGAAAAATTGCAAACAACATAGATCGTGATCAGATGACAATGAATGTTAGATGTGATCATGTTCTATGTTGTTTGGTCTTTGGAAAAAAACATATGCCTCAACTGGGATTCGAACCGGGACAGCCTGCATGCAAGTCTTGGAGCCTAACATCTGCGCAGTGGTGACTTGGAAAAAATTGCAAACAACACAGATCGTGATCAGATGACAATGAATGTTAGATGTGATCATGTTCTATGTTGTTTGCTCTTTGAAAAAATAAAAAAAAACATGCCTCAACTGGGATTCGAACTGCCTGCATGCAAGTCTTGGAGCCTAACATCTGTGCAGTGGTGACTTGGAAAAAATTGCAAACAACACAGATCGTGATCAGATGACAATGAATGTTGATGTGATCATGTTCTATGTTGTTTGCTCTTTGAAAAAATAAACATATGCCTCAATTGGGATTCGAACCGGGACAGCCTGCATGCAAGTCTTGGAGCCTAACATTGCGCAGTGGTGACTTGGACAAAATTGCAAACAACACAGATCGTGATCAGATGACAATGAATGTTAGATGTGATCATGTTCTATGTTGTTTGCTCTTTGAAAAAATAAAAACATATGCCTCAACCGAGATTCGAACCGGGACAGCCTGCATGCAAGTCTTGGAGCCTAACATCTGCGCAGTGGTGACTTGGAAAAAATTGCAAACAACACAGATCGTGATCAGATGACAATGAATGTTAGATGTGATCATGTTCTATGTTGTTTGCTCTTTGAAAAAATAAAAACATATGCCTCAACTGAGATTCGAACCGGGACAGCCTGCATGCAAGTCTTGGAGCCTAACATCTGCGCAGTGGTGACTTGGAAAAAATTGCAAACAACACAGATCGTGATCAGATGACAATGAATGTTAGATGTGATCATGTTCTATGTTGTTTGCTCTTTGAAAAAATAAAAACATATGCCTCAACTGAGATTCGAACCGGGACAGCCTGCATGCAAGTCTTGGAGCCTAACATCTGCGCAGTGGTGACTTGGAAAAAATTGCAAACAACACAGATCGTGATCAGATGACAATGAATGTTAGATGTGATCATGTTCTATGTTGTTTGCTCTTTGAAAAAATAAAAAAAACATATGCCTCAACCGGGATTCGAACCGGGTCTGCATGCAAGTCTTGGAGCCTGACCACTTCGCCATTGCGGTTTTCATTTACTGTAATGTAAAATGTGTCCTACTAAAGCGAAATCGGTTATACATTGGCGCCAAGAGTAGTAAATGAGGTGAAAAACAAACAGAAAAAGTGTTCCACCTTAGCAATCAGGCTCTTTGCTATTTGGGTAAGAATCACTTGGGCAAGACCGGCAAACAATGTGGCCAAGTTTCTATCCAAATAGCACAAGGCATACAGCCGGATCAGTCGGCAAAGAGGGTGTATCTCACTGAAGGGGGTGAGATATCTTAAAACGGACTTCAGATTCGTGATTAGGAGGCCAGATAACCCCCTAGAGCAAAGTATGTAGCGATTTGGAGGTATACAATTATTTAACCGAAATACTCAAAAGGGAGAAAAAAGTGAACAAATCATGCAGTTACACCCCTGATCCCACCCCCCTAGAGGTAAGTGAAGGGGGTAAAATATCGGGAAAAAACTTTCACATTCCAGTTTAGCATGCCAAGTAACCCTTTAGGACAAAGTATGCGCGTGTTTTCACGTATTTTAGATAGACCCAGGGTGAGGTGAACATGGGTGGGCATCTAAGGTAGGGGGGAGACATTTTGCGCCCCTAAACCCCCTCGTGTTTGCCTCCCTGTGTCCCATTTCGAGTTTGGCATGCCAAATAACCCTTTACGACAAGGTTTGGGGCTAAAACAAATCGACCCTCTAGACACCTACATCGACCCCCCATGATCACCCCCTGCACCTCTCACCCCTCAACCGTGTACGTCCCTGTATCGGTTGTTCTTCCAAGAGGCAACTATTGTGAGTTGATCAACGGTCACCTTAAAGCTGTAGCTCTAATAGTTCAAAAGAAACACCTCGTTAACCATAGGCCCCAAGGAACCTCAACATTTACCCCTACCCAATCATAAATATCATTGAAGGGGGAAAAATATGGCGAAATGGAATTCACAGTCGTTTATAGGAGGTCAACTACCCCTCTTAGCACCACCTTTGACCGTGTTTCGAGGTATTCTAGATAGAGCCACGGCCAGTTGAAGGCAATTAGTGTGTGTATTTGGGGCCTAAGGGGGAGTCTATATCTAGTTTGCCCCCAAACCCCCTCAAACTCTCAAATAATGTAGCCTGTAATTTTATAAACACGAATCTGCAATCCGTTTGGCCATATCTCAACCCAAACAATAATTAGTACACATCTTGCAACCACATCCCCATTTCCACCACCCATCGCCCCTCAGCCATATACGCTCCCGCCTTTGTACTTATACACCCCTGCACGCCTAAATACTCGTCTATACTATCATATCTAGACATGTTAAGCGTTATTTAGCTGTGCAACTAGCTTAAATGCCTTTTAATTCGCTCAGCGCATCCAACACCCATCGTTCCGCGGCATTTATCGCACGGACTATAACAACTTCTAACATATCAACCCCTAGGGGTGAAATACTACCTCGTTGGGGCAGCCGCAAATGACCTAGACTTACTAAACTACGTCTAATCTACTGTAATAGGGCACATTTAGCCTGCCGTGACCATCACGAAAGTTACGCTACCCTAAATAGGTCCAAAATGTGATTTCAACCGCTCTACTTCGGTCGCAGGGGGGTAACACCCCTTAAATTCGCCCAGATCGTTTGCGGAAAATATTATTGTACATCCTCAGACTTCCCCCAACAAGCCAATATATACTTTTACTAGGTTTATATGCATATATAAGACATTAGGTAAGTTTTGGCAAGGTTATTCATTTTAGGTAGGGTAATTTGTATACCCCACTAGTACTCATTTTTTGTTCCAGGTTTGGGGGTTAAACGTTCCGTGCGTACGATTTTTGTTGTAATAGTTATTCGGACTCGTTAGGTCTAAACCTCCCTTAAACCACCCTAACTTTCAGGGAGGGTTGAATATTGAATGATATATGGCGCTCGGTTACTCCCACACCCAGAAAAAAAAAATACTTGACCGATTTTAGTTCTGTAAATTTTGTCGGCAACCTCACCCTCCATTCTCCCATCCTGCCAAGTTTCACCCTTATCGAAAAACCTATTTATTTACTTAACCGAATATCTGAGAGCGGAATATCACTTTGGACTCTTGTTAGGGTTAGGGTTAGGGAGATGGTCTCATTAGTGTAGATACTATCAATACATAAGGGGTAGATGTATCACACTTGTAGGTCCTCTCTCGCTGGGGCTTAGATTCACTGAAACCCTATTGCATATGACTGTGATCAGATGTTCAATACAAAAACAACGGTTCCAAGTTTTTGTCGGGACACTACCTGGGGATTGTCTTAGTACATATGTACTATCCATACCTATGTGACCATGTATCACACTTATAGTTCATATTCCCACAGGGGCTTGGACTCCCTGAAAGTCAAATGTATATCAACACAAGTTTGATCATGGGTCGGGATACTCTGCAAGCTCCAGGTACCAGATTAGTCCAACTATGATCTTGTTATGTAGGTCCTATACACACCTACATGAACATGTACCCAATTTATAGGCCATGCACCCACATGCTTGGACCCCATGAAAACCTAGGGCATCCGTGTACAAATGTTCAATGGAGTTAGAATCTGCCCAGTGTGACAAATAATTATGTTCACTTACTAATGACCTAGAGTTGAACAGCCGTTAATTAAACTTGCTTTTGTTTTGATTTCAGTCAATAAGTATGACATTGTTTGTGATTTCCACATGTAAACCGTTTGACCATACATTCTATTTGTGCCGTAACCAAATAAAGTTGCGAGTTTGATTTTGTGTTGATTGATTTGCATTCCTGTTGTTCAGAAGACAGCTTCTAGTGAACATGAGCTTGCAATAGTCTAATATCTTGAATCTGAGTTTTCATTTGTTTTACACAAATACAGCAAAACCTGTGTTAGCAGTCACCTCTATTAAGAAGCCAATTACAACATTCCCAATGAAGCAAATTATCCACCAATTAACCTCTATTGGGCAGTCATTTTCACCACTCCATTGTTTAAGACAGGTTTGACTGAAATAATGTAAATTTTCATTAAGGTCTCCGTGACATAGGTATTAGTTTATACAAATGTATTTTAGCTCGATTGCAAGACAAGCTTATATTAATCACTCGAGACTTCTTCCCTGGTGAAATCCATCGCCATGAGGGAGAGAAAAGAGGCAATGTGGAATTTAAGTGCCATGCCTAAGGGCACAATCGTAATGGCTACAGCTGGGCTCGAACTCCGGGCCTCTCGCACCAGAAGTGACCGCGCCATCACGACTTCCTCATAGGTATTGGATTAATTAAACAGTAGACCTGTGTTTTGGACACAAATTTGGTAGTTTTATGTACATTTTACTATCGGAGGCCGAGCATATATTTATGGCTTGTCCACCTGCCGACACTGCCATTAATGTTTTACTTATATTTATACACTAACATTGTCACGAAACTGAACAACACGATGGTATGGTACTCTAGAAACTGCACGATAATGTATTGCAAATCCATGGAAATTCCAAGTACAGAATGCAGTGGTCCTCTACACCCCATACAATATTCACTATAGTCACCCCACAAATACTGTTGCAATGTCACCCCACAAGGATAACAATTTTACACCCCATATAATCTGTCTGAAAGTGGTGCCCACAAGTGCTATTTGTACTTTGTAGCCCACATGCAACAAATCACACAACGTCGCTCTCGGGAGTCCGTCCGTACGTACGTACGTCCGTCCGTCCGTCTGACCGTCCGTCCGTCCGTCCGTCTGTCTGTCTGTCTGTCCGTCCGTCTGTCTGTATGTCTGTCTCTCTGTCTGTCTGTCCGTCCGTCTGTCCGTCTGTCTGTATGTCTGTCTGTCCGTATGTCCGTCCGTCCGTCCGGCGGTCTGTCTGTCGGTGGAGCATCTTCTGTCTTGTGCACTGTCCTCCAAAACAACGGCTTTGATGTTTTCATGATAGATATGTAATGGTCATTTAGCGTGCATATGTCGCATTATGTTCGAATTATAAGATGTACATGTATGTAAATGCTGTATGTAGGCCTACAGCGGTACTCAAATCAATCTAAAAACAGCGACAATATGGGGCGACGTTTCGCTATTTCTTTAGTATTTATACGGATATCCATAATTCGATTATTAGATATAGGGGTAGCGCCGCGTATGAGTACGATCTATGAAGATTATTCGCCATACAGAGTAATGCCAGAGAAATGCTTAAACATAGAGAAAACAGCATGGAGCCATAGACTGACACATTCATACAGGTAATTCTAAATAGCTCGCGTCGTTAAATATGTCCCAAATGCACATTACAATCTAAAGGTAATTAATTTCGACGCGGAAATCCGTAAATGTAATTAAGAAATGTTAAATGTCAAATACTCGTTTCGCGATCTAGCTAACATAAGTTTGTATAAACTAATTACATCACCAATGATAATCACGTGAACGGTGTTACATTGCGCATCCTTTATTAGAGTTGTACATATCCGTTGTAGAGAACATGCGTATGTCTCCCCGTGATAAAAGTCAATGTTGTTATCATAATACGCCTATCAGTTTCATGCGAAGCCTATTTTATGGCAATACATGCGATATTTGATAGACAACGTCGCTCGGATATTCGGGTTCGAACATGGCTTATGAATGTATACGTCCAGACTGGTGTGACAACTGTGTGGTCGCTATATGAAACAGGAAAATGTTGCTTTCCATTAAAATATGCTCATCTGTTAGCCTTCCGTATTTATTTATCATCGACCGCCTTGTTAATCGGGGTGACGCCTCTAAAAGTGCATTCGTTAATTCATTTTTGTTGCAGGATAGTGTAATACGCTCCAATTCCAGAAGCATACAGGCGCGTAGCTGCCATTAGGCCAAAAGACCCGGGCCTGCACATCAGTATTTATACGGATATCCATAATTCGATTATTAGATATAGGGGTAGCGCCGCGTACGCTCTATGCTGTTTATAGTGGAGCTAAAAGACTTGGCCTACGACGTCATCAATTTTTCTACTCGGCGTTAGAGCGTAGAAGTATAAATCGACGTAGCTCGGCGAGACCGATACGACGATATCTTTCCTTTATTTATACGGCCAGTACTTTTCGAGATATCGCGGTTTAAAGATTTGATATATCCTTAAAGTCCCGTTATTGGAAATGAAAAAATATTTAAGTTCTAATATACGCGTATCGACGTCACGAGTCCGACGCTACCCTTCATTTTGATCTATCATTATTCGATATATCTATAATACTGATTATCTCCCTTTAATCGTAAATAAGTTTGAAGAAAAATGAACTTTCGAGGAAACTGACCGTGTTTGGTATCGTCGGAAAGATCTCGAAGAGACAATGACGAATCCGCGACTCAATTAATGGTCCGACCTCATACCGGAAGTAGTGATCCTAAAAACCGTAAGTACCGATATAAATTCGTTATATAAGCTTTATTATAGGTCCTATCTATCCGGGGGTTTTGATAATCGTACTAAACGATTATACGTTCCGCGTCTACGATTTTCAAAATGGAGGATAAAAATGGCGGGAAAACACTACCTCGCTTATTAATGGTCCATTCGACTCGGGGTGTGTTGATCCATTTGTGTCCGTATCTACCTTTAATTCTAATTACGTAGCTAATGTCCGTACACAATTACCTCCCTCTACACATTCTCATTATACCGATAAAATGATTATATTACTACAAGATATACACACTATCTCACCATATCTACATATATTACACCAATATAAATCCACTATCTCACCATATATACATACATTACTAATAGATATATACACTATCTCATTATCTCTACATTCATTAATACAAGATCTACACACTATTTCACCATATATACATTCATTACTACAAGATCTACACACTATAACACCATATCTACGTACATTATTACAAGATATATCAACTATCTCACCATATTTACATACATTACTACAAGACATACACAGTATCTCACCATATCTACATACATTACTACAAGATATACACACTATCACACCATATCAACGTATATTACTACAATAACTACACACTGTCTCACCATATCTACATACATTACTACAAGATATACACACTATCTCACCATATCTACATACATTACTACAAGATATACACACTATCTCACCATATCTACGTACATTACTACAAGATATACACACTATCTCACTATATATACGTACATTACTACAAGATATACACAGTGTCTCACCATATCTACATACATTACTACAATATATACACACTATATCACCATATCTACATATATTACAACAATATATATCCACTATCTCACCATATTTACGTACATTACTACAAGATATACACAGTATCTCACCATATCTACATACATTACTACAAGATATACACAGTATCTCACCATATATACATTCATTACTACAATATATACACACTATCTCACCATATCTACATACATTACTACAAAAGAATATCCACTATCTCACCATATCTACATACATTACTACAAGAAATTATTCACTATCTCACCATATCTACATTCATTACTACAAGATCTACATACTATTTCACCATATATACATTCATTACTACAAGATCTACACACTATATCACCATATCTACATACATTCCTACAAGATATATCCACTATCTCACCATATTTACATTCATTACTACAAGATCTACACACTATATCACCATATCTACATACATTCCTACAAGATATATACACTATCTCACCATATCTACATTCATTACTACAAGATCTACACACTATATCACCATATCTACATACATTCCTACAAGATATATCCACTATCTCACCATATTTACATACATTACTACAATAACTACACACTGTCTCACCATATCTGCATACATTTCTACAATATATACACACAATCTCACCATATCTACATACATTACTACAAGATATACGCACTATCTCACCATATCTACGTACATTACTACATGATATATACACTATCTCACCATATATACACACATTACTACACGATATACACGCTGTCTCACCATATCTACATACATTACTACAATGTATACGCACTATATCACCATATCTGCATATATTACAACAATATATATCCACTATCTCACCATATCTACGTACATTTCTACAAGATATACACACTATCTCACCATATATACATACATTGCTACTAAATTTACACACCATCTCACCATATGTACATTCATTACTACAAGATCTACACACTATATCACCATATTTACATTCATTACTACAAGATATATCCACTACCTCATCATATTTACATACATTACTACAATAACTACACACTGTCTCACCATATCTACATACATTTCTACAAGATATACACACTATCTCACCATATCTACATACATTACTACAAGATATACACACTATATCACCATATATGCATATATTACAACAATATATATCCACTATCTCACCATATCTACATACATTTCTACAATATATACACACTATCTCACCATATATACATACATTGCTACTAAATATACACACTTTCTCACCAAATCTACATACATTACTACAAGATATATCCACTATCTCACAATATTTACATACATTACTACAAGATATACACACTATGTCACCATATCTACAAACATTGCTACAAGATCTACACACTATATCACCATATCTACATACATTCCTACAAGATATATCCACTATCTCACCATATTTACATTCATTACTACAAGATCTACACACTATATCACCATATCTACATACATTCCTACAAGATATATCCACTAACTCACCATATTTACATACATTACTACAATAACTACACACTGTCTCACCATATCTACGTACATTACTACAAGATATACACACTATCTCACCATATCTACGTACATTACTACAAGATATACACACTATCTCACCATATCTACATTCATTACTACAAGATCTACACACTATTTCACCATATATACATTCATTACTACAAGATATACACGCTGTCTCACCATATCTACATACATTACTACAATATATACACACTATATCACCATATCTCCATATATTACAACAATATATATCCACTATCTCACCATATCTACATACATTACTACAAGATATACACACTATCTCACCATATATACATACATTGCTACTAAATATACACACTATCTCACCATATCTACATACATTACTACAAGATCTACACACTATATCACCATATCTACATACATTCCTACAAGATATATCCACTATCTCACCATATTTACGTACATTACTACAATAACTACACACTGTCTCACCATATCTGCATACATTTCTACAAGATATACACACTATCTCACCATATCTACATACATTACTACAAGATATACGCACTATCTCACCATATCTACGTACATTACTACAAGATATACACACTATCTCACCATATATACACACATTACTACAAGATATACACGCTGTCTCACCATATCTACATACATTACTACAATATATACGCACTATATCACCATATCTACATATATTACAACAATATATATCCACTATCTCACCATATCTACATACATTTCTACAAGATATACACACTATCTCACCATATATACGTACATTGCTACTAAATATACACACTATCTCACCAAATCTACATACATTACTACAAGATATATCCACTATCTCACCATATCTACCTACATTACTACAAGATATACACACTATCTCACCATATCTACAACATAACTACAAAATATACACACTATCTCACCATATCTACATACATTACTACAAGATATACACACTATATCACCATATCTACATACATTACTACAAGATATACACACTATCTCACCATATCTACATATATTACTACAATATATATCCACTATCTCACCATATCTACATACATTGCTACAAAATATACACACTATCTCACCATATCTACGTACATTGCTACAAAATATACACACTATCTCACCATATCTACATACATTACTACAAGATATATCCACTATCTCACAATATTTACGTACATTACTACAAGATATACGCAGTATCTCACCATATCTACATACATTACTACAAGAAATTATTCACTATATCACCATATATACGTTCATTACTACAAGATCTAAACACTATCCCACCATATATACATTCATTACTACAAGATATACACACTATATCACCATATCTACATATATTACTACAAGATATACGCACTATCGCACCATATCTACATAAATCCCGCATCTTCCAACACAAAACATGGATCTTACCATAACATTAGGTCGTCAGAACATGTATTACACCGTAGCGTTTCAGTTTTTGTATCTAACGTTTCAATTTTTTGACAGTAACGTTTCAGTTTCTGACACGAGCGTTTCAGTTTCGGACACGAGCGTTTCAGTTGTTGACACTAGCGTTTCAGTTTTTACCCGTTAACACGTAATTCTCCGAAGAGTCCGTTTCAGTTTTTGACACTAGCGTTTCAGTTTCTGACACAAGCGTTTCCATATCTGACACAAGCGTTTCAGTTTTTGTCTCCGTCGTTTCGATATGCGACGCTACAATCGCATTTTTGTGTCGTTAATCCGATAAAAAAAAATGATGTGTCCCTTTAAAACAATTTTTATATCCACTATCTCACCATATTTACGTACATTACTACAAGATATACGCACTATCTCACCATATCTACGTACATTACTACAAGATATACGCACTATCTCACCATATCTACGTACATTACTACAAGATATATCCACTATCTCACACTATTTACGTACATTACTACAATATATACACACTATATCACCATATCTACGTATATTACAGCAATATATATCCACTATCTCACCATATCTACGTACATTTCTACAATATATACGCACTATCTCCCCATATATACGTACATTGCTACTAAATATACGCACTATCTCACCAAATCTACATACATTACTACAAGATATATCCACTATCTCACAATATTTACGTACATTACTACAAGATATACGCAGTATCTCACCAAATCTACAAGAAATTATTCACTATCTCACCATATATACATTCATTACTACAAGATCTACGCACTATCGCACCATATATACGTTCATTACTACAAGATATACACAATATATCACCATATCTACGTATATTACTACAAGATATACGCACTAACGCACCATATCTACATACATTACTACCATATATACACACTATCTCACCATATATACGTACATTACTACAAGATATACACACTATATCACCATATCTACGTACATTACTACAAGATATACGCACTATCTCACCATATCTACGTACATTACTACAAGATATACGCACTATCTCACCATATATACGTACATTACTACAAGATATACGCACTATCTCACCATATCTACGTACATTACTACAAGACATACACACTATCTCACCATATATACATTCATTACTACAAGATATACACACTATATCACCATATCTACATATATTACTACAAGATATACGCACTAACGCACCATATCTACATACATCCCGCATCTTCCAACACAAAACATGGACCTTACCATAGCATTAGGTCGTCAGAACATGTATTACGCCGTAGCGTTTCAGTTTTTGTATCTAACGTTTCAATTTTTTGACAGTAACGTTTCAGTTTCTGACACGAGCGTTTCAGTTTCTGACACGAGCGTTTCAGTATCTGACACTAGCGTTTATGTTTCTGACACGAGCGTTTCAGTTTCTGTCATTAGCGTTTCAGTTTTTACCCGTTAACACGTAATTCTCCGTAGAGTCCGTTTTAGTTTTTGACATTAGCGTTTCAGTTTCTGACACGAGCGTTTCAGTTTCTGACACTAGCGTTTCAGTTTCTGACACACGCGTTTCAGTTTTTGTCATTGTTATTTCAGTTTTTGTCTCCGTCGTTTCGATATGCGACGCTACAATCGCATTTTTGTGTCGTTATTCCGATAAAAAAAATAATTGTTACAACAATATATATCCACTATCTCACCATATCTACATACATTTCTACAAGATATACGCACTATCTCCCCATATATACGTACATTGCTACTAAATATACGCACTATCTCACCAAATCTACGTACATTACTACAAGATATATCCACTATCTCACCATATCTACGTACATTACTACAAGATATATACACTATCTCACAATATGTACGTACATTACTACAAGATATACACACTATCTCACCATATCTACGTACATTACTACAAGAATTATTCACTATCTCACCATACATACATTCATTACTACAAGATCTACGCACTATCTCACCATATATACGTTCATTACTACAAGATATACACACTATCTCACCATATCTACGTACATTGCTACAAAATATACGCACTATCTCACCATATCTACGTACATTACTACAATATATACGCACTATCTCAACATATCGACGTACATTACTACAAGATATATACACTATCTCACCATATCTACGTACATTACTACAATATCTACAAACTATCTCACCATATCTACATACATTACTACAATAACTACACACTATCTCACCATATCTACATACATTACTACAAGATATACACTATCTCACCATATCTACATACTAAAAGATATACACACTATCTCACCATATCTACATACATTACTACAAGATATACACACTATCTCACCATATCTACATACATTACTACAAGATATATCCACTATCTCACCATATTTACGTACATTACTACAAGATCTACACACTATCTCACCATATCTACATACATTCCTACAAGATATATCCACTATCTCACCATATCTACATACATTACTACAATAACTACACACTGTCTCACCATATCTACGTACATTACTACAAGATATACGCACTATCTCACCATATCTACGTACATTACTACAAGATATACGCACTATCTCACCATATCTACGTACATTACTCTTCTAATCGGTCGCTATTTATAGAAGCGTACGTAATCGCTATTTATGGATCGATTCGTAGTCGTTATTTATAGAAACGTACGCGCTCGCTATTTATAGAGCGGTTCGTTCCCATTGGTGTCTCTCATTGGTCGGTGCAATCGGGTATGTAGTGTAGTGTAGGCGCTTCGTTTTCTTATACACCACTTTCACTCTGTTACTGTACCTATCGGTATATCGATGTCGTAAAAGAACGTCAGTTCGCTTAATTTCATCCGGTTTTTTTATACAAATTTATTTTAGCTCGATCGCGAAACGAGTTATTCCGACTCTCGAGACCTCGTTCCTGATGGAGAGGGAATTCAAATGCCGAGGGCACGCTCGTAACGGCTCCAGCGGGGCTCGAACTCCGGACCTGAAGCTGCTCTATCGCGACTTCCTGTCGTACGGAGGTGGCGACCCATGATTGCGAGCTGGATTTGGTCACCATCGGATAACCGTACATCCGTGACAGCCAGTCGTTGTCCCGCGACAACCACCCACTCGCTACACGACCTCGGTACACGGTCGACAGGCCTCACTTACCGTACATGAGGGCCGATGCAGTGACAACTCTACCCCGGCCAGCCCGGATCTGAATCCGTGTGTGGGCGGAGAATGTAGGTACCCCCCGGTACGGACCAGTTGGAAGCGGCTCTGAATGGATGTTATTGACCCGAGAACGGATCCGACTGGAAGCATGAGGGTGTCATCCGGGTACGTGGCGGGGCCACCGATTATTCTGACTAGTGTCTTCGAAGAACATTTTTATGCGACGACGCTCCGGATATATAATAGCGTACATATGTCGCATTATGCGCGATGTACATTATCCGATAAGCCCGGACATAATCGTGTGGTCATCCAAAATGGACGCCGCGTAGAGACTTGTTACTAGATCGGCCGATACGCCTTCGTACACGGTAGTTGCGCGATACGTCATCAATAAACGCGCACGCGCGTGACCTACTTATATTACCTTATATGCAAAGAGCTGGGTTTACTAAAAAAGCAAAGAGCGCGGTAGTTGCGCGATACTTCATCAATATGCTCTATAGTGACGCGCACGCGCGTGACCTACTTTATATTCCCTTATATGCAAATGAGTTACTATAAAGCGTATTCAAAATGGCGCCCGTTTGTTTACATGCAAAGAGCTGACTTTACTACTCCCACGACATTAGGGGAAAATATATGGTTATTATACGAATGAAGTTATATAAGCCATATGCGTGTAGAATTCGTGATAGCGCGTATGCTACAGGTTCGGAGTTCGAGCCCAGTTCTAGCCGATAGGATTGCCCCTTAGGCAAGGCATTTACATTCCACATTGCCCCTCCCCCCTCTCTCTCTCTCTCTCTCTCTCTCTCTCACTTTCTTATAATAGTGCTGCTATAGGTGTTATGTGATATAGAACTAATATATATATATATGCACAATTGCTAATTATGTTTATTTTATGTAAACATTATTAATATATTGAAAGTTAAATTTGCTATAGCTATAGTGTAACATCTATGATATCATCCCTTCATTGGAGACGCCTTGACCTCCGTCGAATTGACCAAAGACTAATCATGTTCTATAAAATTACAAATTCCCTAGTTGCCATTCCGGTTCCCGAGTAGATCATCACACCAAATGGCCTATCGTACTATACAATCCACCTCAGACTACTATAAGTATTCCTTTTACCCCAGAACCATAATACACTGGAACTCCCTTCCCGCTTCTGCAGTAGTACTACCCCTCCCCGAGTTCAGCCTGGCGGTTAGCCAGGTTGAACATGTCTCCCCATAGAAAGTCTGCCCTGTTTGTATCTGATTTTAACATTCTGTATATATATCCTGTTCTGTTATCTTTCACTCCACTAACAGACTTGTCTGTGACACGCAAACGTCTAGGTCCCCAGCAGGGGTTTGACTATCAGGAAGATAGATAGATAGATGTTTTGTCTTCGTAATGTCGTGTTCGCCAAAAAAACGTGATAACGGAAGAGATACTACTGGTAATTGAGTAATTGTTGTGGTTAGGGAAACAATCTTGATAAAACGATAATGTGTCAGCGTATTTGTTTTTGAATATATTACCTTGGTCAAGGACAACGGAAGTAGATGTAACGACATCCGGAGTGTGGGGACAGTTGCATAATTATAGTGGTTTACGTATAGATTGCAGACTGTACCTAGAATACACCCATGCCCTTGACTGTAGTTGCATTTGTTATTCGGAGCCACGCGTCCAGAACTGTAGATAGTCATGTTATGGTTTGGGTGGCAGGCTTCACAATTTCAGAGGCACCCCGAAGTTATCTACTGACCCGTCTGTAAATAGTTACATGCAACTCTGTGTACGCGGTCAATTCATACTCTAGTCAACTCGAACCTCGGCCTTGTGAAGTCTGGGTCGTTCATGAAATTGTAACGGCCACAGGATACTGCGGGTCGAGTTGACTAGTGTACGATTTGACCACGTACATACATGTCCATAGTTGCATGGGGCGAATCTATGCAATCGGCTGCCCATGGATATAACAGTAGTTTGATAGTTTAGCTAGAACTGAAAAAAGTTTTAAAAACATTTTGTTTTACTTAGTCCATACCTAATTATATTATCAAACAGAAATGCACACAACCAGTTCGAGACTTGAGGTTAGTGAAAGGTTTATAACCTTCTTCCCGTTTAAGGACATCCATGACATAGTTCCTTTACATGCGCAGTGTTATACACTGTAGAACTTATTCCAGGGAACTCGGTTAGTTTTAATATACAAATTTATTTTATTTTTTCTTACAACTTGGATTAATCAATATTAATCAGTCTCGAGACATCAGTCCTGATGGGATCCATCGCCACGATGGAGAGAGAAAGAGACAAAGTGGAATTAAATGCCTTGTCTAAGGGCACAATCCAGCGGGGCTCAAACTCCGGACCTTTCGCATCTGAAGCGAACGCTATCCAAGAGTATTGCATGGAAGGGATGGTCAATCTGGCTGTATGATACATGCTACACTTCTGTTGAAGAGTATTGCATGGAAGGGATGATCAATCTGGCTGTATGATACAGGCTATATGCTGTTGAAGAGTATTGCATTGCAGTGATGGTCAATCTGGCTGTATGATACATGCTACACTGCTGTTGAAGAGTATTGCATGGAAGGGATGATCAATCTGGCTGTATGATACAGGCTACACTGCTGTTGAAGAGTATTGCATGGAAGGGATGATCAATCTGGCTGTATGATACAGGCTACACTGCTGATGAAGAGTATTGCATTGAAGGGATGGTCAATCTGGCTGTATGATACAGGCTACGCTGTTGTTGAAGAGTATTGCATGGAAGGGATGGTCAATCTGGCTGTATGATACAGGCTATACACTGTTGTTGAAGAGTATTGCATGGAAGGGATGGTCAATCTGGCTGTATGATACAGGCTATACACTGTTGTTGAAGAGTATTGCATGGAAGGGATGGTCAATCTGGCTGTATGATACATGCTATACGCTGCTGTTGAAGAGTATTGCATGGAAGGGATGGTCAATCTGGCTGTATGATACAGGCATACACTGCTGTTGAAGAGTATTGCATGGAAGGGATGGTCAATCTGGCTGTATGATACAGGCATACACTGTTGTTGAAGAGTATTGCATGGAAGGGATGGTCAATCTGGCTGTATGATACATGCTACACTGCTGTTGAAGAGTATTGCATGGAAGGGATGGTCAATCTGGCTGTATGATACATGCTACACTGCTGTTGAAGAGTATTGCATGGAAGGGATGGTCAATCTGGCTGTATGATACATGCTACACTGCTGTTGAAGAGTATTGCATGGAAGGGATGGTCAATCTGGCTGTATGATACATGCTACACTGCTGTTGAAGAGTATTGCATGGAAGGGATGGTCAATCTGGCTGTATGATACATGCTACACTGCTGTTGAAGAGTATTGCATGGAAGGGATGGTCAATCTGGCTGTATGATACATGCTACACTGCTGTTGAAGAGTATTGCATGGAAGGGATGGTCAATCTGGCTGTATGATACATGCTACACTGCTGTTGAAGAGTATTGCATGGAAGGGATGGTCAATCTGGCGGTATGATACAGGCTATACGCTGTTGTGTAGCATAAAATCACCACGTCTTTCTTATACACTTACAACTTACTATGAAAAGTTGATACAATGGAAAATGAACGATTTCCATCGATGTTTGTGGTATGTTGTGTCAGTCTGCAGTTCGTGTAATGATCAATGTTTGTGTTATGTTGTGTCAGTCTGCAGTTCGTGTAATGATCAATGATTGTGTTATGTTGTGTCAGTCTGCAGTTTATGTAATGATCAATGTTTGAGTTATGTTGTGTCAGGGTAAATACTGATCTGCAGTTCGTGTAATAATCAATGTTTGTGTTATGTTGTGTATACTGGTCTGCAGTTCGTGTAATGATCAATGTTTGTGTTATGTTGTGTCAGGGTAAATACTGGTCTGCAGTTCGTGTAATGATCAATGTTTGTGTTATGTTGTGTCAGGGTAAATACTGGTCTGCAGTTCGTGTAATGATCAATGTTTGTGTTATGTTGTGTCAGGGTAAATACTGATCTGCAGTTCGTGTAATGATCAATGTTTGTGTTATGTTGTGTCAGGGTAAATACTGGTCTGCAGTTCGTGTAATGATCAATGTTTGTGTTATGTTGTGTCAGGGTAAATACTGGTCTGCAGTTCGTGTAATGATCAATGTTTGTGTTATGTTGTGTCAGGGTAAATACTGGTCTGCAGTTCGTGTAATGATCAATGTTTGTGTTATGTTGTGTCAGGGTAAATACTGGTCTGCAGTTCGTGTAATGATCAATGTTTGTGTTATGTTGTGTCAGGGTAAATACTGGTCTGCAGTTCGTGTAATGATCAATGTTTGTGTTATGTTGTGTCAGGGTAAATACTGGTCTGCAATTCGTGTAATGATCAATGTTTGTGTTATGTTGTGTCAGGGTAAATACTGGTCTGCAGTTCGTGTAATAATCAATGTTTGTGGTATGTTGTGTCAGTCTGCAGTTCGTGTAATGATCAATGTTTGTGTTATGTTGTGTCAGTCTGCAGTTCGTGTAATGATCAATGTTTGTGTTATGTTGTGTCAGTCTGCAGTTCGTGTAATGATCAATGTTTGTGTTATGTTGTGTCAGTCTGCAGTTCGTGTAATGATCAATGTTTGATCTACTCTCTGACATGCTATGCCGTGGAACTGGTGTAAGACAACTGGTATGCCGTGGAACTGGTGTAAGACAACTGGTGTAAGACAACTGGTGTAAGACAACTGGTGTAAGACAACTGGTGTAAGACAACTGGTGTAAGACAACTGGTGTAAGACAACTGGTGTAAGACAACTGGTGTAAGACAACTGGTGTAAGACAACTGGTGTAAGACAACTGGTGTAAGACAACTGGTGTAAGACAACTGGTGTAAGACAACTGGTGTAAGACAACTGGTATGCCGTGGAACTGGTGTAAGACAACTGGTATGTAATATTCAAAACATAAATCAGGATTCTATGCTATATTTTATTCACAACACACTATTCAAAAGTTAAGTTTCATTCATAGAAAGAGTAGATATGATTATTACATGCTGGATTTTTATTGGCACAAAGTTGAACAAGTGAATCAACATTTTACACAATCAATTATAATCTGACATTTATTGCCACATTTTGTTTATCTACCCCAAATCTGAGTAAAATCCAGCAGGTAATTTATGATGGCAATGCTCTGTTAGTAGGATTAGTGTAGCAATAAATCATTTTAACATTTCAATTCCTTGTTTTATAGACAGCATCATTATGTGTTTTAATGCTCTTATGGTAGAAGGATGGGAGTTTTTATCTAACCAAACACTGAAATTTATGGGGAGCCGTTTTGCTATTTATTCAGCATTTATGGTTATCATTAATTCGATTATTGGATATCCATAAATAGATAATTGAATATCCATAATTCAATTTGTGGATACCCATAAATAGCTAGGAATTATGTATTTATGTATATCCATATATAGAATTATGGATATCCAATAATTTAATTATTTTGGATATCCATAATTCATAATAAAACACTGTTGAATAGAAACGTTGATACTCGTTGTGATTCATTAACCCCCACTCTGTGTGGCACTTCTAACTCGTTGTGATTCATTAACCCCCACTATGTGTGGCACTTCTAACGCTCCCACGAATATCGGATATGAAAGGCGCCACAATATCCATATATAAAATTATGGATATCCAATAATTGAATTATTTTGGATATCCAAAAATGAATTATGGATATTCATAAATACTGAATCAATAGCAAACCGTCGCTCCCATAGACATTCTCTTCACAAATATGTGTTCACTAAGGTTGTAACTTTCGGTGCAATGCACTTGTCTTTATTGTATGTATAATTATGGCTGGAAACAATTGAAACTGGGCACTTGAAAATCTTTCAATTTAACAGGAAAAAGAAGTTTATTTTGGCCCAAATTCTATTTTCCCCCCCGCCCTTTAGGTAGAAATAATATACAAAATAAACCTCATGTCTACAACACAATATTTATACACATCTAGTAATGTTTAATATATATCTATAAATAAATAAATACAATGTACAATATTTCTATATTCATATATACAGCAAACAGGATCATTATAGAAGTATATAAACCTTTAGAATCAGGCCACATTCTCTCACAAATTGGCTGTTTATTACTGGTATTTAAATATAGCTTCGTAGGATCAATAGTGTCTCCCTTCAAAAATCCATACCAGTATCAAAATACACAGGTATTTCATAATGTTCTAAAGTTACATCTGCGGTTGTGGTCGTTGTTGTTTTATGTAACCAATACAACAGAAACATTATACACCGTTTGTGTTTATTGGATCTACATACATGATAGTGACTTTACAATACTACCTGATGCAGTAAGAAACCAGATACCCTTTTGAGACAAGCTGGCACCCTGGTATAACCACCAACCTTCTGACAGTCAGATGACATGGACATAGAATGAAACCGTATCCATCTTTTCTTTATTGGAATATTATTTCAAACACATTAACATACCAACATCAGTACCAATTTGGTGCTTTTCAAATTCATGGAACAGTCAAACCTGTGTTAGTGTTCACCTCCATTAAGCAGCCAACCTATATTAAGCAGCCAGTTTCCAGATTCACAATATGGTGTTTTATTATATATTTGACATCTATTAAGTAGCCAGCTGTTGTAAGCAGCCACTGTGTGTGACTCCCTTGGCTGGATGCATAAGACAGGTTTAACTGTATTGTAAACGGACTCCCAAAGGGACTGAAATTTTGCATTCACAACTCATTTACATGTATATAAAAAAATAAAACAGGAGCTATCAGATATAAACCTTCACACATGTTGGAACCAGGTGTGCTGTCTAGCATGCTGGAACCAGGTGTGCTGTCTAGCCTGCTGGAACCAGGTGTGCTGTCTAGCATGCTGGAACCAGGTGTGCTGTCTAGCCTGCTGGAACCAGGTGCACTGTCTAGCCTGCTGGAACCAGGTGTGCTGTCTAGCCTGCTGGAACCAGGTGTGCTGTCTAGCCTGCTGGAACCAGGTGTGCTGTCTAGCCTGCTGGAACCAGGTGTGCTGTCTAGCCTGCTGGAACCAGGTGTGCTGTCTAGCCTGCTGGAACCAGGTTCTGTCTAGCCTGCTGGACCAGGTGTGCTGTCTAGCCTGCTGGAACCAGGTGTGCTGTCTAGCCTGCTGGAACCAGGTGTGCTGTCTAGCCTGCTGGAACCAGGTGTGCTGTCTAGCCTGCTGGAACCAGGTGTGCTGTCTAGCCTGCTGGAACCAGGTGTGCTGTCTAGCCTGCTGGAACCAGGTGTGCTGTCTAGCCTGCTGGAACCAGGTGTGCTTTCTAGCCTGCTGGAACCAGGTGTACTGTCTAGCCTGCTGGAACCAGTTGTGCTGTCTAGCCTGCTGGAACCAGGTGTGCTTTCTAGCCTGCTGGAACCAGGTGTGCTGTCTAGCCTGCTGGAACCAGGTGTGCTTTCTAGCCTGCTGGAACCAGGTGTACTGTCTAGCATGCTGGAACTAGGTACACTGTCTAGCCTGCTGGAACTAGGTACACTGTCTAGCCTGCTGGAACCAGGTGTGCTGTCTAGCCTGCTGGAACCAGGTGTACTGTCTAGCCTGCTGGAACCAGGTGTGCTGTCTAGCCTGCTGGAACCAGGTGTGCTGTCTAACATGCTGGAACCAGGTGTGCTGTCTAGCCTGCTGGAACCAGGTGTGCTGTACAGCCGCTATCAACCACATCAATAATATACTATAGAATATCATAAAATGTTATCAGCCACATGTTCAATTCATGAACCCAAGTGGTTTCGTCATAGATTTAAGATTATTTCTGATAATTTGATATTATTGTGGATGATAGGGATAATAACCTCTCGTACTGTGAAACGCTACCCAGCCACTATTTCAAAGAATTTATTAGCTGTCCAATTAGCACAGTAGCTGGCACACTCGCTTCTCGCCAATGCAATCCTGGTTTGATCCTCAGACCGGGAAGTATGAGACGACACAGTGGTCGCCAAAACGGACAGGTGGGTTTTCCCAGACTTCCTCCCACACCAGTGACCACATATACGCTGTCATCTGCGCCAACGACAGTGGTTAATATAAGTTGTTAAAGCTTGTTTCGCAATCTTTGTAAAATAAAATAAAAGTCTATCCTAAATGATTTATCATTCAATAAACACATGATATGTACAAATGTAATATATATAGAAACACAATGATTGTTATATGCTAAAATATACAATCTATACATGGGCGAAGAAACAATCTGAATAGTGGGGCCAAGGCAAGGTAGGGAGCTGGCAGCATGCTACTCCGAAATTATTTGAAAATTTCCACTACATTTCCTGTTTTCCGGTCATATTTTACTGTGAACATTTCTAATATTCATAGATATTTTCCATTATACATTCAATGATTCTATTAATATTGCAAATTATTTATTGTCTACTTTTCACTCGACAACTTTTAGAATTGTCCAGGGCTATTCAATTTCAACACCACATACCTCTAAATAGGCTTACAAAACGTGTAGATCCAGATGAGCCGGGCCGTGCCAAGCCATCTCATCAGGATCTACACTTTTTGCCAGTAATATTACAATTTTTAGACAATATTAACGATTTTGATAAATGAACTAGAACAAATGTAATTCTCTTATTCATTTATTGGTCTAAAAATATCATGCACCAGTCCATGTCAGTTACTTGGCACTGAATGGGTTAAGTGAGAGAATACATCATGGGTGGAGAATTTTGAGCTATATTATTGGTAGGGCTAGCCCCACTGTCCCCACCTTTCTCCGCCCCTGCTATGTCAGTTTATAAATATTATAGCACTAAATAACAATTAATGGCACAACAACAGTTTCAAGTTACGTAGATTCAATTGTGCACAGTACCAAAATCCATTGAGCTAAACTATGTCGGTTACAGGCTAGCATGAAACATAATATTGTTTATGGATACGGGTACATTATGTATAACACAATCAGTCAGTCATACAGAATGATTGCCATAAAACACGTCACCCGCAACACTAGTTACATAGATATACCAGCATGCAACACTAGTTACATAGATATACCAGCATGCAACACTAGTTACATAGATATACCAGCATGCAACACTAGTTACATAGATATACCAGCATACAACACTAGTTACATAGATATACCAGCATGCAACACTAGTTACATAGATATACCAGCATGCAACACTAGTTACATAGATATACCAGCATGCAACACTAGTTACATAGATATACCAGCATGCAACACTAGTTACATAGATATACCAGCATGCAACACTAGTTACATAGATATACCAGCATACAACACTAGTTACATAGATATACCAGCATGCAACACTAGTTACATAGATATACCAGCATGCAACACTAGTTACATAGATATACCAGCATGCAACACTAGTTACATAGATATACCAGCATACAACACTAGTTACATAGATATACCAGCATGCAACACTAGTTACATAGATATACCAGCATGCAACACTAGTTACATAGATATACCAGCATACAACACTAGTTACATAGATATACCAGCATGCAACACTAGTTACATAGATATACCAGCATGCAACACTAGTTACATAGATATACCAGCATACAACACTAGTTACATAGATATACCAGCATGCAACACTAGTTACATAGATATACCAGCATGCAACACTAGTTACATAGATATACCAGCATGCAACATTAGTTACATAGATATACCAGCATGCAACACTAGTTACATAGATATAACAGCATGAAACAAACATTGGTATAAATATAAACAGCTCTATTCAATATAGTTGGTGCGCATTGAATTATCTCCGTTACGTATTATGTGCATACAATTATAGAATGTACACTTTATTCATAGGGTATTATAGGATTAAGGACAATGAGAGACATCTGTAATTTTCTATTACCTCCCTTGGCAGATACTGTGATTTATTTCCAAATGTAAATAGGTCCTTTTAGTTAGAATCCTTGTTTTTTACTGTTGTGTCCTAACCAGATGTTGCGGTATGTTAAATGTGATTTTATCAAAAACGTGTTAATTAAGTGATAACATTATTTTACAAATAAGTACTCATTACATATACTGTAGGAGATCTGTCATAGCACACATTGGGAGCATTGCTAGACAACAGACAGGCGGCTGGCTCCCTATCCCATAAATAGCACATATTGGGAGCATTGCTAGACAGACAGGCGGCTGGCTCCCTATCCCATAAATAGCACATATTGGGAGCATTGCTAGACAGACAGGCGGCTGGCTCCCTATCCCATAAATAGCACATATTGGGAGCATTGCTAGACAGACAGGCGGCTGGCTCCCTATCCCATAAATAGCACATATTGGGAGCATTGCTAGACAGACAGGCGGCTGGCTCCCTATCCCATAAATAACACATATTGGGAGCATTGCTAGACAGACAGGCGGCTGGCTCCCTATCCCATAAATAACACATATTGGGAGCATTGCTAGACAGACAGGCGGCTGGCTCCCTATCCCATAAATAGCACATATTGGGAGCATTGCTAGACAGACAGGCGGCTGGCTCCCTATCCCATAAATAACACATATTGGGAGCATTGCTAGACAGACAGGCGGCTGGCTCCCTATCCCATAAATAACACATATTGGGAGCATTGCTAGACAGACAGGCGGCTGGCTCCCTATCCCACATATTGATATGTGTAAATAACAAATAAATCCATTACCCTGGCATCTAACATGATTTATGTAAATCATTTAGTCGTCTCTATCTACAGAACAACACACCCACTAATGGCTGTTGCTATGTCGACACAACATCTGATAAGCACACACAGTCATGCACATAATCATGTCTCTGCCTTGTACCATACTTTCCAAGATTCATGACAATATCATATTTGTTTTTTTTTACAATTTTCATTTCCAAAGCACTCACTACAATTTTGTCATAGCAACAAACCAGAATAGCTTGCACAATCTCATTAGTGCTATCTACCTATCTGTCAAGTGCTATCTACCTATCTGTCAAGTATATCTACCTATCTGTCAAGTGCTATCTACCTATATGTCAAGTGCTATCTACCTACCTGTCAAGTGCTATCTACTATCTGTCAAGTGCTATCTACCTATCTGTCAAGTGCTATCTACCTATCTGTCAAGTGCTATCTACCTATCTGTCAAGTGCTATCTACCTATCTGTCAAGTGCTATCTACCTATCTGTCAAGTGCTATCTACCTATCTACTATCTACTATCTGTCAAGTGCTATCTACCTATCTGTCAAGTGCTATCTACCTATCTGTCAAGTGCTATCTACCTATCTGTCAAGTGCTATCTACTTATCTGTCAAGTGCTATCTACCTATCTGTCAAGTGCTATCTACTATCTGTCAAGTGCTATCTACCTATCTGTCAAGTGCTATCTACCTATCTGTCAAGTGCTATCTACCTATCTGTCAAGTGCTATCTACCTATCTGTCAAGTGCTATCTACCTATCTGTCAAGTGCTATCTACCTATCTGTCAAGTGCTATCTACCTATCTGTCAAGTGCTGGTTGTTATTCTGCAGTATCTGTGTTGATTATTATAAGACACAGATTTATAAAGAAGGTAAACCACCATATATGACTAATCATACATATGATTTTAAGGCTATTGACTGCATTGGAGGGTACTAGAATTTGCCAAAAGTGGCTTGGGGGGGGGGTGACAACAATGTTAATCTGAAGGGTTTCATGAAAATTTCAATTTTAATGGGAAAACATCGACAACCAAAGTGGGGTGCATTAAACCCGTAACCCCCACTAGATCCACCCCATTGAACAGTGTTACATTTTATAACAATCTAACAATCATAAAATAATCAACAATCATACCATAAATACAAACATTTCAGTATACATAAAGATTATAGTTCTACACTGTTTTCCATAAGCATGTTTGAACATAGCTAACACCCATAAATCATGAAGTACGGTATCTAAAGCTAAGACAAACTAAATTCAAGTAAAGCTGTAATTTTGGATTGAATATGTGTAATTTATATGCAAATTAACTGCAAAACAGGTGTCTGCCATCTGCAGTTTGAATATATCATAGAACTTGATAGCACTGAACTAGTACACTGCGAAAACTAGATCTAGGAGTGAACGGAGACTGTACATGTATCTCTGCCTGTATGGGAGTGTACGGAGTCTGTACATGTATATCCGCCTGTATGGGAGTGTACGCAGTCTGTACATGTATATCTGCCTGTATGGGAGTGTACGGAGACTGTACATGTATATCTGCCTGTATGGGAGTGTACGCTGTCTGTACATGTATATCTGCCTGTATGGGAGTGTACGCTGTCTGTACATGTATATCTGCCTGTATGGGAGTGTACGCTGTCTGTACATGTATATCTGCCTGTATGGGAGTGTACGCTGTCTGTACATGTATATCTGCCTGTATGGGAGTGTACGCAGTCTGTACATGTATATCTGCCTGTATGGGAGTGTACGCTGTCTGTACATGTATATCTGCCTGTATGGGAGTGTACGCTGTCTGTACATGTATATCTGCCTGTATGGGAGTGTACGCTGTCTGTACATGTATATCTGCCTGTATGGGAGTGTACGCTGTCTGTACATGTATATCTGCCTGTATGGGAGTGTACACTGTCTGTACATGTATATCTGCCTGTATGGGAGTGTACGCTGTCTGTACATGTATATCTGCCTGTATAGGAGTGTACGCTGTCTGTACATGTATATCTGCCTGTATGGGAGTGTACGCTGTCTGTACATGTATATCTGCCTGTATGGGAGTGTACGCTGTCTGTACATGTATATCTGCCTGTATGGGAGTGTACGCTGTCTGTACATGTATATCTGCCTGTATGGGAGTGTACGCTGTCTGTACATGTATATCTGCCTGTATGGGAGTGTACGCTGTCTGTACATGTATATCTGCCTGTATGGGAGTGTACGCTGTCTGTACATGTATATCTGCCTGTATGGGAGTGTACGCTGTCTGTACATGTATATCTGCCTGTATGGGAGTGTACGCTGTCTGTACATGTATATCTGCCTGTATGGGAGTGTACACTGTCTGTACATGTATATCTGCCTGTATGGGAGTGTACGCTGTCTGTACATGTATATCTGCCTGTATGGGAGTGTACAAAGTCTGTACATGTATATCTGCCTGTATGGGAGTGTACGCTGTCTGTACATGTATATCTGCCTGTATGGGAGTGTACGCTGTCTGTACATGTATATCTGCCTGTATGGGAGTGTACGCTGTCTGTACATGTATATCTGCCTGTATGGGAGTGTACACTGTCTGTACATGTATATCTGCCTGTATGGGAGTGTACGCTGTCTGTACATGTATATCTGCCTGTATGGGAGTGTACGCTGTCTGTACATGTATATCTGCCTGTATGGGAGTGTACGCTGTCTGTACATGTATATCTGCCTGTATGGGAGTGTACGCTGTCTGTACATGTATATCTGCCTGTATGGGAGTGTACACTGTCTGTACATGTATATCTGCCTGTATGGGAGTGTACGCTGTCTGTACATGTATATCTGCCTGTATGGGAGTGTACGCTGTCTGTACATGTATATCTGCCTGTATGGGAGTGTACGCTGTCTGTACATGTATATCTGCCTGTATGGGAGTGTACGCTGTCTGTACATGTATATCTGCACCAAACACTACCGTATACATGGTATATGCGGACTCCAAACACTACCGTATACATGGTATATGCGGGCTCCAAACACTACCGTATACATGGTATATGCGGACTCCAAACACTACCGTATACATGGTATATGCTGACTCCAAACACTACCGTATACATGGTATATGCGGACTCCAAACACTACCGTATACATGGTATATGCGGGCTCCAAACACTACCGTATACATGGTATATGCGGGCTCCAAACACTACCGTATACATGGTATATGCGGGCTCCAAACACTACCGTATACATGGTATATGCGGACTCCAAACACTACCGTATACATGGTATATGCGGGCTCCAAACACTACCGTATACATGGTATATGCGGACTCCAAACACTACCGTATACATGGTATATGCGGGCTCCAAACACTACCGTATACATGGTATATGCAGGCTCCAAACACTACCGTATACATGGTATATGCGGGCTCCAAACACTACCGTATACATGGTATATGCGGGCTCCAAACACTACCGTATACATGGTATATGTGGGCACAATCATGCGCTTTCTCACTGTTCCCAAACATTCTGACTAGGATGAGCCTTGGAATGGACGGGATTGAATATCACAGACATAGAGTGAACTACTCACTAGAACAGACATAGAGTGAACTACTCACTAGAACAGACATAGAGTGAACTACTCAGTAGAACAGACATAGAGTGAACTACTCTATAGATAGAACAGACATAGAGTGAATTACTCACTAGAACAGACATAGAGTGAACTACTCACTAGAACATACATAGAGTGAACTACTCAGTAGAACAGACATAGAGTGGACTACTCACTAGAACAGACATAGATAGAGTGAAATACTCACTAGAACAGACATAGAGTGAACTACTCACTAGAACAGACATAGAGTGAACTACTCACTAGAACAGACATAGATAGAGTGAACTACTCACTAGAACAAACATAGAGTGAACTACTCACTAGAACAGACATAGATAGAGTGAACTACTCACTAGAACAGACATATAGTGAACTACTCACTAGAACAGACATAGAGTGAACTACTCACTAGAACAGACATAGAGTGAACTACTCACTAGAACAGACATAGAGTGGACTACTCACTAGAACAGACATAGAGTGAACTACTCACTAGAACATACATATAGTGAACTACTCACTAGAACAGACATAGATAGAGTGAGATACTCACTAGAACAAACATAGAGTGAACTACTCACTAGAACAGACATAGATAGAGTGAGATACTCACTAGAACAAACATAGAGTGAACTACTCACTAGAACAGACATAGATAGAGTGAACTACTCACTAGAACAGACATAGAGTGAACTACTCACTAGAACAGACATAGAGTTAACTACTCACTAGAACAGACATAGAGTGAACTACTCACTAGAACAGACATAGAGTGAACTACTCACTAGAACAGACATAGAGTGAACTACTCACTAGAACAGACATAGAGTGAACTACTCACTAGAACAGACATAGATAATAGGTAGGAATGTGTGTCTGGCAGACACAATATACACCAGTCAAACATGGATCCTTTTCTCATAAACCAACAACAACATAACATGTAATTAACATAATTAACAACATTTCTGTCTTATTTATAATTGCTAGACATCTTGTGAATGAATCTGTTTATTTGCCAGTGTTTGTATGATATGGTGGTAAATGTATTAGCACAGACATGGTGGTACATGTATTAGCACATACATGGTGGTAAATGTATTAGCACAGACATGGTGGTAAATGTATTAGCACAGACATGGTGGTAAATGTATTAGCACAGACATGGTGGTAAATGTATTAGCACAGACATGGTGGTAAATGTATTAGCACAGACATGGTGGTAAATGTATTAGCACAGACATGGTGGTAAATGTATTAGCACAGACATGGTGGTAAATGGTGGTAAATGTATTAGCAGAGACATGGTGGTAAATGTATTAGCACATACATGGGTAAATGGTGGTAAATGTATTAGCACAGACATGGTGGTAAATGGTGGTAATGTATTAGCAGAGACATGGTGGTAAATGTATTAGCACATACATGGTGGTAAATGTATTAGCACAGACATGGTGGTAAATGTATTAGCACAGACATGGTGGTAAATGTATTAGCACAGACATGGTGGTAAATAGTGGTAAATGTATTAGCAGAGACATGGTGGTAAATGTATTAGCACATACATGGTGGTAAATGGTGGTAAATGTATTAGCAGAGACATGGTGGTAAATGGTGGTAAATGTATTAGCACAGACATGGTGGTAAATGGTGGTAAATGTATTAGCAGAGACATGGTGGTAAATGGTGGTAAATGTATTAGCACAGACATGGTGGTAAATGTATTAGCACAGACATGGTGGTAAATGGTGGTAAATGTATTAGCACAGACATGGTGGTAAATGGTGGTAAATGTATTAGCACAGACATGGTGGTAAATGGTGGTAAATGTATTAGCAGAGACAAATGGTGGTAAATGTATTAGCACAGACATGGTGTAAATGTATTAGCACAGACATGGTGGTAAATGAAAAATATTAGCACAGACAAATGGTGGTAAATGTATTAGCACAGACATGGTGGTAAATGGTGGTAAATGTATTAGCACAGACATGGTGGTAAATGTATTAGCACATACATGGTGGTAAATGTATTAGCACAGACATGGTGGTAAATGTATTAGCAGAGACATGGTGGTAAATGGTGGTAAATGTATTAGCACAGACATGGTGGTAAATGTATTAGCACAGACATGGTGGTAAATGTATTAGCACAGACATGGTGGTAAATGTATTAGCACAGACATGGTGGTAAATGTATTAGCACAGACATGGTGGTAAATGTATTAGCAGAGACATGGTGGTAAATGGTGGTAAATGTATTAGCAGAGACATGGTGGTAAATGTATTAGCACAGACATTAAGTATACCCAGCTTACATGTGGCTACTAATGAGTACTAGCAATTATATAATACGGGTATCTGTTGATTGTTCTTGCGCATAACAGCTCAGATAGCATACTTCTCATACAGTACCATATGCTGGTGATGGCATTGGTAAAAGTAGTTCTGGTAATTCGCATTTTAGTGAAAATAGTACAATTTTTGAGGCAGTAGATAATTGTAAGAAGGGAAAGGCATGTGGTATTGATGACATTCCCAGTGAGGTATTGATGACATTCCCAGTGATTGATGACATTCCCAGTGAGGTATTGATGACATTCCCAGTGAGGTATTGATGACATTCCCAGTGAGGTATTGATGACATTCCCAGTGAGGTATTGATGACATTCCCAGTGAGGTAGGCCCTATTGCAAAATGATTGTCAATTCGTTCCTTCATTCTTTATTTAATGTATGTTTTAATTCAGTCACAATTGCAACACTGTGGGGAAAATGTATCATTAACCCAATACCTAAGTCCTCTACCACGGATCCTAGAGATCCTCTCTCATACAGGGGAATCACTTTGTCCTCTACCATTGGATCCCAGAGATCCTCTCTCATACAGGGGAATCACTTTGTCCTCTACCATTGGATCCCAGAGATCCTCTCTCATACAGGGGAATCACTTTGTCCTCTACCATTGGATCCCAGAGATCCTCTCTCATACAGGGGAATCACTTTGTCCTCTACCATTGGATCCCAGAGATCCTCTCTCATACAGGGGAATCACTTTGTCCTCTACCATTGGATCCCAGAGATCCTCTCTCATACAGGGGAATCACTTTGTCCTCTACCATTGGATCCTAGAGATCCTCTCTCATACAGGGGAATCACTTTGTCCTCTACCATTGGATCCCAGAGATCCTCTCTCATACAGGGGAATCACTTTGTCCTCTACCATTGGATCCCAGAGATCCTCTCTCTTACAGGGGAATCACTTTGTCCTCTACCATTGGATCCCAGAGATCCTCTCTCTTACAGGGGAATCACTTTGTCCTCTACCATTGGATCCCAGAGATCCTCTCTCTTACAGGGGATCACTTTGTCCTCTACCATTGGATCCCAGAGATCCTCTCTCTTACAGGGGAATCACTTTGTCCTGTACCATTGGATCCCAGAGATCCTCTCTCTTACAGGGGAATCACTTTGTCCTCTACCATTGGATCCCAGAGATCCTCTCTCTTACAGGGGAATCACTTTGTCCTCTACCATTGGATCCCAGAGATCCTCTCTCTTACAGGGGAATCACTTTGTCCTCTACCATTGGATCCCAGAGATCCTCTCTCTTACAGGGGAATCACTCTGTCCTCTACCATGGATCCCAGAGATCTTCTCTCTTACAGGGGAATCACTTTGTCCTCTACCATTGGATCCCAGAGATCCTCTCTCTTACAGGGGAATCACTTTGTCCTGTACCATTGGATCCCAGAGATCCTCTCTCTTACAGGGGAATCACTTTGTCCTCTACCATTGGATCCCAGAGATCCTCTCCCTTACAGGGGAATCACTTTGTCCTCTACCACGGACCCCAGAGATCTTCTCTCATACAGGGGAATCACTTTGTCCTCTACCATTGTATCCCAGAGATCCTCTCTCTTACAGGGGAATCACTTTGTCCTCTACCATTGGATCCCAGAGATCCTCTCTCTTACAGGGGAATCACTTTGTCCTGTACCATTGGATCCCAGAGATCCTCTCTCTTACAGGGGAATCACTTTGTCCTCTACCATTGGATCCCAGAGATCCTCTCCCTTACAGGGGAATCACTTTGTCCTCTACCACGGACCCCAGAGATCTTCTCTCATACAGGGGAATCACTTTGTCCTCTACCATTGTATCCCAGAGATCCTCTCTCTTACAGGGGAATCACTTTGTCCTCTACCATTGGATCCCAGAGATCCTCTATCTTACAGGGGAATCACTTTGTCCTCTACCATTGGATCCCAGAGATCCTCTCTCATACAGGGGAATCACTTTGTCCTCTACCATTGGATCCCAGAGATCCTCTATCTTACAGGGGAATCACTTTGTCCTCTACCATTGGATCCCAGAGATCCTCTCTCATACAGGGGAATCACTTTGTCCTCTACCATTGGATCCCAGAGATCCTCTCTCTTACAGGGGAATCACTTTGTCCTCTACCATTGGATCCCAGAGATCCTCTCTCTTACAGGGGAATCACTTTGTCCTCTACCATTGGATCCCAGAGATCCTCTCTCTTACAGGGGAATCACTTTGTCCTCTACCATTGGATCCCAGAGATCCTCTCTCTTACAGAGGAATCACTTTGTCCTCTACCATTGGATCCCAGAGATCCTCTCTCTACAGGGGAACTTTGTCCTCTACCATTGGATCCCAGAGATCCTCTCTCTTACAGGGGAATCACTTTGTCCTCTACCATTGGATCCCAGAGATCCTCTCTCTTACAGGGGAATCACTTTGTCCTCTACCATTGGATCCCAGAGATCCTCTCTCTTACAGGGGAATCACTTTGTCCTCTACCATTGGATCCCAGAGATCCTCTCTCTTACAGGGGAATCACTTTGTCCTCTACCATTGGATCCCAGAGATCCTCTCTCATACAGGGGAATCACTTTGTCCTCTACCATTGGATCCCAGAGATCCTCTCTCATACAGGGGAATCACTTTGTCCTCTACCATTGGATCCCAGAGATCCTCTCCCTTACAGGGGAATCACTTTGTCCTCTACCATTGGATCCTAGAGATCCTCTCTCTTACAGGGGAATCACTTTGGCTTCAGCTAGGTATAGGATATATTGCAGTGTTCATGCACTCTTTTATTAAATTAAATACGATGAATATAGAATTTGAGCTCAGATAGAATACAATGTTGGATAAGTGACAGCTTTATCTTCACCTGTCACTAAATCAATAAGTTCATCATGATAAATTAACTATGTCAAGCATTCCAACTGATAATGGTAAACCAGGCTACATTCATAATATATCACAGACACTTTATTTCCACTAGATATCACAGATACATTTGATCAACTGCTAGGATTGGGTTCCATTGTTTAACGGCACTAGTATAAATGTGCAGATAGTTGCACAGTGACCAGTATAAATACATTAACAGTTTATCATACACATTGAGACTGGGGTGAATAATTTGTTAGTATATTTTCTTGGTTTTTAGTTTGATATAGCACGCTAGCGGCAGATAAAATCTCATTTGCATACAGCATAGAGCCAGATCAGACGGCACAGAACATGCCATCTGATCAGGCTATTTGCTGTTTGCTATTCGGATAATGGGGCTATAACACTTGGCTGAATAGCAAACAACATAGATCCTGATCCTAGAAGGACAAGTTTGGTCCATGCACTTGAAGGCACCCCACGATATCTGCCATGTACCCTGCACTCTGTAAATAGTTAGTATAATTTGTATTTCTCATTTGTAGCTGAAGACTCTGTCATGGAATGTCATTCTACTCTGTCCAGGTCATGGAATGTCATTATACTCTGTCCAGGTCATGGAATGTCATTATACTCTGTCCAGGTCATGGAATGTCATTATACTCTGTCCAGGTCATGGAATGTCATTATACTCTGTCCAGGTCATGGAATGTCATTCTACTCTGTCCAGGTCATGGAATGTCATTATACTCTGTCCAGGTCATGGAATGTCATTATACTCTGTCCAGGTCATGGAATGTCATTATACTCTGTCCAGGTCATGGAATGTCATTATATACTCTGTCCAGGTCATGGATGTCATTCTACTCTGTCCAGGTCATGGAATGTCATTATACTCTGTCCAGGTCATGGAATGTCATTCTACTCTTCCAGGTCATGGAATGTCATTCTACTCTGTCCAGGTCATGGAATGTCATTATACTCTGTCCAGGTCATGGAATGTCATTATACTCTGTCCAGGTCATGGAATGTCATTATACTCTGTCCAGGTCATGGAATGTCATTATACTCTGTCCAGGTCATGGAATGTCATTATACTCTGTCCAGGTCATGGAATGTCATTATACTCTGTCCAGGTCATGGAATGTCATTATACTCTGTCCAGGTCATGGAATGTCATTATACTCTGTCCAGGTCATGGAATGTCATTATACTCTGTCCAGGTCATGGAATGTCATTATACTCTGTCCAGGTCATGGAATGTCATTATACTCTGTCCAGGTCATGGAATGTCATTATACTCTGTCCAGGTCATGGAATGTCATTATACTCTGTCCAGGTCATGGAATGTCATTATACTCTGTCCAGGTCATGGAATGTCATTATACTCTGTCCAGGTCATGGAATGTCATTATACTCTGTCCAGGTCATGGAATGTCATTATACTCTGTCCAGGTCATGGAATGTCATTATACTCTGTCCAGGTCATGGAATGTCATTATACTCTGTCCAGGTCATGGAATGTCATTATACTCTGTCCAGGTCATGGAATGTCATTATACTCTGTCCAGGTCATGGAATGTCATTATACTCTGTCCAGGTCATGGAATGTCATTATACTCTGTCCAGGTCATGGAATGTCATTCTACTTTGTCCAGGTCATGGAATGTCATTATACTCTGTCCAGGTCATGGAATGTCATTATACTCTGTCCAGGTCATGGAATGTCATTATACTCTGTCCAGGTCATGGAATGTCATTATAAGTGTGTCTTTACGACATAATTCTAATGAAATTGCATGGAATATTTCACTGTTATTGAGTTAAAAATGTCAGTTTAGAAGCAAAATGGAAAAAATTAATCTCAGAATGATTGAGAGTAATAGTCAAAACTGAGTTTGATGTGGAACATAGTTACAGCGCAACGTCAATAAAATATCACTGAGGAACATATAGTAACAGTAATCTAGTAATTTATTTACACTGGCCTACACATCCAATCATTCCTGTTCATCTTCAGTTCTTTGGCTATCAGGAGCATCTTTCTTAGCCTTCTTCCTCTTCTTCTTCTTCTTAGGTACGGGTTCTATGGGTTCTAAGGCGTTCTTAGGTTTTGGTTCTGCAGGAAGATCTATTCCAGTCATATAATTGTTGTCTTCTAAGTTGGCAGACAATCCACGAAACTTGTTATTCTTCGGAATATCCGGTATAGGTCTGAAACGAAAAACAAGACAAGTGTTAAATTAGGTATGGCACATTATTTTATTTTCAGTTCTAGTTTCAGCAAAAAAGTGAAATGATCAGATATCACTGATATAGTGCTCAGTGAAAAGGTTAGATATCCCAACTGTAGTAGTGAAATGATCAGATATCCCAACTGTAGTAGAGAAATGATCAGATATCCCAACTGTAGTAGTGAAATGATCAGATATCCCAACTGTAGTAGTGAAATGATCAGATATCACAGATGTACCAGGGAATGGATAAGATATCGCAGATATACCAGTGAATGGATAAGATATCACAGATGTACCAGTGAAATGATAAGATATCACAGATGTACCAGTGAAATGATAAGATATCACAGATGTACCAGTGAATGGATAAGATATCACAGATGTACCAGTGAATGGATAAGATACCACAGATGTACCAGTGAATGGATAAGATATCACAGATGTACCAGTGAAATGATAAGATATCACAGATATACCAGGGAATGGATAAGATATCACAGATGTACCAGCGAATGGATAAGATATCACAGATATACCAGGGAATGGATAAGATATCACAGATATACCAGGGAATGGATAAGATATCACAGATATACCAGGGAATGGATAAGATATCACAGATATACCAGGGAATGGATAAGATATCACAGATATACCAGGGAATGGATAAGATATCACAGATGTACCAGGGAATGGATAAGATATCACAGATGTACCAGGGAATGGATAAGATATCACAGATATACCAGGGAATGGATAAGATATCACAGATATACCAGGGAATGGATAAGATATCACAGATATACCAGGGAATGGATTATATATATCACAGTTATATCATATTCATTCACTGCTACATTTTTGATAATATTTTCACTCAACATCACATTTGTGCCTATTGTTAAATTTGATAATAAAGACAAGTGGTGTTGTTTATTGCCAAAGTATTTATTTTGGTTCAAACTCAAGTGCATGTTAGAAGCCTCAGCATAGCCTGGGAACTGGCATTGATATATTTTGCCTGGTCAGTCAAATAAATATAGTCATATGGTCATATAAACGCCTGGGGAAACTCTGCGGGTTTTCCGTGAAATTATTGATTATCATTAATCATATTAATAGGCCTATTAGCATATGACTTAATTAATGACGTACTTGAATCGAAAGCGAGTCACTGCAATGTTGATAAAACTTTATAACTGGCCGCCATTGTTTACGGGTCAACGGAACGATAAATAGTTTTAAAAAGTACAATGTGCGTCTAATTTGACATATTTACTCAAGATTTAAGTCGTTCTTCAAATCTACACCCTCAAAAATTAGGGTAAAAGTAGATGGTGCTACGATTGGAAATCAAGTTTCCCCAGGCTGTCATTTTGCCAGAAATTAAAAAGTGAAAAATCGACAGACTGGAACCGAGGCTAGCCTAAGCACTGTAAATTATTTAATTAATTATTACCTTTTCTCAATAACAACATCTTGCTTGGACACTACACTCTGCGACTCCTCTCTAAAACAACACCAGTGCAATACAATACCACACCATACAATATAAAATACAATACAATCAGGGCTTCTAAAATTTTCAAAACCAAATTAGTACAGGCCGAAATCGACAGTCAGGACCCCCCCCCAATGTCCTTCTAATATAATAGTCTTGTGACCCCCTCCCATAATTCGTAAGTAAACCCACTTTGCTTTGTTGCTTTACTTCTCAACAAGTTTGGCATGCTTTGCTGTGTTTGAGAAACTATGTGGTATGTGGGAGATGTAGCTGAGGGTTGAATTCATGCAGTATTTGTTCATTGACAGAAACACACATACGCTCAAGTAAGTGCTGTGTAGCAAAATTAATTTTCCAGAAACAAAACACGAAAATTTCATATCTAATTTTAGGCACGCACCTGTTGTAATTTTAAGAACCTACGTAGCGGTTACTTCCCTTGTGGAGTATATATATAATCTATAGTGCCTTTATTGACGGGATTAAATCACGGTTTGAAGTTTATTGACAATTTAGTGCTTCGGAAAAACATCTGCCTCGGATTAATGTATTGCTTTGGGATTATCGGACACTATGGGCAATTAACGTATTCAGACAAGCAGGTCGTATATCGTCTACCTCGGATTAACGTATTCAGTGAAGCAGGTCGCATATCGTCCGCCTCGGATTAACGTATTCAGTCAAGCAGGTCGCATATCGTCTGCCTCGGATTAACGTATTTAGTCAAGCAGGTCGCATATCGTCTGCCTCGGATTAACGTATTCAGTCAAGCAGGTCGCATATCATCTGCCTCGGATTAACGCATTCAGACAAGCAGGTCGCATATCGTCTACCTCGGATACGTATTCAGTAGCAGGTCGCATATCGCTCTCGATTAAGTATTCAGCAAGCAGGCATATCTGCCGGATTAACGTATTCAGACAAGCAGGTCGCATATCGTCTGCCTCGGATTAACGTATTCAGTCAAGCAGGTCGCATATCGTCTGCCTCGGATTAACGTATTCAGTCAAGCAGGTCGCATATCGTCTGCCTCGGATTAACGTATTCAGTGAAGCAGGTCGCATATCGTCTGCCTCGGATTAACGTATTCAGTCAAGCAGGTCGCATATCGTCTGCCTCGGATTAACGTATTCAGTCAAGCAGGTCGCATATCGTCTGCCTCGGATTAACGTATTCAGTCAAGCAGGTCGCATATCGTCTGCCTCGGATTAACGTATTCAGTCAAGCAGGTCGCATATCGTCTGCCTCGGATTAACGTATTCAGACAAGCAGGTCGCATATCGTCTGCCTCGGATTAACGTATTCAGTCAAGCAGGTCGCATATCGTCTGCCTCGGATTAACGTATTCAGACAAGCAGGTCGCATATCGTCTGCCTCGGATTAACGTATTCAGTCAAGCATATCGTCTGCCTCGGATTAACGTATTCAGTCAAGCATATCGTCTGCCTCGGATTAACGTATTCAGTCAAGCAGGTCGCATATCGTCTGCCTCGGATTAACGTATTCAGTCAAGCAGGTCGCATATCTTCTGCCTCGGATTAACGTATTCAGACAAGCAGGTCGCATATCGTCTGCCTCGGATTAACGTATTCAGTCAAGCATATCGTCTGCCTCGGATTAACGTATTCAGTCAAGCATATCGTCTGCCTCGGATTAACGTATTCAGTCAAGCATATCGTCTGATGGATGTATTTAACCGATTTCTTGGCTTTTCAACAATTTTATAGACCTATTTTTGATGACTTTTTGGTTGCTACAATCGTTCCGCCAGTTTAAAATTCGGTCCTGGACCGGGAGACCAGCGCTTTTAGAAACCCTGAATACAATACAATATAACACTATTGTGACACACGTTAAATTGGCACAAATGGAACGATATGTTAGGTTAGTTGATATGTTCTCAATTAATTTACCGGTAGTCATTTACAATATTATTCAGCTACAGAAGTTGACATTAGAAGATGACTATGTATATAGAACATCAGTTGGAGCAAGCAGAACATTAGCATATTGAAAGTGTTTCCCATATAATGGTATTATACTACTCGTTTTATAAGCGACAATAGTACACCTAGAACAAACCATAGTACAACAAACCACAACACCATAGTACAACAAACCATAGTACAACAAACCATAGACAACAAACCATAGTACAACAAACCATAGTACAACAAACCATAGTACAACAAACCCCATAGTACAACAAACCATAGACAACAAACAAAACAACAAACCATAGTACAACAAACCATAGTACAACAAACCATAGTACAACAAACCATAGTACAACAAACCCCATAGTACAACAAACCATAGTACAACAAACAATAGTACAACAAACCATAGTACAACAAACCATAGTACAACAAACCATAGTACAACAAACCATAGTACAACAAACCCCATAGTACAACAAACCATAGTACAACAAACAATAGTACAACAAACCATAGTACAACAAACCATAGTACAACAAACCATAGTACAACAAACCATAGTACAACAAACCCCATAGTACAACAAACCATAGTACAACAAACAATAGTACAACAAACCATAGTACAACAAACCATAGTACAACAAACCATAGTACAACAAACCATAGTACAACAAACCCCATAGTACAACAAACCATAGTACAACAAACAATAGTACAACAAACCATAGTACAACAAACCATAGTACAACAAACCATAGTACAACAAACCATAGTACAACAAACCCCATAGTACAACAAACCATAGTACAACAAACCATAGTACAACAAACCTAGCAACACAGAAGTATGAATAATACTATCAGAACATTACACCATACAACATTTCCTTGAAACACAAAATAAACGTAACATTTTGCCTGCTGAGTAAATAAAATTACATTTGCAAACAACATACACGCAGATCAGCCGCAGTCCGATCAGGATCTATGTTGTTTGCTACTCAACCAAGTGCGTTAGCAAACAGCATAGAGCCTGATCAGACGGCATGTTCTGTCGAGTCTGATCTGAATTTATGCTCTTTGCAAAAGTGACATTTATCTGCGACTAGCGTGCAAAGGGCTAAATCCCCTTGCAATGCGTAGATATATGAAGCAGCTAATGATTAGATTACATCTATCTGCGACTAGCTTACAAAGGGCTAAATCCCCTTGCAATGCGTAGATATATGAAGCAGCTAATGATTAGATTACATCTATCTGCGACTAGCTTACAAAGGGCTAAATCCCCTTGCAATGTGTAGATATATGAAGCAGCTAATGATTAGATTACATCTATCTGTGACTAGCTTACAAAGGGCTAAATACCCTTGCAATGTGTAGATATATGAAGCAGCTAATGATTACATTACATCTATCTGCGACTAGCGTACAAAGGGCTAAATCCCCTTGCAATGTGTAGATTACATTGATTACATACAGTCCTACTGAATGCTTTCATTTTTCAATAATATTTGATCTAGAGTAAAAATTAGAAGATTTGCTAACAAATAGAACTGTCCATTGCATTTAACATGGGTGGTAGTGAGTGCGTTATGGTGCTGTATGAGGTAATATTTCAGTTGGTGCCTTTCTACACAAACTACAATGTACATATAATATGCATCTATACATACACAATACACATAAAACAAAAAAAAAAAAAATGGTATGGTGGTCACCAAATAGGACAGGTAGATTATCTCCAGGATGGTATGGAGGTCACCAGATAGGACAGATGGATTATCTCCGGGATAGTATGGTGGTCACCAGATAGGACAGATGGA
>CM026395.1:5328616-5374535 GCA_014843695.1 Archivesica marissinica
GATATGGTGAGATAGTGGATATATATTGTTGTAATATATGCAGATATGGTGATATAGTGTGTATATATTGTAGTAATGTATGTAGATATGGTGAGACAGCGTGTATATCTTGTAGTAATGTGTGTATATATGGTGAGATAGTGTATATATCTTGTAGTAATGTACGTAGATATGGTGAGATAGTGCGTATATCTTGTAGTAATGTATGTAGATATGGTGAGATAGTGTGTATATCTTGTAGTAATGTATGTAGATATGGTGAGATAGTGTGTAGATCTTGTAGTAATGTATGTAAATATGGTGAGATAGTGGATATATCTTGTAGGAATGTATGTAGATATGGTGAGATAGTGTGTAGATCTTGTAGTAATGAATGTAGATATGGTGAGATAGTGTGTACATTTAGTAGCAATGTATGTATATATGGTGAGATAGTGGATATATCTTGTAGGAATGTATGTAGATATGGTGATATAGCGTGTAGATCTTGTAGTAATGAATGTAAATATGGTGAGATAGTGTATATATCTTGTAGGAATGTACGTAGATATGGTGATATAGTGTGTAGATCTTGTAGTAATGAATGTATATATGGTGAAATAGTATGTAGATCTTGTAGTAATGAATGTATATATGGTGAAATAGTTTGTAGATCTTGTAGTAATGAATGTAGATAGGGTGAGATAGTGGATATATATTGTTGTAATATATGTAGATATGGTGAGATAGTGTGTATATATTGTATTAATGTATGTAGATATGGTGAGACAGTGTGTAGTTATTGTAGTAATGTATGTAAATATAGTGAGTTAGTGGATATATCTTGTAGGAATGTATGTAGATATGGTGATATAATGTGTAGATCTTGTAGTAATGAATGTAAATATGGTGAGATAGTGGATATATATTGTAGGAATGTATGTAGATATGGTGATATAGTGTGTAGATCTTGTAGTAATTTATGTAGATATGGTGAGACAGCGTGTAGTTATTGTAGTAATGTATGTAAATATGGTGAAATAGTGTGTATATATTGTAGTAATGTATGTAGATATGTTGAGACAGCGTGTATATCTTGTAGTAATGAATGTATATATGGTGAAATAGTGTGTAGATCTTGTAGTAATGAATGTAGATATGGTGAGATAGCGCGTATATATTGTAGTAATGTACGTAGATATGGTGAGATAGTGTGTATATCTTGTAGTAATTTATGTAGATATGGTGAGACAGCGCGTAGTTATTGTAGTAATGTATGTAAATATGGTGAGATAGTGGATATATCTTGTAGGAATGTATGAAATAGTGTGTAGATCTTGTAGTAATGAATGTAGATATGATGAGATAGCGCGTATATATTGTAATAATGTACGTAGATATGGTGAGATAGTGTGTATATCTTGTAGTAATTTATGTAGATATGGTGAGACAGCGCGTAGTTATTGTAGTAATGTATGTCAATATGGTGAGATAGTGGATATATCTTGTAGGAATGTACGTAGATATGGTGATATAGTGCGTAGATCTTGTAGTAATGAATGTAGATATGGTGAGCTAGTGGATATATATTGTAGGAATGTATGTAGATATGTTGATATAGTGTGTATATCTTGTAGCAATGTTTGTAGATATGGTGCCATAGTGTGTATATCTTGTAGTAATGTATGTAGATTTGGTGAGACAGCGTGTATATCTTGTAGTAATGTACGTATATATAGTGAGATAGTGTGTATATCTTGTAGTAATGTACGTAGATATGGTGAGATAGTGTGTATATTTAGTAGCAATGTATGTATATATGGTGAGATAGTGTGTATGTCTTGTAGAAATGTATGTAGATATGGTGAGCTAGTGGATACATATTGCTGTAATATATGCAGATATGGTGATATAGTGTGTATATATTGTAGTAATGTATGTAGATTTGGTGAGACAGCGTGTATATCTTGTAGTAATGTGCGTATATATGGTGATATAGTGTGTATATATTGTAGTAATGTACGTAGATTTGGTGAGACAGCGTGTATATCTTGTAGTAATGTGCGTATATATAGTGAGATAGTGTGTATATCTTGTAGTAATGTACGTAGATATGGTGAGATAGTGTGAATATCTTGTAGTAATTTATGTAGATATGGTGAGATAGTGGGTATATATTGTAGTAATGTACGTAGATATGGTGAGATAGTGTGTATATCTTGTAGTAATTTATGTAGATATGGTGAGACAGCGCGTAGTTATTGTAGTAATGTACGTAGATATGGTGAGATAGTGTGTATGTCTTGTAGTAATTTATGTAGATATGGTGAGACAGCGCGTAGTTATTGTAGTAATGTATGTAAATATGGTGAGATAGTGGATATATCTTGTAGGACTGTACGTAGGTATGGTGATATAGTGCGTATATCTTGTAGTAATGAATGTATATATGGTGCGATAGTGTTTAGATATTGTAGTAATGAACGTATATATGTTGATATAGTGAATAATTTCTTGTAGTAATGTATGTAGATATGGTGAGATACTGCGTATATCTTGTAGTAATGTATGTAGATATGGTGAGACAGTGTGTAGTTATTGTAGTAATATACATTGATATGGTGTGATAGTGTGTATATCTTGTAGAAATGTATGTATATATGTTGTGATAGTGTGTATATCTTGTAGAAATGTATGTAGTTATGGTGAGAGAGTGGATATATATTGTTGTTATATATGCAGATATGTTGATATAGTGTGTATATATTGTATTAATGTATGTAGATATGGTGAGACAGTGTGTATATCTTGTAATAATGTATGTAGATATAATGAGATACTGTATATGTCTTGTAGTAATGTATGTAAATATGGTGAGATAGTTGATATATCTTGTAATAATGTACGTATATATGGTGCTATATTGCTTAGATCTTGTAGTAATGTATGTATATATGGTGAGCCATCGTGTATGTCTTGTAGAAATGTACGTAGATATGGTGAGATAGTGGATATATATTGTTGTAATATATGGTGATATAGTGTATATATATATATTGTAGTAATGTACGTAGATATGGTGAGACATCGTGTATATCTTGTAGTAATGTGTGTATATATGGTGAGATAGTGTGTATATCTTGTAGTAATGCACTTAGATATGGTGAGATAGTGCGTATATCTTGTAGTAATGTATTTAGATATGGTGAGATAGTGTGTATATCTTGTAGGAATGTATGTAGATATGGTGATATAGTGTGTAGATCTTGTAGCAATGTTTGTAGATATGGTGACATAGTGTGTATATCTTGTAGTAATGTATGTATATATTGTGAGATAGTGAATATATCTTGTAGTAATGTATGTAGATATGGTGAGAAAGTGTGTATATTTAGTAGCAATGTATGTATATATGGTGAGATAGTGTGTATATCTTGTAGGAATGTATGTAGATATGGTGATATAGTGTGTATATCTTGTAGTAATGTACGTAGATTTGGTGAGAAAGTGCGTATATCTTGTAGTAATGTATGTATATATGGTGAGATAGTGCGTATATCTTGTAGAAATGTATGTAGATATGGTGAGATAGTGGATATATATTGTTGTAATATATGCAGATATGGTGATATAGTGTGCGTATGTAGATATGGTGAGACAGCGTGTATATCTTGTAGTAATGTGCGTATATATATAGTGAGATAGTGTATATATCTTGTAGTAATGTACGTAGATATGGTGAGATAGTGTGTATATTTAGTAGCAATGTATGTATATATGGTGAGATAGTGTGTATGTCTTGTAGAAATGTATGTAGATATGGTGAGCTAGTGGATACATATTGCTGTAATATATGCAGATATGGTGATATAGTGTGTATATATTGTAGTAATGTATGTAGATTTGGTGAGACAGCGTGTATATCTTGTAGTAATGTGCGTATATATGGTGATATAGTGTGTATATATTGTAGTAATGTACGTAGATTTGGTGAGACAGCGTGTATATCTTGTAGTAATGTGCGTATATATAGTGAGATAGTGTGTATATCTTGTAGTAATTTACCTTTAGATTGTAATGTGCATTTGGGACATAATTAACGACGCGAGCTATTTAGAATTAACTGTATGAATGTGTCAGTCTGACTCCATGCTGCTTTCACTTTGTCTGGAATTCCTCCGTATGGCCAATAATTTGACCTGATAAGCGATTTATAGCGTAATAAATATTTCGTTCTCATTTTTGACATTTCATTTTCCAGTCATTCCGTCTGCTATTCCTGTTGCAATTAATCCTATATGCGTATAAATTAGATGGGAGCTACGACATTTTTAGTTCTTATCAGATATATTGATAAGTTGCGCATGATTTTTTAGAATAAAAGGTTAGGACAGACAGACATACAGACAGACAGACGGACGGACAGACGTACGGACATACAGACAGCCAGACGGACAGACGGACGGCCAGACGGATGGACGGACGGACGGTCGGACGGACGGACAGACAGACGGGCGTGTGGTAAAGTAAATAGATATACATTATTTAAAATAACCGCAAACAACATACAACCTGATAGAGGGAATCAGTAACTTGCCAAATATTACATTGTTATCACACACCCACGCACGCGAACGCACGCGCGCACGCGCGCACTCACGCACTCACGCACGCACACACGCGCACACACGCACACACATACACACACACACACACGCGCACAGACACACACAAGCGCACGCAGGCACACACTCACGCACACACATACACACACACGCACACGCACGCGCACAGACACACACACGCGCACGCAGGCACGCACGCACACACACACGCACACACACTAACGTAATATTTTATGAACGCTTGGATTATTTTATTGAACCGGTGATGAAATTACAAATTTATGTTAGCTAGATAGCGAAAAGAGTGTTTGACATTTAACAAAATCGATCTCCCGATTAAGTAATGTGCGCGCTGCGGTCTTAACAGTTAATCCTTTATGAGAAATGATGGTGGTTAATTACCAGTCTTACCTTTAGCTTTTAAAGGATGGCATTGACAGGTGAAAGCAACCGTGATATGTAAACGTATTAATTTCTTTAGAATCATGATACAATTTGCCATGGTATGTACGCACTCTGCGCTTATCAGTTAATCAGTTATGTTGCGACTCAGAGATGACAACCGTGGTATGTACACGCGTTAATTACTTTAGAATCATATTTATAATTACCTGTATGAATGTGTTAGCGTTTGGTTCCATGCTGTTTTAATTTCGTGTGCCTACTGAGCTGGCGATTTTTCTCGCATTCCCGGATAAGGTTATTTAGGGTCAACATATAACCTCATACATCGCATTCATTATTGGAGCCATTCCGTTGTATCGAACAGACGAGATAGTATGCGTCATACTAACCGATATGATTTATGGTTCCATGCTGTGTTCTCTATGTTTACGTATTTCTATGGCCTTCCATGACACTAATGACGGATTTTGTAGTAAATACTGGTGCAAACGGTTTTCGAATTCATTTTCTGTACTGATGTTGTGGGGTGAGGTGCCTAAACTGAGATGTATCGTGCGGTTGTAGCTGTGCTCCGTATCTTGAAGACGGGCATGGAACAATGACTAATCGGACATTTATATTAATCGTTGAATCACTCTATACGATAAAATACGTGTACTTTATTCGTGTTTCATATACGCTATGGCTATGTCTAGTGACATGCCATTCTAAAACGTACATTACGGATTATTAATAATATATCGCGTTTTTATGGAATTATACGTAACGATATATATTATTCATTTTCGTACATAGGTTAAGTTTGTATATAGAGTATAATTAGGATTTCTTACTCGATAAAAACGTACGCCTAGCTCGAATAATATAATGAACTTACCCGTATATTCGTTGAAGCCGCTTGAGTACTAAGACCGTTCTAATAGGACTATATTTATATAGAAGCATTGGTTATTTATGGATCGGTTCGTAGTCTATATTTATAGAATGGTACGAGATCGCTATTTATAAAGCTATTACCAATAGGCTATATAGTGACGCGTATACCAAAAAAAGCAAAGAGCTCGGTAGTTGAGCGATACGTCATCAATATACTAAAAATATATGCGCACGCGCGTAACCTACTTTATATTACCTTATATGCAAATTAGTTACTATAAATAGACTTCACCCAAAGAGCTGCATGTACTACTTGTATATACATTATATATGAAACATTTATGTACCTGTGTATACTTTATATATGAAACATTTCAGTACATTCCAGTCATCTTCTTCGGACGAGGAAAGTTTTATACCAGAGAAACGATCCAGCCAGCATTTCTACAACAGAACGTACAGAGGTCAGTAGTTCATTGTTACTGGGAAACATTGACTACAGGACAACTTGTTCATTGTTACTGGGAAACATTGACTACAGGACAACTTGTTCATTGTTACTGGGAAACATTGACTACAGGATAACTTGTTCATTCCTACTGGGAAACATTGACTGCAGGACAACTAGTTCATTCTTACTGGGAAACATTGATTACAGGACAACTTGTTCATTGTTACTGGGAAACATTGACTACAGGACAACTTGTTCATTGTTACTGGGAAACATTGACTACAGGACAACTTGTTCATTGTTACTGGGAAACATTGACTACAGGACAACTTGTTTATTCTTACTGGGAAACATTGACTGCAGGACAACTAGGTCATTGTTACTGGGAAACATTGACTACAGGACAACGTGTTCATTCTTACTGGGAAACATTGACTACAGGACAACTTGTTCATTCTAACTGGGAAACATTGACTACAGGACAACTTGTTCATTGTTACTGGGAAACATTGACTACAGGACAACTTGTTCATTGTTACTGGGAAACATTGACTACAGGACAACTTGTTCATTGTTACTGGGAAACATTGACTACAGGACAACTTGTTCATTGTTACTGGGAAACATTGACTACAGGATAACTTGTTCATTCTTACTGGGAAACATTGACTGCAGGACAACTAGTTCATTCTTACTGGGAAACATTGACTACAGGACAACTTGTTCATTGTTACTGGGAAACATTGACTACAGGACAACTTGTTCATTGTTACTGGGAAACATTGACTACAGGACAACTTGTTCATTGTTACTGGGAAACATTGACTACAGGACAACATGTTCATTCTAACTGGGAAACATTGACTACAGGACAACTTGTTCATTGTTACTGGGAAACATTGACTACAGGACAACTTGTTCATTGTTACTGGGAAACATTGACTACAGGACAACTTGTTCATTCTTACTGGGAAACATTGACTACAGGACAATTTGTTCATTCTTACTGGGAAACATTGACTACTGGATAACTTGTTCATTCTTACTGGGAAACATTGACTGCAGGACAACTAGTTCATTGTTACTGGGAAACATTGACTACAGGACAACTTGTTCATTCTTACTGGGAAACATTGACTACAGGACAACTTGTTCATTCTTACTGGGAAACATTGACTACATGACAACTTGTTCATTGTTACTGGGAAACATTGACTACAGGACAACTTGTTCATTGTTACTGGGAAACATTGACTACAGGACAACTTGTTCATTCTTACTGGGAAACATTGACTACAGGACAACTTGTTCATTCTTACTGGGAAACATTGACTACAGGACAACTAGTTCATTGTTACTGGGAAACATTGACTACAGGACAACTTGTTCATTGTTACTGGGAAACATTGACTACAGGACAACTTGTTCATTGTTACTGGGAAACATTGACTACAGGACAACTAGTTCATTGTTACTGGGAAACATTGACTACAGGACAACTTGTTCATTGTTACTGGGAAACATTGACTACAGGACAACTTGTTCATTCTTACTGGGAAACATTGACTACAGGACAACTAGTTCATTCTTACTGGGAAACATTGACTACAGGACAACTTGTTCATTCTTACTGGGAAACATTGACTACAGGATAACTTGTTCATTCTTACTGGGAAACATTGACTACAGGACAACTTGTTCATTGTTACTGGGAAACATTGACTACAGGACAACTTGTTCATTCTTACTGGGAAACATTGACTACAGGGCAACTTGTTCATTGTTACTGGGAAACATTGACTATAGGACAACTTGTTCATTCTTACTGGGAAACATTGACTACAGGACAATTTGTTCATTGTTACTGGGAAACATTGACTACAGGACAACTTGTTCATTCTTACTGGGAAACATTGACTACATGACAACTTGTTCATTCTTACTGGGAAACATTGACTACAGGACAACTAGTTCATTGTTACTGGGAAACATTGACTACAGGACAACTTGTTCATTCTTACTGGGAAACATTGACTACAGGACAATTTGTTCATTCTTACTGGGAAACATTGACTACAGGACAACTAGTTCATTCTTACTGGGAAACATTGACTGCAGGACAACTAGTTCATTGTTACTGGGAAACATTGACTACAGGACAACTTGTTCATTCTTACTGGGAAACATTGACTACAGGACAACTTGTTCATTCTTACTGGGAAACATCTCCCTCGTGGCGATGTATTCCATCAGGAATGAGGTCTCGAGAGTTGAAAAAAATTGTTTCGCAATCGAGATAAAATAAATTTGTATAAATTAGTGGTATAGAGGTAACCAGACTGTTGGGGATATTTTCAGTATTTCATACATTTTTAATGTGTTTCAGACGTTCAGTCTGTGGTTATCAGTCATAAGTCAATATATCTTAGGTTCCTTTATACAAATTTATTTTAGTTTGATTGCGAAACAAGTTCTTACAACTTATATTAATCACTCTCGAGACCTCATTCCTGATGGAATCCATCGCGCCGAGGGAGAGAGAAGAGGCAATGGAATCTAAATGCCTTGCCTAAGGGCACAATCGTAACTTCTCCAGCGGAGAGCGAACTCCGGGCCTTATACACCTGAAACGACTGTGCTATCACGATTTTTCAGTTTGATATTAAATAACTCACTCGCCCTCTTGCCATATGAATTAGAATGCCACGGCCATAGTTTGTACAGTTTATTTGTTCGTTGCAGGCGAGTTCAACATCTCTGTTCCCATGGAAATGAGAGAAGAAATTTCTCGGTATCAACAATCGCAGATGAAACAGGCGGAAAATGGCATCGAAACCAGGAACCAAACTGTTACATCTGAAAATGATATTTTTGTTAGTGATAGCGAACAAGACGGGCATGATGATCAGCCAGGTACCAGAATGTTAATGGATGGGAATGGATATGATGAATACACTCTCCCGCTCAAAGGCAGTCAATCAAGAAGTCCCGTAATATCACATAAGGGGGGTAACATTAACGACGAAGAAGATGATTACATCACTGAAAGTGGGAGAAATCATGTTACAGAACGGAGGGGAAGATGGAGCGAAGGTCATAGAAGTAGATTAGGATCGTCAGATAAAAGTGACAGAAGGTCAAACCGTTTAAGTGAAGGAAACGAAAGGTCAATTGAAGGTCAAATTCCAATAAGCCAGTTCTTTTCGCCACGGCAACAAAATCTGGGTCACGGTGAAATGAATGTGTCGCAAAAACAACTAGATGAGAATTCGATTTCTTCACCAGGTGCTCTTATGCATGAAAGAAGTGGACATAGGACATTGAGCTCGCCCAACCAACACCACATTTCTAGAAGGTCAGCTGGAGAACATGATGATTCAACAGATGCAGTGTCACCGGACAGGAGACGGTCAAACAGTCAGATTGTAGACGCAGTGTCACCGCACAGGAGACGGTCAAACAGTCAGATTGTAGATGCAGTGTCACCAGGCAGGAGACGGTCAAACAGTCAGATTGTAGATGCAGTGTCACCAGGCAGGAGACGGTCAAACAGTCAGATTGTAGACGCAGTGTCACCGCACAGGAGACGGTCAAACAGTCAGATTGTAGATGCAGTGTCACCAGGCAGGAGACGGTCAAACAGTCAGATTGTAGATGCAGTGTCACCAGGCAGGAGACGGTCAAACAGTCAGATTGTAGATGCAGTGTCACCGGACAGGAGAAGTTCGTATAATTCAGATATTGACGAATTATACTATGCACAGAAGTTGGAACAGTACCAGAGAGGTAGATTTTAAATTTTGTCAGTTATGCTAATTTTCATTATGTGTTATGCTTTGAAATGAAATCGACCATAGCATGTTCTTAAATATACTTTTCATTGCTCCTGTGTATTTATAGTCTCTAACATGTCCAGACCTGGGGTAATTGAACAAAGTAATTGTAATTACCTGTAATTAATCACAAAAATGAAAGTAATTGGATGTAATTTGTAATTGAGTAATTTTTAATTACACGTAATTTAATTAATTACTTTCAAAATATGCCTGTAGTTAACAATGACTTTTCAATTATAATTCAATTACACTCATGTATAATATGTATTGATGGCTTGCCATGGTTTCTATCATAATACAATGTACCTGTGTCAGACAGGCTATTTATTGGACACAGAATTGTAATTGGTAATTTAATATGAATAGATTTGGCTCAACATACAAATGTACATCTATAGCCCAAGGGTTTACATAAAAAGTTGTAAATGTAATTTGTAATTTAATTAATTACATTGGGAAAGTAATTGTAATTTAATTAATTACATTGTAAATGTTATGTAATTGACCTTTCTGCCGATTTTGATTGACAGCTGGCGTTAGCCAATCGCATCGCACCATTCGCGCACACCCCCGGCAACGGTTTATCGCCGCCATCTTGTTAGACAAACAATGCATATTAGACACACTAGTAACGAATAGACAAATTTGAAAAGGCGTGAATTTGATCGAAAATACGGGTTTAAAATTGTTTTAATGATGTTGAAAATGTGTAGCTTTGGTGTGTGGGTTAGTTATAGTACAAAATTAGTCGATATCCTGGTGATCGACGTTAAATTCAACCCATTTCAAAATCCTTGGACAAATCTAAAAGTGTGTATATGAACCACAAAATACCAGACAGCTGCTTTAAAAACAATGCATCTATAAAAACACCGACTGACCCCATATAGTCATTCTTTTCTCACAAACACAGCAATCAAATTTAAGCGTGTCACACTGTTTATTGGGAGTAATCAACAACTTACCCACTAACGGTACATCACAGAGACCGCCGAGTTATAATACCCGATCAAAGTCTTTCACATCGGAATTTAGCACTGATTGTGCTAATTGGTCAATTATAAAATGTGTGCACATAATTATATAATTGATTACTACACCGAGTCATTGTTTTATCGTTCTGTTAGATAAACGAGTTATGTAGTAAAATTTTAATAAAATAAGATCATGATCTGATATTATTTTTTGAAAAATATTTAAAATTAATTAATGCTGTCTGTCATTGACAATGGTGAAAAGATGTAGTTACGGGCTGTGTGACAGTGATGTAGATATCCAGATCGATTGATAGGTGACGTTAAATTCGTGCCATTTTCAAAACCTAAGACAAATCTTGAAAACATGTCTAAGGTGGATTAAGTTGTGTTTGTGACCAAACGACCAGCTGAATACATCCACAATTAATGCAAACAGATATATTTGCACAAAAGAAAGTTGAAATTAATTTATTTATGCATAATAAAATATTTTGAAAAAATATATTCTGCATTAATAGATCTACCGTTCACAAGAGATATGTGAGTATAGTGGTGATTATACATGTGGTTCATACATATTGTCGTGGATGGTGGACTAGGGATCAGATAGTAGTAGTAGTACCCATGCATGTGCATAGCTGTGGGATTCCCATATTAGCTCAGTGAACGTACTGGTGTTCAGTTTTTGGGCCTAATGTTCGAGTCTTCTAGGAGGCATAGGGTCGAGTCTCTCAAGACGGTGGCATATTTCATTTCTTTTGATGTCAAAGTTGACACGATGTGGTTGTTCACTCTTCCGTTGACTGCGCAAGCATTTACCACGAACACTTAACACGTCCTCATCCGTATATCTGTACTTTAGAGAAATAACCTTCACACCTACGTCTATTATGAGATGGGCTGTTGACAAATTAATCAATTACTGGAGAATATATTATTTTTCACACCTTGATTGGTCGGCTCAAACATTTGTGATGCTGGCTTGTATGCCCATGTTTTATCAGCTTTAGAGCTGAGCCGTGCCATATGTCCAAGCCCTTGAATCATGTATAAATATCATGCTCTTCACATCAATTTCATTACAACCATGGCGTCTATTTTTCCATGCGTTTTTTGCTCTCGTCACGTTTCCAGCCGTATGCATGCTCTTAGCTGCGATAAGTGCCACCGTTGGAATCATCGAAAATGCGGAATGATTTATTTATTCTCCCCCATTCACTTTAATTAATCTTGATTAGTGGCCTGAAACCTAGATAGATAATCACTCCTGGTATGGCAAACACACGGCTACATAGTCCCATTCATAATTGTGTCTAAATAGCTAATAATAGCATTATTATAATGGGCCTGTATAGTGCAGTACTATATATATATAAAATACGAACCTGTGATTATACGAATGCACTAGTATACGAAACTACCATTAGACGAACAAGGGATTATACGAAATCACCTGAATTCACCTAAAACCATTGCCTTCTTGCTTTCAACGAGATATTCTTATCTGGGTGAAATAAAACCGAGAAATTCGACGGAATTTTATCTAGATTAACTCGATGCAGGTCTGCGTTAGACGCCATTTTGTTAGATAGCTTGTCTCGCGTGGTTACAGCGAGCACCTGTAACTATGGGGGGGCGTGCCTAAGTAGCGTTTGCAGAAAGGTCAATTGTGTTATTACCATGTAATTGGTAATTTAATTAATTACATTGGGGAAGTAATTGTAATTTAATTAATTACATTGTAAATTTTATGTAATTGTGTTATTACCATGTAATTGGTAATTTAATTAATTACATTGATATGTAATTGACCCCAGGTCTGAAGTTCTGAACATGTCAGACTCGGGTGCAATGAATTCATCATCATCTATAGTGATTGCGTCACTCTGCATAGAGTATACTCGCAATGTCAGCTTGACGACTGTGAGTAATGTTTGATGTGTCTCCACACTGCAACATCTAAACCATGTAAAACATTGTAATCTGTCAGTTCCCATTATTATGGGTATACCATTATATATTGTTGTATGAAATTGTATATTCCAATATTCCAGTGTTGAATGGCAATACTGACCACTATTAATGAATCTTTGAATTCTGCGATCTATTCAGTTACTATTAGGGATGTCAACGTGTAGTGATTTTGGTACTCGAGTACTCGGAAAGGTATTCGATCGAGTACTCGGTTACCGTGGATTATGCTTCTTGTCTCGTCAATCAGATTGGTCCTGCTTTTAATCAATTCATTGCTTCGATGTGTTGTCAAGTCTTTCAAAGTACTTCCATACCACAGATTTAGGTGGAGGCATTCTCACAATTCACTTATATTACTATACTACTATTATATTCAAAAGATCTCTTTACAGTTTAACAGTGTTTTACGTTTATTTATCGTCGCTATCGGTTGCCCATATGAGCGACGCCTCCTGAAGAGATTAGTCATTTTAGATTTTGGAAGACAGTGCAATGATACAGACAGAGACCCATTCCAGAGTCTCCTCTGGTTCTTTTACGTGCACAGTGTAAAGCACCGACACGAGACCTCGGTTTAACGTCCCATCTGAAAGACTGTTAATTTTATTAGGGTCAGACGGGGGATTGAACCTGCGATCCCTGGATTACCAGTCCAGCGTGTTACCACTGGACTACATATCTGTCTGTTCAGTTTAACAGCGTTAACGTTAATGGCAAAAGTTACGATATTTATTATTTATGTTCAACTATTTCGGTATTGCCCTGCTATGGGTAGCTGCTTAAAGTTCTAAATTGAGTAATCAAGTAAGTGTCAATTATAACATCAAAACAAGTTCCGACCACCAGACAAAAGATGTCATTCACACGACAAACAATCGGACGACCCGCCTCAGTAGTGACGACAATGATAAAATAATTTGCATCAAACTTCGCTTACCAATAAAAATTGAATCAACACCTTAATTATTCGGTCACTGTGGCCGGCTCTGTGTGATATACAGGTATTGTTAATCACCATGACACGCTGTATATTGCATTGTTTGGTACAGCGGAAGTTTCGCTAATCCCACTGATCACGATTTGTTCACAGGCAACTCCGTATTTGCTCAAAATAAAGATTTGTTGATTTTATTTTTTTTAACCGAGTACTCGATTATCTGAAAAGTATTCGATACTCGGACGTTCGATCGAGTACTCGAGTACTCGTTGACATCCCTAGTTACTATATAAAAATATTATACCTCATTTGCATATTTTCTTCTTTACTGTATGTGACGTGCTCCGGGTGTTTATATTCAATAGTGCCCGGAGGCTTCGGGCACTATTGAGCCTGTGGCTGCCAAATCTCACGGCGTGTGAAAATTATGACACACTGCAAAATTATCTCCCTTTCATGGATAAACGGTTAGGGATAGAGGCAGTAATTCCACAAAACAGGTGGCAGTAAACTAAAGCTGAACAGTAGAATACTCTTCAATTGAAGATCAAATTTAGCCCTAACCCTAATGCCCAGATTACTGCCATTTGTCTCAAGAATACTGCCCATTGTATATTTCGTTACTGCCTCTATCATTAACGTGGATAAACAACAAAAATGTCGTCTGAAGAAAATAGATGCTTCGCAACCTTAAATGAAACTACAATAACAACTGAACTAACTAGCTCTGTGATTCTGTGATCAAAAGAATTGCCTCAATGAGGCTTGTTGAATATGTTATAGAGCTCTGGTTAAACACAGGGTTCATTCTAGGTCAGAATTTTTGGAAGAAGTGAGAAAGCGCGTGATCGCTTCCTTAAATAGTGTTCTTCAATATACTTCTGCAAAATAGGGTTAAAATGCACAGTACAACCATTAAATACAACATTTGAATAGGAGTGCTTTATAATGGGCCAGTGTATCTTCTTACTAGACAACATTTTGTTTGAAAATCGTAAAAACCAAAATTTCGCCCACATGGCCCTCTAGAATGATCCCTGTAAACAAATGTTTTTATTTTTCCTTATCAAGAGCTCTTAATTGTTGTTTTAATAATTGTTTACGAAAGTTTATATTGTTGAAAGTATTCAAAGACTGTGTCTTCTTTATTTAACTTGCATATAATAATATGTTTTCCCATTAGGATCTTCACTGATTGATATTTAATATAGAGCTCTAGATAAGATGAGTATTTCTCAATCATTTCCATCAATTTCCGATAATATCCCTCTTATCTAGAGCTTTCCCCCAACAAAAGAGAGATGGGAGAGACAGGAAGAATCATGAATGTGAGTGAGAGAAATCTAAATAAAATTTGCTTGTCTAATATTCGGTATAATATAACTGATACAGCTTCGCTTCGGTCCATATCTTACTTCAGGTCTGACTGACCAGTCCATATATTTGCATGGCGCCCTCATCGCCATGTTCTATCTGTTAATAAGTATGTTTTTTTATATTAATAGATCGTTTTCATTCTTTACCAAACACATCAAATAACTTCTCTCCAAGAATTACATCAACCCAACAGAACATTACCATGGCAATGGATGTGGATGTCGAGGAGCACCTACAGACTGTAACACCTTCACCGGTAGTGTCACCTTCAGGGTCACCCAGGAACTCAAGGTCAAGGGTTATGACCCCAGTACCGGGAGATTCACCAGTCGGAATAGGCAGCTCTAGAAGTGAGATTTCGCAAAGTTCATCTAGAAAGTCAAAGGTGCTGACCCCATCACAGTTAGAGAACCAGTCTCTTATGGTAACTCCATCCGGCAGCTCTTCTAGAAGGTTAAGAATTTCAACACCATTGGAGGAGGCGTCGACTCCATCTCCAGTAGTGTCTCCAATGACCAGCAGCCTGATGGAGTCTTCAGGTGGCTTTTCTCGTAAACCATCATCTGGCAGTTCAAGAACTCCTCCAACATCCATGACAACCACTTCTGAACTCAGACATTCAAGACAATCTAGGTCGGGAAGTTTAAAGTCGTCAAGGAACAGATCTAGGTCAGACGTCACCGCAGCTTCCCCTATTGTAGCGGGACGGAGACTAGCTCCAGGTCAGTAGTCAGATATATACACTTTGTCTCCTTATTTAATCGACCCAGAAAACGGTAGTTACCAATTGAGAATACTATCCTATTTTCCCAAAGATGGTTGAAAACATTCCCAATATTACCATTGACGTTGAGAACGTATAGATGAGAATCATCTAAAACTAATGAAGGGAATTTCACCAACCTACACGGACATAACAATGTTGTAGATGTTCTCGATCGTGACAAGACATCTTTTCACGTTATATCCTGAAACTGTTTTCAGAGATGGTGACCACTATGCCGAACAGCACGGGGAATTTCTCCCCTCAGATAGCCTCCACTCAGAACATGGCTGCAATGTCACGTGTTGGGATAGATCAGGGACATGTAGAGGAACAGGCTGAGGGAAATGAGGGAGATGAAGACAGTATTGATGAGGATAATCTGGAACAATTGTCAGATGAGGTTTGGTATTATATATTTACTGTCATGCGGTCTAGTGGTTAAGGCGTCCAAATTCTTCTGTTCTTCGCACATAACACAATATGTTTTTTTTTTAAACTTTATTTATTTTACGATTGCGAAACAAGTTTTAACAATTTATATTAATCACTCTCGTTGGCTATATTAACATTAGTTAGTATTGCTTAGTGCAGGTGGCTACTCAATAGAGGTCAAATGTATTGGGAAGCTGGATGCTAAATACAGGTTGGCTGCTTAATGGAGGCGACCCTAACACAATGTAATAGGACTATATATTCCATAGAAACCTGAATTACTCTTACCAACTACTTTCCGTTACAGGGTCCTTCATGGCCAAGTGGTTAGGGTAGCTGGCATCAAAACATTTGCCCCTCACTGTTGTAGGTTCGAATCCCACCAAGGGTGTCAACTTGTTTCATATGAGGAAGGTTGGTGGTTCTGCTCGGTTAAAGCTGGAAAGTTTCATATGAGGAAGTTTGGAAAGTCGCTATTTGACCTTAACTGTTGGTGCGACTAATTCCTAAATACAGACGTATCTGTAGTCCAGTGGTAATATGCTGGACTGGTAATCCAGGGATCGCAGGTTCGATCCCCCTTCTGACCCTAATAAAATTAGCAGTCTTTCAGATGAGACTTTAAACCGAGGTCTCGTGTCGGTGTTGTACACTGCGCACGTAATAGAACCAGAGGAGACTCTGGAATGGGTCTCTATCTGTATCATTGCACTATCCTCCAAAATCTAAAATGACTAATATCTCCTTAGGAGGCGTCGCTCATATGGGCAACCGGTAGCGACGATAAATAAATGTAAAACACACAAGACTAATTAAAATAAAACAGACAAAATAAAACTTTCCATTATTCATAGTTCATGCCGCTTGATCATGCTTAAAGCGACATTACATCGCAAAAAGCAATAAAATGCATGTTTTCAATAAACAGTGTTTTTGTGGTCTACAAACTTTCAAAAGTGAAAGTAGGATTCCTGAAATGACGTTTGTTTGTCATTGGAGTCAATACTAAACGATACTTTCGTTTAGAGATAATTTAACTAAGATTAGTCTACAAATAAATATGCATAGGCACAAATGTGAGATATAACGGTAAATATGTACGATCAATTGTGTTATTCAGGATACACGTATTACGCATGAATGTCGACTCTAATTTACATTATTTTGTTATGTCAACAAACCGCGTATACGGCGCTTGTTTATTTGTTGAAATACTCAGTTTTTGAGGCAAATATTGGAAAAACAATTATACCATATAATAGGAAATTACATTCTGCAGACATTTACCGATGTAGTGTCGCTTTAAACAACTATATATACTTGAAGGACCTGTGCCCCCCCCCCTCCATCACATTGTTTTGTATTGAATATTATGTATTTAATTTGTTAGATGGAAGGCGAGCATAGGAATGAAACAGATGAACGCCAAACGAGAAATACAGCCGAAACTACTGCCAGAATTACAGCCATGCAGCAGAACCCACACACTACTGTTAAGTATGTCTATAGAACCATTCTACATACTGAACTATCTACATATTGTATTATCTACATACCGTAATTGTCTGTATATAAGACGCAGGTTTTTTCATCCAAAATTGTATCTGCTGCGACTTATACTCCAGTTTAGAACTAAATTCCATTGTTTCCAAGACTAAAAAATGACAAATGGCGTATTACAACAAAGGGATATAAATGTTTCATACTATTTTTCTCTAATATAGATCTATATATATATATATTTAGAGTGGTGGAACCTATGCTCGGTGTAAATCCTACATATCATGGCCTATAATAAAAGTTAAATGCATTTGCCGTATATTATTATTTTCTTTAGTCGTGAACACAACTTTCAAAAAATTGTTGTTGAAAAGTTTAGCTTCATTACGTGACCATGCGCCTCAATACAGCTATCGCAATGGCACCTGTTTCCATGGGGAACTAGATATTTAAGGGCACCTATGCACAGCGTACATGAATTTTTTATTTATATACAGGTAAATGCTGAATATATTATTTTGACTTGGTAACATCAATAACTAACAATATTACAACTCGTAAGAAAAATTTTTTCTGATTATTTACAAGTACATTTTTCCCCAATTCGGATAGCTACCTGAAATGCTCATAAACCGCATCATTTCACTGGAAAAAATTCTCCCAATAAGTTGTCTGTTTATATTCTGCTACTGAACCAGTCAGGTGACAGTTGCATTAGGCCACCGGTACGCACAACGGAATGCTACTGAACCAGTCAGGTGACAGTTGCATTAGGCCACCGCTACGCACAACGGAATGCTACTGAACCAGTCAGGTGACAGTTGCATTAGGCCACCGGTACGCACAACGGAATGCTACTGAACCAGTCAGATGACAGTTGCATTAGGCTACCGGTACGCACAACGGAACGCTATTGAACCATGGTCAGCGAAAATATGTTAAAACTATTAAAATATTTTCAATACGGATGTAAATGGAAAAAATACGCCGCACATAGGAATACGCCGAGCATAGGTTCCACCACTCTATATATGTGTTACAGAACTAAGAGGAAGCCTAGAAAGCCAAGGCAGAAATCCAACTACTCGATGCCTGTGAACATAGTGAAGAAACAGTTTACGCATTTCGCCGGACTACGGGTATCCAAGGAAGCCGTGGAAGAGGTTATGAAAGTGTAAGTATTGGATCCTACACTTGAAACTCAATTACGGCAACGTTATTGGGGGACAGCATTGACATTATGGGGACAGCATTGACATTATGGGGACAGCATTGACATTATGGGGACAGGATAGGGTGGGTATCTAGTTAAACCTGCTGAAATTACACACCAAATGAGTTTATGGGACCAAAAGTTTGTCTTTAAATTAAGCATGTGTTTGATTTTCATGCATATTGGTGTGTGTGTTTTACGTTTATGTATAATATACACCCTGCATGTCCCCCTGATTCTTTGTGTGTGTGTTTTACGTTTATTTATCGTCGCTATTGGTTGCCGATATGAGCGACGCCTCGATGCATATTGGGTTGTAAATTTAACATTTATGTATAATATACACCCCACATGTCCCCCTGATTGTTTGTGTGTGTGTTTTACGTTTATTTATCGTCGCTAATTGGTTGCCGATATGAGCGACGCCTCGATGCATATTGGGTTGTAAATTTAACATTTATGTATAATATACACCCCACATGTCCCCCTGATTGTTCCCTGACTGTATTTTATATATAGGTTACCATCTACCTGTATTTTATATATAGGTTACCATCTACCTGTATTTTATATATAGGTTACCATCTACCTGTATTTTATATATAGGTTACCATCTACCTGTATTTTATATATAGGTTACCATCTACCTGTATTTTATATATAGGTTACCATCTACCTATATATTCTGTATATATCTATATTTTGTGCAAACTGTATATTTGTATATGTTGTATTGTTGAAATAAACGTTGTTTTTTTTATTATAGTGTCACCCCTATTTAAAGGGCCATAGTGTCTCCCCTATTTAAAGGGCCAGCCATTTCTGACATACATATGAGACATCTCTTTTTATGAACATCAGTACTTCCCGAATCCTATGCTTGTATGCCAGGCTGGTAGGCAATCGGTAACCATTATTTAACTAGCTGGCGGCTCACCAACCGGCCATATCAGAACGAACCCCTGACGAGGTTCGAACCTTCGACCTTGAGCTCTGTAGGCGGACGCCTTAACCACTAGGCCACGGAGACTAATAAATCTACATGGTTTGACTTCCTTGTTTTATAACAGCCACATCTGTTGACAAGAGAGGGGTGAAGCTTTACTGTTCTGCCTGCAGCTGTTTGTCTTGTTTCTCATTACAGCTCAGAAAAGTACTGGGATAATCTAGCCCTTGATCTCGAGGCATATGCTAAACATGCCCATAGAAAACAGATCAAGATGGCCGACTTTGTTCTCCTATTTAAAAGGTACTTTGTTTTTTATATGTGAATCTGTGTGTTTTTACGTTTATTTATTTGTTGCTACCGGTTGCCCATATGAGCGACGCCTCCTGAAGAGATTAGTTATTTTAGATTTTGGAGGATAGTGCATGATACAGACAGAGACCCATTCCAGAGTCTCCTCTGGTTCTTTTACGTGCACGGTGTACAGCACCGACACGAGACCTCGGTTTAACGTCCCATCTGAAAGACTGTTAATTTTATTAGGGTCAGACAGGGGATCGAACCTGTGATCCCGGGGGATCCGGGGGATCGAACCAGCGATCTCTGGAATCAGTGATGGTATGTCACTATATGGGCAATCTCTCTGCATGTTGGTGCTGTTGTCACAACAACGACCTCCGTGGTTTGCTTTTCTGATACGTCTTGTTGCATGACTTTTGTCAAATTACCTGCTGGCAATTTACCCGTCGATACTATAATAGGTTCAGTGAGAGACATTATTGGTTTTTCTATTACCTCCCTTGATGGATAAGGTCAGATTTATCCATAAATGTATATTGGTCTTTTTAGTTGGAATCCTTTGTTTTTACTGTTGTCGTCTAAACAGATGTTGTGTTAGGATAAGTGTAATTTTATCGAAATCATGTTAATTAATTGAACCAATTTTTACAGTAAGGCATCCATTGGCCATGCTAAAGGATATCTGTCGATATTTAATAATTTCATAATTATAAGATGAGAATACGGATGAGAATGGAAAACATGTGGTGCAAAGGAAACAACGATAAAAACAGGAAACCAATTAAGAGGACCAATATACTTTTAAGAGTATTCAGGGGCAGTAACTGACTAATGTTTCTCATTGGAATAATGTGTGTACTCAAAATAAAATGGTTTAAATTTATTTGTACGGATCTTTGATTAAGTGAGAAACATTTGCTGTTACAGTTCAGGGTTCCCGCTGTCGGTTGCCAATTGCGACAAAAGACAAATATTGGCACTAAATTTTGTGAGTTGGCGAAAATATTTGTCGCGACTTTTTAAAAAATCAACACAGGTTTTGTCAAATACATGGCTTCAAATATTTATTTGTGAACTATATGGCTCTTAGTTGGCTCCAAGTTTTTTTAATTGGCTCCAGTGTTTTTCAATTGGCAACAGAAGTGGCGCAGAGAAACATTCAGACAGAGGGAACCCTGTTACTTCTAGGTTGGAATATAATGTAGGCGGTCAATTGTAGATTGTATTCTGTATCCACCATCTGTGAAGGAACATACGGCTGTTTCCCTGGCACAGCATGGAGAGATCAGAAATCAACGCTTTGTGCTTTAGCCAGCTATTCCATACCATTCTGAGAGCCTCACAAACGTCTGCCGTCCATTGTACTCTCACTATCCCTACTGTCCATTGTACCCTCACTATCCATGCTGTCCATTGTACCCTCACTATCCCTGCTGTCCATTGTACCCTCACTATCCCTACTGTTCATTGTACCCTCACTATCCCTGCTGTCCATTGTACCCTCACTATCCTTGCTGTCCATTGTATCCTCACTATCCCTACTGTCCATTGTACCCTCACTATCCCTGCTGTCCATTGTACCCTCACTATCCCTACTGTCCATTGTACCCTCACTATCCCTGCTGTCCCATTGTACCCTCACTATCCCTGCTGTCCATTGTACCCTCACTATCCCTGCTGTCAATTGTTCCCTCACTATCCCTGCTGTCCATTGTACCCTCACTATCCCTACTGTCCATTGTACCCTCACTATCCCTGCTGTCCATTGTACCCTCACTATCCCTGCTGTCCATTGTACCCTCACTATCCCTGCTGTCCATTGTACCCTCACTATCCCTGCTGTCCATTGTACTCTCACTATCCCTGCTGTCCATTGTACCCTCACTATCCCTGCTGTCCATTGTACCCTCACTATCCCTACTGTCCATTGTACCCTCACTATCCCTGCTGTCCATTGTACTCTCACTATCCCTGCTGTCCATTGTACCCTCACTATCCCTGCTGCCCATTGTACCCTCACTATCCCTGCTGTCCATTGTACCCTCACTATCCCTGCTGTCCATTGTACCCTCACTATCCCTGCTGTCCATTGTACCCTCACTATCCCTGCTGTCCATTGTACCCTCACTATCCCTGCTGTCCATTGTACCCTCAATATCCCTGCTGTCCATTGTACCCTCACTATCCCTACTGTCCATTGTACCCTCACTATCCCTGATATCCATTGTACCCTCACTATCCCTGCTGTCCATTGTACCCTCACTATCCCTGCTGTCCATTGTACCCTCACTATCCCTGCTGTCCATTGTACCCTCACTATCCCTGCTGTCCATTGTACTCTCACTATCCCTGCTGTCCATTGTACCCTCACTATCCCTGCTGTCCATTGTACCCTCACTATCCCTGCTGTCCATTGTACCCTCACTATCCCTGCTGTCCATTGTACCCTCACTATCCCTGCTGTCCATTGTACCCTCTCACTATCCCTGCCGTCCATTGTACCCTCACTATCCCTACTGTCCATTGTACCCTCACTGTCCCTGCTGTCCATTGTACTCTCACTATCCCTGCTGTCCATTGTACCCTCACTATCCCTGCTGTCCATTGTACCCTCACTATCCCTACTGTCCATTGTACCCTCACTATCCCTGCTGTCCATTGTACCCTCACTATCGCTGCTGTCCATTGTACCCTCACTATCCCTACTGTCCATTGTACCCTCACTATCTCTACTGTCCATTGTACCCTCACTATCCCTGCTGTCCATTGTACCCTCACTATCCCTGCTGTCCATTGTACCCTCACTATCCCTACTGTCCATTGTACCCTCACTATCCCTACTGTCCATTGTACCCTCACTATCCCTGCTGTCCATTGTACCCTCACTATCCCTGCTGTCCATTGTACCCTCACTATCCCTACTGTCCATTGTACCCTCACTATCCCTACTGTTCATTGTACCCTCACTATCCCTGCTGTCCATTGTACCCTCACTATCCTTGCTGTCCATTGTATCCTCACTATCCCTACTGTCCATTGTACCCTCACTATCCCTGCTGTCCATTGTACCCTCACTATCCCTACTGTCCATTGTACCCTCACTATCCCTGCTGTCCCATTGTACCCTCACTATCCCTGCTGTCCATTGTACCCTCACTATCCCTGCTGTCCATTGTACCCTCACTATCCCTGCTGTCCATTGTACCCTCACTATCCCTGCTGTCCATTGTACCCTCACTATCCCTGCTGTCCATTGTACCCTCAATATCCCTGCTGTCCATTGTACCCTCACTATCCCTACTGTCCATTGTACCCTCACTATCCCTGATATCCATTGTACCCTCACTATCCCTGCTGTCCAGTGTACCCTTCACTATCCCTGCTGTCCATTGTACCCTCACTATCCCTGCTGTCCATTGTACCATCACTATCCCTGCTGTCCATTGTACCCTCACTATCCCTTGTACCCTCACTATCCCTGCTGTCCATTGTACTCTCACTATCCCTGCTGTCCATTGTACCCTCACTATCCCTGCTGTCCATTGTACCCTCACTATCCCTGCTGTCCATTGTACCCTCACTATCCCTGCTGTCCATTGTACCCTCACTATCCCTGCTGTCCATTGTACCCTCACTATCCCTGCCGTCCATTGTACCCTCACTGTGCTGTCCATTGTACTCTCACTATCCCTGCTGTCCATTGTACCCTCACTATCCCTGCTGTCCATTGTACCCTCACTATCCCTACTGTCCATTGTACCCTCACTATCCCTGCTGTCCATTGTACCCTCACTATCCCTGCTGTCCATTGTACCCTCACTATCCCTGCTGTCCATTGTACCCTCACTATCCCTGCTGTCCATTGTACCCTTCACTATCCCTGCTGTCTGTCCATTGTACCCTCACTATCCCTGCTGTCCATTGTACCCTCACTATCCCTGCTGTCCATTGTACCCTCACTATCCCTGCTGTCCATTGTACCCTCACTATCCCTACCCTCACTATCCCTGTCCATTGTACCCTCACTATCCCTGCCATTGTACCCTCACTATGTACCCTCACTATCCCTGCTGTCCATTGTACCCTCACTATCCCTGCTGTCCATCCCTCACTATCCCTATTGTACCCTCACTATCCCTGCCATTGTACCCTTATTGTCCATTGTACCCTCACTATCCCTGCTGTCCATTGTACCCTCACTATCCCTGCTGTCCATTGTACCCTCACTATCCCTGCTGTCCATTGTACCCTCACTATCCCTGTCCATTGTACCCTCACTATCCCTGCTGTCCATTGTACCCTCACTATCCCTGCTGTCCATTGTACCCTGTCCATTGTACCCTCACTATCCCTGCTGTCCATTGTACCCTTCACTATTGTACCCTGCTGTCCATTGTACCCTCACTATCCCTGCTGTCCATTGTACCCTCACTATCCCTGCTGTCCATTGTACCCTACTATCCCTGCTGTCAATTGTTCCATTGTACCCTCACTATCCCTGCTGTCCATTGTACCCTCACTATCCCTGCTGTCCATTGTACCCTCACTATCCCTGCTGTCCATTGTACCCTCACTGTCACTACTGTCCATTGTACCCTCACTATCACTACTGTCCATTGTACCCTCACTATCCCTACTGTCCATTGTACCCTCACTATCTCTGCTGTCCATTGTACCCTCACTGTATCCCTGCTGTCCATTGTACCCTCACTATCCCTGCTGTCCATTGTAACCTCGCTATCCATTGTACCCTCACTATCCCTACTGTCCATTGTACCCTCACTATCCCTGCTGTCCATTGTACTCTCACTATCCCTACTGTCCATTGTACCCTCACTATCCCCCCTGCTGTCCATTGTACCCTCACTATCCCCCTGCTGTCCATTGTACCCTCACTATCCCTGCTGTCCATTGTACCCTCACTATCCCTGCTGTCCATTGTACCCTCACTATCCCTGCTGTCCATTGTACCCTCACTATCCCTACTGTCCATTGTACCCTCACTATCCCTGCTGTCCATTGTACTCTCACTATCCCTACTGTCCATTGTACCCTCACTATCCCCCCCTGCTGTCCATTGTACCCTCACTATCCCCCCTGCCATTGTACCATTGTGTCCATTGTACCCTCACTATCCCTGCTGTCCATTGTACCCTCACTATCCCTGCTGTCCATTGTACCCTCACTATCCCTGCTGTCCATTGTACCCTCACTATCCCTGCTGTCCATTGTACCCTCACTATCCCTGCTGTTCATTGTACCCTCACTATCCCTGCTGTCCATTGTACCCTCACTATCCCTGCTGTCCATTGTACCCTCACTATCCCTGCTGTCCATTGTACCCTCACTATCCCTACTGTCCATTGTACCCTCACTATCCCCCCTGCTGTCCATTGTACCCTCACTATCCCTACTGTCCATTGTACCCTCACTATCCCCCCTGCTGTCCATTGTACCCTCACTATCCCTACTGTCCATTGTACCCTCACTATCCCCCCTGCTGTCCATTGTACCCTCACTATCCCTACTGTCCATTGTACCCTCACTATCCCCCCTGCTGTCCATTGTACCCTCACTATCCCCCCCTGCTGTCCATTGTACCCTCACTATCCCCCCTGCTGTCCATTGTACCCTCACTATCCCTACTGTCCATTGTACCCTCACTATCCCTGCTGTTCATTGTACCCTCACTATCCCTGCTGTCCATTGTACCCTCACTATCCCTACTGTCCAGTGTACCCTCACTATCCCTGCTGTATCCATGGACGAGTGTGACAATGACTGATTTCATTATTTACGGAGTGTCTGATTAATAACTTCTTGGTCAGTATGTACACTGCTGTAAATTAATCACTGCTCATTTCAGACAAGGTCATGTGACAGAGAAACAGAGTTTAAAATCTCTGATAGAGAAATACCTACCGATGGAAGAAAGAGAAAGATTAATTCCTGTTGCAAGAGCTGGGAACCGTATTGAACCATCATTGTAACTCTTATATGCAAATTTCAAGAAAAGGAACCAGATTTAACCAAAACATCTTGATATTTCACATGTACATAGTTTTGAGTTTTCGCACCATCATCAAACACAACAAGAACACTCCTCTACAAGACATCAACCAGCAACATCTACATATCACCACGAATAATCGACAATGCAAGGCACGTAACGCACCATCATCAGGACACAACAAGAACACTCCTCTACAAGACATCAACCAGCAACATCTACATATCACCACGAATAATCGACAGTGTAAGGCACGTACCGCACCATCATCAGGACACAACAAGAACACTACTCTACAAGACATCAACCAGCAACATCTATATATCACCACGAATAATCGACAGTGTAAGGCACGTACTACTAATCGTCTTAGAAACGCTCGCCCACATGGTTCGCCAGAGGCGAGGATAAATATACTGAAATACTATTATAGTTTTCAAAGACTCCTGGTGATAGCTGTGAAGTATGGTTATTTACCTTATCAGTAGGATGTTTGAACAAATTGTCTACTTAGTTTCCTGTATTCTAGTGATGCATAAATCATGCAATAGTTTGTAGTTTGCAAACCGTAATATTGTCATTACATACCTAGTGAAATTTACCTTTTAGTGTTTGTGTAATACATTATACAACCATTGCTAGTCACTAAATGTGTGTTTTTTGGTGTGTGTGTTTTACGTTTATTTATCGTCGCTACCGGTTACCCATATGAGCATATAACTTTATTATATGTCGATTGTTCCTAACAGGGAACTAGTAATATAATATATGTGGTCCTCTGTACATTGTTCCTAGCTGGGAACTAGTAATATAATATATGTGGTCCTCTGTACATTGTTCCTAGCTGGGAACTAGTAATATAATATATGTGGTCCTCTCTACATTGTTCCTAGCAGGGAACTAGTAATATATATATGTGGTCCTCTCTACATTGTTCCTAGCTGGGAACTAGTAATATATATATGTGGTCCTCTCTACATTGTTCCTAGCAGGGAACTAGTAATATAATATATATGTGGTCCTCTCTACATTGTTCCTAGCAGGGAACTAGTAATATATATATGTGGTCCTCTCTACATTGTTCCTAGCTGGGAACTAGTAATATAATATATGTGGTCCTCTCTACATTGTTCCTAGCTGGGAACTAGTAATATATATATGTGGTCCTCTCTACATTGTTCCTAGCAGGGAACTAGTAATATAATATATATGTGGTCCTCTCTACATTGTTCCTAGCAGGGAACTAGTAATATATATATGTGGTCCTCTCTACATTGTTCCTAGCTGGGAACTAGTAATATAATATATGTGGTCCTCTCTACATTGTTCCTAGCAGGGAACTAGTAATATAATATATGTGTGGTCCTCTCTACATTGTTCCTAGCTGGGAACTAGTAATATAATATATGTGGTCCTCTCTACATTGTTCCTAGCAGGGAACTAGTAATATAATATATGTGTGGTCCTCTCTACATTGTTCCTAGCAGGGAACTAGTAATATATATATATGTGGTCCTCTCTACATTGTTCCTAGCAGGGAACTAGTAATATATATATATGTGGTCCTCTCTACATTGTTCCTAGCTGGGAACTAGTAATATATATATATATATGTGGTCCTCTCTACATTGTTCCTAGCAGGGAACTAGTAATATATATATATATGTGGTCCTCTCTACATTGTTCCTAGCTGGGAACTAGTAATATAATATATGTGGTCCTCTCTACATTGTTCCTAGCTGGGAACTAGTAATATAATATATGTGGTCCTCTCTACATTGTTCCTAGCAGGGAACTAGTATATATATATGTGGTCCTCTCTACATTGTTCCTAGCTGGGAACTAGTAATATAATATATGTGGTCCTCTCTACATTGTTCCTAGCAGGGAACTAGTAATATAATATATGTGTGGTCCTCTCTACATTGTTCCTAGCAGGGAACTAGTAATATAATATATGTGGTCCTCTCTACATTGTTCCTAGCAGGGAACTAGTAATATAATATATGTGTGGTCCTCTCTACATTGTTCCTAGCAGGGAACTAGTAATATATATATATGTGGTCCTCTCTACATTGTTCCTAGCAGGGAACTAGTAATATATATATATGTGGTCCTCTCTACATTGTTCCTAGCAGGGAACTAGTAATATATATATATATGTGGTCCTCTCTACATTGTTCCTAGCAGGGAACTAGTAATATATATATATATATGGTCCTCTCTACATTGTTCCTAGCAGGGAACTAGTAATATAATATATATGTGTGGTCCTCTCTACATGGTTCCTAGCAGGGAACTAGTAATATAATATATGTGGTCCTCTCTACATTGTTCCTAGCAGGGAACTAGTAATATAATATATGTGGTCCTCTCTACATTGTTCCTAGCAGGGAACTAGTAATATAATATATGTAGTCCTCTCTACATCCAAATTTTCGGCTTAAAAGGGAAAGCAAAAATCATCCGGCTAATTCATTTTCTTTAACCCATTCAACACCAAGTAACTCACATGGACTGGTCCATGATATTCATAAACCAATAAATGAATCAGAAAATCACATTTGGACAAGTTCATTTATCAAAATGGGTAATTATGTCTAAAAATAGTCATATCACTGGCAAAAAGTGCAGATCCTGATGAGACGGCTCGTCACGAGCCGGCTCATCTGGATCTACACTTTTTGTAAACTTATTTAGAGGTCTGTGATGTTGAAAGGGTTAAGATTGTTATGAATCAATTGGGTAATCATAACAATCGTAAAGAAAATGAATTAGCCGGATGATTTTTGCTTGTGTGTTCTACGTTTATTTATCGTCGCTACCGGTTACCCATATGAGCAACTCCTCCTGAAAAGATTAGTCATTTAAGATTGTTGTAGGATAGTGCAATTATACAGACAGAGACCTATTCCAGAATCTCCTCTGGTTCTTTTAAGTGCATGGTGTAAAGCACCGACACAAGACCTCGGTTTAAAGTCCCATCCCAGTGGAAGTCGTGATAGCGCAGTGGTAGCACGTTTGCTTCAGGTGCGAAAGGTTCGGAGTTCGAGCCCCTCTGGAGCCATTACGATTGTGCCCTTAGGCAAGGCATTTAAATTCCACGCTGCCTCTTCTCTCCCTTGTGGCGATGGATTCCATCAGGAATGAGGTCTCGAGAATGATTAATGCGTGTTGTAAGAACATGTTTCGCAATCGAGCTAATATAAATTTGTATAAACTATTTAATGGTTATTTGATCAGAATTTATATCTGATTTGGTTATGCAATTGTTTGAACTGATGATTTAAGAATTTCTTTAGTGGAGACAGTTTTTCCCCAGATCTTGTTAAAATAATATTGCTGTCTGGAGGAAAATTTAACAATCCTTTTATGAACGACTCGTCATTTTTGTTCATATTTCCTTCCTGCAATGGAGGCAAGCCAAGACTTTTGTGAAGGTATTGGGCTTTAGACGTTCTGTGGTTAGCAACCGGTTTGTGAAGGATATTGGGTAATCCACGCTTGGAAACGTCTCGCCGGTTATTGGCACCCTGTGTACCCGTTAGGACACCCTGTGTACCCGTTAGGACACCCTGTGTACCCATTAGGACACCCTGTGTACCCGTTAGGACACCCTGTGCACCCGTTAGGACACCCTGTGCACCCGTTAGGACACCCTGTGTACCCGTTAGGACACTCTGTGTACCCGTTAGGACACCCCGTGTACCCGTTAGGACACCCCGTGTACCCGTTAGGACACTCCGTGTACCCGTTAGGACACCCCGTGTACCCGTTAGGACACCCCGTGTACCCGTTAGGACACCCTGTGTACCCGTTAGGACACCCTGTGTACCCATTAGGAGTGGTATTTTATTTCCTACACCCTGTGTACCCGTTAGGACACTCTGTGTACCCGTTAGGACACCCTGTGTACCCGTTAGGACACTCCGTGTACCCGTTAGGACACCCCGTGTACCCGTTAGGACACCCCGTGTACCCGTTAGGACACCCCGTGTACCCGTTAGGACACCCCGTGTACCCGTTAGGATACCCTGTGTACCCATTAGGACACCCTGTGTACTCGTTAGGACACACTGTGTACCCGTTAGGACACCCTGTGTACCCGTTAGGACACCCTGTGTACCCGTTAGGACACTCTGTGTACCCGTTAGGACACCCCGTGTACCCGTTAGGACACCCCGTGTACCCGTTAGGACACTCCGTGTACCCGTTAGGACACCCCGTGTACCCGTTAGGACACCCCGTGTACCCGTTAGGACACCCCGTGTACCCGTTAGGACACCCCGTGTACCCGTTAGGATACCCTGTGTACCCATTAGGACACCCTGTGTACTCGTTAGGACACACTGTGTACCCGTTAGGACACCCTGTGTACCCGTTAGGACACCCTGTGTACCCGTTAGGACACTCTGTGTACCCGTTAGGACACCCCGTGTACCCGTTAGGACACCCCGTGTACCCGTTAGGACATCCTGTGTACCCGTTAGGACACCCTGTGTACCCGTTAGGATACCCTGTGTACCCGTTAGGATACCCTGTGTACCCATTAGGACACCCTGTGTACTCGTTAGGACACCCTGTGTACCCGTTAGGACACCATGTGTACCCGTTAGGACACCCTGTGCACCCGTTAGGACACCCTGTGTACCCGTTAGGATACCCTGTGCACCCGTTAGGACACCCTGTGTACCCGTTAGGACACCCTGTGTACCCATTAGGACACCCTGTGTACCCGTTAGGACACCCTGTGCACCCGTTAGGACACCCGTGTACCCGTTAGGACACCCCGTGTACCCGTTAGGACACCCCGTGTACCCGTTAGGACATCCCGTGTACCCGTTAGGACACCCGTGTACCCGTTAGGATACCCTGTGTACCCGTTAGGACACCCCGTGTACCCGTTAGGACACCCCGTGTACCCGTTAGGACACCCCGTGTACCCGTTAGGACACCCCGTGTACCCGTTAGGACATCCCGTGTACCCGTTAGGACACCCGTGTACCCGTTAGGATACCCTGTGTACCCGTTAGGACACCCTGTGTACCCGTTAGGACACCATGTGTACCCGTTAGGACACCCTGTGTATCCGTTAGGATACCCTGTGCACCCGTTAGGACACCCCGTGTACCCGTTAGGACACCCCGTGTACCCGTTAGGACACCCCGTGTACCCGTTAGGACACCCCGTGTACCCGTTAGGACACCCCGTGTACCCGTTAGGACACCCCGTGTACCCGTTAGGACACCCTGTGTACCCATTAGGAGTGGTATTTTATTTCCTACACCTAGGTCTAGTGATCCATTGCGCTTATGAATATTACCAACATCAGGTATACCATTGCGAACATCAGGTATACCATTGCGAACATCAGGTATACCATTGCGAACATCAGGTATACCATTGCGAACATCCTCTCCATACAGGTTTTGTAAATGACTCGTGCTGCGAGAATTTGCTTGTGGTATCAAGTTGACATTTGATGGGATGGTCTTTGTTATAGTTTCATGTGTGTTTATCACGCGTGGTAAGTTATTTCTCACACCCAGGTCTTGTGAACCACTGCTTGTACTTGTTTTTGGCAATATTACATTAATTTCTCGGATCTAAGAGACCCTGCAGGATGACCTAATATATCTTTGAGGAACATAATGTTGTTTTCATAATAGAGTTGAGCCAGTGTCCGACTCCGCAGAGCTTGTACAGCTGCATCATCAAGATGAGCCAGTGACCGACTCCGCAGAGCTGCATCATCAAGATGAGCCAGTGACCGACTCCGCAGAGCTGCATCATCAAGATGAGCCAGTGACCGACTCCGCAGAGCTTGTACAGCTGCATCATCAAGATGAGCCAGTGACCGACTCCGTAGAGCTGCATCATCAATATGTGCCAGTGACCGACTCCGCAGAGCTGCATCATCAAGATGTGCCAGTGACCGACTCCGCAGAGCTGCATCATCAAGATGTGCCAGTGACCGACTCCGCAGAGCTTGTACAGCTGCATCATCAAGATGAGCCAGTGACCGACTCCATAGAGCTTGTACAGCTGCATCATCAAGATGTGCCAGTGACCGACTCCGCAGAGCTTGTACAGCTGCATCATCAAGATGTGCCAGTGACCGACTCCGCAGTGCTGCATCATCAAGATGAGCCAGTGACCGACTCCGCAGAGCTTGTACAGCTGCATCATCAAGATGTGCCAGTGACCGACTCCGCAGAGCTGCATCATCAAGATGAGCCAGTGACCGACTCCGCAGAGCTTGTACAGCTGCATCATCAAGTTGAGCCAGTGTCAGACTCCGCAGAGCTTGTACAGCTGCATCATCAAGATGAGCCAGTGACCGACTCCGCAGAGCTTGTACAGCTGCATCATCAAGATGAGCCAGTGACCGACTCCGCAGAGCTTGTACAGCTGCATCATCAAGATGAGCCAGTGACCGACTCCGCAGAGCTGCATCATCAAGATGAGCCAGTGACCGACTCCGCAGAGCTTGTACAGCTGCATCATCAAGATGAGCCAGTGACCGACTCCGCAGAGCTGCATCATCAAGATGAGCCAGTGACCGACTCCGTAGAGCTGCATCATCAAGATGTGCCAGTGACCGACTCCGCAGAGCTGCATCATCAAGATGTGCCAGTGACCGACTCCGCAGAGCTGCATCATCAAGATGTGCCAGTGACCGACTCCGCAGAGCTTGTACAGCTGCATCATCAAGATGAGCCAGTGACCGACTCCGCAGAGCTTGTACAGCTGCATCATCAAGATGTGCCAGTGACCGACTCCGCAGAGCTTGTACAGCTGCATCATCAAGATGAGCCAGTGACCGACTCCGCAGAGCTTGTACAGCTGCATCATCAAGATGAGCCAGTGACCGACTCCGCAGAGCTTGTACAGCTGCATCATCAAGATGAGCCAGTGACCGACTCCGCAGAGCTTGTACAGCTGCATCATCAAGATGAGCCAGTGACCGACTCCGCAGGTAGCTGCATCATCAAGATGAGCCAGTGACCGACTCCGCAGAGCTTGTACAGCTGCATCATCAAGATGAGCCAGTGACCGACTCCGCAGAGCTTGTACAGCTGCATCATCAAGATGAGCCAGTGACCGACTCCGCAGAGCTTGTACAGCTGCATCATTAAGATGTGCCAGTGACCGACTCCGCAGAGCTTGTACAGCTGCATCATCAAGATGAGCCAGTGACCGACTCCGCAGAGCTGCATCATCAAGATGAGCCAGTGACCGACTCCGCAGAGCTTGTACAGCTGCATCATCAAGATGAGCCAGTGACCGACTCCGCAGAGCTTGTACAGCTGCATCATCAAGATGAGCTAGTGACCGACTCCGCAGAACTTGTACAGCTGCATCATCAAGATGAGCCAGTGACCGACTGCAGAGCTGCATCATCAAGCTGAGCCAGTGACCGACTCCGCAGAGCTGCATCATCAAGATGTGCCAGTGTCCGACTCCGCAGAGCTTGTACAGCTGCATCATCAAGATGAGCCAGTGACCGACTCCGCAGAGCTGCATCATCAAGATGAGCCAGTGACCGACTCCGTAGAGCTGCATCATCAAGATGTGCCAGTGACCGACTCCGCAGAGCTGCATCATCAAGATGTGCCAGTGACCGACTCCGCAGAGCTGCATCATCAAGATGTGCCAGTGACCGACTCCGCAGAGCTTGTACAGCTGCATCATCAAGATGAGCCAGTGACGACTCCATAGAGCTTGTACAGGTGCATCATCAAGATGTGCCAGTGACCGACTCCGCAGAGCTTGTACAGCTGCATCATCAAGATGTGCCAGTGACCGACTCCGCAGAGCTGCATCATCAAGATGAGCCAGTGACCGACTCCGCAGAACTTGTACAGCTGCATCATCAAGATGAGCCAGTGACCGACTGCAGAGCTGCATCATCAAGCTGAGCCAGTGACCGACTCCGCAGAGCTGCATCATCAAGATGTGCCAGTGTCCGACTCCGCAGAGCTTGTACAGCTGCATCATCAAGATGAGCCAGTGACCGACTCCGCAGAGCTGCATCATCAAGATGAGCCAGTGACCGACTCCGCAGAGCTGCATCATCAAGATGTGCCAGTGTCCGACTCCGCAGAGCTTGTACAGCTGCATCATCAAGATGAGCCAGTGACCGACTCCGCAGAGCTGCATCATCAAGATGAGCCAGTGACCGACTCCGTAGAGCTGCATCATCAAGATGTGCCAGTGACCGACTCCGCAGAGCTGCATCATCAAGATGTGCCAGTGACCGACTCCGCAGAGCTGCATCATCAAGATGTGCCAGTGACCGACTCCGCAGAGCTTGTACAGCTGCATCATCAAGATGAGCCAGTGACCGACTCCGCAGAGCTTGTACAGCTGCATCATCAAGATGTGCCAGTGACCGACTCCGCAGAGCTTGTACAGCTGCATCATCAAGATGTGCCAGTGACCGACTCCGCAGTGCTGCATCATCAAGATGAGCCAGTGACCGACTCCGCAGAGCTTGTACAGCTGCATCATCAAGATGTGCCAGTGACCGACTCCGCAGAGCTGCATCATCAAGATGAGCCAGTGACCGACTCCGCAGAGCTTGTACAGCTGCATCATCAAGATGAGCCAGTGACCGACTCCGCAGAGCTGCATCATCAAGATGAGCCAGTGACCGACTCCGCAGAGCTGCATCATCAAGATGAGCCAGTGACCGACTCCGCAGAGCTGCATCATCAAGATGAGCCAGTGACCGACTCCGCAGAGCTGCATCATCAAGATGAGCCAGTGACCGACTCTGCAGAGCTTGTACAGCTGCATCATCAAGATGAGCCAGTGACCGACTCCGCAGAGCTTGTACAGCTGCATCATCAAGATGAGCCAGTGACCGACTCCGCAGAGCTGCATCATCAAGATGAGCCAGTGACCGACTCCGCAGAGCTTGTACAGCTGCATCATCAAGATGAGCCAGTGACCGACTCCGCAGAGCTGCATCATCAAGATGAGCCAGTGACCGACTCCGTAGAGCTGCATCATCAAGATGTGCCAGTGACCGACTCCGCAGAGCTGCATCATCAAGATGTGCCAGTGACCGACTCCGCAGAGCTGCATCATCAAGATGTGCCAGTGACCGACTCCGCAGAGCTTGTACAGCTGCATCATCAAGATGAGCCAGTGACCGACTCCGTAGAGCTTGTACAGCTGCATCATCAAGATGTTCCAGTGACCGACTCCGCAGAGCTTGTACAGCTGCATCATCAAGTTGAGCCAGTGTCCGACTCCGCAGAGCTTGTACAGCTGCATCATCAAGATGAGCCAGTGACCGACTCTGCAGAGCTTGTACAGCTGCATCATCAAGATGAGCCAGTGACCGACTCCGCAGAGCTTGTACAGCTGCATCATCAAGATGAGCCAGTGACCGACTCCGCAGAGCTGCATCATCAAGATGAGCCAGTGACCGACTCCGCAGAGCTTGTACAGCTGCATCATCAAGATGAGCCAGTGACCGACTCCGCAGAGCTGCATCATCAAGATGAGCCAGTGACCGACTCCGTAGAGCTGCATCATCAAGATGTGCCAGTGATCGACTCCGCAGAGCTGCATCATCAAGATGTGCCAGTGACCGACTCCGCAGAGCTGCATCATCAAGATGTGCCAGTGACCGACTCCGCAGAGCTTGTACAGCTGCATCATCAAGCTGAGCCAGTGACCGACTCCGCAGAGCTTGTACAGCTGCATCATCAAGATGAGCCAGTGACCGACTCCGCAGAGCTTGTACAGCTTCATCATCAAGCTGAGCCAGTGACCGACTCCGCAGAGCTTGTACAGCTGCATCATCAAGCTGAGCCAGTGACCGACTCCGCAGAGCTTGTACAGCTGCATCATTAAGATGTGCCAGTGACCGACTCCGCAGAGCTTGTACAGCTGCATCATCAAGATGAGCCAGTGACCGACTCCGCAGAGCTGCATCATCAAGATGTGCCAGTGTCCGACTCCGCAGAGGTTGTACAGCTACATCATCAAGATGTGCCAGTGACCGACTCCGCAGAGCTTGTACAGCTGCATCATCAAGATGTGCCAGTGACCGACTCCGCAGAGCTTGTACAGCTGCATCATCAAGATGAGCCAGTGACCGACTCCGCAGAGCTTGTACAGCTGCATCATCAAGCTGAGCCAGTGACCGACTCCGCAGAGCTTGTACAGCTGCATCATCAAGATGAGCCAGTGACCGACTCCGCAGAGCTTGTACAGCTGCATCATCAAGATGAGCTAGTGACCGACTCCGCAGAACTTGTACAGCTGCATCATCAAGATGAGCCAGTGACCGACTGCAGAGCTGCATCATCAAGCTGAGCCAGTGACCGACTCCGCAGAGCTGCATCATCAAGATGTGCCAGTGTCCGACTCCGCAGAGCTTGTACAGCTGCATCATCAAGATGAGCCAGTGACCGACTCCGCAGAGCTGCATCATCAAGCTGAGCCAGTGACCGACTCCGCAGAGCTGCATCATCAAGATGTGCCAGTGTCCGACTCCGCAGAGCTTGTACAGCTGCATCATCAAGCTGAGCCAGTGACCGACTCCGCAGAGCTTGTACAGCTGCATCATCAAGATGAGCCAGTGACCGACTCCGCAGAGCTTGTACAGCTGCATCATCAAGATGAGCCAGTGACCGACTCCGCAGAGCTTGTACAGCTGCATCATCAAGCTGAGCCAGTGACCGACTCCGCAGAGCTGCATCATCAAGATGTGCCAGTGTCCGACTCCGCAGAGCTTGTACAGCTGCATCATCAAGATGAGCCAGTGACCGACTCCGCAGAGCTTGTACAGCTGCATCATCAAGCTGAGCCAGTGACCGACTCCGCAGAGCTTGTACAGCTGCATCATCAAGCTGAGCCAGTGACCGACTCCGCAGAGCTTGTACAGCTGCATCATTAAGATGTGCCAGTGACCGACTCCGCAGAGCTTGTACAGCTGCATCATCAAGCTGAGCCAGTGACCGACTCCGCAGTGCTGCATCATCAAGATGAGCCAGTGACCGACTCCGCAGAGCTTGTACAGCTGCATCATCAAGCTGAGCCAGTGACCGACTCCGCAGAGCTTGTACAGCTGCATCATCAAGCTGAGCCAGTGACCGACTCCGCAGAGCTTGTACAGCTGCATCATTAAGATGTGCCAGTGACCGACTCCGCAGAGCTTGAACAGCTGCATCATTAAGATGTGCCAGTGACCGACTGCAGAGCTGCATCATCAAGATTGTCAGATCTTTGGTTAACTTGTCCACAAGGTGCTTGTTGGTTTCTACGTTCTAGTGGATTGTCAAGTCTTTGACTATCTTGTCTACTAGGTGCTTGTTGGTTACTTAAGCAATAATAAATATCAACCGTGGTATGTCGCGGTTGATACTTATTATTTCGATTCTAACACGACTTACTTCTAATAATTTTAAAGGAGTATTTTCTTCAAACACTGCTGCATTTGGCTTTCGAAATTTCCTCCCACGTAAGGGGTGATGACGTTATGTTTTATGGAAAATATCAATCTAGTGCATAAATGAACACAAGTTGTAACTGATCAATAATTTTATTTATTTTGTCAAATAAAACTGTACAGAATAGTAACTGAAACGTTACTTAACAAAAAAACAAGATGGACAAGAGATTATCTGATTCTAAAAATAGCTCACTTCCGTGAATTCCAACGATATTTTGTACAAACATCACGTGACTTTCATTCATAAAACTTTACACGCATTGTATAAATGACGTAGCCAAAACACGGTGCGCGTGCAGCATAGTTCAAGGTAGGTATATTGCAGAATAACCCGAGATTGATTTTGCTCTACACGTATGTATGTTATTAGCTGGGTCGTGTTAGAATACGCTTTAATGGAGGGACAAGTCTTTTTCATCGAGATATTTTTGTGATATAGGATCTTGTATTTTGATCTCTGAATTGATACTTTGTCTAGGGCTATGTTTGAACATGGAGTCAACATTCAGCTCGCCAGTTTCTGGTGTCCATTGCCCTTGCATATGATTGTCTACTTCATGTAACTCGTATTCCAGTGTGTTTACAGAAGCGACACTTGCAAACACAGTGACTGAAGCAAGGAGCCACTCCATCTCTGTGAACAGATAAAACAGGTCGTTAATGCATAGGCTATTTTCTAGAGCGGAACAGCAGGGCCTTTAAAAAAAATTGTTTTTCTTTTTTTTTTAAACAAGCCTTAACAGGTGTCTTTGGGCGGGCAGACCTATATAACTTGGAACTTGTCCGCCATTTTCACCAATGTGTACTGCTCTTTGATCAATCAAGGTAATTTAAGCAAAATGTTCTGGGGCTAACCCCAAAATACCCCTTCCCACACCTTGCTTCAAAATGCAACCTGCCTCTTTTCTGACCCACCCAGCCTCTTTTTTGATTGGCCAGTACAAATTGAATTTACAGTTAATTATGACCACTAAATTGTTTGAATTATCTTAACTCCCTTATTCCAAAAATAGCAAATGTATAAAAAATGGTTTGCAGCGGTTTCGCCACCCAAACAAGAAAGGTGCATTTCTGATGTGCTATGCAATTATCTTCTGTCGCAAAGCTGTAAAGTTTTAGATCAACTGCACAAAGTTTGCAAGTATGGTCCAAATTTGATAAGACTAAGAAAAGCGCATCTGCTGGTATAATGAAACAAAAATGGCTGTAACTCCATGAAAAGTCAACCAAATGCAAGTAGTCTTCTGCAAACTCGGATCCATTGAAAACTGTTCTGGGGAAGGAAACTTTATACAAATTTATTTTAGCTCTATTGCGAAACAAGTTCTTTCAACTTATATTAATCACTCTCGAGACCTCATTCCTAGATGGAATCCATCGCCATGAAGGAGAGAGTAGAGGCATGTGGAATTTAAATGCCTTGCCTAAGGGCACAATCGTAACAGCTCCAGTGGGGCTCGAACTGCATTAGTGGCAGGGTATATTTAGTGATCTACTTTATGCCCACCTGAACATTAATAACGAACATATTTAAGTTTCATTTACTTATAATAACATAGTTTATCTAAGCACACCGATCTTGATGCAATGTTACAAAGCTGTTTATAAATATATTGTGGATTCCATTTTACACGGATGATTTTCGGGTTGAATGGAAAATGTGTTTGCAATATTTGTGGTTTATTTATGTTTTTATTGTAGGGTAACCAGTCCATGTTGTACTAAACTTTCGGTTTCTTTTGATTCATATTTAACCCTTTGCACACTAGCGGCAGATAAAATCACTTTTGCAAACAGCATAGAGCCAGATCAGACGGCACAGAATTTACAGAATGTTTCGTCTGATCAGGCTCTATGCTGTTTGCTATTTGGAGAGTGGAACTAAAACATTTGGCTGAATAGCAAACAACATAGATCCTGATCAGATGCTGTGTTACGCAGCGTCTGATCTGGATCATTGTTTGCAAATGTGTTTTTATTACTCAGCAGGCAAAGGTTAGTAACACCGCATCTGATCAGGATCATTGTTTGCAAATGTGATTTTATTACTCAGCAGGCAAAAGGTTAGTAACACCGCATCTGATCAGGATCATTGTTCTTTATTTACTCAGCAGGCAAAAGGTTAGTAACACCGCATCTGATCAGGATCATTGTTTGCAAATGTGATTTTATTTACTCAGCAGGCAAAAGGTTAGTAACACCGCATCTGATCAGGATCATTGTTTGCAAATGTGATTTTATTTACTCAGCAGGCAAAAGGTTAGTAACACCGCATCTGATCTGGATCATTGTTTGCAAATGTGATTTTATTTACTCAGCAGGCAAAAGGTTAGTAACACCGCATCTGATCAGGATCATTGTTTGCAAATGTGATTTATTTACTCAGCAGGCAAAAGGTTAGTAACACCGCATCTGATCAGGATCATTGTTTGCAAATGTGTTTTTATTTACTTTTATTTACTCAGCAGGCAAAAGGTTAGTAACACCGCATCTGATCAGGATCATGTTTGCAAATGTGATTTATTTACTCAGCAGGCAAAAGGTTAGTAACACCGCATCTGATCAGGATCATTGTTTGCAAATGTGTTTTATTTACTCAGCAGGCAAAAGGTTAGTAACACCGCATCTGATCAGGATCATTGTTTGCAAATGTGTTTTTATTTACTCAGCAGGCAAAAGGTTAGTAACACCGCATCTGATCAGGATCATTGTTTGCAAATGTGTTTTTATTTACTCAGCAGGCAAAAGGTTAGTAACACCGCAGCTGATCTGGATCTATGTTGTTTGCAAATGTGTTTTTATTTACTCAGCAGGCAAAAGGTTAGTAACACCGCAGCTGATCTGGATCTATGTTGTTTGCAAATGTGTTTTTATTTACTCAGCAGGCAAAAGGTTAATAAGGATAATTTCATTTAGTTTTGCTTCAAATTCCATTAACCCCACAATGCTAATTTCACTAGGAAGAAAATATATGAACGTTCTGCATCGATATTTACTGTGCCTAATATTAGTCTTATTGCTAACACATGTGTCTGTTGTATTTGTGTCCCTTTAGGAGAGATTGGAGGATAATTGATTTAATCTCGACACTCCGTACTCCGGTTTCCTCCCACACAAATGACAACATTTACGCTTTCATCCGCGCCAACGAGAGTGATTAATATAAGTTGTTAAAACTTGCTTCGCATTCGTTGTAAAATAAATAAAGTTTAAAAAAAAAAAATATCTCGACACTTAACAGAGCATAAACTATACAATCTCGCTTGTGGCTGAAATATCATCACTTCTTCTCATGAACCAATAGTAGGAATCTGCAACTGTAACTGTCCTTACAACAACCGTTAACCCTTAACCTGCCAATCACGACTAAAGTCTCCTTTGCAAATAGCATAGAGCCAGATCAGAATGTGCTGTCTGATCAGGCTCTATGCTGTTTGCTATTCGGATAGTGGCGCTAAAACATTTGTCTGAATAGAAAACAACATAGATCCTGATCAGATGGCTGATCTGGATCTATGTTGTTTGCACAATCTATCCAATTTATTCAGCAGGTTAACAACAGTTAATGTGTTCCAGCAGGAGTCGCAGGAATCAAAAACTAGGTCGGTCTTTAAGCAAATTCTCATGAATCAATTTTGTAAGAATTTTGCCAAATATGGCCTAGGAGTATTTCAAAATATTGTTTACCTCGTCCTATCTCCTATTCTACATCCTTACTACTAGTACGCACTAAGCACAATGCTGTAGCATCTGTCGATAAACAATCAGTAACTCAAGCTGTCGGCAACATTTTATATCATTACCACTGAAAGTAAACAGGTATTTTTAAGTTTGCCTTTTTTAATAATATAATTATGTGCTGCCATAATATATAGGTAAAACAAAAATGTATTGATCAGCCTTCAACAAACCAGGTTGTTTACGGTTCAATTAAACCAGGTGTTACCCTAGGAACAGGCGTTGATATATTTTGGTTGGTCAGTCAGATAAATATATTTTAACACCCGAGACCATTAATTGGGTCGTATTGAGTTTCAGATATTATTTTGCCAGAAGTAAATTAGTGAAAAATCGACAGACTGGAACCCAGGCTAACCAGGTGTATACATGTCGAACAAACCAGGTGTATATGGTTCAAACAAACCAGGTGTATATGGTTCAATCAAACCAGGGTGTATATGGTTCAAACAAACCAGGTGTATATGGTTCAATCAACCCAGGTGTATATGGTTCAAACAAACCAGGTGTATATGGTTCAATCAACCCAGGTGTATAGATCTTAAACAACCCAGGTGTATATATGTCAAACAAACCAGGTGTATAGTAATACATCTCAAACAACCCAGGTGTATAGTAATACATCTCAAACAACCCAGGTGTATAGTAATACATCTCAAACAACCCAGGTGTATAGTAATACATCTCAAACAACCCAGGTGTATAGTAATACATCTCAAACAACCCAGGTGTATAGTAATACATCTCAAACAAACCAGGTGTATAGTAATACATCTCAAACAACCCAGGTGTATAGTAATACATCTCAAACAACCCAGGTGTATATATCTCAAACAAACCAGGTGTATAGTAATACATCTCAAACAAACCAGGTGTATAGTAATACATCTCAAACAAACCAGGTGTATAGTAATACATCTCAAACAAACCAGGTGTATAGTAATACATCTCAAACAAACCAGGTGTATAGTAATACATCTCAAACAACCCAGGTGTATAGTAATACATCTCAAACAAACCAGGTGTATAGTAATACATCTCAAACAAACCAGGTGTATAGTAATACATCTCAAACAAACCAGGTGTATAGTAATACATCTCAAACAACCCAGGTGTATATATCTCAAACAACCAGGTGTATATATCTCAAACAAACCAGGTGTATAGTAATACATCTCAAACAACCCAGGTGTATAGTAATACATCTCAAACAAACCAGGTGTATAGTAATACATCTCAAACAAACCAGGTGTATAGTAATACATCTCAAACAAACCAGGTGTATAGTAATACATCTCAAACAAACCAGGTGTATAGTAATACATCTCAAACAAACCAGGTGTATTTAGAGATTTAAGAATGCTATTATTGCACTTGGCCTGCTAAACCTAAAGTTTATTACTTTACTAAAAGAAATTAATCGGAATTTTGCTCAAAACTTACAAACAGCATTCTTTACAAAACTACAACCATCTATGATCTGAAAATGTATCCATGCCTTTCCATTGTATTCTGTTTCTGTTTAAAGTTAAATATGTTGTCATATTTCATCAAATAAATATATGGAATTTAATTATGTATATGGTTCAAACAATTTCACTGGTAACTGAGACTGTTTTTAAAATCGTGTCAAAAATACAACCATGTTGGCCATCTTGGATGTCTGATCAGAATGAATGTTGCTGTGTTTTCATCTAATAGGTCCGATTCTCAACTTCTAGGTCCATCAAAATTAAATAAACAGCTGCGGAAGTTGAAAATCTATTTTCGAGATTGCTCCAATTTTCGGTAACACATCAGAATAACTATAGTTCTTTTTCATCTAGTTGGCACAATGATGCAAACCAAATTTTGTGCAGTGGTTTAGTTTATACAAATTTATTTTAGCTTGATTGCGAAACAAGTTCTTACAACATATATTAATCACTCTCGAGACCTCATTCCTGACGGAATCCATCGCCACGAGAGGCATGTGGAATTTAAATGCCTTGCCTAAGGACACAACCGTAATGGCTCCAGCGGGGCTCGAACTCCGGGCCTTTCGCACCTGAAGCAAACGTGCTACCACTGCACTATCACGACTGCCATAGCAGTGGTTTCAGAGGAGATACCGATTCGATAAATTGTGGATGGATTCGACTGTCCTATGCTAATACATACACTGTATGTTAACCCTTTCCCTCATAGAAGCACCTCTTGACGTCATTACCAATAAGACATACATTGACAATGTAGTAGCAAAACCAATGTTCATAATAATGGCCAGAATCTCATGTAGTCCCAGTAATATCTATGGAGGTGGGATAGATATGGCGACTACTGATCCACTGCATGATAGCTAAATGACTGTCGTTTGTATGGAGATATAATAGTATATTAACCTAAATCTCTATGTAGTCCCAGTAATATCTATGGAGGTGGGATAGATATGGCAACTACTTATCCACTGCATGATAGCTAAATGGCTGTCGTTTGTATGGAGATATAATAGTATATTAACCTAAATCTCATGTAGTCCCAGTAATATATATGGAGGTGGGATAGATATGGCGACTACTTATCCATTGCATGATAGCTAAATGGCTGTCGTTTGTATGGAGATACAATAGTATATTAACCTAAATCTCTATGAAGGAAAGGGTTAACAAAAACATATACAAGCCCCGAATGATGTAAATATATCTTAGTTGTAATCACGTTTTATCAGTATGTTATTATTTAACTCTACAGTCAAACCTGTCTTAAGCAGCCAGCCAAGGGAATCACAGAAAATAGCTGCTTACCACATGGTGGCTGATTAAAAAATAGAGGTCAAATGTATAATTAAATAATATATTGAGAATCTGGAAACTGGCTGCTTAATACAGGTTGGCTGTTTAATGGAGGTGACCACTAATGCAGGTTTGACTGTAGATTGGGAAACATTCACACATATCATTTCAATTGATCACAAAGTTATAACCCTTTTATTTATAAACAGAAATAATGGAAAGTTTTTTTAAAAATATGCTTAATTAAATACTGTAAGCTAATAATCATATTGTAATATTGAAACATTTATATGATGGTGTTACACAATATTTTGTCTCTATGTCTTATTTCACATTATTAATTGTTATTTTTCTACATGTCTTATTTAACTTATAATCATTATGTAAATAAATGGTGTCCTTCGCGGCACGAAAATAAAAAACAAAACACAACAGGTATTGGCACTTATATGAACATTATATTTTATTGGAAAATATAAAATATATAGAGGATATAAACGCCACAAGTGAAATTCATCTTGCACTAAACAAAAATATGCTTTTCACAAAATATTAAGAAATGAGAATATCTCCTTCAGTAAAACAGTTATAAACTGATATTGTTGTAGGTAGAGCTGTCTACATGTTCAATAAATCCACTACTATAACACCTTATATCGACAGATGACATTGTATGGTTTACGTGAGTAGAAGTAGTAGGTCACTGATTCCGTCCAATCGAAAGCATTGGTTTGTAAAAAATCAACTTTATTTGTATCCACCAGATTTACTATTACTTTCAATGAATTTGTCAACAGCGGAAAAATCTTCATCTAAATCATAGTTATCATCCGAAATCTCTCTATCCTTTGTAGATATATACCTCTCCAAATCTACTCTTTCACAGTCAATTTCTTCAAGTCTTTCCATCTGTCGTAACATTTTTTTCTTACTCGGTAGTTTTTGAGGCTTGAACAATTTTGTTATTACTTTGGAGTCAAATTTGCTACCAACGTTCGGAGTATGGTTCTCGCTGTCCGGTGTAACTACAGGTCTCTGTAACGCAGACTGCTTAGCTGTCACAACTTTCTGCATCAACAAATCATGCTGCAACCCATAAAGATCTTGCCTAAAGTGCTTTACTGATTCATTTGCAATACTTTCATCGTTCCGTAAAAGTGTGCTTGTTTTATTTTTACAATTTTCATCCACTTGCAATTGATTGCTTGATGTATTTTGGGCATGTGTGTCTGATTCATTATCACAATATTTGTTTTTCGGTATATGTGTGCTTGATCGTTTGGCAAAACTTTCTTTTATCTGGGTATGAGTGCTCGATTCATCTTCAACATCA
>CM026395.1:5375535-5421107 GCA_014843695.1 Archivesica marissinica
ACCATCTATTTCTACAGAACATAGAACATCATATTGAGTATCGCCGTGTTCATGTTCTTTATCAGTTTCTCCGCTAGATGGTTCAGTATCTCTGTGTTCATGTTCTGGTTCAATATCAAGTGTTCTCAGTATTTCTTCCACTTCTCGTTGTCGTGATGCGGCTCTATCTTTGATAAACACGGGTCTTGGAACATTACCAAGTGTGTGAGCTTGCATAAGATAATGTCTGAAAGTAGACAAACATGCTATTTAGGCTGTCCGATTAACGCAGTGGTTAGTGCGCTCACTTCTCACTAATGCAACCAGGGTTCGATCCTCGGACTGGGAAGAATGTGAGATGGTACGGTGGTTCCCAGATCGGACAGGTGGGTTTTCTCCGGGTACTCCGGTTTCCTCCCACACGAATGACCACATATACGCTTTTCAAATGCGCCAACGAAAGTGGTTAATATAAGTTGTTAGAACTTGCTTCGCAATCGAAAAAAATAAATAAAGTTTAAACATAAAGAGAAAATATAACATTATGTGAAACTGTGTGCAGCATTACTTGCAGTGCAATAGATTTTCTGGGTTTTTTTGGATTTTCTGTCAAAAAAGATGATTATGATTTTTGAAAAGGGCACTTGTCCGGGACTAACGTTTTGAAATTAGCCACTTGTCCGCCGTAATTTTCGACTTGTCCCGGGCGTCGGGCGATAGGATTTGTACAGCCCTGTGCACCCTGGTAGAACAATCAACATTCCGCAAGCAAACTTGCTACCTTTCTCACATGGTAGAATTGATACCCCAGCTTGGATTTGACCCTAATGCAGTGAGTGGTAAGTGATTTGTAACCAATGACTGTTAATGACTCAAACAGAATGATATATATACAGTAGCAAGTGGAGGAAACAAAAAATCAATCAAGTCGGCAGGCAACTATGTACACGAATATGACACCAACTAGGTGAAGTAATAACATAGTACAGGTTATTGTAAGCTTAACAGATGGAATGATAGTACAGGTTATTGTAAGCTCGACAGATGGAATGACAGTACAGGTTATTGTAAGCTTAACAGATGGAATGACAGTACATGTTATTGTAAGCTTAACAGATGGAATGATAGTACAGGTTATTGTAAGCTTGACAGATGGAATGACAGTACAGGTTATTGTAAGCTTGACAGATGGAATGACAGTACATGTTATTGTAAGCTTAACAGATGGAATGACAGTACAGGTTATTGTAAGCTTGACAGATGGAATGATAGTACAGGTTATTGTAAGCTCGACAGATGGAATGACAGTACATGTTATTGTAAGCTTGACAGATGGAATGACAGTACAGGTTATTGTAAGTTTAACAGATGGAATGACAGTACAGGTTATTGTAAGCTTAACAGATGGAATGATAGTACAGGTTATTGTAAGCTTAACAGATGGAATGATAGTACAGGTTATTGTAAGCTTGACCGATGGAATGACAGTACAGGTTATTGTAAGCTTGACAGATGGAATGACAGTACAGGTTATTGTAAGTTTAACAGATGGAATGATAGTACAGGTTATTGTAAGCTCGACAGATGGAATGACAGTACATGTTATTGTAAGCTTAACAGATGGAATGACAGTACAGGTTATTGTAAGCTTGACAGATGGAATGATAGTACAGGTTATTGTAAGCTTGACAGATGGAATGACAGTACAGGTTATTGTAAGTTTAACAGATGGAATGACAGTACAGGTTATTGTAAGCTCGACAGATGGAATGATAGTACAGGTTATTGTAAGCTTGACAGATGGAATGATAGTACAGGTTATTGTAAGCTTAACAGATGGAATGATAGTACAGGTTATTGTAAGCTTAACAGATGGAATGATAGTACAGGTTATTGTAAGCTCGACAGATGGAATGATAGTACAGGTTATTGTAAGCTTAACAGATGGAATGATAGTACAGGTTATTGTAAGCTCGACAGATGGAACGACACAGTACATGTTATTGTAAGCTCGACAGATGGAATGACACAGTACATTGTGATGCAGCACAACCTAAGCATTGTTGGAATCAGTGATGCAGCACAACCTAAGTGTTGTTGGAATCAGTGATGCAGCACAACCTAAGTGTTGTTGGAATCTGTGATGCAGCACAACCTAAGTGTTGTTGGAATCAGTGATGCAGCACAACCTAAGCATTGTTGGAATCAGTGATGCAGCACAACCTAAGTGTTGTTGGAATCAGTGATGCAGCACAACCTAAGCGTTGTTGGAATCAGTGATGCAGCACAACCTAAGTGTTGTTGGAATCAGTGATGCAGCACAACCTAAGTGTTGTTGGAATCTGTGATGCAGCACAACCTAAGTGTTGTTGGAATCTGTGATGCAGCACAACCTAAGTGTTGTTGGAATCAGTGATGCAGCACAACCTAAGTGTTGTTGGAATCACAGTGTCACAGCACAACCAAAGTGTTGTTGGAATCAGTGATGCAGCACAACCTAAGTGTTGTTGGAATCAGTGATGCAGCACAACCTAAGTGTTGTTGGAATCTGTGATGCAGCACAACCTAAGTGTTGTTGGAATCAGTGATGCAGCACAACCTAAGTGTTGTTGGAATCACAGTGTCGCAGCACAACCTAAGTGTTGTTGGAATCAGTGATGCAGCACAACCTAAGTGTTGTTGGAATCACAGTGTCGCAGCACAACCTAAGTGTTGTTGGAATCACAGTGTCGCAGCACAACCTAAGTGTTGTTGGAATCACAGTGTCACAGCACAACCAAAGTGTTGTTGGAATCAGTGTCGCAGCACAACCTAAGTGTTGTTGGAATCAGTGATGCAGCACAACCTAAGTGTTGTTGGAATCAGTGATGCAGCACAACCTAAGTGTTGTTGGAATTGGTGATGCAGCACAACCTAAGTGTTGTTGGAATCAGTGATGCAGCACAACCTAAGTGTTGTTGGAATCAGTGATGCAGCACAACCTAAGTGTTGTTGGAAACAGTGATGCAGCACAACCTAAGTGTTGTTGGAATCAGTGATGCAGCACAACCTAAGTGTTGTTGGAATCTGTGATGCAGCACAACCTAAGTGTTGTTGGAATCAGTGATGCAGCACAACCTAAGTGTTGTTGGAATCACAGTGTCACAGCACAACCTAAGTGTTGTTGGAATCACAGTGTCGCAGCACAACCTAAGTGTTGTTGGAATCAGTGTCGCAGCACAACCTAAGTGTTGTTGGAATCAGTGTCGCAGCACAACCTAAGTGTTGTTGGAATCAGTGTCACAGCACAACCTAAGTGTTGTTGGAATCAGTGTCGCAGCACAACCTAAGTATTGTTGGAATCAGTGATGCAGCACAACCTAAGTGTTGTTGGAATCAGTGATGCAGCACAACCTAAGTGTTGTTGGAATCAGTGTCGCAGCACAACCAAAGTGTTGTTGGAATCAGTGATGCAGCACAACCTAAGTGTTGTTGGAATCAGTGTCGCAGCACAACCTAAGTGTTGTTGGAATCAGTGATGCAGCACAACCTAAGTGTTGTTGGAAACAGTGATACAGCACAACCTAAGTGTTGTTGGAATCAGTGATGCTGCACAACCTAAGTGTTGTTGGAAACAGTGATGCAGCACAACCTAAGTGTTGTTGGAATCACAGTGTGGCAGCACAGCCTAAGTGTTGTTGGAATCAGTGATGCTGCACAACCTAAGTGTTGTTGGAAACAGCGATGCAGCACAACCTAAGTGTTGTTGGAATCACAGTGTCGCAGCACAACCTAAGTGTTGTTGGAAACAGTGATGCAGCACAACCTAAGTGTTGTTGGAATCAGTGATGCAGCACAACCTAAGTGTTGTTGGAATCACAGTGTCGCAGCACAACCTAAGTGTTGTTGGAAACAGTGATGCAGCACAACCTAAGTGTTGTTGGAATCAGTGTCGCAGCACAACCTAAGTGTTGTTGGAATCAGTGATGCAGCACAACCTAAATGTTGTTGGAATCAGTGATGCAGCACAACCTAAGTGTTGTTGGAATCAGTGATGCAGCACAACCTAAGTGTTGTTGGAAACAGTGATGCAGCACAACCTAAGTGTTGTTGGAATCAGTGATGCAGCACAACCTAAGTGTTGTTGGAAACAGTGATGCAGCACAACCTAAGTGTTGTTGGAATCAGTGATGCTGCACAACCTAAGTGTTCAGACTGAATGGTTGCCAGTTGAGATTAAGCAAGGGTAAGACAGTGGTCCATAATCTAAGTTACATATATACCTCTGTACCACCAGGTTTTGACAATTTGGCTGTAAGTAGTCAAACCTGTGTTAGTGGTCACCTCTATTAAGCAGCCAACATGCATTAAGCAGCCAGTTTTCAGATTCTCAATATGTTACTTTGTTATATATATTTACCTCTGTTAAGCAGCCACTTTCTGTGAGTCCCTTGGCTGGCTGCTTAAGACAGGTTTGACTGTACATTTATTGCCAGAATATAAACATAAATTATATACAATCCTATGATGAAATCGCTCTTACGGCTGACATAGAGCCAGAGGTGCCTCAAGCTAACTGTAAGATCAGGATTTCCATTACAAATTAACTTAGCAGTTTTGCAACGTTTGGCAACTTTAGTCAACGCTTTAGTCAACCATATTTATTTTTTGAATAAACAGTCAAGTATAAATAATATTGTTATGATTGTATGTTATGATTCGGGTTTGACGCCTGCATCAGCACCATTTTTGGGCTATATCGCCGGCGGGCAGTTTACCTAACAACACCTTTCCTGGGCAGGCTCCAGCGGTTAATCAGTACTTGGGTGCACCAACCTCCATAAGAAACTGCCAACTTTTTCATATAAATGAGACACGGCCTGAGCGGGGCTCGAACCCGTGACCATCAGTGATGATAGGTTACAGTGGTATACAAGTCAGCGACCTTAACCACTCGACCACGGAGGCGGACAAGTATAAATAATAGGTACATACATGTAGGATTGAGGAGAAAGCATCTTGCTTGTTTGGTTACCTCTTTTCTTACCCTTTGCACGCTAGCGGCAGATAAAATCATTTTTGCAAACAGCATAGAGCCAGATCAGATGGCACAGAACATGCTGTCTGATCAGGCTCTATGCTGTTTGCTATTCGGATAGTGGAGCTAAAACACTTGGCTGAATAGCAAGCAACATAAAACACTTGGTTGAATAGCAAACAATATAGATCCTGATCTGGATCTAATGTATTTGCAAAAGTGATTTTATTTACTCAGCAGGCAGAGTTAAGGGTTTTGGCATTCTTAACCAACCCCGTGTCAACTGATACAAGAAATAATGGAGATTTCTCAATAAGCTACAATCTTCTGATTCAATCCACATATTGTTCCAGTATATATTCATGTTGTCTCAGTATGCACACAGTGTTTATTACCGTAATAACTTTGCTATTGCATTGAGAGATTGCTGTATCTGTTCATCTTTACCCCTCAACCCGCTCGCCTCCCAGTATATATTCATGTTGTATCAGTATGCACACAGTGTTTATTACCGTAATGACTTTGCTATTGCATTGAGAGATAGCTGTGTCTGTTCATCTTTACCCCTCAACCCGCTCGCCTCCCAGTATATATTCATGTTGTATCAGTATGCATACAGTGTTTATTACCGTAATGACTTTGCTATTGCATTGAGAGATAGCTGTGTCTCTTCATCTTTATCCTTCAACCCGCTCGCCTCCCAGTATATATTCATGTGTGACATGTCCGGTAATACTTTCACCTGTAATATATAATAAATGTAGAACAAACATGCAAATGAGATGAATTTATATCGCTGGCCGAACTGGAGCAGGCCTGATGGTCATCAAACTGTTCTCAAATCTCAGTGTGTGTTTTTACGTTTATTTATCGTCGCTACCGGTTGCCCATATTAACGCCGCCTCCTGAAGAGATTAGTCATTTTAGATTTTGGAGGATAGTGCAATGATACAGACATAGAACAATGCTTTAACGTGCACGGTGTAAAGCACCGACACGAGACCTCGGTTTAATGTCCCATCTGAAAGACTGTTAATTTTATTAGGGTCAGATGGGGGATCGAACCTGCGATCCCTGGATTACCAGTCCAACGTGTTAACCACTGGACTACAGATCCGACTCAATTTCAAGTGATATGATTGGGTTTGAGATTTGCTCTTGGCTCAACCAATCAGAAGTTTGAGATTGGTTAACTGTTATAACCTCGGGCACTGTTTTAAATTATTGCTCAAGACAGTATCTTATGTTTTACCAAGTGTGAAATTTTATTTACCTGTTATTTACCCATTTGATTCTGGATACCGTTCAAACAGTATTTGCTAAGAACATAGAGCCAGATCAGCCACCATGGAACGTTCCGTCTGATCAGGCTCTATGCTGTTTGCTATTCAGATGATCTTACTAACACATTTGGCTATGTAGCAAACAACATAGATCCTGATCAGCATGCAGCGTCACACTGCGGCTGATCTGGATCTATGTTGTTTGCAAAAGCCTTTAAATATATCCAGAATCACATGGATTAATGAAAAACTTTGTATTCTATTTGATAATACATGTATAATAATAATATTATGAGTATAATAATTATGTTTTGTCACACGACTGTAATAAAAACCATTACATACTTTCTTGTGGAAGTCGTGATAACCCAGTGGTAACGCGTTCGCTTCATGTGCGAAAGGCCCGGAGTTTGAGCCCTGCTTGAGCCGTTATGATTGTGCCCTTGCTTCAAGGCATTTAAATTCCATGTTGCCTCTTCTCTCTCCCTCGTGGCGATGGATTCCATCAGGAACGAGGTCTCGAGAGTGATTAATATAAGTTGTAATAACTTGTTTCGCAATCGAGCTAAAATAAATTTGCATAAACTGAACACCTCCAAGGATTCTGATTGGTCGTGGCTTCCATTTGACAAGATTTGACAAATAGTTTGCAACTTTGCTGTTGAAAATCAATAAAATGTTAAATATGCACTAGTGAATTTACAGTATAGTGATTAAATGTTAAATATGCACTTGTGAATTTACAGTATAGTGATTAAATGTTAAATATGCACCAGTGAATTTACAGTATAGTGATTAAATGTTAAATATGCACTAGTGAATTTACAGTATAGTGATTAAATGTTAAATATGCACTAGTGAATTTACAGTATAGTGATTAAATGTTAAATATGCACTAGTGAATTTACACTATAGTGATTAAATGTTAAATATGCACTAGTGGATTTACATTATAGTGATTAAAATTAATGTGTCGACTTGCAACGTGGTGTTGTTTGTTTCATTATCAGGGACTATTTACTACAGCGTACAAATGGACCTTGCTGAATTCATTGAGGTGTTATATGTCTGTCTGTCTGTCTGTCTGTCTGTCTGTCTGTCTGTCTGTCTGTCTGTCTGTCTGTCTGTCTGTCTGTCTGTCTGTCTGTCTGTCTGTCTGTCTGTCTGTCTGTCTGTCTGTCTGTCTGTGTCTGTAACATCATCAAGACAGAATTAATCTGAATTCCTACCTTTATAATTGTAGCATTAACTCTGAGCTCTCCACTGCCTATAATCTGGCAGATCGCTGCGTAGAGTACATCGCTCACGTAGTCTGCCCGCCTCACCATACCGTCAGAGTATCTTTGCTTAGACCTGGCAGGCCGACTTTGACCACCAGTGTCAGGTGGAGATATCTGTACATATAGGTAACGAGACACATGTCAATTGTGTTTAGCTAATTAACTGTGTGTGCACGTGCACATACCTACAATATGTCCCCATGTAGAAATTTCAATAGTGATAAAATACATGCACAAATCATATAATGTGTGTTAACTAACTCAATCAAGTTAATTACTGAAACAAAACATCATTAGAAACCAATATAATTAAATTGATTAATTAACCTGTAAATAGTCATTATGTTACACTCAAGCAGGGGCAGAAATAAAATGGTGTAGAAATTTGCCTTACTTTTTCATAAACTGGAGCATACCATTTTGTGTCGCTTTTTCTGAAAATAAATTACATTACTATAGCAATAAATTGTATCCATACTCGGTACCCACTAGGGGCCTGGTCTGCATTCAACTTGGTAATTTGGTTCATTGCTAGTCCAAACTAGTCTTACCCTGCATCATTTGTGTGTGTGTGTTTTATGTTTATTTATCGTCGCTGTGCACGGTGTACAGCACCGACACAAGACCTCGGTTCATTTTATTAGTGTCAAAAGTTTTAAAGTTTAAACTTTTATTTATTTTACAACGATTGCGAAGCAAGTTCTAACAACTTATATTAATCACTCTCGTTGGCGCGGATGAAAGCGTATATGACTATATGTGGTAATTTGTGTGGGAGGAAACCGTAGTACCCGGAGAAAACACACCTTTCCAATCTGGTGACCACCGTACCATCTCACATACTTCCCAGTCCGAGTATCGAACCCGGGTTGATTTGGTGAGAAGCAACCGTGCTAACCACTGCGTTAATCGGACATCGCGTTCAGACAGAATCATAAATGTGGTCTTTGATGATCATAAATGTGGTCTTTGATGACCAAAAATGTTCACGTTTACAATATTTCAAACTGCAATAGTTATGAATCATAGGCGTAAGGCAGTGAGAATAAAATGTGTTATTCTGCTGTTTCCAACCAGTGGAATACCACACATTATTTCACCGATAAATTGGATTGCATATATAGATGTATATAGTGTATGAAATGTGCGGGTATGTCTGTTCTTTACATTCTGGAATGAAAATTCAAAATGGCTGCCCCCAGCACACTGAGATCACATGCCCTCCAAGTGAATCTCCACATGATAGATAAAACTATTTATGCCAATAATTCTGTTGCTTTTGTAAGAATTTGAATAATTCTGCTATACACTGCATTTATAAAACTCCTTTCATAATGCATCATCATACTGATATATGTTCATATGCATGTAGAGTGAATTAATGAGAGAAAGAAATATGGTCTGACACCGTGACGGTGCAAAATGACGAGTTACTGTATGGTAATACCAACCATGATGGCAGTGTATCGCTCACCTGACGCCATTTATTACACAGGGTCACCATTTTAACAACTTGGTCGGTAGCCCTGTAAGCGAAATATCCTGGGTTGGCATGTCTACATCTGTGCGAGGGGTTTGACATTATCGTGGAAGATAGATAGATAGTTGGTTGCCATATTGTTCACACCCTATGACACAGACATATGATAATATGTGTTCGGTTAGTACGTAAACATGACTAGGTTCCCATATGAGCGACGCCTCCTGAAGAGATTAGTCATTTTAGATGTTTGTAGGATAGTGCCATGATACAGACAGAGACCCATTCCAGAGTCTCCTCTGGTTCTTTTACGTGCAGTGTAAAGCACCGACACAAGACCTCGGTTTATTAAAGTCCCATCTGAAAGACTTTTAATTTTATTAGGGTCAGACGGGGGATCGAACCGGCAAACATAGCTTTTACCTGTTTACATACATATATTATATATATATACTAACCTGGAGTTACCTCCCTTGTTGTTAAATTCTTATGTTTGTATATTTCATTACCTGTTTGCTTTGCTCAGCATTTTCTGCATAGTTTTTGATTTCTTTAAACTACTCAGTAGGTAATAGCCTGAGTGGATTCTCTTGACACATTGATATTTCGAACTGCTGAGGAAGAATATATTTCGACTGCGTAAGGAGGCTGCCATATTGCATATATTTTTGCTTTGCTTGATTTATTATTTATTAGTAGAAACGAAAACAAACATTAATCTAAAACGTTACCGGATAGTGTATAGGTTACATAGCTGCTTTGATCAACATTTACCGAACGAACATAAGATATACAAGTTTAAGCCTTAACATGTAACATTTGACTCCATAACATTTTACATGTAGAATGTATTCTGTTATGTTGACAACTCCGATCAATTCCATTCAAATACACCAAAATATTATTTCCGTCTTGCAAAGAAACGTGAAATTTTGCAAAATATTGAATTTTATTCTTCTTTTGAAGTGTCAGTTGTGTAAATTTGTTCAATAATAAACAACATGTCAAGTAGAGCATTGAGGAGGCTCCGTGGTGATGATTTAGGAAATCTGAATTTGCCAGAAAATCTTTCTGATGATGATGCAGATGGAGTGCAAGCTCAAAATAAGAAAAGCAAGAAGAAAAAGAAACAGACAGTGGAAAACATGTTCGAGCTGGTATGATGTTGCTATGGTGTTATCGAACACAAGTAGTAGTGTGGCATCCGTGGTCCAGTTGTAGAGCGTCGGTTTTGGAATCGTACGTTCCCGGGTTCGATACTCGGTTAGGACACGTATGTAGTGTCATTGAGCAAGTCACCTCACACACATTGTTTAGTACTGGTTAACCACTTAGGTCGGCTAAGCTTGCCCAGGAAAACATGTCTACGTCCCCGCAAGAGGTTTGACATTAATGGAACATACATACATATAATCAATAGTATACATCCTAATTAGTACTTTGGCAGCTTATGCATATACGTGTCTGCTCCAGATCTGTGTAGGGTTTACGAATTACTCAACCAGATTATTCATTGACTCAATATCCCGGGTTTTGTTGCATGAATATTCCTAAAACTGCTTGTTTGAATCATGGTGAAATTATCTAGCAAACTTTGGCCAGGTTTGATGACCAGTCGAGCATCATCACACGTGGCATCCGTGGTCCAGTGGTAGAGTGTCGAATTTGGAATAGATCAGTCCCGGGTTCGATACTCGGTCAGGCCACGTATGTAGTGTCATTGAGCAAGGTATCTCACACACATTGTTTAGTACTGGTTAACCACTGGCTAAGCCTGCCCGGGAAAACATGTATTGGTCCCCACAAGGGGTTTGACATTAATGGAACATACATACATATTTTATTAGCTGGGTATATATCCTAATCTGCCTGACTGCGAGGTCATATGCAGATTGGAAGGGGCAGAGTGTACCAATATATTGCGGTAGCGAGATATATGTTGCCAGGGACAGAATTTCACGAAAACATATCGAGTGTTTTGCTGGATGAAATATATATGTCAAGTTCAAGCACATGCTCAATCACATTTGTATCATCATACATTGAATTGTGGGAAATTATTTGTTACAGCTAAATGAAGAAGAGGAAGATCACATACCAGATGACTGTAGTATCTCTGAGGAAGCCGAGACACAGCCAGAGAGACAGACAAACCAGGCCGGGAACAAGAAGAAAAAGAAGAAGAAAAGGAAGAAAGGAAAAGAGAAAGAGTCAACAGAAGAGAATAATATAAAGGATGCAAGTATTGTTCAATCAGGCCCATCGTGAGAAATCGTGCGATCGCGTCCTTAAATGGTGTTATTTAATTAATAAATTTCAACAAAATATGGTTAAAATGCACAGTATGACCATTAAATACAACATTTTAATAGAAGGACTGGTTTATAATGGGCCAGTGTTATACTGGCCAACATTTTGTATGAAAATTGTAGAAAGAAAAAATTATGTTTTTTAGGGAGAAATGGGGTATCCAGAAGGCGACTATTTCGCCCACATTGCCCTCTAAAATTATCCCTGCAGATAGACACACATACACAGTGGTCGAGTGGTTACGGTCGCTGACTTGTATACCACTGTAACCTATCATCACTGATGGTCACGGGTTCGAGCCATGCTCAGGCCGTGTCTCATTTATATGGAAAAGTTGGCAGTTTCTTACAGAGGTTGGTGCACACAAGTACTGGTTAACCGCTGGAGCCTGCCCAGGAAAGGTGTTGTTAGGTAAACTGCCCGCCGGCGATATAGCCCGAAATGGTGCTGATGCAGGCGTAAAACCCGAAATATAAATACACAGCAAAAAAGAATGTGCCATTAGTTTTCCGGCAAGCGTATTTTCTATAAAGCGTACATGATTTGTATGCTAATCTTTCTTAATATACTTCTATCTAGGGTGAAGATGAGATAGACGCCAGTATCAGAGAAGTGAACAGAATTTTGAATAACGGCAATATTGGAGAAGGAGAGATAATGGCAGCTACTGATGCAAGTTTCCATGCAAGCAATAAGGCTCTACTGATGGTTGAACACAAGTAAGTTTGAAATCATTTCTTGGAATATACATGAACAAAACAAAATGTAGTGACATCTATAGGCATATGTTGTCTGTAGTTTTAGCTGTGGTTTAAACAGAGATGAATCCTTATGATATCATTAAAGCGACATTACATCACAAAAAGCAAAAAAAGCATTTTTCACGTATAAATGCATTGCTACAAATTCTTCCGAAAACGTTCGAACACTAACATTGAATCAATAAACAGTGTGTTTGTGGTCTACACACTTTCACTGAAACAAATTCAATGTAGACATATTAAATTTAGTTTTGTACCTGCTGATACGGTGCGTATGCTGTATGAATGTGTGCGTATGTTAGTGAGGGTCCGCCTCCGTGGTCGAGTGGTTAAGGTCGCTGACTTGTGTACCACTGTAACCTATCATCACTGATGGTCACAGGTTCGAGCCCCGCTCAGGTCGTGTCTCATTTATATGAAAAAGTTGGCAGTTTCTTACGGAGGTTGGTGCACCCAAGTACTGGTTAACCGTTGGAGCATGCCCAGGAAAGGTGTTGTTAGGTAAACTGCCCGTCGGCGATATAGCCCGATGCAGGCGTAAAACCCGAAATTTAACATAAAATATAACATAATGTTAGTGAGAGTGTATGGGGTGAGAGTATACTTATTAGACGTACAGATAATCGTATGTCAATTTCTTATTGGAAATAAAATGTTTAGATGATGTACTTGTAAATGTAGAATGAAAATACAGTCAAACCTGTGTTAGTGGTCACCTCTATTAAGCAGCCAACTGGTATTAAGCAGCCAGTTTCAAGATTCCCAATACATGGACATGGACTGGTGCATTCAACACCCAAGTAACTGACATGGACTGGTGCATTCAACACCCAAGTAACTGACATGGACTGGTGCATTCAACCCCAAGTAACTGACATGGACTGGTGCATTCAACACCCAAGTAACTGACATGGACTGGTGCATTCAACCCCGAGTAACTGACATGGACTGGTGCACCCATTCAACCCCAAGTAACTGACATGGACTGGTGCATTCAACCCCAAGTAACTGACATGGACTGGTGCATTCAACCCCAAGTAACTGACATGGACTGGTGCATTCAACCCCAAGTAACTGACATGGACTGGTGCATTCAACCCCAAGTAACTGACATGGACTGGTGACATTCAACCCCAAGTAACTGACATGGACTGGTGCATTCAACCCCAAGTAACTGACATGGACTGGTGCATTCAACCCCAAGTAACTGACATGGACTGGTGCATTCAACACCAAGTAACTGACATGGACTGGTGCATTCAACCCCAAGTAACTGACATGGACTGGTGCATTCAACCCCAAGTAACTGACATGGACTGGTGCATTCAACCCCAAGTAACTGACATGGACTGGTGCATTCAACCCCAAGTAACTGACATGGACTGGTGCATTCAACACCAAGTAACTGACATGGACTGGTGCATTCAACACCCAAGTAACTGACATGGACTGGTGCATTCAACCCCAAGTAACTGACATGGACTGGTGCATTCAACACCCAAGTAACTGACATGGACTGGTGCATTCAACACCCAAGTAACTGACATGGACTGGTGCATTCAACACCCAAGTAACTGACATGGACTGGTGCATTCAACACCCAAGTAACTGACATGGACTGGTGCATTCAACCCCAAGTAACTGACATGGACTGGTGCATTCAACCCCAAGTAACTGACATGGACTGGTGCATTCAACCCCAAGTAACTGACATGGACTGGTGCATTCAACCCCAAGTAACTGACATGGACTGGTGCATTCAACCCCAAGTAACTGACATGGACTGGTGCATTCAACCCCAAGTAACTGACATGGACTGGTGCATTCAACCCCAAGTAACTGACATGGACTGGTGCATTCAACCCCAAGTAACTGACATGGACTGGTGCATTCAACCCCAAGTAACTGACATGGACTGGTGCATTCAACCCCAAGTAACTGACATGGACTGGTGCATTCAACCCCAAGTAACTGACATGGACTGGTGCATTCAACCCCAAGTAACTGACATGGACTGGTGCATTCAACCCCAAGTAACTGACATGGACTGGTGCATTCAACCCCAAGTAACTGACATGGACTGGTGCATTCAACCCCAAGTAACTGACATGGACTGGTGCATTCAACCCCAAGTAACTGACATGGACTGGTGCATTCAACCCCAAGTAACTGACATGGACTGGTGCATTCAACCCCAAGTAACTGACATGGACTGGTGCATTCAACCCCAAGTAACTGACATGGACTGGTGCATTCAACACCAAGTAACTGACATGGACTGGTGCATTCAACCCCAAGTAACTGACATGGACTGGTGCATTCAACACCAAGTAACTGACATGGACTGGTGCATTCAACACCAAGTAACTGACATGGACTGGTGCATTCAACCCCAAGTAACTGACATGGACTGGTGCATTCAACACCAAGTAACTGACATGGACTGGTGCATTCAACCCCAAGTAACTGACATGGACTGGTGCATTCAACACCAAGTAACTGACATGGACTGGTGCATTCAACCCCAAGTAACTGACATGGACTGGTGCATTCAACCCCAAGTAACTGACATGGACTGGTGCATTCAACACAAAGTAACTGACATGGACTGGTGCATTCAACTCCAAGTAACTGACATGGACTGGTGCGTGATATTTAACCCATTCAACCCCAAGTAACTGACATGGACTGGTGCATGATATTTAACCCATTCAACCCCAAGTAACTGACATGGACTGGTGCATGATATTTAACCCATTCAACCCCAAGTAACTGACATGGACTGGTGCGTGATATTTTCAGACCAATAAATTAATAAGAAATTACCTTTGGACCAGTTCATTTATCAAAATGGGTAATTTTATCAAAAAATAGTAATAATTATTACTGGCAAAAAAGTGCAGATCCTGATGAGACGGCTCGTCACGAGCCGGCTCATCTGGATCTACACTTTTCATAAGCCTATTTAGAGGCCTGTGGGGTTGAAAGGGTTAATTAATTACTAGTCATGAGGAAGTAAAAATAATAGAGTGGCAATGACTATCACGGAGATAATCTCAATAAGCTTTAAGCTTTCGATTAAATCCATTTTCATTCTGTATACAATAGATATTTACTGTACATTATGAACGAATAAATACAGACGGATCTGTAGTCCAGTGGTAACATGCTGGACTGGTAATCCAGCGATCGCAGGTTCGATCCCCCGTCTGACCCTAATAAAATTAACAGTCTTTCATATGGGACATTAAACGCTCGAACGTCCGAATATTCGAATACTATTCCAGTATTCGAATATTCGGAAAATAATATTATATTTGCAAGAATGAAATAAACTGTCATAAAAGCAGATAATATTATGTTGTTTTCCATTGAAGCCATCATAAAACCTTCCAATACAAAAGAAATCGCCGCAGGATGTATGAATAAACCATGTTGTGGCAGGTGTTAATTGACGCTTTGTGCCTTGTAATCGGATAATTACACTAGGTGCTAAAGTGGCTAGTATTTATTTATGATGTCAAAATTGTTTAGACGGACCTGTAGTCCAGTGGTTAACACGTTGGACTGGTAATCCCACATTTTATGAGAGTTTGAGTTTTTGATGGAATTCTATCGAATATTCGAATACCTTCTCGACCGAATATGGGAATAGCTAAATCGCTATTCGTTGCCATCACTACTAAACAGCGATCATTGATGTATCATATGGTTTGGTTCCATTTATGTATTCACATGTTCCGATTCCCGGGTTCAAGTTTCGTGGTTACGTATTTTGCAGACACTTAAACCCCGAGAATGAGTTAAAGAGAATATTTGGCTCAAGAACGATACGCGAGGAGGCAACGTAAGTGTATTGTATAGGAGAGTATTTGGCTCAAGAACGATACGCGAGGAGGCAATGTAAGTGTATTGTATAGGAGAGTATTTGGCTCAAGAACGATACGCGAGGAGGCAATGTAAGTGTATTGTAGACTAGGAGAGTATTTGGCTCAAGAACGATACGCGAGGAGGCAACGTAAGTGTATTGTATAGGAGAGTATTTGGCTCAAGAACGATACGCGAGGAGGCAACGTAAGTGTATTGTAGACTAGGAGAGTATTTGGCTCAAGAACGATGTACGCGAGGAGGCAACGTAAGTGTATTGTAGACTAGGAGAGTATTTGGCTCAAGAACGATACGCGAGGAGGCAATGTAAGTGTATTGTATAGGAGAGTATTTGGCTCAAGAACGATACGCAAGGAGGCAACGTAAGTGTATTGTATAGGAGAGTATTTGGCTCAAGAACGATACGCGAGGAGGCAACGTAAGTGTATTGTAGACTAGGAGAATATTTCGGCACTAGCTGCCACTGAAAAGAGATTAAAATATACAGGTAAATGGTGATTGGACAATGAGTGTTGGTTTTATGTCACAATGTAGAACATTTATTTATCTGTAAGCATTTATATTTTGCTTGTTTTTGCGTTCTAAGCTGATCGTGAATTCATTCTTCTCGTTAATAATACCGTGTCCAAATGTAACTAGCCGAAAATATGTACATTTTATCAAAATTTGAAAGTCGATATAATTCACGATATACAAAAACACCTATATGGATGCGCGAATTCAAAACTCAGCGAATTAATCGAAAATGTTCAAAATCGTGAAATTCGCGAAATGATAAGTGTTTTACAGTAATTCATTGTTGCTTGGCAACAGTAACCATTTTCACTACGGTACATTATGTTTAGTAGACTCGCTTAATAGGACAATTCCAAATCTCGTTTCATAAAATATGGTATGAAATCACCACTCATGTAACATCCTATGTATATCTGTATACTATAATCTACTATAATACATGTTTGTAGATAAAATTCAGCGCACAATCTAGAGGGCAATGTGGGCGAAATAGTCGCTCTAGGGATCCTGACATTACTCGTCCCCACTGCTTCCTAAAATCTTTTTTTTTTTATTCAAATTATTTATTTATTTTTACAATTTTTTCCAGTATGTTACACGGGCCCCATTATAAAGCACTCCTTCTATTCAAATGTTGTATATAATGGTCATACTGTGCATTTTAACCATATTTTGTTGAAATTTATTAAATAACACCATTTAAGGACATGATTGCACGCTTTCTTACTTCTCCCAAAAATTCTGACCGAGAATGAGCATCACACGTAAGCAAGGAAGGATGAATCTTGCAATGTTTGTGTGTATTCTCGTACATAGAATGTAACAATTGTGTTCATATTCTGGTGACGTTATAGGCCAGGCCTACTGGGCTGGTGCATATTTGAGTTTCACGATTGTTATCAACTATATGTTTGCACATTTAAAATACATACTTTATATACAGGAGGAGAAGGGGTCAACCTCGTCGTCGCCAGAAGGTCTCGTGGATGGCACAGCCCACAGACAGCTGGGCACCTATTGGTAAAACTGGTACGTAGTTCCATCATGCAGGCAAAAAAATAATATTTGTACTTTAACGCCACTTGTGGAAATACAATTTTCGGTGATGAAATAAAATCCTATCTTACACTAATAAACACAAATCATCTTTTTCTTTTATGATTTCCAATGACTTTGGCTAATATAATATTTGCTTTCAAATTTTATTAATTTTAACTGCCCTGTCTGGAGCCTCATTGCACTACGTGACACAACCGCACAACTGCTTCTCTTAGTGTGAACGTCGCGTATAGGAGGAAACGGGAACATCCAGAGCAAACCTACCTGTCTGATCTGGCGATCACCGTACCATCTCACAAACTTCCCGGGTTGCCTTGGTGAGAAGCGAGCGTGCTAACCACTGCACTAATTGGACAGCCTAGAACAGGTGTGTGGGATATGAGGGACCTTTGATATCATGGCTTCAACTTGTTTAAATGTTTCTGCTCGCATGGATCCAGGTTTATCAATGCAGCTGAAAGAGGAGTCGGGGGGCTGCCAGTACTTCCTATATGAACACAGTCAGCAGTATCAGAAAGTACAGTTCCAGTTCTACGATGCTGTAGAATCGCTAAACCCGGAAAATATTGGGGTAAGTTGAGTTGTGGAAGTCGTGATAGCGCAGTGGATGCACGGTCGCTTCAGGTGTTAAAGGTTCGGAGTTCGAGCCCTGCTGGAACCTTTACGATTATGCCTTACGGCAAAGCATTTTAATTCCACTTTGTCACTTCTCTCTCCCTCGTGGTGATGGATTCCATCAGGAATGAGGTCTCGAGAGTGATTAATATAAGTTGTAAGAACTTGTTTCGCAATCAAGCTAAAATAAATGTGTACAAACTAGTGTTCTATATAGCTTCTACTTCGGTTATAATTATATAGATGGAGTAATAATGATAGTCCAGTGCCGAGCGGTCAAGCATGCTGTCGTTAGAACTTGTCTTTCAGCGCTGAGCGGTCAAGCATGCTGTCGTTAGAACTTGTCTTTCAGCGTTGAGTTCTGAGCGGTCAAGCAAGCTGTCGTTAGAACTTGTCTTTCAGTGTTGAGCGGTCAAGCATGCTGTCGTTAGAACTTGTCTTTCAGCGCTGAGTGGTCAAGCATGCTGTTGTTAGAACTTGTCGGGACCCTTGTTGGACCCAGTGTTGTATTCAAGCCCAGGTGTTATACCAGTGTTGTATTCAAGCCATGGTGTTATGTATGTGTTGTATTCAAGCCATGGTGTTATACATGTGTTATATTAAGGCCATGGTGTTATAGATATGTTGTATTTGAACCATGGTGTTATGTATGTGTTGTATTCAAGCCATGGTGTTATGTATGTGTTGTATTCAAGCCATGGTGTTATGTATGTGTTGTATTCAAGCCATGGTGTTATACATGTGTTAAATTAAGGCTATGGTGTTATAGATATGTTGTATTCGAGCCATGGTGTTATAGATATGTTGTATTTAAGCCATGGTGTTATGTATGTGTTATATTCAAGCAATGGTGTTATACATGTGTTGTATTCAAGCCATGGTGTTATGTATGTGTTGTATTCAAGCCATGGTGGTATACATGTGTTGTATTCAAGCCATGATGTTGTACATGTGTTGTATTCAAGCCATGGTGTTATGTATGTGTTGTATTCAAGCCATGATGTTGTACATGTGTTGTATTCAAGCCATGGTGTTATACATGTGTTGTATTCAAGCCATGGTGTCATACCAGTGTTGTATTCGAGCCATGGTGTTATACATGTGTTGTATTCAAGCCATGGTGTTATACATGTGTTATTGCAGTAACATGTGCTATGTATTTCAGAACATTCTACAGTTGCAGCCATATCATATTGATGCATTGATACAGTTAAGTGAAGTGTTCCGCATGAGTGAGGACCACAACATGGCCGCTGAAATGATAGGTATGATTTAGCCTGGTGTATATCATGTTTCATATGTAGAATTTAGGCTGGTGTCATGTTCATGGGATCGGGCATGGCAGTAGGTCGTGGGATCGGGCATGGCAGTAGGTGGCAGGTTTGGCTTGGAATTGAGTGGAGGTTGGATTTGGAATTAGGTGGTGGGGTTGAGCTTGTAATTAGGTGGTGGGTTTGGAATTAGGTGGCAGGTTGGGTTTGGAATTAGGTGGTGGGGTTGGGCTTGGAATTAGGTAGTGGGGTTGGGCTTGGAATTTGGTGGTGTAGTTGGGCATGGCAGTCAGTTGTGTTGGGCATAGAATTAGGTGGTGGAGTTGGGCAATGGGCATGGCAGTAGGTCATGGGGTTGGGCATAGAATTAGCTGGTGGAGTTGGGCAATGGGCATGGCAGTAGGTCATTGGGTTGGGCATAGAATTAGGTGGTGGAGCTGTGCATGGCAGTAGGTCATTGGGTTGGGCATATGATTAGGTGGTAGAGCTGTGCATGGCAGTAGGTCATTGGGTTGGGCATATAATTAGGTGGTGGAGCTGTGCATGACAGTAGGTCATTGGGTTGGGCATATAATTAGGTGGTGGAGCTGTGCATGACAGTAGGTCATTGGGTTGGGCATAGAATTAGGTGGTGGAGCTGTGCATGACAGTAGGTCATTGGGTTGGGCATATAATTAGGTGGTGGAGCTGTGCATGGCAGTAGGTCATTGGGTTGGGCATATAATTAGGTGGTGGAGTTGTGCATGGCAGTAGGTCATTGGGTTGGGCATATAATTAGGTGATGGAGCTGTGCATGGCAGTAGGTCATTGGGTTGGGCATATAATTAGGTGGTGGAGCTGGACATGGTAGTAGGTGGTTGAGTTGGGCATAGAATTAAGTTGTGGAATTGGGCATGAAATGATGTGGTGGGGTTGGGCATGACAGTAGATCGTGGAGTTGGGTATGACATAAACTGACTGCACCCCGAACGCACACAATCCAAATAAGTAGATAACTGTAAACATTACAAAATAAATCAAACCATAGAATTATGTTCTTATGAGTGTATTTTATTGTTTTCAGAAAGATCACTTTATTCTATGGAGATGTCATTCCATCCCTTGTTCAACATGACAACTGGAACCTGTAGATTGGAATACAAATACAGAGAAAATAGGTAATACATGCCTAGCTTGGGATATGCTATCACCCTAGTGCACAGCTTCAGCTGGTTTCCCTGTCATGTATCTGAGTGTTGACTGGCAGCCATCATCACTCCCTGTCATGTATATGAGGGTTGACTGGCAGCCATCATCACTCCCTGTCATGTATATGAGGGTTGACTGGCAGTCATCATCACTCCCTGTCATGTAAATGAGGGTTGACTGGCAGCCATACTCACTCCCTGTCATGTAAATGAGGGTTGACTGGCAGCCATCCTCACTCCATGTCATGTAAATGAGGGTTGATTGGCAGCCATCCTCACTCCCTGTCATGTAAATGAGGGTTGACTGGCAGCCATCCTCACTCCATGTCATGTAAATGAGGGTTGACTGGCAGTCATCATCACTCCATGTCATGTATATGAGGGGTGACTGGCAGCCATCATCACTCCCTGTCATGTATATGAGGGTTGACTGGCAGCCATCATCACTCCCTGTCATGTATATGAGGGTTGACTGGCAGCCATCATCACTCCCTGTCATGTATATGAGGGTTGACTGGCAGCCATCATCACTCCATGTCATGTAAATGAGGGTTGACTGGCAGTCATCATCACTCCCTGTCATGTATATGAGGGGTGACTGGCAGCCATCATCACTCCCTGTCATGTATATGAGGGGTGACTGGCAACCATCCTCACTCCCTGTCATGTATATGAGGGGTGACTGGCAGCCATCCTCACTCCCTGTCATGTATATGAGGGTTGACTGGCAGCCATTATCACTCCCTGTCATGTATATGAGGGTTGACTGGCAGCCATCATCACTCCCTGTCATGTATCTGAGGGTTGACTGGCAGCCATCCTCACTCCCTGTCATGTATATGAGGGGTGACTGGCAGCCATCATCACTCCCTGTCATGTATCTGAGGGTTGACTGGCAGCCATTATCACTCCCTGTCATGTATATGAGGGTTGACTGGCAGCCATCATCACTCCCTGTCATGTATCTGAGGGTTGACTGGCAGTCATCATCACTCCCTGTCATGTATATGAGGGGTGACTGGCAGCCATCATCACCTAGAGAAGAATTAGTACTATACCTCTTGCCTATGTACAAGGTATGTGTAGGTGATGACTGTGTAGGCGATGACTGTGCACTGCATGCAAGCTTCTGTCTACACTGTTGCACGAAAATGAATGAAACTTCACAAATGTGCATAATATACATGATCGCTTTGACATTTGTTCTATTAAAATTAGAAATGCATTAACAAATTTATTGTCCATTTTAAATGTAGGAAAAAGCTTGTTTAAGCAGTTTAGCAAGCACAATTAGGTAACACTTGAAGTATGTTATATTTCCAGATCCCTGTACCTAGCATTGTTTAAGCAGTTTAGCAAGCACAATTAGGTAACACTAGAGGTATGTTATATTTCCAGATCGCTGTACCTAGCATTGTTTAATCAGTTTAGCAAGCACAATTAGGTAGCACTAGAGGTATGTTATATTTTCAGATCGCTGTACCTAGCATTGTTTAAGCAGTTTAGCAAGCACAATTAGGTAACACTAGAGGTATGTTATATTTCCAGATCCCTGTAGCATTGTTTAAGCAGTTTAGCAAGCACAATTAGGTAACACTTGAGGTATGTTATATTTCCAGATCCCTGTACCTAGCATTGTTTAAGCATATTGGTTCAATGGGTCAAAGAGGATGCAATAGAACTGCTCTAGAATTCAGCAAACTACTATTAAGGTAAGGTTAAAATAGTTTGTGGAGATTCTATATTAGCACATACATTTGTATGTATGTATGTTCCTTTAATGTCAAACCCCTCGCGGGGACTTAGACATGTTTTCCTGGGCAGGCTTAGCCGACCTAAGCGATTAACCAGTACTAAGCAATGTGTGTGAGGTGCCTTGCTCAATGGCACTACATACGTGGCCTGACCGAGTATCGAACCCGGGCCTGTTCGATTCCAAATCCGACGCTCTACCACTGGACCACGGATGCCACATTTGGTGTAACTGGACAATACTTTCAAAGTTTCTACATTATTTCCCTTGACTATCAATACTTGCATTAAAGGGTGGTTAATTAACCCTTTCAACACCACATACCTCTCAATAGGCTTATAAAAAGTGTAAATCCAGATGAGCCGGCTCGTGACGAGCCGTCTCATCAGGATCTGCACTTTTTGCCAGTAATATTATTATTTTTAGACAAAAATTACCCATTTTGATAAATGAACTGGTCCAAATGTAATTTCCTTATTAATTTATTGGTCTGAAAATATCATGGACCAGTCCATGTCAGTTACGTGGGTGTTGAATGGGTTAAATGAAAAAACAACACGCCTGATAACTTTATTTTATTTATTATTTATTATATACTAAAGTCTTGTACTCACATATAATCCACCCTACGACACATGTTTCCTGTTGACAAGATGCGTTTATTTGCAAGACAGATGAGTTTAACTCAATATCTCTGTATACTTCACTGCTATACACGGGGGGGGGGGGGGACCCCACATTTCGTATGCACAAACTTTATTTTTAGGTGGCCCAAAAAAAGGGCGTAATTAATTTTCCGTCTGATGCTGTCAATAGATGTGCAATGTTGCTTCGAATTTTCTAGTTCTAACATCTTAATACAAATACAAATTGAGTTTTATCTTAGTGGATGCTTTAAATTGTTTTATTTGGTCGTTATTTGATCACTGTCAATGTGCACACAGTTGTTACTGTATTACTGCAGATTCTGTTAGATATTTTCAAGCAAATGCAGAGGCATCCCTGGTTCTGTTATATGCCCAGTGTGTTCCAGAGGCATCCCTGGTTCTATTATATGGTTGGTGTGTTCCAGAGGCATCCCTGGTTCTCTTATATGCCCGGTGTGTTCCAGAGGCATTCCTTGTTCTCTTATATGCCTAGTGTGTTCCAGAGGCATCCCTGGTTCTATTATATGGTTGGTGTGTTCCAGAGGCATCCCTGGTTCTCTTATATGGTTGGTGTGTTCCAGAGGCATCCCTGGTTCTATTATATGGTTGGTGTGTTCCAGAGGCATCCCTGGTTCTATTATATGGTTGGTGTGTTCCAGATGCATCCCTGGTTCTATTATATGGTTGGTGTGTTCCAGAGGCATCCCTGGTTCTATTATATGGTTGGTGTGTTCCAGAGGCATCCCTGGTTCTATTATATGGTCGGTGTGTTCCAGAGGCATCCCTGGTTCTATTATATGGTCGGTGTGTTCCAGAGGCATCCCTGGTTCTATTATATGCCCGGTGTGATCCAGAGGCATCCCTGGTTCTCTTATATGCCCGGTGTGTTCCAGAGGCATTCCTTGTTCTCTTATATGCTTGGTGTGTTCCAGAGGCATCCCTGGTTCTATTATATGGTCGGTGTGTTCCAGAGGCATCCCTGGTTCTATTATATGGTTGGTGTGTTCCAGATGCATCCTTGGTTCTCTTATATGCCTGGTGTGTTCCAGAGGCATCCCTGGTTCTATTATATGGTTGGTGTGTTCCAGAGGCATCCCTGGTTCTATTATATGGTCGGTGTGTTCCAGAGGCATCCCTGGTTCTATTATTTGGTTGGTGTGTTCCAGAGGCATCCCTGGTTCTCTTATATGCCCGGTGTGTTCCAGAGGCATCCCTGGTTCTATTATATGGTCGGTGTGTTCCAGATGCATCCCTGGTTCTCTTATATGCCCGGTGTGTTCCAGATGCATCCCTGGTTCTCTTATATGCCCGGTGTGTTCCAGAGGCATCCCTGCTTCTATTATATGGTCGGTGTGTTCCAGAGGCATCCCTGGTTCTATTATATGGTTGGTGTGTTCCAGAGGCATCCCTGGTTCTCTTATATGCCCGGTGTGTTCCAGAGGCATCCCTGGTTCTATTATATGGTCGGTGTGTTCCAGAGGCATCCCTGGTTCTCTTATATGGCCGGTGTGTTCCAGGGGCATACCTGGTTCTCTTATATGCCCGGTGTGTTCCAGAGGCATCCCTGGTTCTGTTATATGCCCGGTGTGTTCCAGAGGCATCCCTGGTTCTATTATATGGTTGGTGTGTTCCAGATGCATCCCTGGTTCTCTTATATGCCCGGTGTGTTCCAGAGGCATCCCTGGTTCTCTTATATGCCCGGTGTGTTCCAGAGGCATTCCTTGTTCTCTTATATGCCCGGTGTGTTCCAGAGGCATTCCTTGTTCTCTTATATGGTCGGTGTGTTCCAGAGGCATCCCTGGTTCTCTTATATGCCCAGTGTGTTCCAGAGGCATTCCTTGTTCTCTTATATGGTCGGTGTGTTCCAGAGGCATCCCTGGTTCTCTTATATGCCCAGTGTGTTCCAGAGGCATTCCTTGTTCTCTTATATGGTCGGTGTGTTCCAGAGGCATTCCTTGTTCTCTTATATGCCCGGTGTGTTCCAGAGTCATCCCTGGTTCTCTTATATGCCCGGTGTGTTCCAGAGGCATTCCTTGTTCTCTTATATGCCTGGTGTGTTCCAGAGGCATCCCTTGTTCTCTTATATGCCCGGTGTGTTCCAGAGGCATTCCTTGTTCTCTTATATGATCGGTGTGTTCCAGAGGCATTCCTTGTTCTCTTATATGCCCGGTGTGTTCCAGAGTCATCCCTGGTTCTCTTATATGCCCGGTGTGTTCCAGAGGCATTCCTTGTTCTCTTATATGCCTGGTGTGTTCCAGAGGCATCCCTGGTTCTCTTATATGCCCGGTGTGTTCCAGAGGCATTCCTTGTTCTCTTATATGCCCGGTGTGTTCCAGAGGCATTCCTTGTTCTCTTATATGGTCGGTGTGTTCCAGAGGCATCCCTGGTTCTCTTATATGCCCGGTGTGTTCCAGATGCATCCCTGGTTCTCTTATATGCCCGGTGTGTTCCAGAGGCATTCCTTGTTCTGTTATATGCCCGGTGTGTTCCAGAGGCATTCCTTGTTCTGTTATATGCCCGGTGTGTTCCAGAGGCATTCCTTGTTCTCTTATATGCCCGGTGTGTTCCAGATGCATCCCTGGTTCTGTTATATGCCCGGTGTGTTCCAGAGGCATCCCTGGTTCTATTATATGGTCGGTGTGTTCCAGAGGCATCCCTGGTTCTATTATATGGTTGTGTGTTCCAGAGGCATCCCTGGTTCTATTATATGCCCGGTGTGTTCCAGAGGCATCCCTGGTTCTCTTATATGGCCGATGTGTTCCAGAGGCATCCCTGGTTCTCTTATATGCCCGGTGTGTTCCAGAGGCATTCCTTGTTCTGTTATATGCCCAGTGTGTTCCAGAGGCATCCCTGGTTCTATTATATGGTCGGTGTGTTCCAGAGGCATCCCTGGTTCTCTTATATGGCCGGTGTGTTCCAGGGGCATACCTGGTTCTCTTATATGCCCGGTGTGTTCCAGAGGCATCCCTGGTTCTGTTATATGCCCGGTGTGTTCCAGAGGCATCCCTGGTTCTATTATATGGTTGGTGTGTTCCAGATGCATCCCTGGTTCTCTTATATGCCCGGTGTGTTCCAGAGGCATCCCTGGTTCTCTTATATGCCCGGTGTGTTCCAGAGGCATTCCTTGTTCTCTTATATGGTCGGTGTGTTCCAGAGGCATTCCTTGTTCTCTTATATGCCCGGTGTGTTCCAGAGGCATTCCTTGTTCTCTTATATGGTCGGTGTGTTCCAGAGGCATCCCTGGTTCTCTTATATGCCCGGTGTGTTCCAGAGGCATTCCTTGTTCTCTTATATGGTCGGTGTGTTCCAGAGGCATTCCTTGTTCTCTTATATGCCCGGTGTGTTCCAGAGGCATTCCTTGTTCTCTTATATGGTCGGTGTGTTCCAGAGGCATCCCTGGTTCTCTTATATGCCCAGTGTGTTCCAGAGGCATTCCTTGTTCTCTTATATGGTCGGTGTGTTCCAGAGGCATTCCTTATTCTCTTATATGGTCGGTGTGTTCCAGAGGCATCCCTGGTTCTCTTATATGCCCAGTGTGTTCCAGAGGCATTCCTTGTTCTCTTATATGGTCGGTGTGTTCCAGAGGCATCCCTGGTTCTCTTATATGCCCGGTGTGTTCCAGAGGCATTCCTTGTTCTCTTATATGGTCGGTGTGTTCCAGAGGCATTCCTTGTTCTCTTATATGCCCGGTGTGTTCCAGAGTCATCCCTGGTTCTCTTATATGCCCGGTGTGTTCCAGAGGCATTCCTTGTTCTCTTATATGCCTGGTGTGTTCCAGAGGCATCCCTTGTTCTCTTATATGCCCGGTGTGTTCCAGAGGCATTCCTTGTTCTCTTATATGGTCGGTGTGTTCCAGAGGCATTCCTTATTCTCTTATATGGTCGGTGTGTTCCAGAGGCATCCCTGGTTCTCTTATATGCCCAGTGTGTTCCAGAGGCATTCCTTGTTCTCTTATATGGTCGGTGTGTTCCAGAGGCATCCCTGGTTCTCTTATATGCCCGGTGTGTTCCAGAGGCATTCCTTGTTCTCTTATATGATCGGTGTGTTCCAGAGGCATTCCTTGTTCTCTTATATGCCCGGTGTGTTCCAGAGTCATCCCTTGTTCTCTTATATGCCTGGTGTGTTCCAGAGGCATCCCTGGTTCTCTTATATGCCCGGTGTGTTCCAGAGGCATCCCTGGTTCTCTTATATGCCCGGTATGTTCCAGAGGCATTCCTTGTTCTCTTATATGCCCGGTGTGTTCCAGAGGCATTCCTTGTTCTCTTATATGCCCGGTGTGTTCCAGAGGCATCCCTGGTTCTCTTATATGCCCGGTGTGTTCCAGATGCATCCCTGGTTCTCTTATATGCCCGGTGTGTTCCAGAGGCATCCCTGGTTCTATTATATGGTCGGTGTGTTCCAGAGGCATCCCTGGTTCTATTATATGGTTGGTGTGTTCCAGAGGCATCCCTGGTTCTCTTATATGCCCGGTGTGTTCCAGAGGCATTCCTTGTTCTCTTATATGCCTGGTGTGTTCCAGAGGCATCCCTGGTTCTCTTATATGGCCGGTGTGTTCCAGGGGCATACCTGGTTCTCTTATATGCCCGGTATGTTCCAGAGGCATTCCTTGTTCTCTTATATGCCCAGTGTGTTCCAGAGGCATTCCTTGTTCTCTTATATGCCCGGTGTGTTCCAGAGGCATTCCTTGTTCTCTTATATGGTCGGTGTGTTCCAGAGGCATCCCTGGTTCTCTTATATGCCCAGTGTGTTCCAGAGGCATTCCTTGTTCTCTTATATGGTCGGTGTGTTCCAGAGGCATTCCTTATTCTCTTATATGGTCGGTGTGTTCCAGAGGCATCCCTGGTTCTCTTATATGCCCGGTGTGTTCCAGAGGCATTCCTTGTTCTCTTATATGGTCGGTGTGTTCCAGAGGCATCCCTGGTTCTCTTATATGCCCGGTGTGTTCCAGAGGCATTCCTTGTTCTCTTATATGGTCGGTGTGTTCCAGAGGCATCCCTGGTTCTCTTATATGCCCGGTGTGTTCCAGAGGCATTCCTTATTCTCTTATATGGTCGGTGTGTTCCAGAGGCATTCCTTGTTCTCTTATATGATCGGTGTGTTCCAGAGGCATTCCTTGTTCTCTTATATGCCCGGTGTGTTCCAGAGTCATCCCTGGTTCTCTTATATGCCCGGTGTGTTCCAGAGGCATTCCTTGTTCTCTTATATGCCTGGTGTGTTCCAGAGGCATCCCTGGTTCTCTTATATGCCCGGTGTGTTCCAGAGGCATTCCTTGTTCTCTTATATGCCCGGTGTGTTCCAGAGGCATTCCTTGTTCTCTTATATGGTCGGTGTGTTCCAGAGGCATCCCTGGTTCTCTTATATGCCCGGTGTGTTCCAGATGCATCCCTGGTTCTCTTATATGCCCGGTGTGTTCCAGAGGCATTCCTTGTTCTCTTATATGGTCGGTGTGTTCCAGAGGCATCCCTGGTTCTCTTATATGCCCAGTGTGTTCCAGAGGCATTCCTTGTTCTCTTATATGGTCGGTGTGTTCCAGAGGCATTCCTTATTCTCTTATATGGTCGGTGTGTTCCAGAGGCATCCCTGGTTCTCTTATATGCCCAGTGTGTTCCAGAGGCATTCCTTGTTCTCTTATATGGTCGGTGTGTTCCAGAGGCATCCCTGGTTCTCTTATATGCCCGGTGTGTTCCAGAGGCATTCCTTGTTCTCTTATATGATCGGTGTGTTCCAGAGGCATTCCTTGTTCTCTTATATGCCCGGTGTGTTCCAGAGTCATCCCTTGTTCTCTTATATGCCTGGTGTGTTCCAGAGGCATCCCTGGTTCTCTTATATGCCCGGTGTGTTCCAGAGGCATCCCTGGTTCTCTTATATGCCCGGTATGTTCCAGAGGCATTCCTTGTTCTCTTATATGCCCGGTGTGTTCCAGAGGCATTCCTTGTTCTCTTATATGCCCGGTGTGTTCCAGAGGCATCCCTGGTTCTCTTATATGCCCGGTGTGTTCCAGATGCATCCCTGGTTCTCTTATATGCCCGGTGTGTTCCAGAGGCATCCCTGGTTCTATTATATGGTCGGTGTGTTCCAGAGGCATCCCTGGTTCTATTATATGGTTGGTGTGTTCCAGAGGCATCCCTGGTTCTATTATATGGTTGGTGTGTTCCAGAGGCATCCCTGGTTCTCTTATATGCCCGGTGTGTTCCAGAGGCATTCCTTGTTCTCTTATATGCCTGGTGTGTTCCAGAGGCATCCCTGGTTCTCTTATATGGCCGGTGTGTTCCAGGGGCATACCTGGTTCTCTTATATGCCCGGTATGTTCCAGAGGCATTCCTTGTTCTCTTATATGCCTGGTGTGTTCCAGAGGCATTCCTTGTTCTCTTATATGCCCGGTGTGTTCCAGAGGCATTCCTTGTTCTCTTATATGGTCGGTGTGTTCCAGAGGCATCCCTGGTTCTCTTATATGCCCAGTGTGTTCCAGAGGCATTCCTTGTTCTCTTATATGGTCGGTGTGTTCCAGAGGCATTCCTTATTCTCTTATATGGTCGGTGTGTTCCAGAGGCATCCCTGGTTCTCTTATATGCCCAGTGTGTTCCAGAGGCATTCCTTGTTCTCTTATATGGTCGGTGTGTTCCAGAGGCATCCCTGGTTCTCTTATATGCCCGGTGTGTTCCAGAGGCATTCCTTGTTCTCTTATATGGCCGGTGTGTTCCAGGGGCATACCTGGTTCTCTTATATGCCCGGTATGTTCCAGAGGCATTCCTTGTTCTCTTATATGCCTGGTGTGTTCCAGAGGCATTCCTTGTTCTCTTATATGCCCGGTGTGTTCCAGAGGCATTCCTTGTTCTCTTATATGGTCGGTGTGTTCCAGAGGCATCCCTGGTTCTCTTATATGCCCAGTGTGTTCCAGAGGCATTCCTTGTTCTCTTATATGGTCGGTGTGTTCCAGAGGCATCCCTGGTTCTCTTATATGCCCGGTGTGTTCCAGAGGCATTCCTTGTTCTCTTATATGCCCGGTGTGTTCCAGAGGCATTCCTTGTTCTCTTATATGCCCGGTATGTTCCAGAGGCATTCCTTGTTCTCTTATATGCCCGGTGTGTTCCAGAGGCATTCCTTGTTCTCTTATATGCCCGGTGTGTTCCAGAGGCATTCCTTGTTCTCTTATATGCCCGGTGTGTTCCAGAGGCATTCCTTATTCTCTTATATGGTCGGTGTGTTCCAGAGGCATTCCTTGTTCTCTTATATGATCGGTGTGTTCCAGAGGCATTCCTTGTTCTCTTATATGCCCGGTGTGTTCCAGAGTCATCCCTGGTTCTCTTATATGCCCGGTGTGTTCCAGAGGCATTCCTTGTTCTCTTATATGCCTGGTGTGTTCCAGAGGCATCCCTGGTTCTCTTATATGCCCGGTGTGTTCCAGAGGCATTCCTTGTTCTCTTATATGCCCGGTGTGTTCCAGAGGCATTCCTTGTTCTCTTATATGGTCGGTGTGTTCCAGAGGCATCCCTGGTTCTCTTATATGCCCGGTGTGTTCCAGATGCATCCCTGGTTCTCTTATATGCCCGGTGTGTTCCAGAGGCATTCCTTGTTCTGTTATATGCCCGGTGTGTTCCAGAGGCATTCCTTGTTCTGTTATATGCCCGGTGTGTTCCAGAGGCATTCCTTGTTCTCTTATATGCCCGGTGTGTTCCAGATGCATCCCTGGTTCTGTTATATGCCCGGTGTGTTCCAGAGGCATCCCTGGTTCTATTATATGGTCGGTGTGTTCCAGAGGCATCCCTGGTTCTATTATATGGTTGGTGTGTTCCAGAGGCATCCCTGGTTCTATTATATGGTTGGTGTGTTCCAGAGGCATCCCTGGTTCTATTATATGCCCGGTGTGTTCCAGAGGCATCCCTGGTTCTCTTATATGGCCGATGTGTTCCAGAGGCATCCCTGGTTCTCTTATATGCCCGGTGTGTTCCAGAGGGAGTAGAGTCCATCATATCATTTATCAAGGCAATAGGAATTTATAATAAGCTGTGATATCAATTGTTAATCATGCCTTTGTAGTAATCATTCATTCATATATTACCTGTAATTAATCTTACGTCTTTATAACTTCTTAGTATTAATTTTTACGTAATGCATATACTTATATAGAATTTTATTTCATAAACTCGACAATAAACATAACTTTAATGCGCGCTACATGACCTTAGATGTCGATGCGCCGTAAAACACCATTCATTCATTCATTCCAGAGGCATCCCTGGTTCTCTTATATGGTCGGTGTGTTCCAGAGGCATCCCTGGTTCTCTTATATGCCTGGTGTGTTCCAGAGGCATCCCTGGTTCTCTTATATGCCCGGTGTGTTCCAGAGGCATTCCTTGTTCTCTTATATGCCCGGTGTGTTCCAGAGCCATTCCTTGTTCTCTTATATGCCCGGTGTGTTCCAGAGGCATCCCTGGTTCTCTTATATGCCCGGTGTGTTCCAGAGGCATTCCTTGTTCTCTTATATGGTCGGTGTGTTCCAGAGGCATCCCTGGTTCTCTTATATTCCGGGTGTGTTCCAGAGGCATTCCTTGTTCTCTTATATGGTCGGTGTGTTCCAGAGTCATCCCTGGTTCTCTTATATGCCCGGTGTGTTCCAGAGGCATTCCTTGTTCTCTTATATGGTCGGTGTGTTCCAGAGTCATCCCTGGTTCTCTTATATGCCGGGTGTGTTCCAGAGGCATTCCTTGTTCTCTTATATGCCTGGTGTGTTCCAGAGGCATTCCTGGTTCTCTTATATGCCCGGTGTGTTCCAGAGGCATTCCTTGTTCTCTTATATGGTCGGTGTGTTCCAGAGGCATCCCTGGTTCTCTTATATGGTCGGTGTGTTCCAGAGGCATCCCTGGTTCTCTTATATGCCTGGTGTGTTCCAGAGGCATCCCTGGTTCTCTTATATGCCCGGTGTGTTCCAGAGGCATTCCTTGTTCTCTTATATGCCCGGTGTGTTCCAGAGCCATTCCTTGTTCTCTTATATGCCCGGTGTGTTCCAGAGGCATTCCTTGTTCTCTTATATGCCCGGTATGTTCCAGAGGCATCCCTGGTTCTCCTATATGCCCGGTGTGATCCAGAGGCATTCCTTGTTCTCTTATATGCCTGGTGTGCAGCAGTGATATAGGAAACACTTTTATTGTACCTTTCGAGAAACTATTAATAATTATTAATATGGTGGTTGGACGGGACAACCCTGGATTTGCAATCCACTGGACCACTAATTTGTAGCTTATCCTATATTATACGACAGCATTTATAGAAATGATGTGTTTGACTTTCAGTCTGGATCCAGACAATGACCCTATATGTGCCTTGTTGCTGATTGACTTCTATGCCATAAGGAGTGGGGAATACCAATTTCTAGTCAGACTTTATAACGAATGGGAGGTGAGCAACGTTTACTATATATGTACCGTCTCCGTGGCCTAGTGGTTAAGGAGTCCGCCTACGGAGCGGGAGGTCGAAGGTTCAATATCTCATCAGAGGTTCTTTCTGATATGGCCGGTTGGTGAGCCACCAGCTAGTTAAATAATGGTTACCGATTGCCTACCAGTCTGGCATACAAGCATAGGATTCGGGAAGTACTGATGTTCATAAAAAGAGGTGTCTCATAAGTCAGAAATGGCTGGCCCTTTAAATAGGGGTGACACTATAATAAACAAACACTTTACTTTTATATACTTATATATAAATGAAATAATGTTGTGCTTTCAAATGATATATAGAAATTTATCAGTAAAATAAATTGTATTATTTCATTAGTATGAAAGAACATGTGTGTTTGTACATTTTATTCTCACTGCTAAACGATTATGGTTCTCAGCCACTGTAGTCTGAAAGATCGTCAACTTGAATTGCTTTCACAATAATCGTCTATGTCATTTATGACCATTTAGCGCATGGTAGCATTGTTTTATATCATTAGGAACACTTTCTGGTATAAAATAATAAAATGCAAAGACATTTTGTTTCCGTGAATGAAATTGTATTTCACTCACAATCAAAGGCTTCGTTATCACAACAGCGTCTGTCGTCTCTTTTCAGGCCCACAGGAACCTGTCTCAGTTACCTAACTTTGCGTTTTCCTTACCACTAGTATATTACCACCAAGGAGAGAGTAGCAGAGCGGATGAAATGGTAAATATGTGCACTTCAATTTGAAATGAAAGTTTGCCGGAAGTAGATGTCCCATTTAGATATTACAAACACCATTTTTTCAAATTTATATCATAGGAAAGAGGTAACCATACAAGCAAGTTGCTTTCTCCTCAATCCTACATGTACCGGTATGTACATGTTATGTATTCTTGACTATGTATATTCAAAGAAATAAATATTGTTTTAACCAAATTTATATCATTTCATTAGATAACGGTAAAATCCGAACACTGCCGTTCAGTTACGTCATTATGAGAACAGCGATACGTCATCGATGACGCAATCAATGACGTATCGCTACCATTCATGTGTTGTTCACATGCCTACTATTACCATATGGCCCACAATGCACTTGCATTGGTTGTAAACATCTGAACTCCCTCTAAATCTTGTGGCGTCCAGTGGTAGAGCGTCGGATTTGGAATTGAACAGTCCCGGGTTCGATACTCGGCCAGGCCACGTATGTAGTGCCATTGAGCAAGGCACCTCACACACATTGCTTAGTACTGGTTACGCTTAGGTCGGCTAAGCCTGCCCAGGAAAACATGTCTAAGTCCCCGCGAGGGGTTTGACATTAAAGGAACATACATAGAATCTTGTTATGTAATGTTTCCTTTAATTATAATGGTTAAAGTTATAGATTATTTGTATCTTTACCTGTGTTGGATGTAAAGGTTTAGCATTAAAGAATTTAAAGTGTTAAACTTAGCATGTACGTTGTGTTTACTTTTAAATGACAATCAACATCAATGTGAGTAAATTGTCACATTCCAACGATCTCATCACTTTATAGTAAATTTATACACCATTCATGCATAGGGCTGGCATAATTTGTAAAGTGCATCAAAAGCATAAGAAAGGTGAGAAAATAAATCTAGCACCTCCATAGAGTTACAGATAAGGTAGAACCTTGTTCTTTGCACGAATCTTCAGCCCTCGGTGGGTGGGATTTCCTTATCTGCAACTCTTAGAGGTGCTAGATTCACTTTGTACCTTTTCTAAATCACTCATTGGATTCCATGAAAGCTTGAAACAACTATTCTGTATGCGTGTACTTCAATTATATTCCATTGTGTTCTAGTTTGATGACCATGGTGTGATTCATTAATCTCAGAATGTTTGTTTTTATGTGTTGCTTAGCTTCAAGACAGTTTACTGATGTTCCCTGGTGTTTTAAGTCCCTTATTGGACAAATGTGGCGTGCAGGCTGACCAGGCTATCTCACATTCATACTTCAAGGATGCAGACTATAGGTAAGCAGCCAGTTTACAAACAATACAGACTATCGGTAAGACAGTGTACAAACAATACAGACTATATGTAAACTAGTTTAAAACAATACAGACTATAGGTAAACCAGTTTACAAACAATACAGCTATAGGTAAGCCAGTGTAAATACAATACAGACTATAGGTAAGCCAGTGTACATACAATACAGACTATATGGTAAGCCAGTGTACATACAATACAGACTATAGGTAAGCAGCCAGTTTACATACAATACAGACTATAGGTAAGCCAGTGTACATACAATACAGACTATAGGTAAGCCAGTTTACAAACAATACAGACTATAGGTAAACCAGTTTACAAACAATACAGCTATAGGTAAGCCAGTGTACATACAATACAGACTATAGGTAAACAAGTTTACATACAATACAGACTATAGGTAAGCCAGTGTACATACAATACAGACTATAGGTAAGCAGACAGTTTACAAACAATACAGACTATAGGTAAGCCAGTGTATATACAGTACAGACTATAGGTAAGCCAGTTTATAAACAATACAGACTATAGGTAAGCCAGTTTACAAACAATACAGACTATAGGTAAGCCAGTGTATGTACAATACAGACTATAGGTAAGCAGACAGTTTACATACAATACAGATTATAGGTAAGCCTGTATATGTACAATACAGACAATAGGTAAGCCAGTGTACATACAATACAGACTATAGGTAAACAAGTTTACATACAATACAGACTATAGGTAAGCCAGTGTACGTACAATACAGACTATAGGTTAAGCCAGTTTGCATACAATACAGCTATAGGTAAGCCTGTATATGTACAATACAGACAATAGGTAAGCCAGTGTACATACAATACAGACTATATAGGTAAGTCTGTGTACATACAATACAGGCTATCGGTAAGCCTGTATACGTACAATACAGACTAGAGGTAAGCAAGTGTACATACAATACAGACTATAGGTAAGCCAGTTTATAAACATACAGACTATAGGTAACCAGTGTACATATAATACAGTCTATAGGTAAGCAAGTGTACATACAATACAGACTATAGGTAAGCCAGTGTACATACAATACAGACTATAGGTAAGCCAGTGTACATACAATACAGACTATAGGTAAGCCAGTGTACATACAATACAGACTATAGGTAAGCCAGTGTACATACAATACAAACTATAGGTAAACAAGTGTATTTAGTTTACCTTGTACTTCAATGGGAGATTGCCTTTGTAATTCAGTCAACCTGATGCCCTTAAACAGTTGATAGACCTGTATGTTTGTAGATGTTCAATAAATTATAGAATTCCTCTATATTTCAGTCAACCTGATGCCCTGAAACAGTTGATAGACCTGTCTGTTTGTAGATGTTTAATAAATTATAGAATTCCTCTATATTTCAGTCAACCTTGATGCCCTTAAACAGTTGGTAGACCTGTATGTTTGTAGATGTTTAGTTAATTATAGAATTCCTCTATATTTCAGTCAACCTGATGCCCTGAAACAGTTGTTAGCCCTGTATGTTGGTAGATGTTTCTCTTGTTGGAAACTCCCTGAGGTAATGGAGTGGCTCGAAGGCAATGTGAAATCTGTGATAGAGAGAGTGGAGAAAAAAGACCCTCTCATTGAAACATATGCACAAAGGTACTGCACATTTCATTCGATAGTCTAGTGTTAGATGATACTAGAGCAAGTGTCAAATTTAGGATACACCGCCATGCGTCCTTGACATTAAATGTGGCGAACCCCTGCTATGTGAGAGCGTACAGTTTGCCAATATAATCTATTCTACTACATCATTGTATAGTAGTTTAAACTTTGTTTAATTTAAAACGATTGCGAAGCAAGTTTTAACAGCTTATATTAATCACATTCGTTGGCGCGGTTGAAAGCGTAGATGTGGTCATTCGTGTTGGAGGAAACCAGAGTACCCGGAGAAAACCCACTTGTCCGATCTGGCGACCACTGTACCATCTCACATACTTCCCGGTACGGGGTGAGAAGCAAGCGCGATAAACACTGCGCTAATCGGACAGCCATCATTGTATACTTAAATCAGTTGTCTGTTTAATACATTATGGAGTTCTTTTTATATTGTTTAACTTTTATAGACGACAATCTCGGTATAAAGGAACACCACGGAACATATACAGGCATTGTTAGGAATGATTAAATAATGATACAAAACATGACAACTAACATGAGCATAACAGTTTTTAATTGGAAACCAAAAAGGAAAAAACCCAATAGCGTAGCATCTATTTAGTGTGCAAACCAAGAAATACGCTGTGGTTATATTTAAAGTAGACTACAAAATTATAAATCAATCGACACCAGTCCTATGTAACTACCTGATTGATCCGAATCACCGAGAGGAAAGGCACATGCCGCCGACAAATGCCAGAAAATGTGATAACGCCTATTTCGTGCATTAACAACAGCGAGCACAGACTAATTGAGCTTAATATCGGTAGTGCATGTCAGTGTATAACACACTCTTTATTATGAGAGTGTGTGTGTTTTACGTTTATTTATAGACGCTACCGGTTGCCCATATGAGCGCGGCCTCCTAAAGAGATTAGTCATTTTAGATTTTTGGAGGATAGTGCAATGATACAGACAGAGACCCATTCCAGAGTCTCCTCTGGTTCTTTTACGTGCACGGTGTAAAACACCGACACGAGACCTCGGTTTAACGTCCCATCTGAAAGACTGTTAATATTATTAGGGTCAGACGGGGGATCGAACCTACGACCCATTTCAGAGTCTCCTCTGGTTCTTTTACGTGCACGGTGTAAAGCACCGACACGAGACCTCGGTTTAACGTCCCATCTAAAAGACTGTTAATATTATTAGGGTCAGACGGGGGATCGAACCTACGACCCATTCCAGAGTCTCCTCTGGTTCTTTTACGTGCACGGTGTAAAGCACCGACACGAGACCTCGGTTTAACGTCCCATCTGAAAGACAGTTAATATTATTAGGGTCAGATGGGGGATCGAACCTACGACCCATTCCAGAGTCTCCTCTGGTTCTTTTACGTGCACAGTGTAAAGCACCGAGACGAGACCTCGGTTTAACGTCCCATCTGAAAGACTGTTAATATTATTAGGGTCAGACGGGGGATCGAACCTACGACCCATTCCAGAGTCTCCTCTGGTTCTTTTACGTGCACGTTGTAAAGCACCGACACGAGACCTCGGTTTAACGTCCCATCTGAAAGACTGTTAATATTATTAGGGTCAGACGGGGGATCGAACCTACGACCCATTCCAGAGTCTCCTCTGGTTCTTTTACGTGCACAGTGTAAAGCACCGACACGAGACTATTACGAGAGGATTATCAACTGGCAATATATACAGAGAATAAAATGGCCAAATTTCGAGCATTTTTGGGCATCCGCTGTGCGTCCTTGATATTAAATGTGGCGAACCCCTGCTATGTGAGAGGATATATTTGCCGATATAATCTATTGTACTACATCATTGCATGCTTAAATCAGTTGTGTGTTTAATACATTGTGGGGTTCTTTTCATATTGTTTGACTTTTATAGACGACAATCTCGGTATAAAGGAACACCACGGAACATATACAGGCATATATTGATGTCTGAGATAAGCACAGCCACAGCCACACTGCCACAGGTATGTAGTTCTATCACAGTCACACTGTCACATGTATGTAGTTCTATCACAGTCACACTGCCACATGTATGTAGTTCTATCACAGTCACACTGTCACATGTATGTAGTTCTATCACAGTCACACTGTCACATGTATGTAGTTCTATCACAGTCACACTGTCACATGTATGTAGTTCTATCACAGTCACACTGTCACATGTATGTAGTTCTATCACAGTCACACTGCCACATGTATGTAGTTCTATCACACTGTCACATGTATGTAGTTCTATCACACTGTCACATGTATGTAGTTCTATCACAGTCACACTGCCACATGTATGTAGTTCTATCAGTCACACTGCCACATGTATGTAGTTCTATCACACTGTCACATGTATGTAGTTCTATCACAGTCACACTGCCACATGTATGTAGTTCTATCACACTGTCACATGTATGTAGTTCTATCACAGTCACACTGTCACATGTATGTAGTTCTATCACAGTCACACTGCCACAGGTATGTAGTTCTATCAGTCACACTGCCACATGTATGTAGTTCTATCACACTGTCACATGTATGTAGTTCTATCACAGTCACACTGCCACATGTATGTAGTTCTATCACACTGTCACATGTATGTAGTTCTATCACAGTCACACTGTCACATGTATGTAGTTCTATCACAGTCACACTGCCACAGGTATGTAGTTCTATCAGTCACACTGCCACATGTATGTAGTTCTATCACACTGTCACATGTATGTAGTTCTATCACAGTCACACTGCCACATGTATGTAGTTCTATCACACTGTCACATGTATGTAGTTCTATCACACTGTCACATGTATGTAGTTCTATCACAGTCACACTGTCACATGTATGTAGTTCTATCACAGTCACACTGCCACATGTATGTAGTTCTATCACACTGTCACAGGTATGTAGTTCTATCACAGTCACACTGTCACAGGTATGTAGTTCTATCACAGTCACACTGCCACATGTATGTAGTTCTATCACACTGTCACATGTATGTAGTTCTATCACACTGTCACAGGTATGTAGTTCTATCACAGTCACACTGTCACAGGTATGTAGTTCTATCACAGTCACACTGTCACATGTATGTAGTTCTATCACAGTCACACTGTCACATGTATGTAGTTCTATCACAGTCACACTGTCACATGTATGTAGTTCTATCACACTGTCACATGTATGTAGTTCTATCACAGTCACACTGCCACAGGTATGTAGTTCTATCACAGTCATACTGCCACAGGTATGTAGTTCTATCAGTCACACTGCCACATGTATGTAGTTCTATCACAGTCACACTGTCACATGTATGTAGTTCTATCACAGTCACACTGCCACATGTATGTAGTTCTATCACAGTCACACTGTCACAGGTATGTAGTTCTATCACACTGCCACATGTATGTAGTTCTATCACAGTCACACTGCCACAGGTATGTAGTTCTATCACAGTCACACTGTCACATGTATGTAGTTCTATCACAGTCACACTGCCACAGGTATGTAGTTCTATCAGTCACACTGTCACATGTATGTAGTTCTATCACACTGCCACATGTATGTAGTTCTATCACAGTCACACTGCCACATGTATGTAGTTCTATCAGTCACACTGTCACATGTATGTAGTTCTATCACACTGCCACAGGTATGTAGTTCTATCAGTCACACTGTCACATGTATGTAGTTCTATCACTGTCACAGGTATGTAGTTCTATCAGCCACACTGCCACAGGTATGTAGTTCTATCAGTCACACTGCCACAGGTATGTAGTTCTATCACACTGCCACAGGTATGTAGTTCTATCACAGTCACACTGTCACATGTATGTAGTTCTATCACACTGCCACAGGTATGTAGTTCTATCACACTGTCACATGTATGTAGTTCTATCACAGCCACACTGCCACAGGTATGTAGTTCTATCAGTCACACTGCCACAGGTATGTAGTTCTATCACACTGCCACAGGTATGTAGTTCTATCACAGTCACACTGCCACATGTATGTAGTTCTATCACAGTCACACTGCCACATGTATGTAGTTCTATCACACTGTCACATGTATGTAGTTCTATCACACTGCCACAGGTATGTAGTTCTATCACACTGTCACATGTATGTAGTTCTATCACAGCCACACTGCCACAGGTATGTAGTTCTATCAGTCACACTGCCACAGGTATGTAGTTCTATCACACTGCCACAGGTATGTAGTTCTATCACAGTCACACTGCCACATGTATGTAGTTCTATCACAGTCACACTGCCACATGTATGTAGTTCTATCACACTGTCACATGTATGTAGTTCTATCACACTGCCACAGGTATGTAGTTCTATCACACTGTCACATGTATGTAGTTCTATCACAGCCACACTGCCACAGGTATGTAGTTCTATCAGTCACACTGCCACATGTATGTAGTTCTATCACAGTCACACTGTCACATGTATGTAGTTCTATCACACTGTCACATGTATGTAGTTCTATCACAGTCACACTGCCACAGGTATGTAGTTCTATCAGTCACACTGCCACATGTATGTAGTTCTATCACAGTCACACTGCCACAGGTATGTAGTTCTATCAGTCACACTGCCACATGTATGTAGTTCTATCACAGTGCCACAGGTATGTAGTTCTATCAGTCACACTGCCACAGGTATGTAGTTCTATCACAGTCACACTGCCACAGGTATGTAGTTCTATCAGTCACACTGCCACATGTATGTAGTTCTATCACAGTCACACTGCCACAGGTATGTAGTTCTATCAGTCACACTGCCACAGGTATGTAGTTCTATCACACTGCCACATGTATGTAGTTCTATCACAGTCACACTGCCACATGTATATAGTTCTATCAGTCACACTGCCACATGTATGTAGTTCTATCACAGTCACACTGCCACATGTATATAGTTCTATCAGTCACACTGCCACATGTATATAGTTCTATCAGTCACACTGTCACATGTATGTAGTTCTATCACACTGCCACATGTATATAGTTCTATCAGTCACACTGCCACATGTATGTAGTTCTATCACACTGCCACATGTATGTAGTTCTATCACACTGCCACATGTATGTAGTTCTATCACACTGCCACATGTATGTAGTTCTATCACACTGTCACATGTATGTAGTTCTATCACACTGTCACATGTATGTAGTTCTATCACACTGCCACATGTATGTAGTTCTATCACACTGTCACATGTATGTAGTTCTATCAGTCACACTGCCACATGTATGTAGTTCTATCAGTCACACTGCCACATGTATGTAGTTCTATCAGTCACACTGCCACATGTATGTAGTTCTATCAGTCACACTGCCACATGTATGTAGTTCTATCAGTCACACTGCCACATGTACGTAGTTCTATCACAGTCACACTGTCACATGTATGTAGTTCTATCACAGTCACACTGCCACATGTATGTAGTTCTATCACAGTCACACTGTCACAGGTATGTAGTTCTATCACAGTCACACTGCCACATGTATGTAGTTCTATCACAGTCACACTGTCACATGTATGTAGTTCTATCACAGTCACACTGCCACATGTATGTAGTTCTATCATAGTCACACTGTCACATGTATGTAGTTCTATCACACTGTCACATGTATGTAGTTCTATCACAGTCACACTGTCACATGTATGTAGTTCTATCACACTGTCACATGTATGTAGTTCTATCACAGTCACACTGTCACATGTATGTAGTTCTATCACACTGCCACAGGTGTGTAGTTCTATCAGTCACACTGTCACATGTATGTAGTTCTATCACTGTCACAGGTATGTAGTTCTATCAGCCACACTGCCACAGGTATGTAGTTCTATCAGTCACACTGTCACATGTATGTAGTTCTATCACACTGTCACATGTATGTAGTTCTATCACAGCCACACTGCCACATGTATGTAGTTCTATCACAGCCACACTGCCACATGTATGTAGTTCTATCACACTGTCACATGTATGTAGTTCTATCACAGTCACACTGCCACAGGTATGTAGTTCTATCACAGTCACACTGTCACATGTATGTAGTTCTATCACAGCCACACTGCCACATGTATGTAGTTCTATCACAGTCACACTGTCACATGTATGTGAATCTTTGTTCTTGTGTTGACATTTTGATAATGTCTTGCCTTCATTTATATTGTTATGCAGGCATTAGGTGACAAGTAGGCCCATCAGGCCGGGTGCATCTTAAAGTTGTGTAAATATTTTGTATTGAATGTTTATGTTTTCATATGTCACTTTAATAAAAAACTTACTTATATTATTTCTTTAAAGTGACACTACATTAGTGAAAACGCAAATTTATTCAAAATGTAATTTTCTATTATATGGTATAATTTTCCCCCAAGTATTTGCCGTAAAAACTGAGATTTTCAACTAATAAACAAACGTCGTATACGCGGTTTGTTGACATAACAAAACAATGTAAATAAGGTCGACATCCATGCGTAATAAAACATGTGTATCCTCAATAACACGATTTATGGAACAGATTTACTGTTACATCTCACATTTGTGCCTATGCATATTTATTTGCAGACTATTCTTAGTTAAATTATCTCTAAACGACTCCAATGACAAACAAACGTCAAATCAGAGCGCGTATGACTGTTATATGACATCCTACTTTAACTTTTGAAAGTTTGTAAAACACTGTTTATTGATTCAATGTTAGTTTTCAAATTTATTCGAACGAATTTGTAGTAGCAATACATTGAAATTCGTGAAAAATGCTTTCCTTTTTTTTGGCTTTTCGTGATGTAATGTCGCTTTAAGTGAAAGAATACTGAAAGATAAAGGATAATAAAAAAGAATGTTCGTTATTCGTTAATGATGTTTTGAAGAGTAACGTTACAGTTGATAGTGAGAAGTTTATATATTTATGCAGGATGTAGCGAGTACAGTGTTGAGTTTCGACCCATTACCTCCCCTAGACTCCATCGATGCTTACACAAGACCAACAAGGTATACATTCATAATAACTGAGTACATAGACAACATTTCACATATCATTTATATGAAAAAGTTGGCAGTTTCTTACGGAGGTTGGTGCACCCAAGTACTGGTTAACCATTGGAGCCTGCCCAGGAATGGTGTTGTTAGGTAAACTGCCCGCCGGCGATATAGCCCAAAATGGTGCTGATGCAGGCGTAAAACCCGAAATATAACATAACATATAACAACATTTCACATCAAATTGCTAGCTATTTTCGATGTTTAATTGTGATTTTGTGTTGTAGTATGCTTTACAATTGGATATATATATGTGTGGCCTTTCAGCTTACAGTATTTGTTTTTTCTTTGTTTTAAAATTAATTTTTATTCCACATTCAATATATATTACAAACCATTTTTAATACATTTACAATAATAATACTGCTCATAGTGAATTTGCATCATAGTACATTCATGCTTCGATTGTATAAGTACGTCTTTCAAGAAAAGTATTATTTTGATTGAATAAGTAAATAACGGGATACGTTTAAGAGAATACTAAAAATGAACAAGAAGAATACATCGGAACAAATTGGTAGCAAATTATCTCCCCTGCCACATAGTGGTAGATGGGTACAGGAATGGTTATCTCCCCTGCCACATAGTGGTAGATGGGTACAGGAATGGTTATCTCCCCTGCCACATAGCGGTAGATGGGTACAGGAATGGTTATCCCCCTGCCACATAGCGGTAGATGGGTACAGGAATGGTTGTCTCCCCTGCCACATAGCGGTAGATGGGTACAGGAATGGTTATCTCCCCTGCCACATAGCGGTAGATGGGTACAGGAATGGTTATCCCCCTGCCATATAGCGGTAGATGGGTACAGGAATGGTTATCCCCCTGCCATATAGCGGTAGATGGGTACAGGAATGGTTATCTCCCCTGCCACCTAGCGGTTAGATGGGTACAGGAATGGTTATCTCCCCTGCCACATAGTGGTAGATGGGTACATGAATGGTTATCTCCCCTGCCACATAGTGGTAGATGGGTACAGGAATTGTTATCCCCCCTGCCACATAGTGGTAGATGGGTACAGGAATGGTTATCTCCCCTGCCATATAGCGGTAGATGGGTACAGGAATGGTTATCTCCCTGGCCATATAGCGTTAGATTGTAACGGAATGGTTGTCCCTCCCCTTCCACACTAGCGGTAGATTGGTACCGGAAGGTTTTTCTCTCCCCTGATATAGTCCGGTATGTTGTAACCGGACATGGTTATCCCCCCTGCCATATAGCGGTAGATGGGTACAGGAATGGTTATCTCCCCTGCCACCTAGTGGTAGATGGGTACAGGAATGGTTATCTCCCCTGCCACATCGTGGTAGATGGGTACATGAATGGTTATCTCCCCTGCCACATAGTGGTAGATGGGTACAGGAATTGTTATCCCCCCTGCCACATAGTGGTAGATGGGTACATGAATGGTTATCTCCCCTGCCACATAGCGGTAGATGGGTACAGGAATGGTTATCTCCCCTGCCACATAGTGGTAGATGGGTACAGGAATGGTTATCTCCCCTGCCATATAGCGGTAGATGGGTACAGGAATGGTTATCCCCCCTGCCATATAGCGGTAGATGGGTACAGGAATGGTGTCTCTCCAGCTGAAATAAATTTGTGTGAACTTTAAAATTACCTGTCACAAATTCTAACCACCATGTCCCTTAATGTTTGTTATTAAAATGTCAGAAAGCCTGTTTCAACCCACAGGGATTCGGCACGTTTGGGGGTACTAGTATATATATTTAATTACAGGGATTCACTCTGTTGATGTCCAGCGTTTTCGCATCGATCAGTAAAATGCCGCCTATCTGAAACATTTTGTACAAAAGCTGTCCAAATAGAACGCCTTCCCAGTCTTTATATTGTTCTTTCCAAAATAGAAACACAACGTTAAGCTGCATGCATGTATACTTTGCAAACAATTGCCACATACATTGGCCATAGCAGGTCACATGTCCATACTAGGACACGGGTTCTGTCAGCAACAAAAAAAAATCTTCGACGGGAGAGTTTTAACTGTGAATAACATTATCAATAAAATGTGTTTCCACTAACCTGTATGTTTATTCGGCAAAAATGTACGTCAAAAAGAGATTTCGTAGCATTTTCAATTTGTTTTGAAAAATTCTAAAGCGGCGCAATTCGCGTTGAAACGAGCGTTCTGATTGGATTATGATTGTTCTTCATATATGTGGAAACACATTTTATTGATAATGTTATTCACAGTTAAAACTCTCCCGTCGAAGATTTGTTTTGTTGCTGACAGAACCCGTGTCCTAGTATGGAAATGTGACCTGCTATGGCCAATGTCTGTGGCAATTGTTTGCAAAGTATACATGCATGCAGCTTAAAGTTGTGTTTTATTTGAAGAAC